>CM036908.1:33128450-33728450 GCA_020800305.1 Porphyrio hochstetteri
TGTCCTCCTTCCCACTGGCTTTGGGCCTGAAGATATTTTACTCATGATGCAACTTCCATTATTTCCATAGCAACTATCTTTTGTCAGGTCTCAAGGCTGGAGATTTTTAACAAATCCATTTTCCAATTCAAGCCCCAGAAGGAAGTGGGCTGTGAAAGGAGAAAGTTCTCATTCAAATGCAAAATAGCTGCAATAATAGCTATGGGGTGCTGGGGTGGGGGGAGATGTAGCCCATCACTTGGGCATGTTTCATCCATCCATTCCTCCTTTGCTTGGTTTACACCATGTCACAGAGCCTCATCCGGTGACACTTTTGACACTGGAAGCCATGATGTGTGTTGGGCCACTGGGACAATGCCAAGCCCAGCTGGCAGGGCCCTGAAGGAGACTTCCCTCTCCTTAACAAAAAGATATTTCCTTGCGTCAATGGGAGCTTTGATCCAATACTTTCAAAACCACCCTGGGGTCTCCTCATGCACTCCCAGCCCCTTCCTAGGCCAAAGAGGTCCTTGGCCCTCTGTCCCCTTCTGGCAGGAAGCATCAGCTTCCATCATGCTGTATCTCAGCTCTTGATGAGTCTAAAATCAATGTCCAAAATGTGCTACAAAGGGACTTGTGCATCACCACACCAGGAAAAGATGCCCAAGACACCACTGCTGCTGCTGAGCACTTGCTGCAGCCAAAACCCTGTCCCCTCGTGGCTCATCACTGCTGCCCACCTACCAGGGCTGAGAAATGAGAAGTGTTTTGTGCAAGTTTGCCATCCTGTCCCTGTCCATCCCTCCCCTCGCTCCTTGCTGGGATTTAGGGACACCAGCTCATACCTGGCCCATTTGCTAATCGGAGCCATGGAAGTCTTATAAGCCCCTCAAAATCTCAGCCTAAAGGATCCATTGGCCACATCCCTAATTTTTGCCCCAGAGGTCTCAATCAAAACAGCTTTGCTTTCCTTCCTAGGGGAAGATGGGTACTTCTCCCAGAAGACAACTAACTTCAAAATCAACCTCCTGACAAATTATTTGGCTGTTCATTAGACAAAGCAGCAAACTAAGAAGCATTTCGTGCGTGCACATCCCTTTTCTTTGTTAACGCTGACTTCTGTGGCAGCCTAGAGCTGGCAGAAACCCGTTGTGCTGACCTCTTCTCATTGGAGCCCTTTTCCTGTCACAAATCAGTACAGAACTGGGACTGAAGACAACCTCAGTGGCAAAGAGGGGGCAAGGAAGCTGGGCTGGCAGCTGGAAATGCAGCCTTCCCAGGGCATCCCCAAAAGGAAGCTATCTCCTGCTGTCCAGAGAAACTTCAATCGCATTCATTAAATCTCATTAAGATCCTGAGGGCAATCATGAAATACAGTTCTGCTCCAAGCATCGTGTCGCTTCCTCAGCTCCGGCAGCTCCTGGCGTGGTGGGCTCAGGTCCCTGCTACCCTCCTCGCTGCCTGGGCAATTAGATGAAGCATCTTTGAAATTGTAATCCTGGAATGAATAAAAGTCCTGGGAAGCGCAGACTTGCAAAAGGAAAGCTTTGAATATTCTGCCCTTCCCCACAACCTTTTATAGTGCCTTCAACAATGGCTTCGCTGTCCTTTCCTGGGACCTTTGTGGGTCTGAGGCGATGCCAGAGCCCTGCTGTCTTGGCAAATCTTTCCTGCTATCATTACCAGCGAAAGGGCTCCAAAAGCCTCTGTGATATTTTCACTCCTTTAATGTATTTCTTTTCCCACTTCCATGACTCAGGCAGTTGCTGGGGGGTGTGTGTACACTGATCCACAAGGAAACCCCAGCTCCAGCCCAGAGGTTTTCGCACTTGTGTCAGCTCCAGCTGATTTTTCAAATCCGTCTCCAGCTTGCTTTCTTTTTCCCCTGAGCATCCCAGCCCCAGCAAAAGCATAACAGGAAAGACGTCTGGTCTCTGAGACAACAGCAGTCTGGCGTCAGAGTGCCACCCCAGCCCCCTTTCTCCCCTCAACTTTTTTATCTGTAGCTGCTTCACTACCCTTTGGTTCCGCACTACAAGGCAGCAGGGCAGGGCAGGCTCTGAATGAGCTAACCAAAAACCAGGCAGGGGTGTTTACCTCCTTTCAGGGGTGTTCCACACCTCTCCCAGACGCAGGCCCAGCCTTGTTGGGTGCATTTTCACTAACAGCGCAGGAAGCAGCTCTGTTAAAGAGCAACCAAATAAAAAATACTGTGGTTTTCACCAGATTTTCATCTTGCTGTTGGGTGCAGGCACTATCTAAGCCCTGTGCATAAAAGCACATTGGCAAGAGAATCTGTACATCCACCTGCAGAATGAAGAGGGTAGAAAAGGTAGATACACCCTGGATAAACCAGATGCCCCGATGGGATTCACACCAACACCCTGCCCCGCCAGATACATCTGGGAAAGCCTTGCTGGAGACCAGGGAGGTCAGGACTTCATCTTGGGTTGTGCAAAGAGGTTCATCTGCAAAAAATGCTGAAGAAATTAGCAGGGCTGTGAACAAGGAGAGGGGACGCAGATCTGCCCCAAAACCCTCTGCTCATCCAGTCGGGCATCTCCGGGTGCAATCCAGCCCTTGGAGACCCTGACTCCTGCACCAGCCAGAGGGATCCAGGACCACTCAGCCTCTGCCTGGGAGCTATGGGAGGGGAATCCAGACCTAGATGTATCTGAAAGGGATATGTCCTGCCTTGAGGACATACGGGACCTTCATCCTGCCCATCCCAAGAGACAACTCCATGCGGTAGGGCTGAGCTCTAGCGCTCATTAACATTAATGCAGAGGTTCATGCCACCGTTTCTTTCGGTCTTTTAATAAAAAGTTCTTAGCAAGCTGGTATTGATATGGCTTCATCTACAAATAAACCCTGCCCAAAAAACCAAGATAAACTTTCTTGTCAAAAAAAAAAGAGAAAGCACACTGCTCAAGGAACCATGTTCTGCAGAGGGCTGAGACTTTTATCTGTGGGAACCAGATAACGGGGAAGCCATGGTTTCCTTTTAATAGCTCGTTGCATTTGTATAGTGCCGTAGCTCAAGGCTTTCAACAGATTTCATAAACTCTATCCACCTCTCAGTCCTCGGCCATGGAGATTTGGCTTGGCTTTCACCCATGAACCATTTCCTTGCTCATCTCAGAAGCACCCCAAAGGCAGAAAACCTCATTGAAAACACATCCCTTGATGTTGTCTCCATCTGGAGCCAGAATTTTGGGAAAAGCACCCTGCTCAGTTTGACTGGAGCTCCAGTCCCTGCTCCCAAACAGTGTGTGCAGCTGAACAAGCACCTCTAAAACCAGAGGCAACCCCCACCCAGAGTATAGCTGTGGGTCCACCAAAACAACGTGGGACACCCTGATTATCCAGAGCTTTCTCCATACAGCCCAGCCCCTCAGTAATAATACATGAATGACAAGCCCCGAGCAGGTTCACATGGAGTACCAACCCTCCCAAAATATCTCTGCCTCGATCTACACAACAGATCCATTAGAGATATTTTCTTCTGGGTCTTTCAAAATCCCACGTGGGCTGAAAGAAACGGCCCAAGGAGGCTCGTGCTTCTGTGTGGAAAAGAAATGCAGCTAAGAGAGACACAACCGGCGGTGATTCTCCTCCGCTGCGCAGGAAGCTGAAAGCAAAGAGGGGCAGAAGTGAAGCTGGTTTCACACCTTGTGCAGCTGTTAAAGCAGCTGTCCATGGCACTGCTTGCTCCCGACATGTTTCGGAAAGATTTATTCCCCATTAGATGTGGGGTCATTGCTGCCAGCCAGTGAGGTGCCTGGCAGTGTTGACTTCAGCACCAGCCTGGCAAGGAAGCGAGTTCTTTCTGCAAAAGCAATAGGAAAAAATCCACAGGAAAGAGGAAAAAATCTGACACATGCACCAGAGCTCAGTGCAGAGACCAGAGGGAATGTGATCTGAACCCTTTTCTTTCTGCGAGTGGCTGGCTGCAATGATGCTGGTTTAGAAATTCAGAGGTGCCAGGCTGTGGATGCCAAATTTCACCTCAGCGAGCGCTCCTCATCACCATAACTGGCTCTGCTGCTGGCGGCTGACATGCCATGTCCTTTATTCCATGCTGAGTCTGTTCTGCCCGTGTCGCTGACTGTGGAATGATCTCTCCCTGTCCTTATCTCCACTCTTGAACCTCTCAACTTCTATTTTCTCCCCTGTCAGCTGAAAAGGGGAGTGACAGAGCGGCTTTGGTGGGTGTCTGGCCTCCAGCCGGGGCCAGACCACCACAGATTCCCAGAGGCACTGTGACCATCGCTGATGGGCTTGGCCTTGGTCAGCAGCAACTCCTGCCTTGAGCAGGCTGGTGTTTGCTCTGTGGGGCCTGCAGAGAGCTTTTGGCTGCTTCTTAGAGCAGCCACCCCTGCAGCCCCCCTTCTCCATCAGAACCCCACCAAACAAAACCACAACAGTGCTGTGAAACCCCCGGCTTCAATCCCATCCCGTTTGAAACAGCAAAGGGTCATGGCCTGTCCCGCTCTCTTGTCTGAAGGGGAATACCAAACCAGCTGCCCCAATGACCAGAAACCAAAGGGCCCTCCTCATCTCCACCCCCTATCACAGTCCAAGCATGATGCTGAAGATATTAAACACGTTTGCTGAGATTATTTAAACAACACGAAGACCAAGCAGGGATCGATTTCCCACACCTCTCAGAAAGCACCTGTACCCTGGTTAATCACTGGGGAACTGGGACCTCCCCTTGCACACACCGAGTTGTCCTGCACAGCAGTGGCCATTCCTGATAGAAGTGCTCAGAGCTTCAGTTCTCCCAGCACTTCAGAAGTCAAGGGCTTTTTCCCCATTTGTCATTAAGGCACTGAACTCATGAGTCTCATTTCGGAGGAGGAGCACCTTAATCAGACTTTGCCACAAGCAAGACAATCAGGCTCGGATATAACAGATGAACTACAAGAAATAACCCAGGAAACAAATAAAAAACCCAACCAAAGAAATACAGCAATTGCTGATTTTTAGGTTTTTGTGCTGGGCTGGAATATGCTGGTTTATGTTTGTATGTAGATAAAACACCTTGAGTGGAATGAACTTCTAAAGCAAAGAGGGATAGAAATTAGCATGGCACAAACACTTGCCTGTATAAATAAGGATTTTTTTTTTTTTTTGCAATTGCATCCTATAATGGTGAGCTACAATTTAAGAAGCTGGTAATTGGCTCTGGAAAACATTGCTTGCTTGCTGCTGTTGGGTCTTTTTTCCTTTCAGCAGAAAGAGATGGCAGCAACGTGGACGGACAGGGACATGCAGGATAGGGTGGAAGACAATCCACCATGTGGTGACAGAGCATTATCTTCTGATGCTGGATCATTAAATCCCTGTCCTCTCTCCAGCACAAAACCTCACGTTGTTAAATCTTTATGTATTCCTCACTATACCTACAGCAACATAATAAAACACAGAAATGTATTCCAGCCGGGAGTTAGGCACAAATGGCTGCCAGCAAGCAGCCCGGGACTGGATGTGCACCAAGCATGACTCTACTGCAAGCGAACCACATCATGAGCCAGCCATGTGGCCACGTAAATGTGGAGAACTCAACCTTACCAGAGAGACCTTTTGCCTTGCAAACTTTTCAAATGTCACCTTCTCTGATCCTTCTCTGATAGCTGCACTTCCTGAACAAGCGAATAAAGCACCTATAAAAACACCTCAAAGGTCACCTTCCAGTTAGCAGCCAAGTGCCAGGGTAACATCAATTGTTAAGGTGCCAGAGTCACCTGAGGGCGATGCAATGGCCATTGGGTGGAAAGGGCCAATTTCTGCTCTGGCAGAAAAATATTAGCAGAGGATTCAGCATCTGTGGGGCTAAAGGGACCTCTGTGCAAAAACTGTCACTCCACCTCAGAGTGGCAAGTGCACACAGCTCTGGATGCTGCACAGGTGCCGATTGAAGGGAAAGAGAAATCATTAGGTCCCTGTTCACCGGCACTCACGCAAGAGCAGCGAAGCCCTCCGCTCCTTTCTGCTGCGTTAAAATTGTAAGAGCTGGGAGCAATGAGAGGATGCCGTAAAATAAATTCTCCTCTCAGCTTTGGGGGAAATGAGACCACAAGTTACCAGGGAAGGAGGAATAAACACAGGCACCTGAAGCAGCAAAATTCCTGAGAACACAAACTGTTTTGTTTGCCTGTTTCTAGGTAAGTGGGCTAAGGAGGGACTAATGCAAATTAATAAAACAGCAGCATGGTAATTTTGAGGGAATCAGAAGTTCTCCAGATAACAAGGTAGAATTAAACTGCTGGCATGTCTCCACATACCCAGGCACGCTCCTATGGGGAAAACACAGGAAGGGCAGGGTCAGGACTTGGATTTACATGACATGACATTGAAAAAGCAAGTGAGGGAAATGCAGTGACAACCCCCCAACACAAAAAGCTCAAGCTGTTTACTTGGGGAGTTTGGGGCATTCAGCACAGTGTCGAGGCTGAATAAAATCGAATAATTGAAAAGAAAACAGATCACCTTTTTTTCCTGCTGGGTGACCGCAAGCATGGAGGCGGAAAGGTGGAAAACACAGCTGCCAAACTGGAACAGATCAGAAAGTGAAAATATTAAAGGAGTTTGATTAAACCAAAGCAGTGGATAACTTCATGGTTTCCTCCTCATTGGTACTTGAGCTGCTATGAAATCCCCTGCTCCCACAGATGTGTCCCCTTCCCCACACTCTGCATCCCTGCAGAGGAGGGCTGGACCCTGCCCAGCGTCTTTCACCTCCAGCCATCCCTGCTAGCTGTGGAGATTTGCTCGTTTACTCCACACCAGGGAAACACCTGACAAAAGAAAGAAACAACACAACCGCTGAGGGAGATGGCTTTTTTCATTCCTACTTGGCCAAACGTTTTCTCGGCAAACAGTATTATTGGCCCTGGGTAAAATGAAGTACCACTAATGGAACCCTGATTGACTTTTTGTATTGGCTGACTTGCAGACAAGAGATAGGAAAATCAAAGATAGCCCATAACCCTGACTAAGAGAAATAAGGTCTAGAGGTATGTGAGTTTTGGGGGACTTTGCCACACCCCACACATGTTTGCCAGGAATGGGACATACTTCGGCCCAAGCTACAAGGTTTTGCTGCCTTAAACCCCTCCTTACGGGAGGGTACGAGGAGGTAGGAGGCCATTTGATTTTATTTAAATAGAAAAAGGGGATCAATGATATCCAGTAAAGGAGTAAGAGCCAAAGAAAAGCAAAACCCTTCTGTGTGCAATAAACCAGATTAAGGAGACAAGAGACAAAAAAATTAATAAAGAGAACAGAAGCTGCAGCAGATAAACAAATAAGTGGCACAAACCTTTAAAACTACTGAGAAATAAACATTTAATTAAAACCCGATTGCTAAACAAGCAGGAAACATTCCCTTGGCTTCACAGAAGCAGACAAAGATAGTAAAGTCTAACCAGCTTATTCCTAGTTAGACACCTGAAGGTCAGGATTAATTAAAACTCAGACCACCCCGCCGTCGGCATCTGTTCTGCAAAATAAAATCAGATTCCCAGCTGGTATCTGGTGCCTTTGGCTGGGGAACAAGACAGATCTCCAGCTCTTCCAGCACCAGACACCAAACATTCCCACGTTGTCACCGGAACTGCTGGGGACAGACACAGATTTTCCAGGTTTCAGACCAGGCATGAATTTCTACCCCATTTTTTTTTTGTATGGGGCAGGTGGCTGCAGCGGTGAGGACGCAGCCAGGAGGTGAAACCCAGGAGCACAGCTGCCAGTACTATCATACCCAGCCACAACCCTGTTAGCCAAGGTAAAAAAAACATTCAGCGCAAGCCCACCGCTTTGAGTTCACTTGGACATGCCTCCATGCCCTTCTTTCAGGCAATTTCACAAATCCTGAAGAAAACACCTTAATCTTCCTTCCCCCTTTTTGAGAGATTAATCCCAGGAAACCACCAGCTCCCGCAGCATCTATAATCCATTCCTACCTCTTTGTATCAACTCCACAGCAATTAGGCGCCTATTTTGCCACTGACTGCTGCTTTTCATCCAATTGCCCGTGTCGCATAATCATCTCGGATGCGTTTCTTTCTCCACTTGTTACCGCTGCTCTGGCACTTAAAAAACACAAATTAATCAAGGCAGGAACTGGCTATTCCATCATACTTCCACTCCGTGGTTTAGCAGGAGGGGCAGAAGGCCTCTCCAAGAATGCAAATAAACACCAATATCAAAGGAAAAACACTCATCCACAGACCAATTTGTATAAAAACTTTATTAGAAACAAGGACATGGCCTCCCGGGAATAACACTCTGCGTTATCTCCCAAACTTTTACAATTTAACGGTCATAATTAAATACCGGTAGCTACAAAAGCAGTGTGCACATATATAAAAAGAGGGAAAAGCTATCATCAAATCGCCACTATTTCAAACAGGGCCAGAGAAAGTACTTTTCCATGGTGGTTGGTATGCACATGGGCACGCAGGCAACCATCAAGGCTGTGAGCTGGCATGCTGCAGCCGGGGGAGGTTTGCTGCTTTCTGTCCTAGGGACCAGGACGTTTTCCAAGCTTATCAGAAGTTTGTATTGCTTTAATTCGGAGGGAGAGAGAGGAGAAAATCATTATGACTTGATATTGCATCTGGTAAATTATGCTGGGTAAATAGTTGGTACCTTCAGATCTTAAAAATTGCACAAGAGTCTTACCCTATGACTAATTTTATTGCAACTGTAAATAATAATAATAATTAATAATAATAATAAAATAACAGAGGTACTACTGTCACGGAAAAAAAGACCAGCCTCGTTTAACCACCATCTACAGATGAGGAAATAAAGGATAAACTGGGTCTAGTTCATAAAAGCCTTTTCTTCCACTCATACCCCACAGCTTCTCCAGTCCAAGCCAGGACCAGTTTTAAAAGTGCTAATTTTCAGCACATCAACCACGATATTGTTATTAGCGCATCAACCACTGTATTACAATTGCAATCCAGCCGCATACTATTTAGTATAATACACAAAAAAGGAGGAAAAGAATTACTTAAAATATACCCATTTCTCAATTTCCGTACAGATGTTTTCCATGTTGTGCCATAAAAAAGAATTCAAAACAAAATAGATATACAAAAGCTACTGTGCTCAAGTCAGCGGCATATATACACTTTAAAGTTCAGAACAATACAAAAACTACTCTAGTAACAAAAGCAATATATAATATTTTATAGAAACAGTGTTCAAAAAGTATAAAGGTAGGAAATAATGCATAGAAGAGTGTGTTTCATAGGCTCTGCAGCAACATGTGATTCGCAGCAATGGCTGCACGAGCAAATCCTCGCAGCGAAGGTAGAATTTACACCAGATCCTGAAAGGGACAACTCACTGCCTGCAGAATTCGCTGGTTATGTTGGGAAGGGGGTAGGCAAAGAGGGAGAAATCCAGGATGTATTTTGGTAACAGCTCTTTTATGAGCCGGCGTTGGGTGTTGCACAGGTAGTAATGGAGTGTTTCTGCCGTCACAGGCTTGTACCACGACTGCCGTTCAGGGAAGCGGATGAAGGAGGGTGACTGGATTTTCTCAAGGACGTAGTTGGCATCTGTGTTCAACCGCTCGTAGGAGCCGATGAAGTCGTACCTCACGGCGCAAGGTTGGCACAGGTTGTAGATGGGCATCCAGTGCTCGTTCATCCTCTCCACCTCCTCGTCCAGCAGGTACCGGAGAAACTCGGAGAAGGTCACGTCATCGCCTGCCGAATTCCCCCCGTTCTTCCGATACCGCCTGACGATCTCCACCCCATACTTCTGCTGGTACTCCTTGATCTCCCCAAATTTATTCCTGTAGGCCGACAGCAGCCTCTCCATGGGGTTGCGCACAAAGATGAACTTGTAGTAGTTTTTCAGGCGGTAGCTGATCTCATCCGGCTTCATGTCCCCCAGGAACACCAGGTCGCTCTTGTGGTCCATCTTCAGCTTGATGTCGACGCTCTCCAGTGCCCCATCCAGCACCTTCAGGATGCGTTTCCAGTTGGAGCAGGCCACCTTGGGCACATAGCAGTACAAGAAGCGGTACTTGTCGCTGACCAGGAGGTGCCGGAGGACCGTCCGCCGCTGCCCGGCCGGCAGCTCCCAGACACTGCGGGGCATGGCCCGCTGCCCGCAGACGGCGCTGATGGTGCGGTTGCGGATGTCCCGCAGCACCTCGTAGTCCAGGTCGCCCAGGGCCTCCCCGCCGCCGCCGCCTCCTCCCCGCCGGGAGAGCTCCCCCGCCGCCGGGTGCAGCGGCGGCGGCTTCACCTCGGCTAGGATGCCCTTCTCGATCATCAGAAGCAGCCCGCTGGAGGCCAGGATCACACCGAACATCAGCATGGAGGGCAGCAGCACGGTGCCGCCGCCGGCGCCCCGCGGGCGGGACCGGCTGCGGCCCGAGGCGGCCGCTCGCCTCACCTCCCCGGGGAAGGAGGGCCGGGGGAACATGGCCTCGGAAGGGTCCGGCTGCCGCCGCCGCCTCAGCCGCCGCACCGCATGCCGGGGATGGAAAGGGGGGGTGGGAGGTAGGAAGAGGCCGGCAGCTCCCGGCCCGGCTGCCGGCGCCGTTGGCGGGAGGGGCTGGGTGTGCGGGTACGGAGCGGGGCGGAGCGGCGGCCGGCAGTGACGGCCATGGGGGGCGGGCCGAGGCTTGCAGGCGGCGGCGGCCATTTCTCGGCGGCTCTGCCTCGCTGCTCGCCTCCAGCGATGGGAAGGGGCTGAGAAGCAGGGGGGGATGAAGTGACGCCGCTCGCCTCCCGCGAGGGGAAGGGGCTGAGAAGGGGGGGCAATGAAGTGACGCCGCTCGCCTCCCGCGAGGGGAAGGGGCTGAGAAGCGGGGGGGGGATGAAGGGAGGGAGCTGGGGTTTCCATGCCTCGCCGAGGAGCCCGCGCCTCTCCGGCGGCTTTGTGTGGGGCAGCGGAGCCCAAAGCCGCCCTCAGCCGCCGGGCTTCCAGTCAGCGCTCCGGCCCCGAGGGCTCCACAGCCGCCCGGCTGTATCAGTCCGGCCGTCAGGTAGGCACAGACCTCGCTGCCCGTAGCAGGTGTCAGCATAACACCCGCACTCTCCAAAATACGTTATAAGCGTGATTAAACGTGCCCCCCACCCTGAGGTGCGCTCACAGCGTGGGGTGCTGCTTGCAGCCCGGTTTGAAGCCTGGTGCTTCCTAGCTCATCTTCATCCCTTTCCTGTGGCTATGCGCAGTGCTGCAGGCCTTCTTCATTCAGCGGCTGCAGTGGTTTTTGCCACGCTGGGCCAAAGCATTCTCAATGAGTGGTTGTGCCACTCTGCCTCACTGTGCAGTTGTAGCAGCCAGGAGGAGGAGAGGGGAGTTGAGCCATGAAGGTCTTTTCCAACTGAAACTTCTAATTCTATGGGATGGCAAGGTTGGCTGTACCACCACCTGAAAGCCACTAAAACTTGGTGTCTCCCCCCATCAAAGCCGCTGCCTGAGCATTACCCTCCAGCCACCACCTCTGCTTGAGGCAAACTGGTCAAGGCTTTTGGCAGCAACAAGGTGTAGCCTGCGGCTTGTCCTGCGAGCCAGGTAGGCAGCCTAAGCAGCCCTGAGCATGAATCACAGAATCACAAGGTTGGAAAAGACCTTTAAGATCATCAAGTCCAACCATTCCCATCCTATGCCAAACCATATCCCTAAGTACCTCATCTACTCTTTTTTTAAACACATCCAGGGAAGGTGACTCAACCACCTGTTCCAGGCCCTGACAACTCGTACAGTAAAAAATTTTATTCTAATGTCTAATCTAAACCTGCCCTGGCACAGCTTCTTGCCATTTCCCCTTGTCCTATCACCTGTCACCTGGCTGAAGAGACCATCACCCACCTCTCTACACCCTCCCTTCAGGTAGTTGTAGGTGGTGATAAGGTCTCCCCTCAGCCTCCTCTTCTCTAGACTAAACATCCCCAGCTCCCTCAGCTGTTCCTCATATGATTTGCCCTCCAGCCCCTTTACCAGTCTGGTTGCCCTTCTCTGAACTCGCTCGAGGACCTCAATGTCCTTATGGTGAGGAGCCCAGAACTGGACACAGTACTCGAGGTGCAGCCTCACCAATGCTGAGTACAGGGGCACAAGCCCAGACTAAGGATGCCATTTCCACATACAGAATCACACAATCACAGAATTGTAGGGGTTGGAAGGGACCTCGAGAGATCATCGGGTCCAACCCCCCTGCCAAAGCAGGCTCCCTAGCTCATATTGCACAGGTCGGCGTCCAGACGAGTCTTGAATATCTCCAGAGAAGGAGACTCCACCACCTCCCTGGGCAGCCTGTTCCAGTGCTCTGTCACCCTCACTGTGTAAAAGTTCCTCCACATGTTGGTGCGGAACTTCCTGTGCTCCAATTTGCAGCCATTGCCCCTTGTCCTGTCTCCACAGACTACTGAAAAGGGGTTGGCCAATTCCCCCTGCATCCCATACAGCCCCTTCCAGAGCAGGAATCACTTCATACTGGCGCTGTTCTGCATATTTTTTTCTTGAGTGCATTTTCAGAGCACACCATGGGGCTTGTGCGTCTTAGCTAGTCTTGCAGGGACTCTTGTCAAAAGCTTTCTTAACATCGAGAGAAAAAAACAGCTTCCACTCAGTTCTCTTTGATCAAAAGCCAAGAGCATTTTGTCAGCCAAGGCAGACAAAGCAGTTGTAGTTAAGTGCAAGGGCCTGAAGCTAGATTATTTTACATTTTACGGTTTTATTTTGATGTAAATATAGCATTAGCTCTAGGAAGAGACAGTGTATCCTGCTCTGCCACCAGCAGCACAGCTGCAAATCTGTATGCTCCGTAGCACTATCAGATTTCTGCTCTGAGGGCATGTCCAAGGATCTGATCTTGATCTCGATGCCAGCAGAAACTGAAGCTGCACCAACGTACATAATCCATGGCACTGAGACAGGAACTGTGCTTCCTCGGGAAGTGCTCCTCTCAGTGAGACAGACTCTGGTTACAGTACCCTCCAGTACAGGCGGTAATAGTAATGCCAAGCAGACAAGGGAGATTTTTCTTTCTTAGAAGGCATGTTAGCCTGGCACCCCTTGTCCTCTTTTGTTCCCCCCGACATCTCTGGGGCTGGAGTAGTTCTAGATAACAGTGTGGTTCTGCAAATGCAGTCCAGTCTTCCAGAAAGCTGTCCATGATGTCAGTGGGTTTCTTTTTCTCCTAGGTAAGCAAGGGAACTTGTACGTAAGGACTGCTCTGGACAGCACAGGTATCTGTGAGGATGCAAAGTATCTGCAGAAACAATACAGGCTTCGGGGGCTGCTTTGGTCATTTGCCAGGCTCAGCCCCACGCCACTGAAGAAGATTAACTGTGGCTTTACTGGATGTGCTTATTGCTCGCTCTGGATATTAATTAATTTGATTTTCAAAACAGTTAAATGAAGCCTTGTGTTCACAGTGTGCAAAGCTATGGAAACATATTTCACAGGCTCAGCCGTTCCTTCAGCAAAGGTACATTTAAAAATAAGATGCCACAGAGGAAAGCCTACTGTGCTTTGCCTCCAAGTTCATACTGCAAAGCTCGAGTCATGGAAGTGTTCAGTTCTTTCCCACAGATTTACCAGGAGGACTTTTATAATTCACAGCCCTTTCCAAATTGCTTTCAACCCCCAGCACTTACCTTGGTCACTTCATTCCGAGGCGCTAAGGGCAAACCGCCCTTGTTTTGGCCTAGTAAATACGTGTTCTGGCTCCGTTCCAGTTACAGGAACCATGCAGGAGATGCATATGGGAACAGAAAGCCTGGTGATGATAGCATCTGCGAGCGTCCGCTGATCCTGATAAGAAACTGCTGAGCCTGGGAAGGAAGAGGCTTCCAGATGTGCTCTTTCACCAAACTGAATGGATGAGTTCATGGTGCTGCTGCACGCTGGACAAACTTGTGTCCTTGTTTCCCTACTGCAGGAAGGTATTTCTGCAGTATATCATCCAGCTGCCTAGCCCGGACTAGCACATCATGACTAGCCACAGCAAACTGATATTATCACAGGAGCTTGCCAGAGCACGTAGAACATTGTCTTAAGAAACTACCTTTGACACAGTCTGAAGTAAAATGAACCAACTTACTCAAATGTAGAAGCTAAGGGTCTGTCCCTTTGCTGTTCCCTGTGTAAGGTGACAGCTGTAAAACCTGTGTCTCCTGTGACTCGGACAGTGCTGGCACGGCACACTGCTGTTTGCCTTCTGCCCTAGGAGCACGTGTGACACTGCACAGAGTGATACTCTCTGTCCAGTCTTCTGCGAGTGCCCGGGAAAACAGCCATGCGCATGCCCATACATATGGGTCTGTATTTCATCTATAGGATGCCTAGACTCCCTATGAAAGGTGCAGAAGCGAGACTCATTCGCCAGCCCCAAGACACAGTAAATTGCATCCCATGGGATACGCAGCTCCGTGGCACAAGGGAAACCCTGCCCACGGAGGTGCCTTTCCACATCTCAGACCAATCCTCATCTACCTGGGCTTAGAGGCAGTGGCCTCTTCACCACAATTACATTTTACAGATGTGCAGGGAGGGGTTTTGTAACCGACGGCACTTTTCAAGATGCTTTCAAACCCCAACACTTGCCTTAAGAGCACCGTAGCAGCAGCCCTTCACCCCCAAATAACCACCAGCTGGTGCTGAACGATCCCCTGGGCCTTCTCCTCACTGCGAACTCACATGGGTGGAGAAGCAGTGTTAAAATGTGTTACTGTTACATGCGTTATAATATCACATGTATGACACTGAGCTACTCTCCCAGCATCATTTCTGTGGGGCACCCTTGGGTTTAAAGCAGGCTGGGCTAGCAGAAATGGTGGTCTGAAAAGGAAAGTGGTCATTTGGGCAAGACCAGATTATTTATTTTGCTCTGTGAAACTGCAAAAAGGGAGAACACATGAGGCCCCTTGAAAAGCTTAGCAAGAGAAAGGAGGGTTTCTGTGGAGAGCAGCAGTTTGAGCTGATGCCATCTGAACAAGTGGCAGGACATTGACTCCTGACATAGGCAAAGGAGACCCCAGGGATGAACCTGAGCGGCTCCAGATCAAAAAGTAAAACAAGCAAAGGAAGAATAAATCTGATGTTGTGGCTGCGTGTCCAGAGATTATCCGGTAATTTAGAATAATAAAATCTCTTAACCAAGTGGATAAGCACAGAAGCCGTTTCACAATCACCTCCCTATGTGAGACAGTTCCTTATCTCTAGGGAAAAAAAAATTCTTTTTAAAGCAAAGTTAAACATACTGGATGAATATGCTGAATAATTCAGAGGAGACTGATAGGGTCAGTCTATCTCCATGATAAAAATCACTGTTTTCAAGGAAAACGTAGTGCTGAAGGATCTGCTTATCTTGCAACTGTAAATTAATTGATGTGCAGCTGGCTGAACTTGCAAAGACCTTACACTGAGCTTGGTGTCGGCTTTCCCTGCTCCGTGGTGCATAACTATGAAATTGCTTTCAAACTCAGCCATTTCAGGACTTTTAGCTCCTTCATGCAGGGAAAACCGTGGTCGGCAGCAGCTCGTCCCACCTGGGCTTTGCCCACCTCCCCAGCGCAGGGCTGGGATGCTGACATGCTGGAGGAGACAGAGAGCGCATCCAGGTCCCTGGGGATCGTGAGGAGAGCCAGGCTGCGGGACAGGCCATGGAGGTGGCTAGGAAGGAGTGCACGGGGAAGGCAGCTAGCACGCCTGGCAGAAGCTGCATGGCTATACGTTCCCACTGAGGGCTGCACACACCGTATAGGAGCCAATGCTGCACACAAATACACTCCAGCTGGGCAGGGGTCAGATAAAGTTCAGAAATACTACAGGCGCCGGCGCAACAGGGACAGCGTTTGGGTAACTGTCACCATGAGTCAGAGCTTTCCTGGCACTGCTACAGGCGGCTGCTCCCAGTTCTTCCCCAAAAGACTGGGCCAGGGCTCAGAAACCAGTCCCAGGCATAGTGGAAAAGTCAGTAACAACCACAGCTCTCTATTTTCCTACCCTTTATCCTCCACAAACCCACTGACCAACCTCTAATCCCCTTGAACCCTTTCAGGCCAGAGCTACCTCTGGCTACCAGATTAACACACAAACATCCCCACTGTGGTTTTACTGACAGTTTTCAATACTGACATGCATTAGTTCCAATGCAGCTATGAAACCTCTGTTTCAAGAGAGTCCCACAGTCTTTTAACTCTTTCTAGCTCTACGTGCTGCTCTACAACAGGCAGCTGCCCGAGGCTCCCAAACAACTCTAGCAGGGGTGTAATCATAGAATCATAGAATCACAGACTGGTCTGGGTTGGAAGGGACCCCAAGGATCACAGAGTTCCAACCCCTTGCCACAGGCAGGGCCACCAACCTCCAGGCCTGGATCTACACAAGGTTGCCCAGGGCCCCATCCAACCTGGCCTTGAACACCTCCAGGGATGGGGCATCCACCACCTCTCTGGGCAGTCTGTTCCAGCACCTCACCACTCTCTGTAAAGAATTTAATGAAGTTGTGAGCACTGCAGGTCCTTTCTAGGGATCACCACCAAGCCTTGTTGCCTCCTTGCACATTAAAATAAAGCAGAAAGTTCAGGGTAGTCGCAGCAATCAGCACAAGTGGTGGCAGTAACCGCCCTCCCACGTGCGGTGGGGATGCTGCAGTGCCATGGCTGATCCATGAAAATAGAAATTGCTGGAGGGTTTACACGCTGCCATCCCCTGAGTAGTTGGCTGGACTGGATTAGCAATTCCCTGCAAGTGTTCTCAGTGCAACACTATTTCCAGTAGGAAAATAACTGCAGAAGGGTTGATCATCTCATGGAAACATGTTGTTCTCACTGATGCAAGTGATGGTTCAAAATAACTCCTCCTTCATCACCTGTATTCCTCCCAAGCCTCAACTGGGAAGCAGAGCTATCTGTTAAGGAAGGGCTGTACTACATGGTTCCTGAAGTGAGCCCAGTGTCTGGACAGCGTGAGTGACCCGGAGCACAGCGGGATGCATGCTGTCCCTGCAGGAACCCGTTTGGCTGTCTAGAAAGCAAAGGGAAAACCCAGCCAAGCCCCCAGCCCAGCTGTTTCCCTTGTCCTGTTCAATGCAACGTTTCTTAATACCTGTAACTCACATTTGCTTCTGCTCCATAGGTCTCACTCAAGGTAATCCCCTGCCCAGGTGCCTGGTCATACAAAGGCCTCAGGCTGCACCTGTGATGGCAAACAGCACCTTGCTCACCTCTGAGGCGTGTTTCTTTGGGACCCAGGAGATAAACTCATCTTTCCTTCTGAGCACTCGGGAGATTGCCTGGGATGGGCAGGGAGGGAGCAGGCTGGGCAATTCATGGTCAGTACCTGCCACAGAGCAGTTGGGAGGTCCTTAGTCTTGCAGTGAAGCTGGCTAGGAGTGCACTTCACTGCTTCAGTGCCGTGCAGGAGTCTGCATGCTTCGGTTATCTCCCTGCAGCCTCACACTGCAGAGTAATGGATGCTTTTACCAAGTGCTTGGATGACGATCAGCATCAGTGAG
Organism: Porphyrio hochstetteri; assembly: GCA_020800305.1. Taxonomy (NCBI): domain Eukaryota; kingdom Metazoa; phylum Chordata; class Aves; order Gruiformes; family Rallidae; genus Porphyrio; species Porphyrio hochstetteri. The sequence continues at coordinate 33,145,936 of CM036908.1, forward strand.
GCCAGAAGTGCGCTTGCTAAAACAAACCCTGAGGTGCATTATAGGTAGCGTTGGGGGTGACAGGGTGCATTGGGGAGAGGAGGAAAACTAGCACCAGATGGCAGCCACGGCTGGAGTGCAGATCTCTGTCTCCACTGTGGTGAGCCTTATGGCCAGGTCAGAGGACAGAGTAAACCCTGAGCTGTCCAGGGTTGCAGCATCCCAGTTACATCCTTGGTGTGCTGGGAAGAGTCATGTTGTTGTCACTGCAGGGTCAGACCCAAACAGCTGCCCTGATAAGAGGGAGTGGGCAAATCAAGGTCCAAACCAAGATGCTGCAAGCAAAGATTGTTTTTTGTGAGCATTGCTTTGAAATGAATAGACACGTATGGATACTCTTAGTGTTTCTAGAAATGCAGCCGATTTGGAAAGCTGTTTGCAGTGTTTGCCAGCCTTAAATACATCAGTGGAAAGGAACTGAACATCAAAGAGAACAAAATTAGGGAGGAAACTCGGTAAAGGGAGACAGAAAAGGGGAAGTGAATTATTCTAAAACACACACTGTCATTGATTAGATCAGCTAAAGAAAGCGACTCAAGCAAGAATTCTAATCTAGCATCTGTCCCAACAGGAGTAATTTAAAATAAACATCAAGAGGAATAAAATAAATATGTACATCTGCATCCGCTTGCTTCCTTACCATGGAGGAACAGGTCTTTCTGCAGGAAAGCACCAGAAAGGGTTTTTCCCCCTTCATCTATACATAACACTGCATCCTTTCCAGATTTTAGAGGAGAACCAGTTAGGAAGCTGAGCCAGGTGTTGCACTTCTCACACTGGATGATGAAAGACAGTGGTTGTCACCCTGTGACAAGGGAATCCCCTTCCCCATGACGCTGCCTGCACCTTCCCAGTGGCAGTGATCCTCCCAGGGACTGTGTCTGGTGGGGATGCCCTGCTTGGCACAGCTGGGGCAGAGCCAGCTTCCCACATCACCCCACAGCTGCTTTGGGATGCGGTGGTCCTCACCACCAAAGTGGTTTATTTATTTGCCAGCCAGATCCACAGTCATCCCCCTCCGTAGATCATGATCTCTAACGAAAGTCCTCACAAAGGAGGAAAGTAAAGTTACACTAAAACTTTTGGAAATATTGGGAAAAACACTGAAATAATTTGGGGGCAGATGGTCTCTTGTAGTTGGGTGGAGTCCCCAGAATGGGGGTGGGTGTGCAGGCAAGCCCCGCTGCTCTCCTGGGTGCCAGCTCCAGACCTGCACCCAGGAGATACATCTGTCTGCAAGGTCACTGCCCCTGGGTGGTAAAGCGATGCCCAGTATACCCGAGACACAGAGATCCCTTGCGAAATCTGTTCCTGCAGGGTATCCCAGCTTTCATCTCACAGGGAGGCGAGAACAAAACCCAACCGTGCTCATTTGCGTGCATGAAGACGGCTGATACAGGAAAATAAATGGCACTAATATGCCATATAATTCCCTTTTTATAGCCTGTAATTATACAACGTGGCATGAATTCAGCCCTGCTTATTCCCTGCGCTTTGGCTGCAGTACAGAAGGGGGCCATGCCTGGTAACAGAGGAACATCCCCCAGCTTGGCACGGAGGAAGAACATTTAGTTGCTCAATCACCCTCACGCGGAGTGGTTTAGAGTCCCCTCCTTTGGAAACTCATTTCCTCAGCCCTGTGGCTAGCAGAGGGGGGCTGGTTCCCCTCCCCGGGGTCATGCATGTATGTGTGGGGGAAAAAGGGGGAAAAAACCCTCTGAAGCAGAGTCCATCTGGAAGCACAAACTGCTGCTCCATACAGCTCTCGTTGCTGCTCTTGCTGACCAGCATGAGATGGTGAAGGACACCATTAGGTGCCCTAGTTAGTTATTAGGGGCAAGTTCTTTACAGAGAGTTGTGAGGTGCTGGAACAGGCTGCCCAGAGAGGTGGTGGGTGCCCCATCCCTGGGGTGTTCAAGGCCAGGTTGGATGGGGCCCTGGGCAACCTTGTGTAGATCCAGGCCCGGAGGTTGGTGGCCCTGCCTGTGGCAGGGGGATTGGAACTGTATGATCCTTCCAACCCAGACCATTCTATGATTCTATGATTCTATGACACTGTACTTTCTAAATGAGGGTTCAAGGACCACCGAAATGACATCTGGTGCTTCGAACAGAGGAGAAACTGTGGCTGGCTTTGTGCAGTTCAATCTTTACAAATTAAAAAGGAAATAAACCCCAAAATGTTCAAGGGACGGGAAAACCCAGAGAATTTGCTCCTGTGCCCCAGCATTAAGGAGGAGGGAGGGAGAATTTCCCTTCTGGAGAGGGAGGGAAGTTTCTTCCCAGAGCACTCAGTGCTTCCCAAACTGCAGCATTTGCAGCGCGTGAAGCAGAATCACTCCAGGAAGAGGTACAAACCACTTCCTAGCAGGAAATCCTACAGCGTTCCTATGATCTTTCCGTTTACCAGGTGCCACCATCCCCATCCCGGCCTTCCAATGGGCTTCTCTGCCCTCATCCTGCAGGGAACCAGTGGATTATTGATGAAATTATGATGCTGTGAACCATATTATTTACAGGTACAGAGAAAACTCAGAGCAACAAGGAAAACTCCTTCTGACACACTAGCTGGAGTTTAAAAGATGTTTGCAGAGAGGCCAATTTCTTTGCGGCTTTGCTCTACCGGCTTGCTGGGAAGGCTATGCAGAGAAGCGCAGCATCACCTGCACTGGGGTTTGGGATGCACACATCTCTCATGACCAAAAAACTGAATTAATTTTACACAAGATAACGTCTGTTTCACCCCAGTGTTCTTGGCTCTGTCATTGAGATCTGTGTACATGTGCTTCCCCTGATGGGTAAATGTAAATCAGCAAACAAAGAGCATAGAAAAAAAATCCCTCCCCACTTTGCACTCGGAAAGCTTTTTGATGGGCTTGTGCTGCGTCCTCGGCGCCATGCCAGAAACCAGGCAGCCACTGCAGGGGAGGTGCTGGCAGCCCTTTGCTGGGGAAAGATGGTGCATGGAGGTTGGAATTTGCAGAGACCATCCTGGCCACTGTGTGCACAGCATCATCTCTCTTCTTGCTTCATAGTAAACCTCCCCCAAAATCTTGCAGAACTAACAGAGGATGAAGCTTGCAGGGATGTAGGCACCAGCTGCCACTGAAACCAGGCACTCCTGACCCCACTTTGCAGAGGTTTTTGCTCGACATCCTTTCAAAATCCCCTTGCCAATAGAACAGTTTGTCCATTTTCTAATACACTCATTCCAGCGCTCCTGCTGCTATGGAGAGCTGAAAAATACCCATCATGATGCGGGCTTTTATTCCAGCACTGTCAAATTGATTTGCTTTTAAGAATTAAGGGGCGGTCAAACCGAATCCAACTCCAGCTTGTTTTTGCAGAAGACTCTGGAGAGGTTTACAGAGATATTAAAATTAAATAGGGAACCACAGAATAAACAGTGCTTCCATTCAGCGTGTCTTGTAAATCCAGTTTAAATTGTTTCCTTTATTAAATATCCTTTCCTCTTAAAATTGGATTAACTGCTCTTGCTGGAGGATCCAACAAAAAAGCCATCTCATCTCTATAGCAACAAGTCCTGCAAACGCACCCCTGGCTTCCGTGTGACTTACTCAGCTTTGTGAGATCCACTGAGTCGTCCCGTTTCAGCTATCACCATTACTGCGTTTGCTGTTACTAATTACCACGACTTCACACCACACCGCGGGGCCTTTGGAAATCCTCATGTGTCCCATCCCTTGTTGAACATGCAGATGGGAGATGTATGCATTTACCAGAAGGTGGATGACAGTGACCTTATTTCTCCTCCCTTCCTGTTATTTCAAGCTTGTTCCTTTCCTTTTTCTTCACAACTGCCCACAATTTATTCACGCTGGCCAGCCACTGCTCCTATTGTGATGCAACAGCCCTTGAACTTGCCATTGCTAGTGGCTGTCCCCAAAGCTTTGCATGGCGGGGGCTAAAGCAAGGGCCCTGCTGAGGAACCCACCTACGTTTCAGGCAGGTCTTTGGAAGAAACTAGCTTAAAACCTGTGGTTAAACACCCTCCTGGAGGTAAACACAACCTGCTAACAAAAACTTGCAATGCAATCACAAAACACTGGGAGAGTTCACATATGCAGGGCTGAGCCAGATGAATTTCTGGGGTTTGAAGGAATGGTGTGGTCCTGGCTGGTTCCCAGGACAGCTCCCTTCTCCGGGGCCAGATGGAAATTACCTTGGTGGCTTTTATCACAGAAGAAGGCCTCTGGGAACGTGAAAGGCACACACATCCACACAGTGACAGCACAAGACACAGTGGCCACAAACTGAAATACCAGAAGTTCTACCCCATGAGAGAACAAAGTGTGTCTATTTAGAAAGAAGTCAGACCCTGGAACAGGTGGCCTGTACCAGTTTGGTGGTTGGCAGTGTTATAAATGACTCGGTCCTAAACAGGATTTTTAACCAAATTAAACAATTTATTAAACGAATAAAAGCAAGCAAACGGTGCTGCGGTGCAGCACTGGGTGTGCAGGGAGTCTCCGCTCCACCAAAACGCACACTATACAGTTCCAGTCCCTGGCTTCTGTATCTTCCAGAAAGAGCACCGCCCACCGGTTTAAACTGAACAACCATATACTGACATGCTGGAGTGCCTCACCAGGCGACCCCCACAAGACATAACAACCATATACACCTAAACTGACATGCTGGAGTGCCCATCAGGCGACCCCCACAAGGCACCTCCAACATTATTCCGTATTAAGACGAACCAGATGAACATATATCACAGGCAGGCTGTGCTACCGGGCCCTGCGCCTGGCCGGGCTGCGGGACTGGCGTGGGGATCGGCTCCTTGCCGCACGGCCTTGCCTGGAGGGATTGCGGCCTCCCGTCTGGCGCTGTTCCCTTCTCCCAGAACGAGCTGGGGCACGCCGTTGCCGGCTGAGAGCTCGCTCCGAGGAAGCTGGGACATGCCGCTGGGCCCTCGGAGCTGGGCTGTCAGCACCACCCCTCCTACTCTGCCGCTGGTGCCTCGCTGTGCCTGGGCCCACTCTGGGCTCCTCCTGGCCTCGCCTGCGGGACCTGCTCCGATATGTGTCTGGAGCATTGTGAGGCTCCCTGGCCCCACCGCGCCAGCCACTGCTCTGGCCCCCTGAGTGCTCCTGTCCAGCTTGGCTGCGCCTGCTGCGTGACCTCCGCCGGGAGCGGCTCCTGGTTTCATGCTGGTCGGTGGAGAAATCCCGGCCTGCCAGTTGTTGTCGCTGTCTCCCTGCCGAGGCTGCAGGGATGGCCCTTTGGGGCCTTGGAGATCTAGGCTGTGGCTGCCTCCAGCTTCTCCTGGTGTTATATCGCGGGGCCTGCTGATCCCTGCTGTGGCCACCTTGTTGCTGCTGCTCCAGGGCTCCACTCTGGTCCTGCTCCAGAATGTCGCTCTGGTCTTGCTCCACGGCCCCACTCTGGTTCTGCACCAGGGTCTCGCTCTCATCCTCCTCTGAGGTGCCAGCCTGGTCACTGCTTTCCTCATTGTCAGAAGACTCATCTTGCAGAGTGTCTGAGGAAGCACGCTGCGTCAATTCTGGAATGGGGCTTAGATGTAGCTGCCTCCTCCTCCTCCTGCCTGGAACGACTCTGTGCACCTCATATTCATTGACTCCCACCTTGTGGAAGACGTACTGGAAAGACCCCTGGCAGACTGGGCACACGCTTTTCACATCGGCCTCCTCCATTATGCAGGCGAAACAGAAAATGTGCCGGCACCAGCTCACGCAGGCCTCGTCAGTGATGGTCTCCTGGCAAATGGGGCAGGTTGGGCTCTGTGAGGAAGCCAGCAGCATGGCCTGGACCTCCTGGCTGGGGCTGGCAGTAGGGGAAGAGTTGCTGCATCCCGGCATGTTCTCCTCCTTTGCCATCTCAAGCTGCAAAGCCAAGAGGCACAAAGTGATGACCTGCCCTGGAGATGTGATCTGAGGAAGCAGCAAAGCTGCTGAAGAGGCGAGCGCTCGGCCCTGGGGCTGTGCTTGTGCTGCCACAAACTTTGGGGAGTGTCCCGGGGCAGACACCCGGGTGACACCAGGGCCATCTGTGTGTGCTCCGGCTGTCCGGGCAGGATGGGAACTCACCTCTCCAACACGACAGGCACAGGCAGCAATTGGGAAGGCAGGAACGTGGTTCCTGGCCTCTCGTCAGGGGCAGCACAGATGTTGGGGCGCAGCAGGTCGGGTCCGGTGTCCTGGGCCTGGCGATGTCCCCTTCTGACAGATCCTCTCTCCACTTTTGGCAGGGAGCCTGCTGGATGGGGGTCCTCTGTCCCCCCTCACCTGCAGACCCTCACTCGCTGTGCACGAGGACAGCACTGAGCCCCGGCAGCGCTGTCCCCACTTACAAAGGGGTGATGTCACAGAGGTTTTGATGATGCACTTAGTCGTGTGCTCTGATTGGCTGGGCCTGTGTGGAGCCAGGAGTTGGATTCTATGATTGCATCATGAGGCTTTTGGGGACCACACCCAGCAGACACAAACCCTGGTCTCTCAGGGGGAAACCCCCTCCCCAAAATAACAACCCACTTGGCAAGGGCACTGTGCCCAGTGCAGGGCTACCACAGACAAGGATGTTGTGCTGGACAATGTGGAATCCCTGGCACAAATCCAGGAACATGATGCCTGTCCCCCTTCCCTTGCCCACCAGCTCTGTTACCCCATCATAGAAGGCCACCAGATTTGTCAGGCACAATTTGCTCTTAGCAAAGCTGTCACCAGTCACTGCAGTCACTTCCTTATTCTTCATATGCCTTAGCATAATCCTCTGGAGTATCAGCTCCATGATCCTGCCATGCACAGAGGTAAGGGGTACCTGCCTCTACTTCTTGGGCTTTTCCTTTTTCCCCTTTTTAAAAATGGGGGTTATATTTCTCCTTTTTTCAGTCACTGGGGACCATACTGCCAGGATTTTTCAAATATGATTGATAGTGGCTTGGCCACTTCATTCATCAGTTCCTTCAGGACTCATGGAATCATCTAATCAGGTCCCATGGATGTGTGCACCTTTGGGTTCCTTAGGTATTCTCAAACCTGATCTTCTCCTACAGTGGGCAGTTCCTCATGCTCCCAGTCCCTGCTTTTGCCTCCCATGACTCGGGCAGTGTGGCTGGAGCTCTTGCTGGTGAAGACTGGCTAAAAAGTCATTGAGTACCTTCACCCTTCTCCACATCCCGGGTAACCAGGTCACCTGTTTCCTTACAGAGAGGGCACGCATTTTCCCTCATCATCCTTTTATCACTGATTACCTATAAAAACTTCTCTTGTTGCCCTTGACATCCCTGGCCAGATTTAACTCTACCAGGGCTTTAGCTTTCCTAACATGGTCCCTGGCTGCTTGGACAGTTTCCCGTTGTTCCTCTTAGTCTACCTGCCCTAGCTTCCAGCCTCGGCATGCTTCCGTTCTGTGTTTGAGTCTGTCTGAGAGCTCCTTGTTCATCCACACAGGCATCTTGATGGTTTTGCCCAATTTCCTTTTTGCGTAGCTTAGTGAAGGCAACCCTTGAATACTGACCAGCTGTCTTGGGTCCTTCTTGCCTTCAAGGCTTGGTGTTTCTGGAAACATCTCCGTGTTTCTGGAAAACGGGTGCTCTACAGGGTGACCTGCAGCTTTCTGCTGCTCCTACACCCTGCAGCAAGGAAACAGTTCAGCCTCCAGTCCTAGCAGCACTGGCACAGGGCTGCAGCGACCAGCAGAAGCAGCAGCCAGAGATGAACATTCAAAGCTTAACATCATTTTTATTCAGCTTCAAATGAAACAGCCAGCGCGGGAGCAACACAGACAACAGCTTTGAGAGGCTGCAAATGCTTTCCCTGTCAGACAGAGCCTTCGCTGAGCGGAGCTGGTGTCGCATGGGTGCTGCTGGTACACAGCTAAACTCTTCAGAGCAGCATGAGGGACTAGAGAGTGTTTGCTCTGTCATCTTCCCCCAAAATCCCCGGGGCTTGGAGGGCCAAACCTTTTCCCTGTATCAACAGGGTGAGAACAGCACAGTAAAAACGGGGAATTGCCCATGCTTAGGTCCCTGGGGACACGGGGTTAATTTGGGCATGTGTGTCCCTGCTTCCTGTGTGGCACCGACTCTGCTGGGGACTTATCCTGCCACCAGCACTACAGCAAACCTCATGCAGACACACGAGCTGCTTCTCCAGCATGGCTCGTTTATCGGCACCTGCTTTAAAGGGACTGAGCTGGGAGAGTGACTGAGTGCTTCATCATGCTGATACAACAGCCCAAATTGCTCCCATCTCTTGGCTGGGATGAATTTTGGCACAATTACAGTCAATTACAATTAGTTGCATTAAAACAGCAGTTAAACGTAACCAGGAGCTCATGGGTTTTGTTGAGGGTGGGAAGACTCTTCGGCAACCAGAGCAAGTCCTGAATGGCATTTTGGGTTTGCTTGGCTGGGAGATGTGTGGAGTGAGGGGGAGAAGCCCCCCAGAAAGTCCCTGTGGCAGCGTGTGCCCGGGGCCCAGCTGGCAGCTTCCCTAGCACAAGGAGCTGCTCCAAATCGAAGCATCCAACCATGGAGCGAAGAGCTGCATCAGCATCTGAGGCTGCAGGAAACCACAGCAGTAAATGGGTCAAACTCCTCATTTCCCAAAGCTCACGGTGAGCTTTCCAGCACCTCCCTCCCATCCCACCTCCCTTATCCCAGAACCCAAACCTTACCCGAAGGTTTGCGGGCATCCGCAGCCCCGACTGCTCTTTCCCAGCACCCCAAGGTGGGTGAGGCCACCTCCACTGACACATGGCATCGCCTCCGAGGATGACCCTGTGGCTGGTGGGACTCCACCAGCATGGCAGAACGTCCCTGGCAGCACCAGACACGGTACGAGGGCAGGAGTTTGGTGAACCCCAGATACAGGAGCTGAATACAACTCAGCACAGCTCCCTCGGGTAGCAGATTTCAACAGTAAATCCAATTTTGTTTGACATTAATCCCAACATCTCGGTCTGCTGCAGATTATCCTTTTGATGACAGCTCAATGTGTGGGAAGAGCCAGGACAGAAAAGTTATTTATTGGTTTTAACTGACTTCTGTGAGAGCCTGTTCCTGCATGGCAAAGCACCGTCTGGCCCCACACCAGCTTGCAAATCTAAACGCCATAGGATGAGCTCCTTACTCGCTTCTGGAAAATAATTCACTACTTGATACACTTTATTATCAAGACAGTTTCCTTTCTCAGCCTGAACTCCCGTGTTTTATACCTGCTTCTCCAGGTTGGTGCCTAACCTGCCTGCAGGTCCCTTTGAGGAGCCACGCTGTCACAGGGCTCCTCATTACAGAGTCACAAGGTTGGAAAAGACCTTTAAGATCATTGAGTCCAACCGTTCCTGTCCTATGCTAACCCATATCCCTGAGCACCCCATCTACCCGTCTGTTAAACACACCCAGGGCAGGGACTCAACCCCCTCCCTGGGCAGCCTGTTCCACATCCCTACAACTCTTTCAGGGAAGAACTTTTCCCTAACATCTGATCTGACCCTGCCCTGGCGCAGCTTAAGGCCGTTTCCCCTTGTCCCATCTCCTGTCACCTGGCTGAAGAGACCATCACCCACCTCTCTGCACCCTCCTGTCAGGTCAGTATAGGCAGTGAGAAGGTCTCCCCTCAGACTCCTCCAGGCTGAACACCCCCCGTTCCCTCAGACACTCCTCACAGGATTTGCCCTCCAGCCCCTTCCCCAGTCTGGTTGCCCTTCTCTGGACACACTCCAGGACCTCAATGTCCTTCTTGGAGTGAGCAGCCCACAACTGGATCCAGCACTCAAGGTGCAGCCTCACCAATGCCGAGTACAGGGGCACAATCCCTTCCCCAGACCTACTGGCCACACTATTTCTGATACAAGCCAGGATGCCATTGGCCTTCCTGGCCACCCAGGCACACTGCTGGCTCATGGTCAGTCTCACTGCTGACTCATATTCAGACTCTCATGACATGTGATAGGTGCAGAAAACAAGAGGCCTGGATCCTCTGGCACAAGCCTGTATCCCCTGAACAAGTCCGAGCAGGACGTTAGAAGCAGGGCTGTGAGGGGACAGCAATTAAAGGGGTTCAGAGCAGCGCTGCCCGATCCCCTACTGGGACAGACTCAGTCTCCTGTTCAAGACCACGTGGGTGCGAGAGATGCTGCCAAGGCCAGATCTGCCATGTCACTCCCCAGCTAAGGGGGATGACAGCCAGCCTGGGCTCCAAGGTGTGCACAGAAGATGTGGTTACAGTACCCTCTGCATCCCTCCCACAAACCATGTCTGCCACTGGCTCCACTCTATAATTAGCAGCTAATTCAGCGTCAGCAACATACATCGCTTTTTCTTCCTGCTCTTTTTGCTCCCAGAACTCATCCTCTCCCTTTCCAGGCGTGCAAGGGCCCTGCTCCAGTTAACACACAGCACTGCTTACAGAATTCTCCCATTCCCAGGGCCAGCACCCAGCCCAGAACAAAACCGCATCACCTCCCCACACCCAGGCATAATCCATACCAAGGTCACCATGGTTTGGGGGCCGGAATTCCCTGAAGCCCCAGAGAGCAGCCTGCAGTGGGACCCTTCCCTGCCCTTGCCCAGCACGAGCAGAGGCAACACCGGGAGAAGAGGGGCCACAGCCCCAGGAGGACAAACATCACCTGAGCAGGGAGTGAAAGTCATGACAGCCCAAGAGGAGCCTTTCCCTGGAACTGGGAAGCACCTAGAGATCATTAGGTGGTCAGCTAGTGCTGCCAAAACCAGACCAGGCAGCCAAAACACAGCGTTAACTGCAGCCAAGGGAGCAAGGCTGCACCGACTGGTGCTGACACACAGGAGCTTTACAGGACTTGTTTTATCGTTAAGAGAAGGTAACATTCCCTCGCAGGTGGTGAACTCCCCACCACCTTTCAGCACCACTACAGAAACCTTGGAAAAGCCTTTCCCTCAGCATGGAGCTGTGAGGGGGCTCCGTGGGAAAGGGCTCTGCCCCCACCCACCCACCATGTAAGCGGTTCTCACTGAGGAGTGTGCAAGAGCACTTGTAATCCTTTCGCACGCCTCCTGCGCAGCTTTGGCCTTGCACCCCAAGACCTGCCGCTCACTCCAAGAGTGCGGTGCAGAACCTATCAACCTCAAAGCCATGTTTAAATCCAGACACTTTGATTGGCAGCCAGATCCCATTCCTCAGAGGTGCTGGCTCTGCTGTGCTGTTACAATTAGGTCATTTTACTCCTCTCTGCTCTTGCTCCCACTTACGAGCCTTTCTGGGACATCCCTGTAGAGCAACATGGCCAATGGCCCCCATCCTCAGAGCTGCCAGTGATGCCAAGCTGCCAGCTGGCTTCCAGACAGCACTCCAAGCAAGGTGCATTTTCCAAAAGCAACATTTCCAAACACTTCCAAGGCTCCCAAAGCACGGGCAGACAGGACACACCAAGCCCCACAGAGCCGAGCTTTGCCACCACCACCTTTCCTGCCTGCAAGACAGACTGAAGTATTTCTACTGCAGCATTTCAAGAGCAGGCTGGAAACTAAAAAAAACAAACCAAAAAGTCAACCCTCATCCAATCCTCCTTCTCCTTGCTCCATTTTCACATTCCAATCACTCACCCTGCTCCCACACTGGCACCTCCTGAGCACTTCAGCTCTCGCACCCCAGCAGGCCCACATGGAAGGCTGGGACAAGGAAGGGAAGAACAGGGCAGCACTTGTTTGTTTTCTAAATCAATAACATTTTTCAAATTTATTTTTTAAGAATTACTTCTAATATATCTTTCTCACAGAAGGAGGGTATAGGGAATGTTCTCATTCCATCTGTAAACACTGAAATACAGATCTGGGAAACCAGGGAAGAGACACAAAAAAGTGCATTTTACAAAATTATCAACTAAAATATATTTTACATGTATTACGTTTCAATTTAAATTCTACCGACTGCATTTTCAGTTTCAAAAAATATTTCCATATCTAATAGATTAGAAAAGCATGAAATATTTTCATTATGGATAAGACATTTCATTTACATGCTGTCTGCACAACAGCATAAGCAACCACGTGAATCTCAAATGATGTTCTTGGCCTGAAGCAGATTTGAACACGAGAAGAGTCAGGATTTGTCCTCTGCGGACACGAGCCAAAGCCCATCCCAGATCCAGGGCAAGTACAATTTCTTTTCTACCTGGAGCAGAGCCGGGAGGGAGGCGGACACAGGGGGAGAGGGGTCAGAAGGAGTTTCAGTGAGTTGCTGTGGTTTCCAGGGCTGGGTTTCAAACCTTCCCCCACCTGCAGTGGTGCTAGGGGTTTGCATGATAGGGTTGATGCATCCTGGTGATGCTTTTGTTTGTGGAAGGTGGTTGTAGGCAGCTTGCCCGCTGCAGGCAGGGTGTCAGGAGTCCCTGCTGAGCCAAGCGCCTGCGTTGAGGGCTTCCTGCCACACTACAGCCCTGGGCAGGGGGCAGCTGCCCCCTTCCCTCCTGCACTGGGCAGCCACCAGCCCCTGCTTTCACACCGGGCAGGAGCGGCTCCACTTCTCCAGCATCCTCCCTCCCTGCTGAGGGGAGCCCCTCACCAATGGCCTCTTTCTCCAGCACCTCTTTGCGTCCCCAAGGCACTGTCACCCAAACACCCTGGAATCACTCCTGACTCCCATCCAGATAGAGCACCACCCCATCAGCAACCCCCAACTGCATCCTTCCAAGAGACTGCCAGCACCCAAGTTAACTGGTACGGAGAAATCTGGGAATCCCTTTGACACTAACAGAATCTCATGGCTAAAGGAGATGAGATGCTTCACTCACAAATTCTTGATTGCACACTAGGATGACAGCTCCTGGAGCTTGGCATTTTCCCCAGGTTACACAGGCAAGAACAGACGGGACTTTTCCAGTATCCTCCGCAACACCAAGCAGGAACCGTCCACTGACGGCAGGGAGATGCGTGCCCTGCTCACCCACTGTGGTGGGTGCCCGATCGTCTCATCTCCACTCAAGTCATCGTCTTCTAGTACCGTTCCCCTCTTTGGTATGTAGAGCAAATCTCTGGAGAACTCCCGTGTTAGACTACTTCCACATAATGGTGTTGATGCGGCTTCCTCTCCAGGCCAGGCAGGCGTGCAGCCGTCAGAACAAGCCATCAAGCCCTCCGTTCCCACCATGACAGCATCCGTGGGGAGCGTGGGTAGTGCTGCTTCCACTGACAGGACAACACTGGAGGACGATGAACACTTTCACCATCCGACACCAGTCCAGAAGCCCTGACAGAGCAGGAAGATGCAGCTGCCCAGTTTCAGCAGGTGGCTGAGATGATCAGGGTTCTCCCTCCTTACGGTAGTGCAATCTCGAAACGGGCTCCCAGCTTGGTGCGAGCGGCTTGATGCACTGTTACGCTGTCCTTTGGTTTGCTTTAGAATGAACTCAAACAGTTTGCGTTAAGATAAACTAGTGTCTATCTAGGATCTATACACGTAAGGCAAGAGGCAATAGCTGTGGGGCTTGGGTTGCGTTTGCTGATGCGAACCTTTACCAGGCTCAGATCCTTTCAGGAGCCACAAAGCCACTTTGGTGAGCTCACTCGGATGCCAGGATGAGTCTGGAGGGGGAGGAGGGCTGCAAGGCAGTGCCGATGGCGCTGCTGATGGCTTCACAGTACGCCCAGGGTCAGGACAGTCATGTACTGGCAGGGGGCTTCGCATTTTAGAAAAGCCAAACACACTCAAGAAAAGGGTTCACCAGTCCACCCTCCAGCTTTGAGCTTCTTCGCCCTGAAAATGGATGGGGTCAAGAGGGACTGTAAACGACATCACAGGAAAAAAATGGGAAGAAAGAGTAAACCCACTTCTACTGCTACAGCCCCTGATGTCATTAGGGGAAGAGCAATCCTCGGAAGAAAGAACTTGGTTTGCTGTGTGTGCCCCCAGGTTTGCTGCCCCACACACCACCAGTGCTGCGCATTACAGGGCAGAGCTCTCCGTAACACTGTGCCTGGGAGTTGATGCCCAGTATCCTGCCGGCTCCCGCTCTGCAGCAGAGTGGGCTGCCAAGCCCCGGTCTGGGCGGTGAATCACAGAACAGCGAGGTGAGGGGAAGAGGAAGATGAGAACGTAGGTCACCTTTTTCCCTGACAGAACAAAACCTATTCGAGAATGACACAAGGCCACGCTGCATCCAGGCAGCTTCCAGAGCAATGGTTGAGCTCTGAAGAAGCTCTCGCCCACCGGGAATCCACACAGTCCATCCCACAGGACCCAGGAGACTCCCATGCCCTGCCAATGATCTCATCTCAGTCCTCACGCTTAACACCAGGGCACAGAAACAACTGTCACAGCTTGACTCAAACACCACACCAAAGCATCCCTCCGGCACCTTCCACCATCCCCACTAGCGATGGCTCTGGATTCAGTTTACTGGCTTTTATCCCCTGCAAACCCCTCCCAATATATGCATCTCTAGATACATATATAGATATAGATTTACATATGCAAGTACCTATATCTATATACATGTATTTATTTTATAGGTATATATTTTCATTTATGCTTTTAACGAAGTGCTGTGCTTTCAACCGCTGCCTTCCTGCACGGGGATCTGCTCCCGCGGTTGCTTTTCAGTCCGAGGGAAGAGCGCTGGGTGCTCTCGCCTGCAAGCAGCACAAGGTGAAGTTGAGAGCGCAGAGATGTCCCAGGCCGTCAGCGTGCCGCCGGCTCTCCGGTGCCGCTCATCCTCGCGCCGTGCGACCGAAGAACACTGCTACTGAGGGTTCTTCAAGATGCGCCCATGTCTGAAGTCATAGACATGACGACAGAGGAAAACCAGCTCAGGGTCAGTGTCCTCGGGCACCTTGCGGTGCAGGGGTGTGGAGTACTCTTCGGAGGGAGGAACCATCATGGTTTTCTTGCCTGGGATCCCTTCAACTCGACGCTTTGCCAAGGCACAAAATCTGCAAAGCAATTACATTACAGGAGTTAGCAGGAACTCCTTTCAGCTGCCACCGTCTCTGTCTGTCTTGCTGGAAGCCACAGCCATGGCTGCCCAAGAATGAGGGGCAAAGGGCAAGGAGAGGAGTGCAGAGGGGAATTAAGCTCGCTCCTTGCAGCAGCTGTCGCTTTTGATCCCACCCTGAACTGCAGGAAGCAGCAAGATGGGATCTCTTTTATACTGACGGATAATGAACAGTACGAGATGACTGTGATTAATTCACCTTGCTTTTACCTCCTTTTTGTCAATTAGCCCCAGAAAAAGCTCACGCATCAGGCTGTTTTTTAGGCAAAGGAAGATTCTGGGATGCCTTCAGGGAATCTCTCTCAGAGAGAGAATTTACCCACAACAGCACAAATTCCTGCTGATAGCTACTCCAGAGAAAGGGCTGTTAGAAAGGAAATGAGCTGTGTGGAACCGAAGCTCAGGGATTTTTGGTGGGTTGGGGGGGAGGTGTGGGGGCATGTTTGGTTTTTTAAAAGCATTTTCAAGAGAAAGAGCGATAATCAACTTATGAAGCGCTTGTAAACCAGTTTGGGGTTAGAAATTTGAAGAGCAGAGCCCTAAGGTGGGAACAGGAGTAGGAACGGCACACTGGGGTTTAAACATCCCCGTGGCTGTAAGGCTGCAGTGCCAACAGGATGCACCCAGCAAAGCTACAGCAGTTTAAAGCACCACGTGGCATCACGGACTTGTGTCTCCATGGAACCTCATCCTGCCCTGCGCATCCATCCTGCCAAGGATGGTAGTCTTGAATACAGACACTCAGAAGTTTCTCCTGACAGAGCTTCAATTCTAACAGCAAGAGCTTCACAGGAAGACTTCTGGTTGCTGCTCTGAGCGATGCTGCTGCCCCAACACCCAGATCTGTGAGCAGCAGCACCGACAGAAGTAGGCTGCAGGTTTTCTGGCTCACTACAGCACCTGGGTACCACAGGGACACACACGAGGATTTCCTGCCGCCTTTGTTTTCAGCTCCCTGTGACGGAGTGCGTAGGGCTGTGACAGCTCTGCTGGGTGACGGTTGGCACTGGGAAGAGTGACAAGAGCTGGAGACAGAGGCAGGTCTGGGCAACAGCAGCGAGTTAAGAGCACCACCTACCTGCAGTACTCTGCAAAGGTCAGCACGTAGCATTTCTCCTCTATGCAGGCAACACTGTTTTCGTCCTGATGCCGGGATGCGAAGATCTCATTCTGCAAGAGAAGGAAGAAAGATGTCACCCAGCTCACAGGAGCCCAGGGAGGTGAGACCAGCTCCATGCCTTCACCCATCACATTAAAGGAGGGCAACCTCTCCAAGCATACTGAAGCAGATACTCTGAGTTGATGTTTCACATGATCCAGACACTTTCCTGGTGTTTTGTAGCCTACTTATAGCATGTGTCAGGATTTTATCCAGCAACAGGTGAGCAAAACCTCGTAGGAGCCCTAACCATCACTGAACGCTGCCTGGCACACATGGGAGCCCAAATATCCAAATCCCCACTGATGCTGCCGATGGCGCTTCAGCCGAGGGGCGCTACCACCTGCCCCCCTCAGCCTCCTCTCCCTCCTGGGGAGGTGGGGGACAGTGAGCTTCTGGCCACCACTGAGAAGTATCTGAGGAGATGAGATTTCATAATGTTGCACTGGAGGAAAAGCAGCATTTTGAAAGTATTATTGCAACGCCTGGGAATGACGAGGAGACAGGTAAGAGGGAGGAAGGCCAAGTCCACTAGGGACGTACCACAGAGGCTCCAAAAGAGAAAAAGACCTGCAAGTGCTTTTGCTCCAGCTTATCCAAAATCTGACTCCGTGCAACTCCATGTGGAAGGAGCCTTCAGACCATATCCAGAAAAGCCAGTGAGCGATGTTCCTGCAGGCAGGAGGTCAGGGCGCTCCCCACCCACACATTCCTCCCAGCTCCCAGTGATGCCCTTCATTCATTTTCCCTTTCTTGTGCTGGATCCCTTCCAGTTCATTTGCACGGCTAAGAACTGACACAGAGGTTGAACAGCACTTTGCTGCCTTTACTACAACCCCTCGACAGGTGACCAGTCTTTCCAATCCATCTCTGTATCAAAAGGTAAAGCAATCCCTTCTTTTCCATCCCTTTCCCCATCCCAATCCCATGACAAAGGCTGGTTCAGCACAAGAAGCAGCAACAGCCTTTTTTCCCAGGGTAATTTAGGAACCTTGGCTCTGCAGCAGCAGGATTGGTAAGCTATGGGGCAACCCAGGCAGAGCCATTTGAAAGAATTTCAGGTGTGGTTACATCAGCGAAGATGATCGCTGGGAATACAGATGCTCTGCACGAGTCCAGAAGCGTTACCTACAGCCTCGGGGAAGGAAGCTGGAAGGAGAGACTCCCCAGGGGTCACCGTTGGGGGACATGGTCTGTCAGAGAAACTGCAAACACTGCACCTTGCTTCTGCACCTCAGGGTTTTGGTCTGCTCATTTCATCAGAACTACCTGAGTCATCTTTGGCAAGCACAGCCGAGCACTCAGCCCAAAAGGCGCTCTCCCAGTTTGAGGTCTGGTGTAATTAAGCAGGTGTGCAAAAAACCTGGCTTGGTTCCTCTTGGCCAGGATGCTGTGCATGCTCTCCACCAACCTGCAACCAGAGACCGTCCCACCTCCTTCTCGGGCCAGGAACTGTAAGGCACCACCTTCCGGGTTAGAAACTCATCTGCTCCCCATGAGTCAGGTACGATCCCCACAGCTGCCCCCAACACACTTTAAAAAACATGCGGGGGCACAGGGGGAAGGAAGAAGGCACCAAGCATTTTGCTGGGTTGAAATCAGCAGGAAGCTCTCCATTCCCAGTCTGACACCAACTTGTTCTGTCACCCAACGCAAGCCCATGGGAAGCAGAGTAAGGCACAAAGTCATAACAATTCACATGGTTCTCCTCTTGAAAAGCAAACTCTTCTTATACTGGCCCAACACCCTAGAGTCAGTCGTTCATCCTCCTCATGAATCTATATGGGGGAAAGGATGATGCATGTGCCTGCACAAAACAGTTTCGGGAGTTTAAGCAGCAGACAAAGGCATTTAGGGTACTCCGAGGTCCTGTGGAACTGCAGCAGGAGCTTTTGCATGGAGCTCCATGTCTCTGAGAAAATCAGAATACCCTTTCTGGGAAGGTTTCCCACCTTGATTCTGTATGAACTCCCCCACCATTTCCCCAAGGCACCACTCAACCCCCCCTTCATAGAATCATAGAATGGTATGAGTTGGAAGGGACCCCAAGGATCATAGAGCTCCAAACCCTCTGCCACAGGCAGGGCCACCAACCTCAGGCCTGGATCTACACTAGGTTGTCCAGGGCCCCATCCAACCTGGCCCTTCGCTTAACATGTGGGATTTTCTCAGGTTAAAGTGAGGAATGTTAAAACTTAACAGAGGAGGCCACGTAAAGAAGCAGCAGCTTCTGTTCTGTTCCAGCCCAGAGTTTCCACACGTGGCAATAAATGGGGAGAAAGCCCCGGGGATCGGACACTGCCACTCAACACATCTGGCACCAGCTGCACCACAGCCAAGAGACAGCTCTGTGTGACTCAAACCAGAAGCTCAGCTCCGGAGTTCAAGGCCATCCAGGCATGCGGGGAACTCCTCGGGCTAATCCCCTCCTTCCACAGAATGCAGACGTGCCAGGACCCCCTCGCCCCGCGTTCGGATGGCTCACCTGGTGCATACTGGGATTGCGGCCTCCCTGAGTGTGTTCGGGTCTGTAATACCATAGGAGGCTCATCATCAGCTCCCCTGCAAGAAGGTTGATTAAAACACATCAAGTTCTCGCAGCGTTTTCCCACTACCATCCAGCTCCCCCCTCCTGCTTCACCCCTTCCATTCCCATAGCGCTCACGTAGAGGCAGCTGTGCCGCCATAAATATTTCATGCTGAACGAGGTGTCCTTTTGTCACGGCAAGAGGCTGTGCACAGTCAGTCACGCTGCTATCCCGTTACACCTTCACCTCCCTCTACTTGTGTCACGGAGGTACAAAGGGGTCAGGTAGGCACAAAATAAATTGAAACACAAACATCAAATGTTTCTGCCTGTGGGAAGCCACCATTCGGTCGGCAAGCTGGGGAAGATACTCGTGCTAAGCATTAACTCCCCAATTATTGGCAGAAGTGCTGTTGCAGGATGACATGGCCAAGATGGGCATCACCACATGATGCTCACTTTTTACACGTAAATTTTTGTTCTTTTAAGCAAGACCTGTACTTTAGACTGTCTGGCACAGCTCCCTCAGCTCGGGTGTCGCTGGTCAGACATGGGACCTTTAACGTAAAACCACACTACTCCACTCACTGCCTCTACTCAGGTCACAGATTCCCAGAAGGGCAGGGGTTAGATGGACCTCTGGGGATCGCCCAGTCCAAGCCCCTGCTAAAGCAAGGTTGCCTCGAGCAGGATGCACAGGATGGCATTCAGGATCACATGTTTGGGATGTCCCCGAGGAAGGAGACTCCCCAGCCTCTCTGGGCAGTGCTCAGGTACCCACAGAGCAAAGGGTCCCATCAAGAGCTTCCACACACAAGCCACACACACACACTCCACACCAACTCCCAAGCCCAGATGTTGGATAGAGCATCCGAGTAAACAGCAGCTCCCGAGATGTCTGTTGCAGTGAAATAATAAAGGCGATCGTTGCTAAGATGGGCACTTGGCAGATATTATCTGTGTTCACAACCAGGAAGATTTTGATTACCAGTCCCAGGCTAGTGATTAAAGAGCATTTCAGTTCCTGGAACAATCTGAATGAAAGCCCTGGAGTTAATCTCTTCCTCCTCATCACCCAGTCTGGCAGCAGCAGAGTACCCTGACAAGCCAGCAGCTCTCCTGAGATCCATCACTTCCCCGGTTCCAGCTCACACTCATCTGTCAAGCGCAGAGGACAGACACACTCTTTTGGCACGGTACCTGTTTTGGGGTCTTCCCACAGCGCCGATATCTTTGCAACGTAGGGCATAGATTTCTTCCGGGGTCCTGATTTCAAGAGGACAGTATCTCGTACCCGGATAATCTCCCCATCTCTCTCCACAGCCTGATAGCTCTTGCGAACAGCCGGCTCCGGTTCGTTCTGTTAAAACACACGAAAAACAAAGCAACCTGAGCATGCAGGCAAAGGATTAGCTTTGGTTACCCCAACCCAAAGATGACTCCAGTCCTGCTGCAGTCTGAAAACTTGCCTAAAACTACCTAGAGCACAGTGTTTCCGCTCCAAGAGATCTCCAAAAGAAGCCATACAGCACTCATGGCATCTCTAGTCCCCCCAGGTTAGTTTCTAACTGCAAAGATCAGGTCAAACAAGTTACTTTTCTATGGGGAGTGTGTTCACAGGTAAAGGAAGTTCACCGAGGAACAGCATTTCTAAGCACTCACAGGTCACATGCAGCCATCATTTTCAAACAGAGGAAGACACAACTACTTCTATGTGGTGCTGGCAGTAAGAACCAGCTCACCAGCTGGACAGCAAATCTCACAAAAAGCGTGTGTTTCTGAAATTAACACCCTCATTTCCAATTGAAAAAGAATTTCTCCTTCGATCCTGAACTTCATAAACCCCACACCTTCAGAAAAATCACCCTCTGTCAGCCTACCTGTAGGCGTGCAGCTCCTCTGCATCCAGAAAACACAGCACAGTTTGAACATTATGTGTTTCTCCAGCACAAAACATTGTAAGGAAACAATTGAACCACAGAATATTTCAGATGAACAGGGCAGGAAAGCCATGGCATAAAGCCTTCCGCTTCCTTTGTGCCCTCTAACTCTATAAAATTATCACTTTTTGGACTATGAGTGGGGGTGTTATTGTGGTTTATTTTTGCTCTGAAAACTTGTTTCAGAGTGCCTGAGCAGGATGGGTTTAATCTCCTGCCAGATCACCCAGGCAAAGTCGGAAGCATTATGCGCCGGGACTTAAGGAGATTAACGGCATGCTGCTCCTTTCAAAGTGTCAAAGCCCAAGCAGCAGATACAAGAGGCTCGTCTCCCGCTTTCCCCAGCATCGTCCTCACACAGCCCTTGCTACCTGGACACAGCCCCAAGAGCTGGAGCTACAAAACCTGTCCCGGATGACGCTCTCACTGCAGCAAGCAGTGATGTGGATAAGTCCACTGGGACCACCATTCCCCTTGCTGCTGACATTTACTGCACACAGTCCAACGCCTTGTCCCACCTTCCCAGACAGCACGTGGGTCCAGAATTCAAAGTCCACAGCTCTTATGTTTTAATAACGTGAAGGATATTGCCTTCTCTCTCAATTGAAGTGGACTTTAGTGCAGTTAATTAAGTTTCCTGGCAGGAAATCTCCCATCTTGCAGGAGCCAGCCTCTGCCCCCAAACACAACAAATGGGAAAGTACCAACAAGCAATCCTTGAAGGACTGCTTGGCCTTGCTGCTTGGTAAGAAGTGGGATACTGGCTGCTAGGAAGATTCCATGTGGGAACCAGGATACTGCCTCAGTCCTCTGTGCTTCCTGTGAGATCCTGGCTGGGCTACAGACCTGTCAGTGAGAAGAACCACCTTACTAGAGCCGCCTTCAGACAGCCGCTCCTTAACAATAGGGCTCAACCTCCCTCATTTTCTCCAACAGGTTTGCCCTAACTCAGCAGGAGGACAATCTCTCTGTAGGACCAACTCCCGGGTGCCGCAGGTGCCACCCTTGCAAATTCCAAAGCCAGAAGCATTCGTCACTGCAGCATTCCAGCTGATGCTAGCACAGGAGCAGCAGGTTTTCCTTACCTGCGCAAGGTAATGTCAAGGTGCACGAGACAAAACAAAGCCAACAGCAGCTTGGCCTCAAAAGCCCAGCCAAAAGGCATTACCTGTTTGTCCAAGAGGTCCTAGATGGCATCTAGTGATCACCTCCTGCGTCACCAAAACCTTAAATGCTCTCAAACCATCATGATCTCAGTCCCCTGAAGAGGCCCAAAGGGGTATGGCCATACCCGCACGAACACCCTCACTCCACAGACACCTACCACAACGTAGACAGCCTTCTCGCAGGCTGTGCCGACAGGGATCCAGCCGTTGGTGGCTCTCCGCCTGCTAATGCGTTGCTGCTTTGGATGGGAATGCCCTCCCACCGCTTTGCTGTCGGAGGCGTGGAGGCAACCCGTAGTATTTCTGAGACCGGACTTGGAACCGCTGGGAGGCTTTGAGCTCTGTGGACATTCGCGGGCCATGGTCTGAGGGTCAGAGTTGGGGGTCTGCAGGTGAGGAACAGGTTCTGCAGCCGGTGGCACGCTGGGTACGGGACATCCTGAGAGCGGGTGGGCAGGCGATGCCGGGTGCCCTGCCACAGGGATTGTGAGGTTCAGCTGGTCCAGAGACTTACAGCCTTCTAACAGAAGGAGAGAAGAGAAGCATTTATCTCATTTGAAATATAAGGCTACTACACCATCAAGACCATCCCAAACTACCAGCACTTTCTCCCCAAATTCCCTTTACTGCATTAGAGCAGTAAAGACCCCTCACGTGGTAATTTCGTTTTGCACCGTCACTCAATTCTAACAGCAAAGATATTTGTAAGCCTGTGATGCTCCGATACTCGCAGCCGATGGCACTGCACCACAGCGAACCCATACAAAATCCCCTGAAGTAACGCCAGCCACTTAAACACATAAGGGCTGGCCAGTGTCCAAAGCAGCGCCAGCCTGTCAATATGGATAAAAGAAATAAAAGGCTTATCAAAACGATGGGAAGGATTAAACCATGCTAGCAGAAGCAGTCAGCTTCTTTCAAAAAGCCAAATTCTACTAATCAGGAAAAACTCAGAAGATTCTCCGAATTAACTCCAGAAACAGGCAGCTACGTGGAACAACAGCATGCAAGGTGCTGCATGGCACTGCCTCCAGCAAAACCATGTCCCTAGAGCAGCTGCATTAACCACAACAGGTTAGTAAACCGGCCAATGCTGTGCCCCTAAAGCACCCCAGAACATCTCGCACCGCTCAGGAGTCATAGACCAAGCCCTTCAGCCCTAGCCAACAAGCCTGACAAAGGTAAGTGGGATTTGAATGATGTACCAATCAGCAGGAAGCAAACTCCCAGAGAATCACAGACTCTCCTGAGCTGGGAGGGACCTGTAAGGATCATGGAGTCCAACCCCTGGCTCCACACAGCCCCGCCCAGTCAAAGCATGGCACTGAGGGCATCGTCCAGACACTTCTTGCCCTCAGCCCAGCTCAGGGCTGTGACCCCTTCCCTGGGGAGCCTGTGCCAGTGCCTGACCCCCCTTCTCAGCACAGAGCCTCTTCCTGACACCCAGCCTAAACCTCCCCTGGTGCAGCTTCACACTGTCCCCTCGGGGTCTATCCCTGGTCCTCAAAGGGAGGCAAGAGATCAGTGCTGCCCCTTCGCTCCCCTCAGCAGGAAGCCACAGCCCACTGTGAGTTCTCTCCCCTCAGCCTCCTCTTCTCCAGGCTGAATAACCCCAGGGCCTTCAGCCTCTCCTCATAAGCCTTCCCCTCCAGACCCTTCCCCGTCCTCGCTGCCTTCCTCTGGACACTCTCCAAGAACTCTTGTACTGTGGCACCCAAAACTGCCTCCAGGACTCCAGGTGAGGCCACACCAGTGCAGTGCAGAGCAGAGTGGGATAATCCCCTCCCTGGCAACGTGGCAATGCCACATATATATGCACACACAAACACTCTGCACCCATAAGTCAGAAAGTGGGCTTTTTGTGGTGACAGCTTCAGGCAACATCTGGGAGATGCCTCCAGGCTGCTGCATGCCCCAGCAGATCTGAGGGACTGCAGAGCTGCAAAGAAATACTCTGAAAGAGAGAAAACATCTGAAGTCACCCAGCTCCGGCTGCATAACTGCTGAGATCCCCTCACAGTACCAGGAAATCACTGCCTTCTCTCTCCCACTTAACCCTCCCCAAGAGAGATGCGATGAAGCTGCTGCTGAACTGCCAGCATGAGGGCTGCTACAGACCGTTATGGGCTTTGCTGAGCAGCAAACCGCAGCAACTCCCCCAGCAAGCTATGACATCAGGATGCGAGTTCAGGGACCCTGCCTGGCCTTGGCATATGCAGGACCCATAGAGTGGTGCACAGCCTCAGGAGTATTTTGCTTACAACAACAGTTTTCAAGCTTGGAGTAAAGCAGGTGGAAGCTCACAAAAGTATCTACTAAATTTCAGGACAACACCACAGACCTGCCCCTTGCTGGCACCCCTGGGACAGCTCCAGTCTGTGTGTGCTAAAGCATCTCTCTCAGCCCATCCGCTCCCACCCCGCCGCATGCTGCAAGCCATCCGTGGGACAGGGAAAGCGATGCCTCTCCCTTACACAGGGCAGATCACGCCTCCGCCTGACATCACAGCCCGATCCCTCGAGTCACACCAAGCACACACCTGTATTTCTACACCAGCATCCCCCACAAACCAAGTACGGCAGATAAAACACAAGGCAAGCGACACATCCAGCTGGATCCCCTCGTATCCGTGCTCTCGGATGGGAGCCTGCTGCTTCCAGCTGAAGCTCCTTTAATTCGGTAAAATAACTCCCTCTGGGGAGGATGCGATTTCAGAGGTGCACACTTATATAGAAATCAAATCCTAAGCCCGAGTCCCTGTTGATAGTCTCCTTGCATGCTTCAATCTGCAAAACAAAGTCTAAATTATTCCAATGTTGTAGGCTTTTTAATCAAAGTGGCTCACAGGAAGGAGATGGGAATTGGTGAAGCATTCACACTCACAGTCAGCTTTAACCCAGAGCGCTACGCATCCAAGATGTGCGAGAACAAGAAATGCTCTTGCCACTTACAACCCTGTCCCGAGAAGGATCTAAGCAGTAGGGTGACACACCGCCAGTAAATCCACATCCCCGGAATCATTCCTGTCCCTGCCAGTTTTGCAAGAAGCCACTGAGTTTTCAGGGAGAGCTGAACTCCGAAAAATACCGTTTGCACACCCGGCATCCTTCTGGCTGCACCAAGCCAGAGGCACCGGCAAGCAGAGTTTCAGGAACACATCAGACTGCCGTAACCTTGGGGCACTCCACAGAGAACTGCCAGACAAGAACACATTGCCAAGCGAGTTGTCTTGCAAACGTTCAACTTCAAAGATCACCGAAGCCACCCGCGAAGACTGTCTGGCTGCTACCGTAGGAAGCAGCACCACAACAGCATGGATATTTAGGGAAAACGACAGTTACACTTCAACCGAACGCTCTAAGTTTCAGCAGCTTCCTACAAGGCAAGGCAAAGCCTTGTTCAAACCCAGCACTGAACCAAAACTTCAGCCACCTACCTGAAAAGCTGCTTGAAGTGGCTAAGCCATGGCTCCTTTTTACTTGAGCACGCAGCCGACTGGTAGCCAGACATGTACCCTCCCCAACATCTGCAGTTGGGGCTCCAGACCACGCTATTCGGAGCGCAGCGCTGACTAGCAGTGTGGCTTTTGTACAGGGTCCCGGTGTCTGATAACCCCCCGCCAACGATCCAGTTTTAAATGTTTCAGACAGTATTTTTCAACAGCAAAGGAGAAGCCCCGAGATAAAGCACACCAAAGAACAAAGCCTGTAACACAGGTGGGACAGGAGAGTGCCAGGCAAATATCAACATCACCTCTTACACCACCACATGTTCTCATTTCCAGACTTTCAGGGGAAAGATGGGATCACTGCTCACCAAACCGATGGGATACCCAGCACTTCTATCACCACAGTGAAATTCAAGCATCTGTCCGAACTCGAACCGAACCGCTACAGAGCCCCTCTACCCTGATCTGCTCTATAAAACCTGAAAAGACTGCACCCTCCCATACACCTTGCAGGAGTGAGAGGCCCACAACCAAGACAATGCCCGCTTCTTCATGCAGCTCTGCTCTGCAAGGATGCTTCAGTCCCACGAGTGAGCTTTTGGGAATGGAGGAGGAACTCAGCCCACTGTGCTCAGCAAGGTGTGGCAGGACAGCAAGAAGCCTTGCAGAGCATGGAGGAACTAAAGCCTGCTCGCTTTACACAGATCAAAGCTAAACGGTTACCTCCAGCATGACAAGTCCTAAGTCACCTTTCTCACTGCCCAAATCCTTTCACCGATTCCACGCTTTCTACACCAATAAGAGCTTTCAGTGGGGAAAAACCTCAGGGCTAAAACCAGTGGAAGGGGAGGCGAAATGTGAATTCTTTGAGCTGCAGTTGGGCTGCCAAAGCCGACCTGCACCATGTGCAGAGGGAGCCTGCCTCCTGGCAAGGAGACACCTTCTTTAGCCACGGTGCCGAACTGGCTCTCTTCTCCTAGGAACGCTGAATGAGATTTGCTTGCACTTCACACCTTACCTGCTGCAAAAGGCATTTTGTAGGGGTAGCTGTTCCGTCCTGCGTGCATGTTGCTAATCCTGCCCTCTGTCACGCGCATGACGCTACAGACGCTGTAAGTGTTGATCGTTGTTCCTTCTCCACAACAGTACGGGGAGTCACACCAGTGGAGCGGCGGGAAACGAGCACCTGATGGCAGGGAACCAGGTGATACCAAGAGCCCCTCACAGGTAGCAGATTGGGAAAGCTCGTCCTTGGGGTAAACGGAGCAGTGAGAGTAGCCACTGTACCCGCTTTGGCCATAATAAACGTAAAACCTGTTCAAAGGAGTCAGATCCGAGGACTTGTAAAGACATCCACAATCCGTGTGATTTCCGGGCACGGGCAAGGGAGGGAACTGCTGCACGGGAAAGGAAGGCTGATGGAATTCCTGCTTGGGTGTTGGGGATTTCTCTCCAGGTCTTCCATACTCCGGCTTCATGGAAGCTTGCCCACCCATAAGCAAAGGCAGTCTGCGGCAGAAACCTTCTGTGCTAGCATAGGAGCCAGACAGCGACTCGTAAGGAACGGGCTCTGCCGTCCCATAGAGCCGGGACGAGTCCCACTGCTCTCCCTTCCCAAAAGCACCTAGAGTAAGTCCTTGCCAGCCATGCTGACCTTCTGTTTTTAAGCTAGCCACTTCCTTCTTGGATTTGACACAATTCTTCCTACCGGCTTTGGCCCACTTGAGCGTAGATTTCGAACAGTGGTTCTCAGACTTGCCCTCTCCATCCGATTTACTCCTCTGCTTCAGGGGTTGGTCTTTCTCGTGGGTCAGCTTCAGAAAGGCCACAGCATTCAGGCTGGCCAGTCTCTTTGGGGTGGGATGATAGGAGATGGCACCATCCTCCCTCTTTGTCCCATCCTCAAAGACCTCATCTAGTGAATGGTCACAGCTATTACATTTCTGACTGGGCTCATGTCGGTTTTTTCCTTTACCTGTTTTCACCACTGTTTTTTCCAATGCCGGCCAGTTGTCACCAGCTTTGCAATGCAAGCTCTTAACGGTACAGTCTCCACCAGCTTTAACGGAGTCTCTCCGAATATGCCTGCCGGATAGCAAGCCATCATCCCGTTCGAAAAGCAGATTGTTCACTGCCTCTGCGTTCAGCGAGGCCAGCCTGCGTTTCCTGGGCTCTGAAGGAGCAGCATCAAGGTCTTGCTCTGTCCCTGGAGAAGTTCCAGTGCACTTTTCCCCAGGTGACTCACTCTTCCCTGCTCCCGCAGGCTTTTGTTCAGAGAGCAAAGCAGCTCCCAAACCCTCCACCCAGCTGCGAAGGTCTTTTTTTTTACAGCTTTGTGTCTGTTTTGACAGAGATTCAGCCACATCCTCCAGCCTGGTGAGGAGCACTTTGCAGGTCTTTTTGTTCACCGAGGGGTGCAGACGTCTCCGCAGCGGGTATGTCTTTCGCACTTCATGCAAATTCTTGCTTTTGTTCGTCCCTACAAACCCACTCGGACAGTTCAGAGCCTCAGTGGCATCCCCGTCCCTCTGCTCACCACACTCTGCCTTGGTCTTGTCCATCTTCCTGCTGCCTGTTGGTGATGAAGCCTGGCCAGCAGAACCAGCTGGATGTTTCAGAAGGAAAAGTTGTTTCTTCCGGGCATGCGTCATAGGATCAATGTCCAATCCTGGGAACGAACAGAAGAAAACATCTATTAATATCACTGAGAGGGATCCATCTCCTCACAAAGCACCAACTGCCAATTAGGAAATATTTGGGGAAGCTTGTTTCTATACACAGTAGAGTCTTTTTGGGCGATGGCCAGTTAAGCCAATTAAGAGACAGGATGCAGTGAGATGGGGTTTAATATTAAGCCACAGAACACGATAGTAATTAGAAGCGAGGCGGTGACAGCGAATGCCACAGCAGCTGGGAAAACCAGGGTACAGCCATAAAGCTGCTTCACCCAGCTTCCCATCCAAGCACAGCCCCTGTTATCATAGAATCATAGAATGGTCTGGGTTGGAAGGGACCCCAAGGATCATAGACCTCCAACCCCCTGTCACAGGCAGGGCCACCAACCTCAGGCCTGGATCTACACTAGGTTGCCCAGGGCCCCACCCAACCTGGCCTTGAACACTTCCAGGGACGGGGCACCCACCCCCTCTCTGGGCAGCCTGTTCCAGACCCTCACCACTCTTTCTGTAAAAAACTTCCCCCTAATATCTAATCTAAACCTTCCTTCCTTTAGTTTTAATCCATTCCCCCTTGTCCTGTCATTGTCTACCCTTTTAAAAAGTTGAATCCCCTCCTGTTTATATGCTCCCTTCAGGTACTGGAAGGCTGCAATGAGGTCCCCCCTCAGCCTTCTCTTCTCCAGACTGAACAAGCCCAGCTCCCTCAGCCTCTCTTCACAGGGGAGGTTCTCCAGCCCTCTGATCTTCTTTGTGGCCCCCTCTGAAACCTCTCCAGCAGTTCTACATCTTTCTTGTATTGCGGGCCCCAGATCTAGACACAGGACTCCAGATGGGGGCCTCACAAGGACAGAGTAGAGAGGGACAATCACCTCCCTGTCCCTGCTAGCCACCCCTCTTCTGATGGAGCCCAGGATACCATTGGCCTTCCAAGCTGCAAGAGCACACTGCTGGCTCATGTTAAGTTACTCATCCACCAGAATCCCCAAGTCCTTCTCAGCAGGGCTACTCTCAAGCAGCTCTTCTCCCAGTCTGTATCTATGTCTGGGATTCTTCCGGCCCAAGTGCAACACCTGACA
Organism: Porphyrio hochstetteri; assembly: GCA_020800305.1. NCBI lineage: Eukaryota > Metazoa > Chordata > Aves > Gruiformes > Rallidae > Porphyrio > Porphyrio hochstetteri. The sequence continues at coordinate 33,174,924 of CM036908.1, forward strand.
CTTTGCAGTGTTGAACCTCATTAGGTTCACCCAGTCCCACCTTTCCAGCCTGTCAGGGTCCCTCTGGATTGCTTCCTTTCCTTCTCTTGTATCAAACACATCGCTCAGCTTGGTGTCATCCGTGAACTTGCTGAAGGTGCACTCAATCCCATCATCGATGTCATTGATAAAGATGTTAAAGAGAACCGGTCCCAAGACAGACCCCTGGGCACACCGCTTGTCACCGGCCTCCACCTGGACATAGACCCATTGACCACCACCCTTTGTCTACGTTCTGTCAACCAGTTTCTTATCCACTGGATGGTCCACCCATCAAATCCACATCTCTCCAGTGTAGAGATCAGGATGTGGTGGGGGACTGTGTCAAAAGCCTTGCACAAGTCCAGGTAGATGACATCAGTCACCTTCCCTTTATCTACCGATGCTGTCACTCCATCATAGAAGGTCACCAGATTGATAAGACACACATCTGTTACACGATGCTGTTTCCAACACATTAGGAATTTTCATCGAATCTAAAGCCACTCTGAATGCTGGTCCAGGGCATGCAGCAGAAACAAACCCCGGGCATCTGACTGCCTGCATGTCGACACAGGCTGGCTGCTTCCCTGTTGTTTTCCGAAACAATCAGACACAAGGAAAACAGAAAGTCCACCTACTCGTGTGAAAAGCAAACTCGATCTGCTAAGCAGAGATCTGCCAGCGTTAATAAATTAAACACATGCAAATCCCAATGCAGGTTAGAACCTGGCTGCCCGCTGCTGTCATCCTTCCCTATTTACCTTTCATAAAAGCTGTGGACATTAAACAGCCAAACCATCCCACTCAGCAGAGAGGCCCTAAAAATACATTTATGGAGGAAAGAAGCGTTAGTCATCTGTAGATGATTCCTGACTTTCCATCTAGACACCATGCAAGTCACTGTTCAAAACCAACACAAATTACTCGTGTATAAACCAGAGATAAGGATCTGAGGCTGGAACAGAACAGCCTTGCCGAAGGCATGGCCGGGCAAACCAGCACCCAGCACCCTAAGGACGCTGCTGGCAGAGTGGGCAGGTGCAGCACAACTGGGCAGAACATGATAGCTTTGGTTGTGACCACGTGGGCTGTGCCAGCATTGGGGCAGGGGGACGGCTCCCTCCTGGTGATATATCACAAGAGGTCTCTCTGGAAAGACGGGGAGGAAACATCCAGGCTGGAAGAAAGGGAAATGACTGCCAACTGCCTTTTCCCAAAGCATCAGTAGCGGAGTCACGCCATGAGCATCCCGCACTTCCCGACCACGAGTAGCACCTGACTGCTCACCAACCTCTATGTATTTAGCGAGCAAGTGTTACGAGAGGAAACGGTGCCATCACCAGAGCTCCTTCAGCCATGCATTAGCTTCCCGGGTTATCCAGCAAACTAAACCCCACTGTTGGCTTTCCTGTTCCACTTTGAGCTGAAGGATTGCAGCGCCTCCATACTCCAGCCTTTCAACTCCAGTAAGCAACCTGCAGCACAGGCTCGTGCCAGGCACCGGAGGAATTAAGCAGTTTTGCAGTCTGAAGGAGCCCATGTTCACACTAGCAGCTGTAGGTCTTGTGCTAAGGATACAGGGAGGTGATACTGACCTCCAAACGTTAAAAAAGGTCAGCCTAATTGAGTGATACTGGATTAGATTTGACAAAGCCTGCGTCTGAGCACTGGAAACAGCCAGAGAGGACCATCGCTTGCATGCTATAGTATTTAATATATAGGCAGAGACCCTCTATGGGCACCAAAGGGTCAGTTTTCATATTATCAACCCAGGAGCAGTTCAATCCTCCCTGCAATCAGGGATGTGCTGGAGCACTCCTCAACTGGCATTCAGTCTTAGCGAACAAAGGGGTACAAGAGAGCTGGTTGCTCTTCAAGAAGGAAGTCTTAAGGGCGCAGGAGCAGGCGGTCCCCCTGAGCCACAAAATGAGCCGGCGGGGAAGAAGACCAGCGTGGATGAATAGGGAGTTACTCTTGAGGCTCCGTGAGAAAAAGAGAATCTACCGCCTGTGGAAGGAGGGACGGGTAACTGAGAATGAATTCAAGGAAGTTGTCAGGATGTGTAGAGGTGAAATCAGAAAGGCAAAAGCCCAGCTTGAATTTAACCTGGCCGCTGGGGTGAGAAAGAATAATAAACTCTTTTATAAGTACATTAACAGTAAGAGGAGGACAAAGGAGAATATCCACTCTTTACTGGATGAGGCTGGGAATGTGATCACTGAGGATAAGGAAAAGGCGGAGGTTCTGAATGCCTTCTTTACGTCTGTCTTTAAAGGTCAAACAGATCCTCAGGGTACCCCTCTCTCTGACCTGGTAGTCTCAGCTGGGGAGCATGCTAACTCCCCTGTGATTCTGGAAGAAACAGTCAGAGACTTCCTACTCCAACTGGACTGCCACAAGTCCATGGGGCCGGATGAGATCCACCCGAGAGTGCTGAGGGAACTGGCAGAGGTGGTAGCCGAGCTGCTTTCCATTATCTATCAGTCCTCCTTGCTGACTGGTGAGGTCCCAGAAGACTGGAGGCTTGCCAATGTGACTCCCATTTACAAGAAAGGTTGTAAGGAGGATCCGGGGAACTACAGGCCTGTTAGCCTGACCTCGGTTCCAGGGAAGGTTATGGAACAGATAGTCTTGAGGGAGATCATGCGGTATGTGCGGGATGGCCGGGGGATCAGGCCTAGCCAGCATGGGTTCATGAAGGGCAGGTCCTGTTTGACCAACCTGATCTCCTTCTATGATCTAGTGACCCATCTGCTGGATGAGGGAAAGGCTGTTGCTGTGGTCTACCTAGACTTCAGCAAAGCCTTTGACACTGTCTCCCACAGTATTCTCCTGCAGAAGCTGGCAGCCCGTGGCTTGGATGGGTACACCCTCGGCTGGGTAAGGAGCTGGCTGGAGGGCCGGGCTCAGAGAGTGGTAGTAAATGGAGTTAAATCCAGCTGGCGACCGGTCACGAGTGGTGTTCCCCAGGGGTCGGTGCTGGGGCCTGTCCTCTTCAATATCTTTATTGATGACCTAGATGAGGGCATTGAGTGCACCCTCAGTAAGTTTGCAGATGACACTAAATTGGCTGGGAGTGTGGATCTGCCTGGGGGTAGCGAGGCCCTACAGAGGGATCTGGACAGGCTGGAGAGCTGGGCTGAAGCCAATGGCATGAGGTTCAACAAGAGCAAATGCCGAGTCCTGCACTCTGGCCACAACAACCCCAGGCAGCGCTATAGGCTTGGGGCGGAGTGGCTGGAGGACTGTGTGGAGGAAATGGACCTGGGGGTACTGATTGATGCACGGCTGAACATGAGCCAACAGTGTGCGCGGGTGGCCAAGAAGGCCAACGGCATCCTGGCTTGCATCAAAAATAGTGTTACTAGTAGGAGCAGGGAGGTAATTGTCCCCCTGTACTCAGCACTTGTGAGGCCGCATCTCGAGTACTGTGTTCAGTTTTGGGCCCCTCACTACAGGAAAGACATTGAGGCTCTGGAACGCGTTCAGAGGAGGGCTACTAAGCTGGTGAGGGGTCTGGAACACAGGCCTTACGAGGAGCGTCTGAGGAAGCTGGGATTGTTCAGCCTGGAGAAGAGGAGGCTTAGGGGAGACCTTATAGCTCTCTATAACTTCCTGAAGGGAGGTTGTAGTGAGCTGGGGGTCGGCCTCTTCTCCCGTGTAGGCAGTGACAGAACTAGAGGGAATGGTAGCAAGCTGTGCCAGGGGAGATTCAGGCTCGACATTAGGAAGCACTACTTCTCAGAAAGGGTAGTCAGGCACTGGAATGCACTGCCCAGGGAGGTGGTGGAGTCACCAACCCTGGGGGTGTTCAAGGAAAGACTGGATGTTGTATTGAGGGATATGGTTTAGTGGGAGCTAGTAGTAATAGGTGAATGGTTGGACTGGATGATCTTCTAGGTCTTTTCCAACCTTGATAATTCTGTGATTCTGTGACACCAACTGACACTGGTCTGCCACTTCTGAGGCTCTTAATTAAAGCTACTACTGCTTTTGCAGTGATTACACCAAAGCTACTGAACGACAAGAACTGTTTATTTGATATGGTTTAACCAAGCTGATAATTAGATTATCTATTTGAAATAAGCCAAATGTGTTTTAATCGACTTGCTTATATATGCATTAACTAAAAGAAACTAAGGAATTGAAACCCACTGTGGTTTGCACAATGCTCTTCTGGCCGTCAGACTCTTCCCGACATGTTTTGGAGTCACCATCCTCTTGCACCCCACAACACACAGGGTATCCCCAGGGCTGGTGCCCGAGTGGGAGTGCTCTGCAGGGAGCAAGCATTTATGTACATCCACAATACATCCGTTTACGTACATTTCTGATAGAAAAAAGTTCTGGAAGTTAGGAGAAAGATGGTTATCATGTCAGACAGACCGTTTCCTGCAGAACTGGAACTGTTCTTGCACAAGAGGCTGAACTGACCACATCCAACCTCTACAGCTCACAGGAGGACTGTAAGTCAGGCAAGGCAGGGTTGGCAGCAGCAGACCTGGCATCCTACAGAATCACACCCTGGGGAAGGACAGGGGGGACTTTTACCCGCTAAACAGACTAGTAGTTTCCATGCAACTCTCATCCTATTTTCTGTTGTCCCTCTGGAGAGCCTGAGCCTGTGGCAGAGGGACAAACCCCAGAACAACCAGCTGCGGCTTCCCTCAAAGCCAGCAGCAGCCCCTCTTTCTCCTGGAGGTTTTGCAAGCAGTAGCCTGACCCTGCGGCCACTCTCCATACACCCTTCACTTGCTGGGGCTTTAGAGCCTGGTAGTGTCCAAGTGATTCGAAGGATCTATCAAAAATCGGGTGCCAGATGTGGCTCTGTTCATGCCGCATTGGCTCTCAAGCTAGAAGACGGCTGTTAGGGATTGAGAGGGATTTTCCCAACGGGGAAGCAGAGTCAGTAACAGCACAGCGACCTTCTACCCTGGTTGACTCTGTAAGGGATGCCAAGATAAACACCACCTTAAATAAAATATCTTTTCTAGAACCCAAGCACAGGGATGCTTAAATACCAGCACCCAAAATGGAAATGGATTTTTTTTAAAAATTGGTTCTAGTTCCTCTTTAATTCATACATTTCCTAGAACTGCAAAAAATCCACCTCCCTCTCTGAAGTCCAAGCTAGACCCCCATCTTCTGGTGTGGAACAGGTAGCAGCTTCTTGCTGTGCTGTAATGCATTCACAGCTAATGCTCCAGCCCAGCTTTCATCACTGACAGGCTGCAACCAGGAACGTCAAAACACACACTCTGAACTTGCTGGGATGATAACAGCGATACCGAGTCAAAGCCGCATTAATGCGGCAAGAGCACCAAGACTCAGCACAATCCATTTTAGGGCTCTCGATGCGCAAGTCCTTTGACAGAAGTTCCTAGGCGCAGGAGTAATCAAGGCAGCTGGGGGTTATTTATTATCTTGTAATAAAAGGACGGTCTATCTGCAGAGATCTCCTCTGTGGCAATCTGGTCTCCGTGTTCTCTCCCCCGCATACAGAGGTCAGCTGCACTAATACTACAAAGCACTCGGCTACAGATGAAAAACAGAGTATCTGGACGTTTGTGGGAAGACAAAATAAGCCAACCCTGTGCATTTTGGCATCGCAGTCAAGCAAATCCTTTAAGTGCCCGCAAGGAAAGGACCAGCGCTGTGCAGCATCACTTCCCCACAGCTGCAAACCCGCTTTACAGCAGAAACACGGGACCACATGCAGAAACACAGCCCAAGTAACTTCAGCAAACACAGAAGGCAGTGTTACTCTCAAAAGTTTCCATGGTGGATTCTTTGGGTTTAATTAAAAAGTCACCACAAAACCCAACCCAACCCCCAAGTGATCAGCCAAGTTTCCCCGGAACCTGCTCAGCTTGGGGACCGAAAGTCACTAACACCTCCTGTTTGAAGTCAGGGGAACTCTGCCTTCAAACGCACGACTGAATGGCATGTGCTCTACGCCAGCTCACCGCTGTCGGCAGAAATGAACCCATTTCGAGCCACATGGTTACAAAGCATGGTTAAAAGGTTCAGTTTCTACACATGGAACTTCCCCATAATATCCCCATGATAAAACAACCACCACAACCTGCAGAGCGGTTGGTAGAAGCTGGAGTGTTGTTTATCACCCAAGTGTTTTTTCTGACATAATACTTTAAGGGAGGTGGGAACAACTGAGTTAACATCTGTAATAAAACATGCCACTCCAGAGCCATACGCAAACCATCACCACTGTGACCGATGCATGGGGGGAGATGCCAATATTTGGCTCCTTATCCCACAGAACCCAAATGCAACATTTAGATGGGTTCCTTGGCATCTCTTCTGGAGAAACTCTCTTGCCTCTCCACAGAAGTCACTCAGCCTGAGGAATTTAATCTGGTTCTTCTGTTCTCCATGATTTGTTAAACATGGGTGCAGAAAGGGCCACCCCAAGCCTCATGCTAAGGAGGGCTGTCTACAGGACTGCTCTACTGATGCCACTGCTAGTTTTGGAGAGGCACCACAAAAAGCTCACAAAACCTGTAATCCAGCCACCTGGCAAGCACGCATCCCACAACAGGCACCACAAAGCCTTATGAGATGGCCCTAGGGAACAAGAGTCATCCTTAGCACACTGGAGTACTGAGGAGCCTTTCTGTGCCTACAAAGGCGCCTGCAATGCATGGACCACGCTGCGGGGATGCTCCCACCCATTCCGTTCACTTCTCCACAAAAAGCGGAGAGTGGCTCAGACAAGTGGCTTACCTGTGATCTAGCAATCCATCTTCTACCCTCAGCAGGGCACAGACAAGAAGTTTTGGAATGCTGCTCTAAACTAAGCCATCAAGGGTATCATGCCTCGAAGTCAGAGCTGTGCCAAGTTTACATACAGCAAGTACTGCACTCATTTCAGCTGGGAAGGGAGAGTGTTGGGCTCTTCACTCTCCTTCCACCTCTGCATCGCTTCACAAAGTTAGTAAGAAAAGCGAGATGTGCCCAGAAGCCTCCAAGAAATCACAGGATAATCCAAAGAACCGAAAGCAAAGATACTTAAACCAGAACCGCCCATTTACTGCTTGCAGTTGAGAAACCGGATTAGCAGCGAGAAGACTTTTAGGTCTAAGTATCAGAAACGAAACAAGTTCAACAAAGCAGCTTTGTCCAACCAGCTGCATCCAGAGCCCACCGAGCATCATAGAGCTAGCTGGAACTGCTGCCTCCTTGCTCAAGCTGGACTAGTTCTGAAAAACCGTCCTGACAGCTGTCAAACCCAAACCACATCAGGATAAAGAAGAAAAACAAAAGAGAAAGCCACACCGCTCCAGTTTCCTGGTAGAATAAAACCACTACCCAAAGAGCAAAATCAGAAGAGAGTTGATGCCTCATTAGCAGGAAAATAAGCAAGTGTGTTAACAGCTGCATCTTCTGTAATCACGCAGCTGCAGCATCTGTCTCTCTCCCTCTCCATCACTCGACTGCAAGTGAAATTAGAAGAAACTGGTCTGGGACTACCCGTTCAAGCACCATTTCCTTTCCAAAGCTTCACTATGGGGATGTGTTCGTTCCAAAGAGACAATGCCAAAAGCACAGAAATGTAAAGCTTTTAAAGCTCCTAATTCATTTGGCACTTTGGTAATACACAAAGAGTTACGACAAGGAGAAGCTTCGTCTCCGCACACAGCGTCGTTCGGTCGACTTTCAGCCCTTGACTACTTGAAGAAGTTATATCCATGTAAATTGGCGCAGCTTATGCTATGACAACAGCCCTACAACTGTAAGTATCTGGAGGATTGGCTCCTTCCTCCCTGGCTGCTTTTACAGTCGAATAATTCTCGGTGCTATAAGGAACATGTTGCATGAAGGAAGCCTCCCAGGAGCTCTCAGAAATCCAGATCAGTCAGAGAAGCATCAGGTATCCTGGGCTGAATTAGCTGAACACCACACAAGTCCCATGAGCGGAAGCATTGGTTCCATCTCAAAAATTTAGGAAAAAACCCCCATAATTGTTGCAGGCTGTGATTCTTCTTCCCAGGGTCCAGTCCCAATTTTTCTCCCGAGGCCCACCAAAAGCTCCATCATCCACATGCTCCAGAGAAAACTGTATACAGAGCTCATCAGGCTGCGGAAAAGGCTCGTTTCCCTCCCTCATCAACTCTCACCATTTGCCAACACCTCCTGAAAACCACAGGAATACCATACCGTGCCAGAGGACACAGTCCATGCCTCCTCCACTTCAGAGAGGCTCAGTTGGAAAAAAGGGATCCAGAGAAGCGCTCACACAGCCAAGAGAGGCTCTCTAGAAGGTGTACAGACTCCACCACACTCCCCAGTCCGACACCAGCAATTAGAACTCGGTTGCGAAAGCTGGTGCTCCAGCCACATAGCTGGGAGTGTTGTGGAACATATGTGGCCGATAAATTACAGTGCTCAAGCAGCTGCAGTTACAATGTGATGCTTTAAAAGCAGAAGTGCTGTACCCATCTGAGAGGCATGGGAAGCCAAGGATGAGCCATGTTGGGGGTGCAGTCCCTGCTTGCACTGCTGACCGCTTGCACGAACACGAGTTGGACCTGTTAACAGCCGATTCCTTGGGAGCTCCTGTCCTAGCCCTGATTCCCTGGTTTCAGTGCTCTGAAGTCTTTTACGGGGAAACCACAATTAAATCTCCCTGGCTGCTCTCACATTCCCCACAGCCCCAGAAAGCAGTGCTCACAAGGAATTTAAAAGAATTTCAGTGCTGCACCACTGAAGCCTGATCTCAATCAAGAGGCCAACAAACAGGACCATTCTCCCCACGTGCAGCAGGCACGGAGCCCTGGGCAGAAGGCTCTCCCCTCAATCCCAGCTTTCATCCCCTCTCCGCAGGCAGCATTTATGACCAGCGCCGTGACACAGTTTGCCAGCCCCACGGAAGGCGTCCCTTTTATAGCCTCCAAACGCTGAAAAGAACTCAAAACTCCCTGGCCAAAGCAACCTGGGATGCCTGATGAGGCAGGGAAGGCGTTTCGCTTCTGACACCACTGACACTACAGCACGGGGAGCAGCCAGCAGCCCTCCCACCAAGTCCTGCTCCAAGATATCTGCCTGCCATGCAGATACACCCTCAGCTACAAGGAGCTTTAGCTTCATCTTTGACATCTTCCACAAAGGCAGTCTCATGCTTTCAGAGAAGAGGTTGCATCAAGAGCTGCTCAACCAACTTCATTTGCAGAGTAAGTTTTTTTCCCACTTGGGAATAAACTGCTCAACAAGCCGTGATTTGAATTAAGAGCCAGCTCCTTCGATACCCCCGGGACAGAACGATGTGCAAGCTTGAGGGACAGAGGGAAAACGCTTCCTCAAACTCAAGGATGAGGCATATTGTTCAGGGGATGAACACGACCCCTGGAAAAAGCACTTTCCTTTCTCTGTTCCTGATGCTAAGTGGCTGTACTCCTGCGATATGTTCCCCTCGAAAGGCTGCTGCTTTGCCAGAACAGTCAGTAAACACCATCATAACATGTAAGTGTGGGAAGTAATCCTCAACCTCAGCAATTCAAACACCAGTCGCCAAAACCAGGCGAAGCTCTGCAGCCGCAGCCTGCTCACATATGTACGTTAAAGCAAAGCCAACGTTTCTCAAAGCAAAGCCTTCGCCCAACACCCGTATGAACAGCCCTGACCAAAACTCTGCAAAACCCACTTCCTACAGCCTCTAAGAACTAATGATTTCCACCTCCAACAGTTGCCACAAGCCTTCTGCTTGCAACCCAAACACAAGGCAGTGTTGTCCTGTGCATCTGTGGCAAGTTCTGATGCTTTTGCAGGTCCTGGCAAGCAGGACCAGGAAATCCCTTTAGGTTGAGCTGAGAGCTCAGAGGAAACAGCACAAGCACTCTCGTACTCGCTCTCCACTGTGCACAGCCACGAGCAAAGTTCCCCTCAGCTCCCCAGAGCTCCAAATTCACTGCAAAATCATGAAAAACTGGAAGCAATCAGCAACCAGGCTTTTGTTCTGTCCCCTCAGCTTGCTTGGAGACAGACCAAATGACCATGCTCAGAGGGGACACGCTCCTTTTGCAGGTTAGAGCGGGATAGAGCAGATGCCTTCAGGGTGACAAAGCACAAGGCAATTGCTGAACATAGGGGAGCACAGGGGAAAGGGACCTTGGAGACAGCAAGATGACCATGACCAGCAATGTGACCTCATGGCCAAGAAGGGCAGTGGCATCCTGGGGTGCACTAGAAGGGGGGAAGCGGTTAGTAGGTCGAGAGAGGTCCTTCTTCCCCTCTGCTCTGCCCTGGTGAGACAGCACCTAGAATATTGGGTCCAGTTCTGGGCCCCTCAGCTCAAGAAGGACAGGGAACTACTTGGAAGAGTTCAGCCCAGGGCCACAAAGATGTTTAAGTGAGTGGAACATAATCTGGAGAAGAGCTCTGCGGAGAAGGACCTGGGGTCCTGGTAGATGACAGGTTGGACATGAGCCAGCAGTGTGCCCTGGTGGCTAAGAGAGCCAATGGGATCCTGGGATGCATCAGGAAGAGTGTGGCCAGCAGGTCTAAGGAGGTGATCCTCCCCCTCTACTCTGCCCTGGTCAGGCCCCACCTGGAGTACTGTGTCCAGTTCTGGGCTTCCTGGTATAAAAAAAAGACAGGGATCTCCTTGAGAGAGTCCAGAGAAGGGCTGTGAAGATGATTGAGGGCCTGGAGCATCTCCCCTATGAGGAAAGGCTGAGTGAGCTGGGACTGTTCAGCCTAGAGAGAAGACGACTAAGGGGGGACCTTATTAATGTTTATAAATATCTTAAGTATGGGATGCAGGGGGAATTGGCCAGCCCCTTTTCAGCAGTCTGTGGATACAGGACAAGGGGCAATGGCTGCAAGTTAGAGCACAGGAAGTTCCGCACCAACATGCGGAAGAACTTTTACACAGTGAGGGTGACAGAGCACTGGAACAGGCTGCCCAGGGAGGTGGTGGAGTCTCCTTCTCTGGAGATATTTAAGACCTGTCTGTACACCTATCTGTGCAATATGAGCTAGGGAGCCTGCTTTGGCAGGGGGCTTGGACCCGATGATCTCTCGAGGTCCCTTCCAACCCCTACGATTCTGTGATTCTATGATCTTCCTTGTGAGGGCAAGCAGAGGGAGCTGGGTCTCCTTAGCCTGGAGGAAACTGAGGGGTGACCTCATCAATGTCCGTATCTATGTAAAGGGTCAGTGTCAGGAGGATGGAGCCAGACTCTTCTCAGCAACGTCTAATGACAGGAGAAGGGGCAATGGGTGCAAGCCAGAGCACAGGAGGTTCCACGTGAACATGAGGAAGAACTTCTTCACAGTGAAGGTGGCAGAGCCCTGGGACAGGCTGCCCAGAGAGGTTGTGGAGTCTCCACTGCTGGAGACATTCAAACCTGCCTGGATGCGTTCCTGTGTGACCTTATCTAGAAGATCCCGCTCCAGCAGGGCGGTTGGACTAGATGACCTCCACTGGCCCCTTCTGACCAAACCCGTGACATTCTGTGATTCTGTGAATGCTATTTTAACACTCTATCGCTTGCTCAAGCTTCCTACAAGAGTCTCGCAGCAGGAACCCGCACCCACTCCAAAATTTGGGGCCAGCAGCCACCAGCTCCTCTCAACTCCATCCCTTTGTGCACCGAGCGGTCCAGGGCTCTAGGGAAAACTATCACACAGCTATGTCATTACAGACATGAGCAAACAAGCACACATGCAGAAAGCCAGTCCTCTCCCCAAAGACAAAACACTTCTTTGCCAGTACATACACAGTGTGGAGCCCACCATCAGCTTCTCACCTCTCAAAACCAATCTGGGAAACAAAAAACAACCCAAGAATGAACAACAGAACACAGAACCATGGATAACCAGACCCAGCCACGAACAGCCAGCCATGGCAAAAGAAACCCCTGGCACTTGCAAGCATGGGAGATGAGTATGCAAATGTGTACGTGTGAGGTCGGGGGGGAATCAGGCTTGACTTGTCTCACAGCTGAAGAACTCACACTCAAGAAACACTTTGACACTCGGCCTTTGCCATAGCACTCCCCAGTGAATCAGTCATTAAGGTTTCCTTTTAGCAAAGGCAGGCAGAGCACAGAGATTACGCAAGGCAAGTGAAGGACAGGAGGTGCACAGACCGGATCACCTGAGAAATGGGAAGGCTTCAGCATCCGCAGATTTTGCAATTCCTCCAAACCAGCCCAGAGAACCCCAGCAGCAACTACAACTACTAGACATAAAATACTAGATGTATTAAATTTCCCACGTTTACAAAGAGTTGCCTATTGGACCTTTAAATAGGTTCTGCGTAAAGCTGTTGATGTGACAGTTATGCCAACAACGCCCTCTAAGACGTCTATAAGTAGTTTGAAAAACCAAAGTCAAAAATATTTCAGGACAGCTTTGACAGTTGTGTTTTTAGAAGGAGCACAAGCTTTGCCAATCAAGTTAATCAAGGGGGGTTTTTTGAACAAAAACCAACCCCACCCCTCCCACCAAGCCCCACTCATCTGATTTTCCATATATGCAAAATGCAAACTAAATTCCTTCACGGCAGAAGGCTGAGTCTGGTAAAATATCAATCATATGTCACTTTGCTCAGATACCTCTGGCACCATTCCTGGGGCGGACAAAATGGAATAACAAGTTATTTCTCAGATGTTATTTTGAAGAACAAGGTGCAAGGTTTTCCTATAGTAAATATTAAAGCTCTTCTATATATTATAATCACGCCCTTCCACTACTGCTTTAGGAACTTCCTCCGAGCTGCTCAGCTTAAATAATTCAAGAGGTGCCGTGATTTCATGTATTACATGTGCATCTGCAAAGCCACGCTGCCTTTGGGAATGTCAAGGGCAGGTGCATCCCCGGGAGCTCCTCTGCATTTCGCCAAGCTGTCGCTGCCATCCTATCTCTGGATCTGGACTTCCCCTCTCCTCACGCTGCTACATTTCCCTCCACAAAGGTCCCCATTCACACTCTCGACTCTTTCAACTGGAAACTGTCAGCATGGCACCCTTGAGATCCAAAGACAACATGTTACTCAGTGAACTCCAAAGCTGCTTTAGGGATGGGGGGGGAGGGGGGGCACGTTCAGAGAGCAGCGCAGGAAATTCAGGGAAGGGCAAAGCATTCCTTCGATGTAATGTTTAATTAGCTGGCCAAAAATCTGACCCAAAATGCAATTTAAAGAACATTTTATTTTCTTTAAATAGTCTCAGTCTTATTTTCCTTGCATTGGAGCATCCCTCAAAACCACCTGACAACATGGTACCCCACCCCAGTGCCTGAATCCTTGGCATCACAGCTCCAAGTACCGACCATCAGTTATCATCTCCGCAAGCAGCACAGAAGAGAGACCGAATTTTAATGTTTAACAGACACACATTTCTAACCTCAGCTTAAATTTACAGAGGCTTTAAGCCCAGGCAGGCAAAAAGAGGCTATGTTAAGCACCAAATTCATGTCGTATTTGTGAGGATTCCTGTGTTCTGACTCATCCCCAGCTGAGGTCCACTGACCAGCACTACCTCTTCAGACTAAAACCGTCATCTGAATGTATTTTTGGGTCTAGACTAAGTACTTAACTCAGTATCGTCTTTCATTTCTTTAAAACTAGGATCACATTGCTTCAGCTTGGTCTATACAAAGCCAATTTCCCATCAAACAGAACACCTTTCTGGGACTTCAAATGTCCTCCATCCTAAGTTTTGATCCCTCTTTATATTCAAAGTGCAAAAGACATTTCCAGCAAAAACAGAATTTCTATTTCTTTATTCTGACTTTCCTACCATCACTTCAGCACCCCACACATACTTCCCAAACTAAGGACACAGGACAGAAAATGACTCATGCTGAGCAGTTTTCCAGTTGGGAGCCTCAATCTCAACCCCAAATCCAAGTCAAAGACAGATGCTACAAAATTCTTCCATTCCCACCATATCCCCTGTAGCCAAATCCTCTCCTTCCCTGGACATATGAACCCTAAGCAGAACTTAAATCTGAAGCTGACTCTACCATCTTTGAACTTACGGAAGCTCAGACATGGCTGAAGGTTAAGTCATCCTCATCAAATAGGACACAACTCTGAGCAGGTCTGGAAACCCAGACCTCTGAGGAGGCAAGAGCACAATTAGAGGGCTCCTGTTACCATCCCAGCACCTAAAGTCATCATGTGCCCACACAGGTTTCATCAAGAAGCTAACCCACTGTAAAACATTTATATTCTGAAATAGAAAATATTGGTATACATTTAGAAATAATCATAATACTGTATTTTGTGAAGGAAAAATGAAATTGTATCAGTTAATGTCATGCACATCGGTGCCTGTTTCCGCAGCTTTTAGTGGTCAAACCACCAAGCCTCCCTGAAATCACTGGGCCACCGTACCCCCTCTTTCTAACACAAGAGCGCAGTGGGTACCAACAAGCACAAGGTAAGCAAAAAAGTTCCTCTTGAAATTTCACAACTGAACCGGTTCAGAGGACGAGGTCAGCCAAAAAAAATTTAGCACAACCGAACAGTGCTGCAACACCTTCACAATTCTCCAAGGAGAACAAGCTCCTTAATTCCTAAGGTGGCATTAACACACTCACCTGGGTGGCAGGATTCAAGAAAGGGTTTATTTTTTACAGCTTTGCCTTTTAAAGAGTGGTTTATTAACAGATTGTCCATGAAGGGTATTCATGCACCGGGATACACAGAATAAGGCAGCAGGTAAAAAGGTGGAAGACAGTGACAGACACCACACGGAGTGTGGGGAAGTCCTGAAGCACAGTCACACTTGTGCAGGACATGGATAAGATTTTGGTCAGGAAGTTACTTATGTTGTCATCAGCCTGACAGAAACCTCTGCTACACACTAAATGCTTAAAGTTAATTGCTTGGCAATTGCATTTCTCACTTGGGGGTTGGACTCGATGATCCCTGGAGGTCCCTTCCAGCCCCTAAAATTCTGTGACTCTGAATTACCAAGTAATCAGCACTTCCAAGGCTTTAACTGCCCAGCATTGGCTCTAACAGGGGCCAGGTTGGGCTGGAGAAGCCAAGCACGGAGGCACTGCCATCCCCTGCGCAAACTCGACTCCCGGGAAAGCTGAGTGGCTCCGACGCTGCCAAGCTCCTGGCAGAGCCAGGAGAGCGTTTCTAGCGAACGGCAGCTGGTGTGATGCTCCCATCACAAACCCAAGGAGAGAAAGCTCTCGGGCAAGGTGGTGGGATGCTGTCACACAGCTCCATACACAAACTGCTTAAGTGGTGTTACAGCAACCACAAGCCAAAGGCAATTCAGTTCAGCCACTTGTGACAACTACAAGCCCAATCACTGGAACACCACTTCCACGAGAGCCATTTAACTCCCATTAGAAGCTGGCCCAGCTCTTTCATTGTTTACCCATATCATTAGAGGGATATTTAAACACACACATTTGCTTGCACCCCAGATTTCATCAGTTGTGGCAACAAATATCACCTTTAAATAGACTGGACAGCATTTGCAGACCTGTGCTGGGAGCGATTTGGTTTAGATCCACTCATTAACTCACATTTATCTCCATATACATGTGGGGCACTGCTTGGCCATTGAGAAAGGCAGTGATTAAACACACTGAGCTCTCAAAGCAATGGGCAGGAGAAGACAGTTTCAGCAAGGCGAGCTGTTTGAACTACATCACACCGAAGCACTGCTTCGGTTTTCTTGCATTCTGCACAGCTGGAAGGAAAGACAGACTTAAAGAAAGAAAAAATCATCAGGAACAATTAAGAACAGAGAGGAAGTTGCACACTTAACGCCTCTGCTACTCAACCTTGGGGAGAAAGCACATCCTGACAGCCACATGCAAGCAGACCCTGCTGATGGCAGGGAGAATATTTGGGAATCATCTATGGATGATTATTCGGTTACTGCCACCGAATACACCCAGTGCTTTGCTGTAGGAGCTGAGTGCTGGGGTTTGCTTCTCAACTATCCTCAGGCTGATCCCTGGGAGCCAACGAGGGACATACAGCCTGGAACCCCCCAAGAGACTCTGACGTGGCCTTTCCCCAAACCTACCAACTTGGTGACAAACACACCAGACACAGCAGGTTCCCCGTGGGCAGGCAGGAGACTATTCAGCATTTTATTACCGAGTCACACAGTGACTAAGAAGGTGACTCACCTGTGGGTAACGCTCCAAGAGACAGCAAGCAAGGCAGAAGACAAGCTGCAGGCTCATATGCCATCTTGAAGGACCAGGGAAGCATTAAAAAATAATAATCTGAAGAGCCCCCCAACAGGGACAAATACAAAATAAAATCATAGAATGTGTTGTGCTGCAAGGGACTGTTAAAGGCCATCTAGTCCGACCCCCTGCAGTGACAGGGACACCTTCACTAGATCAGGTCGCTCAGAGCCCCATCAAGCCTGACCTTGAATGTCTCCAGGTATGGGGCCTCCACCACCTCTTGTGCCAGTGATCTACCACCCTCATATTGAAGAGCTTTTTCCTAATACCCAATTTAAACCTCCCATTTCCTAGTTTAAACCCATCACTCCTTTACTAGTGCTACATGCCCTCAGGAACAGTTCTTCCCCAGCTTTCCTACAGGCACATTTCAGGGACTGGAAGACCGCTATAAGGTCCTCCCAGAGTCTTCTCTTCTCCAGGCTGAACAACCCAACTCTCTCAGCCTGTCTTCACAGGAGAGGTGCTCCAGCCCTTTGATCATTTTTGTGGCCTCCTCTGGACTCACTCTAATAGGTCCCTGTCCTTCTTGTACTGAGGGCTCCATAGCTGGACACAGCACTCCAGGTGAGATCCCACCAGAGCAGAGCAAAGAGGCAGCATCCCCTCTCTCAATCTGCTGGCCACACTTCTGGTGATGCAGCCCAGGGGGCCGTTGGCCTTCTGAGCTGCAGATGCACACTGGTGGCTCATGTCCAGCTCCCCATCTACAAGCACCCCCAGGTCCTTTTTCTCAGGGCTTTCCAGCACATCACCTCCTAACCCATACGGATAGCAGAGATACACAACTTGCACACTGGACAGGCAGGAATCATTGGTCACACAAGTCTAAGATGGACAGCAAGGTGCCATTCCATAGAAGGCTCTGAGGTATGGAGGAGCACAAGCCAGAAGAGTCACCAACATCCCACTGTTGTGAAAAAATAAGCATCCTGGAATAAATGCACAGCGTGGAGGGAGTCCGGGTGGGAGTGTGGTCCATGTCTCTCCCTGCTGTGCAGAGTATTGCACCAGCAAGAGAGCGAAGGACTTGAAGGTGACCAGCGAGGAGAGGGCAGAGGGGCTTGTATCACAAAAAAATCTAAACAAAACAAAAACCCCAAACCAGGACAAAAACCCCTCAGGCAATAACAGCAACAACCCCCCCTAAATAACAAAACAAAGCAGAGAAGGCTGGAGAAAGAGTTCCTAATATGGCAGAAGATGGTGATATGGCATTCTCCAGGGAATGAGGGAAAAAAAGGACTTAAACTGCACTTGGGAAGATTTGGAGATCTTTTCCTACATCTTTCCTTCCTGCCAGGCTAAAACAAGCATGAGATTGCTGACAGATGTTCCTCTGGATTTTTTTAATATCAACTTTTTCAGGCACGTTTCGGCACAATTCATCCCCTGTGCCACAGCAGGGCTGGCTACAGTCACTCCAAGGTCCATCTCTGGGCCCACTATGGCCATGGTTGCACACAAACGGGGCCCATCCCTCAACCGCAGGCGGTATGAAGCTTGAATACCATTTTCATCATTTAATCTCAAGAGCACGCATGTCCAGTATCACGTCTCTCCCCAACTTCCACATCCACCCAGCACTGCAGTCTCAGGCTATCAGTACTTCTCAGAAGCCTGTGCTAAGAAAAGAGGCCAGTTAACTCCACCGTATGCTGCAGTGCCTCCGTACTGTGCTACACGGTACAGGAGAACCAGACACGGTTGAGTTCGTGTCCAGTGCCGGTGTTTTCTGGTGCAGATGAGCTCCCGAGAAACAAGACCTACAGCTTGCTTTGAGACTAAGCCAATTTCATCACTTCTCTTCCAGCTTCAATGCAACTCTCACCCACAGTCACTCTGACTCTACTCAAACCTGGCCATTCTCCTGCAAACTTAGGACCCACACAGACATTTGCTCCCTAAGCAGAGACACAGTCTCATCTCAGGGGGAGATGAAGACCTGAAGACTTCCATTTTCACATCCACACAGGTCACCACGAAGCCAGTGTGAAATCCAGAGGATAAACCACCAGATCTCCAGCAAAAGAGTGTAATTACAACTTGCTCTTGGGAGCCACAAAGCTTTGGAACAGTTCAGCCCGAGTTCTATGGAAATGTCACAGGCACTTCCCCTGGAGTTTCAGGAAGGTCCCTTTAAGTGAAGCTGTGGCTTCACATCTATGTGTGTTGATTACTGGTGACAAGAGTCCTACAAGTGCTATGCAAGCTGTTCTTCACAAACAAGTGCTCTGGTACTGGGAAGACACCCCTGTGCTTCCTCCTACTCCGGCTTCAAGGAGAACATATTTGTTACGGGGAAGAAGAGGGTAAAACTTTTGAGGAACTCCTAGCACTGACAAGTAGAGAAACAAAATAATCAGCGTTACCCCTTGATTGTCAGCAACAATGAGAACATTGAGATGTTCAACACATGGAGCAGAAAGATGGGGAAGAGAAAAATGACATCAAGCATCTAAGTCACCAGCACAAGAGCACTAGGAGAAAAGGTTCAAAGAGTTTAGAGACAAAGGCTCCAGCGGGCTGGGGTACGAGCAGACAAAACCCGAAGCTAGACCATCCTAAATCTGACTGGAGTGGCAATCAAAGTGGGATGCCGGCAGCTGCAGAAGCTGCCAGCTGAAGCAGAGCCAAAGCAGCAGCTACCAGTCAAACGGTGGGAGAACTGGTACAGAGCTTTCAGGAGCTTCTGGAAGACCCAAAAAAGCTGCAGCGAGCTCTGCCTTCCCATGTGCTGGCGCAGAAGGGAAAACAGCTGATAGGGAGGTACAGGCTGCAAAGCCACCAGCCCCTCCACCGGGCCGAGCCAAGGATGACTCCCAGCGCCCGTGCCCAGATACCCACCGCCTCCCCAGAGCCAGCTTTGCTGCTGGCCATCCAAATCTCCAGAGATTTGATCCAAAGAGAATCTGATGCTGGACAACAGCTGCAACAAGCTCCGAGTCGAGGAGTTTCTGCCTCATACCGCAGTTTCAATGCTTAAGGATACAATATACCCACGCAGGATATCCCCAGATACCAGAATTTCAGTTCCTGCTTCAGCTGTTTGTCACAGTAAAACATTTTAAGCCCGAGTGTGCCAGAAGCATTCTTTAAACTAAAATGACAGATAATATCCCGTTTTAGAGCTCTGAAGCGAGAGCCTCGCTACTCATTTCAATAAGCAAGATAAACATTTTATTTATTGGCTGTATTAACCAGCAGAAATATACTTCTCTCTGGAAAGCAAGGCCGGCTTGCAATTCTGACTTCTGCAGAATTTAAACTCGCAATTAAAGCCAAATTCTGCTAAACGGTGGAAGAAACCCCCTTATTTCTTCTAAACTGAAACCAAGCACAAGTTCTGCCTTTTGGGGCTCCAGGCTGCTCTGCTGGTTCCCACTCTGCTCCTTGCATGGGAGGGCTAGCAGAGCTAAGTGATGCTTCTCAGAGGATATGCCACAGGTCCCGTCCGTTCTCTGCTCTGGTCGACACGTGCTGCTGGCAGGAGGTGCAAAAGGTAAGGAACGCCAACAAACTCTAACCTTACGGGCTCCCTTCCTATCCCTGGAAGGCCAGGGTTTGAGCTGGGAAGCATCTGGAAGCTCTCACACCTCGGGTAAGGGTGACAGGCTCCCCAGGGGGCTGTGGAGTCTCCTTCTCCGGAGATATTCAAGCCCCATCTGGACACTGATCTGTGTGACCTGTCCTAGGAACAGGGGTGTTGGACTCTATGCGCTCTGGAGGTCCCTTCCAACCCCAACAATTCTGGGATTCTGTGAGTCCTCAGGTCACCACAGCACGTTCAGTCCAGCTGAGTGACCAGAACCAAATACCCAAATATTCACCCACCCTCCTGCTCCTCAGGCATCGCTACTACTGCCCTACAAACCAGCACAGAAACAGAGTGTGCAGCACCAAGGTGCTTTGTTGCTCTTTTACCATAAGGCTGATCTTTACCCTAAACACTTTCCGTTTCTATTTTTGGGAGGTGGCTAAATATGCAAACAAAGACTTCTTCAGGGAGAACAGGGAAGAAGAATTTATGGATCACTTTGTTCAGCTGAGGGGCTAGACAGGTTTTTGTACGGCTGTGTGTTTTCCAGCCTGTGCTAGGAAGCAAAGAAAATTAGGAGAGCACTATATAAACCCATAATCTGTATGGGAAAGTGTAAAGCTGTAAGAGCCGGAACGAGACGTCAGGGGCAGCACCTGAAGCCACTTTCCCTCTTTTTTTTTTTTAAATCTTTAAATTGACTGTTTCATTTACACACCACCCAGGTTCCTCCAAGAGAAACTCTCCGACCTTCAAGTACGTAAACACTGCTCCGTGTAGGGTCATTACAGCTAACTAGGTTTTAATCGTGTTTAAGGACTGAAAAGTAGAAACACCACTGTTGCGCTCGCTTCCCTGCCCCTCCGTGGTCCATTTCTCACCATCGCCTCTGATGGTTTCCTTGGAAACATATGCAAGCTTAAATTGGATTGACATTCACTTAGCGGACAGATGGAGTTTGGAACAGACCGGTGCCTGAAATTCAAGGCCGAGCCTTAGGATAAGTCATGTTATCAACACAAAACCCACCGCCTGGAGCTCCCCAAACCCCCAAACTTTGTGGAAAGGTTAAGGACCACCTAATGATTCAATAATGAGCTTTGAGGTGGCATCTCCAGCGAGATCAGCGATTCCCCATTGTGCCTGCATGAAAGCATCGGGGCTAAACACACGACAACATTTTTGTTGGAGGGAAGGATTTAATTTTTGTTAAGCACTGAGGAAACAGAAGACTTCTTAAGCTCATTAGTGGTTTCAGGCAGGACAACTGATGCAAATCACACATAAGCCGAGCGCAGGCAAGAGCCTTTCGCAGGTAGTGATGCACTGTCTGCACAAAACTTCAGTGTTATGCTGAAGTTAGGTATAATGACTGATGCTGACCCCCCCCAATGCCAAGCTGAGGCCCCCTTCTTCCCAGCACCAAGAAGGGTAGGTTGTTATAGGTTTGGGTTTTTTTAAAGAAAAAAAAAAAAAATCACACCTTTGTAGCCCCAGCAGTGTCAGGACCACAATTTTAACAAAGCCTGTAATTTATTCTCTAGTGGGAATGAGTCCCTAGCTTTTCTTCCACTGTGTGGGAAGAAATGGAAAGGGCCAGGAAATACTTTTGTGAAGGCTGGCTAAACAAGGCTTTGCCCATCACACTGTCCTGGAACGGGACTTGGAAGGATTCATATCTTTGCAACCAGAAGACAAGGAGAACAGTAGAAGTCCCAAATAACTACACTCCCAGAGATTTTTCAGGAAATCCAGCATCTAAGAAAGGGAAAGACAAGATGACAGGGCTCTCGCGATGGATGAGGGGGGCAGACAGCACTCAGGGCAGGGTCTGCCTTGCCAGGCACTTTGCCCACCTCTGCTGGTTATTGTACCTCTGGACAATCAGGGATGCACAAGAGACCCAGGGTTACCAAGTGACGAGTAGGACACAAATCCCCAAAACGCCTGGCTCACATCCGCTGCTCGTGTGGTCTGTGGGAATCAAAGGAATTCCCAGTTTGGGAATTACCTGTCCAAGTCATCAGGATTTTCATACCCATCCTGCCACCCAGCACTTAACCAGGACTGTAAGAAAATCTCTTCCTTCCTGCCTGCCAGAGCCTTTTCCTTTGCTACCTTGCTCACCTTGGAGAGATCTGCCGTGTCTCCTTCCTCTGAGCCACCTTCAACCTTGCTTCCTTTAACCGTGCCAGGCAAACAAAGAAACAAAACCCAAACACACCTCTTGCATCTGCTTTTTTTTTTTTTTTTAATTTAAAAACACCACCCAAAACAACTCCCTCTGCCCACTGGTTTCCTTCGCAAGCCTGTGCTTTCCTCATCTTCCTCCCAAATCTTCCATGTTCATCAATATGTGATCACCGCTGCTTATCCCTCTCTGCCTGCATCCCCCCTGGTGGTGCCTCTCCATCCTCCCTCTGCAGAGGGAGATGCCTCAATGCCCCTTCTCCACCCGCTCCCCCCACCCCCCCCCAATCCTTTTCCTTTTTACAGTATTCCCAAACCTAAACCGCCACCAGAACACACTCAATCTGCTGGTTGCCCTAATACTTCCAGCAAACCACAGCCTAACGCCGTCGTGCTCGCAAAGCCCCAAGCCCCCCACCCCCCCCCCTCCATTTTAGGGTCTAGTTAAAACGCTCTTTTAAGAGAGCTTCCCCAGCGAGGATTCGGAGTGACCGGTTGCTGCTCGGCTCCGGCAGCACCCGCCTGCTCCGCCAGCAACGTGCTGCTGCAGCTGCTCGGCCGTGCTCCCGCAGCAGCGCCTTCTCCCTTCCAGCCTGCAAAAAGTCAACTCAAGCATCTTTCCCCTCGCACGCCTCTTAACTCCTGATTTCTTTTCTTCGCCGGCAATTTAAGCCCGTTCCAGGTATTCTGCAGGCACTCGAAGGTACAATGAAGGCGAGCGGCAGAGGATAATGCTGTACTGTGCGGAGGCAGGCTAAAGCTGGCTATTTTCAGTGCTTTGCACAGGCCACAGCCAGGAACAAAAGAAGGCCATGCACGGTGTATGGATGAAGCAGCACAGTTCAGCGATGCCCGTGGATCTCGATGCTTCTCTAGCACCGTGATTTTCTTTAAAGGATGATAATTCAGGCACTGAGAAATAAGCCACCAGCAAAGCTGTTTTATTCAAATCAACGCGAGGATAACCGCCTCCTTTTCATTCCAGAGAGCATCGTAAATAATTTGGAATATTGATACATGCACAGTCACTAACAGCCAAGATCTTTTATTAAAAAAAAAAAAATCATAATAATCAAGCTTGCTGAGCTGGGCGAGGCGTATAGTTTCAAAGCTGAGCATAAGAAAGCCCTTCAAAAAACTGCTTGAAGAACAATGGGTGCCAGCAAGCACTCCTGTGATGTGGCTTACAAAGGGGGAGGGGGGGGGGCAGGGGGAGAAAAATCATAATTTTCTTGTTTAGTCACACCTTTGTTCAAGAGAACTGGGACACGAGGAATACAGCAACTGGCAGCTCTGAACTGAAACATCATCTCAGTCCTGAACACGACACGTTTAACAAATCCCACACTCTTCAATGCCAAAACCCCTCCGGTTCAACCAGGCAGGAGCTCACCTGCCTCACATGTGGTTTCCAGGGGTGCTTACATCCATGATGTGCATGGCAGCACCCAGATCGGCAGGAGAAAAAAAAGCCACAAAGCCCACCCAGGCTGCACAGCACTGCTTGAAGCAGGGGATGGACGTGCAGGCACCCCAAAGCATCCCTGCCCAGCACCACCGCACCCACACCGCCCTGCCGAGACAAGTTGACACCCGGCCAACGCCACGAGACCCCTTTGTCACGGTGTGCGGCTGCACGTGTTGCAATAGGCACCTCTCGAAAGCCCATACCGGCACTGGGAAAATTAAAGGCACTGGGAAATTTAAACAGCAAAGGGAGAGCTGCAAAATGAATGACTGAAAGCAGCCCTCAGCAAGAATTCAACCAGGCACCTTCATTAAAGATGCACCTATACTCCAAGTCAGGAATTTAAAACAGGGATAAAAGCAGCATTCCCACCTGTGCCATGTGCGACAAGCGCGGGCATGAGGCCCTGACCACACTGTGCCCTCAGTGAGCCAACGCACGGTACTTCCCAGTCTCCACTGGTGTCTTTGCCATGCTCCAGCGCAGCAGCACAGCCCGTATACCATGGGTGCTTGCCCAGTGCTGCCAGGCTTACAGCATGTTACGCTCCATATTCCCACGTTTTTTAGCTGGCCGAGGACAGACATCCAGCCCTGTGCAGGCTCACACCCAACAGACCCCCAGACAAACATCAGAAGCATCCCTCATCTTATTTTTGACTCATGTGGAGTTAATACTGTCCCCCCATGAAAGACTTAATTAAATTCAATGGACATTAAGGATGAGCTGGCTACGGGAAAAACCCTGCTTCTCCAGGTATGGTACCCTCATCTGCAGCCACATTTTGCCAGGAGCAGCACAGCCATCCCTTTGAGGGGCTTCCACTATGACTGGAACCAAAGTACTCTTTGGAAACACTCTTACTGTAATAATGAGAGCTCAAAGATTTTAAAGAGAGGTTCCAGTTGCTTGCTTCACTCCGCAGACTGCATCCCACAGCTCTCCATACCCTCTCCTAATCTCTACGGGTTTTTACCCACATTGCAAGAGAAGAAATACCGTCCAACAGATTAATGAAATTCCAAGGGCACAAATATTGACGGGGGACAGAGGAAGGTGCAAAATTAATTCATTTTAAGTCAGGCTTATACTTATTCTTAATGACATACTTTGGTTTTAACTCTTTAAAGATAACATTCGTTCCTCATTTTACTGTACAGCAAGACAAAAATTTCCATAGCCTTGTTCTGCTAACGGAAAGTTTATTTATTTCTTTATTTTTTTTTTGCTCTCACGTGAAACACCCCTGCGGCTCCATTCCACTTTTTTTATAGAAAAGCTTCATGCCAGAATATCCAGCTCGGACAGTAACTGGATAAAGGCCTACGGCACTCTCCCATGCAATCATATTTCTCTCCGTTTTAAGAGCCAAACCCAGCAGTATTACATCTAAGGGACTTTCCCCATTTAAAGAGTATTGGTTGCGAGTACGGGGGTCGTGAGCATGAAAGTTTAGAGGATTAAATCACAATGGTCTCATTACAGGTAACTCGGTCACTTGGAGTACCAATTTGTCCATGAATTTTAGTATTTTGCGTCATTAAAAACTGTGCCTTTGGTCCAAATGGAGAAGGAGAGCGCTGTGTCAGACAGCTAGGAGCTTTTTTTGGAGACCACCCCTACACCAACGCCTCGCAGGCTTCAGGCGCCTGAATGCACCGTACAAAGCATTCACCCCCCCTCCAAAAAACAGCTTGCACCCAGACACTACAAGTGCTCCCCAGCCTTCACGCTTAGAGGAAATACCTGAAGACAGCTGCAAATAGAACCAGTTAACTCACCTGAAAACAGTGGGCAAACACAGGCGGTCAGAAAACCCTCCGCCCTTGGACCAAACTTCCTCAGCCCGCGACAGCATGCCGTAGCACAAAACACACAGCTTCTGTTTGAAGCTATTTTTAGTTTTACGACTTCTTTGGGGTGTTTAATTATTTTTCCCAGGTTTTTTTTTGTATTTCCCAGTTATCCGAACTGCCTTTTCATGTATTATTAACAATATGATAGCTGTGACTTAATTAGTTCAGCTGGATGGGCATGAAGCAGAGGTTGCTCCCATCATTACTTCCATCATTACTTCCACGGGGCATACCTCCATGGGGAACTGAGCATTAGATGGGGCAAAGCAAGCCCCCTGCACAGACCCTTTCGGATGCCATACATGCACACCTGAGCAAGTCTTCCTGGTTTGGCAGCACCGGATACAGTCATTCCTTCATCTTCTCAGGATCTGAACAACGAGCATGCCTTTGCCCATGATTTCTAATTATTTTTCAGTTGCTTTCTTTGGACAGATTTGCTGTTAAGAGCTTATTTTCAGCGTTGCAGTAGTGCTAGCAAAGCATTTGCCAAAGGGTGCGTTTCCCCAAAATAATGGGAAATACCTAAATCCCATATCCACCAACTGTACCAGCACCTGCCCCACGGTTCGTACACCCCTCAAATCACACAGCAGTAATTAACACCATCACAGCAAACACAATTAGCTTCATATCCTGCCCAGAGAGGTTACGACACCCAAATAAATAAGGCAGCTGTCAGACCAGCAACAGAGAGGTAATGCAGGCAAGCAGCAAGGACAGAGCGCCAATGATGGACTAATTGACAGAGCTGGGTGGCAAAGCCTCAGCAGCTTCTGAAACAACATTTCTGCGACAGGACGAAGGTCACGACTGATGTTTCCCCTAACTCCTACATCTCTAAGCAGCGTTCTATCGGTCTGCGCAATCACCATCACCAAACTCATGGCGGACAGAGCATCTAGGAACGACTCACTCTCACAAAGTTGAGGGAATTAATTGTTTTCACCCTCAGGTTCAGTGCTTTTCAGCCAATCTGACACCTATAAGCACTGCTACACTTCACCCTGTGATAGCAATTCTGCCCTGGTCAAGATCAGCAGTTGGAAAGCCTCCACTGCTGCTCCATTTAAAATGCTACACTGAATTCATTAGGAAAACAAACAGAAATCAATGTTTAAATCCAAAATGTCCTGTTAAATCAGACTAGCACACAGTTTCCTATCACAAGCAAATATTTAGACAGTTCCAGCTGAAGCTCGACAACAATTCAGGTAGCCAGGACATGACAAACGTGAAGGATGGCTCGGGATGAATACATTAGCAGGGTATTTCTGTTGGAGCGATCAGCAGCGTGCTGGTATTTAAATCCCATTAAGATTTCAAAAGCATCGGTCTATCACACAGTTTGCGTCACCCTACCTCTTACAACCGTAAGGGCTGGAAACCCTTAAAAACAAAAACATGAGTCCACGGAACGTGGTCCCACAGCTGTGGCCCTAAAGATCACACAGAGCCCGCCACTCTGGAGCAAGCGCTTTCTAATTGTGGCAAACTGATGGACAGATCAATTAACCGGGCTAAGCAAAAGCCCAGAAAAGCTTTTTGCTTTGAGGTTCGCCTGCTCCTGACAATGATGACTTCAGATGGAGAGCGAGCACGAGGGGCAGCTGGATGCTTTAAAACAAAACAAACCCAGAACCTCTTTCAGATAAGCACTCGTGGAAAGGAGGGGGTGTGGGGTGTGGGGGGGTGTGTGGGTGTGTGTACAGAAAAAGGCGAGCAGAATAGATCCCAAACGCTTGTATTTTGGGTTTTTGGGGTAGGTTTTTTTAAGTTTTCACGGCTGCTCTTTTGAAAGAGAGGGGGGGTCCCCGCGACTCCCCGAGCCGGGCGGCTCCCGGGTGGGGAGGGAGGGAGGGAGGGAAGAAGCCGGCAGGGCGCGGGCATCTCGGCATGGGCGGCTGCCGGTAGCCCGGGAGAGCACTTGCCAGTCTGACGAGATTTGCCCAGTCACATGCGCTGGCTCCTGCGCCTCGTAGAAGCAGCTGGAAAAGAGGGAGCCAGCGGAGCTGCCTCTATTAGGAGCCACCGCTACACAAAAGGAGAAAAGGAAACAAGCCCTCGGCCACCGGAGCTACCGACAGGAAAAGCGAGGCGGCCGGGGCCTCGGGAAAAGCACGGCAAGCGCGGCCGGAACGGGGGTTCAAACACGAGGAGAGCCGGGGCTGCCCCGCCGCGCCCCGGAGAGGCCCGCCGCCACCTGCAAGCCCGCCGCCACGGCCATCACCGCCCGCCGCGACCCACGGCGAAGTCGAGGAACTCGTCCGCTTAATTACCGTCCGGGCGAGGGGGGGGGTTCGCGCGCGGGGACAGCCTCATCTTTCTCCCGCCCCCCCCGCAAAAAAAAAAAAGAGCCACCGACCCACCGCCGCGCCCGCCCTGGGCAAACTTCTCGTCAAGCAGAGCTGGTGCCGCTCTCCCGGTTGCCACCCCGAAACACCCCCCACCCCTCTACGCATCCCCCGCCCCAGGAGGAGCCGGCACGGAGGGAACGGGAGGAGAGTGGCGGTTTTCCCCGGGAATCGTCTCAGCCCCCTCACCATCCCGCTGCGCGCACCCCCGGGGCCATCAGCTCCCACCGAGTCCGCAGCCATTCCGGGCCCCCGCAACTTCCCCGGCCCGGAGGCCTGTCCATATCGTTCTCGCCTCCCCACCCCCCCGCGCCGCCTGTCAGGCTGCCGCCGGCCCCTCCGCCTTTGTCCTGCCGAGCCGCCGGGGCCGGACGGGCTCGCCCCGAGGGAGGACCCGCCGCGAGGGGTGGGGGTGTGAGGGGTCGCGCTCGGCCTTGCACCGCCAGGACTCCGCAAGTTAACGGCCGCCTCCCGCACCTGAGGGCGGCCCGGCCCGGCCCACCTGCCGCCGAGGCCGCTTCCCCGCGGGGCACCGAGCCACGGCCGCCCGCGATGCCCTCCCAGGGCTCCCGCTGCCGGCGCCGGTGCCGCCCACCCCCGTCGGCAAGGAAAGTTCCCGGTGGCCCGTCGCTTTCCCCACCCTCCCCCGCTCCGTTCCCGCGGCGGCACCTGCTCCCGGCCCGCCAGAGTTACCGGGGGCGGAGGGGACGAGGCGGCGCCGCGGGCTCCTCCGGGCGTTCGGCGCGGCCGCGTGGGGACTCACCGGGGCGCGCTCCCGCGCCGCGGGGCAGCCGCAGGCCCCGGCCGGGGCGAGATCCAGCGACGGGAGCCCTCCCGGGGCGCCCGAGTCCCGGGCTCCGTGCTGCTGCGTCAGCGCCGCCTCCTCCGCCGCCGCCTCTTCGGCAACCACCCCGCTGCGGGATGGGGATGAGGCGCCCCCGCTGCCGCCGCCCGCCCTCGCCGCAGGGCGTCGCGATCCGGAGCGGCCCGGGCGGGCGGCGCGCAGAGGCCGGGAGCGTGCGGGCGGGGGCGGGGGCCGGGGCCGCGGGAGGAGGTGGGGGGGCAGGAGGAGGAGGAGGCACCACCACTGCTCGCCGCCGCCAAGTCCCCGCAAGCCGCGAGCCCCTCCGTCCTCCTTCCTGCTTCCTCGTCCGCAGCCAATCCCCGACCGCCGCTCCGCCGCTCGCTCCGCCGCGCCGGCCAATCGCGCGCGCTCTTGCCCGCTGCCAACGGCCAATCGCCGGGTCTGTCTCCGCCCCTCGCCCCCCCCGCCCCGGTGGGCCCCCCCCTCCCAGTCCCGGCCCCCCGGGGAGCCCCTCGCAACCCTGGCCGCGCCCGGCCCCGCCTTCCCCCCCGGGGCACCGGGGAAAGCGGCGCGGCGCGGGCGGTGCCGCCCCCCCAACTCCCAGGGGGCACGGCCGAGCCGGGGGCGCCGGGGCAGCCGCCACCCCCTGAGTCCGGCGGTTCCCTCGCAGGACGGGGGCGTGAGGTGCGGCCCCGCGCTCCCCTGTCAGCTCCGCGCCGCTCCGGCTGCGGAGACCAGCGGCCACCGGGCAGTGTCCCCAGCGGAGGCTGCGCTCCCCGAGGCGCCTTCACACCCCACAGCCGCCACCAGTGCCACCCCGCCCGGCCACCTGCGGCCTGTGCAGCCCAGTGGGTGACCGCAGCTGGGCCGCACCGGCCCATCCTGAAGGGACCCCACCAGGCTCGCCGCTGGTTCCCCCACACACCCCCTCAAACCGAGTCCTGGCATCCAAACTCAGGCAAAGTTTGAAGTCCCCATGGGGTTCGGCAGGCAGTGCATGAGCGAGGGGTGTGCTGGCAGCTGGAAGCGGCCATGGCAGCAAGGGGCGAGGCAGGGCGAAGAGGCATGGAGGCAGGTGAAGGTGCTGGAGTGCCCGTTGGTCCTTCCCACCTTGTCCCAGGGGAGCCAGGCACCGATACACCTGAAAGCTCAAGGTCCCTCCTTGGCTGGTTGCTTCCTACCCGAGCAGCCCCTTTGCCTGGCATCAGTGAAGTGCCCTGTGCCATTGAGGGGGGAAAGGCCAACTGGGAACTATCGGGTGTCCCAAAGTTTCTCAGGGAATTACCAGGTGTCCCAAAGCTTTCTGACACAGCCTGTCCCCAGCGGGACATAGTGTACGTGGACTGCACCAAGAGGCCTGAGACATTTCCTGGCCAGGAGAGCGTCTGCAACATTCCATATTCTCCAAAAAAACTGGGTTTAAAAATCTCAAGGTGATACAAGCCTTAGCAGTTAATTAATCAGTGATGTGGTATCTTTGGCAGGACCACATTCCCCTGCCACTGAGGTGTCTCCATCAGTTGCAGAATGTTTCAGGGATTTTTGTTGGTCTCATTTCTTTTAGACCTTGGAAACTTCTGAGAACAAGCACCTAGCACAATGGGACAGGCAACCCAGAGTGCACCAGGAGAGAAAAATACACACGCAATGAGATTAAACCCCCCAAGACCCGAGTGTCTGCTTGAAATACAACTACACTGCACAAAACCTGGGAGGCTAAAATACTTTCCCTGCCTTGTTCCCTGTGGTACTTGGTCCACAAGGACCTCACAAGGAAGAGTGGGATCGGGGGCTGGTATGATCTTTGCAAGACCCAGATGCTATGCAGATGATCAAGGGAAAATTCAGCTACTTGGAGACACTGACTCCAACAGTGTGTGGTTTCCTTTACACCCGAAGTACGAAGCTGAAGTTTCTCTTCCTCTGCGTACAAGATGGGCGATGAAACCAACCATTCTCCTCAACCCGGATTTGCAAGCTCCAAGCAGCTGCAGCTCCCAAGCAACGCTGGGAACAACACGGTCTGGGCAGCATCAACTTCAAGCAGGGTAGCACACCTAGGAAAAGGGATCAGCACCTCTTTCTTGGGAGTCCCCAGCAGCAAGCACCCTGTCTGAACGTGACACGCAAATAAACCAGGAGCCTGCCTAAAGCAAATACCCATCACTGGTGATGCAGCAGAAAAGAACAGAGATAAAATAAGTAACCTTAACAGCTAGAACCCTGGAATTTCACGAGGGCAATGTGCGGTAGCAGCATCTGCACCTTCCTGTTGCAGCAGATCCTCTGCTTGGCATACTCCTGCACTCACATAGGACTGAACAATAAGCTTTCCTGGCTGTTTAGGCAGCATTCAAATGGAAAACCCACTCATGCCGGGAAGCGTTTTTGAGACCACCTCCAGATCATTATCAAAGGAGAAGTTAGCATGCCTGTTACCTACCCAGCTGAACCTAAGAGGTGGAAAAATAGGGATGTCTCCCGGATTTCACTACAGAGGCTGTCCCGGGGGGCTGCAACCATGTTCTGCAACACAGTCACAGCCTCCATTGTCACTCGCTGAAGCCTGCGCTTTATCCCAATAAAAGATGCAGCCCCATGCAGGACTATACCTTATTTTTTTCTTTTTTTGTTTTAAATATGTGGCTTTGTGGCAAAAAACTACCTGACAGCCTGCTCAGTGCCTCACACTCACTCTGCTGTCCATCACTTGCCTCAGGGGTTAGCAGTTCCCCTTGAAAACACTCTTAATTATCCAGAAGTGCTAAGGATTGCCTCTCCCCTCTGACCAGAGCTGCATTGCTCTTGAAAAGCAAAGGCAGCTCATCTTGCTGCCCAAGTGACCCCTAAAAATGATGTTTTTAGGAGGGTCCCTCCCCCGTGCTGTGAGCCCGAGCCAACAGGAGGGTCATGGAAGCTCTGCTGAGCACAGTAGTGAGTTAAATTTTAGTGCGATACAGAGCGTGCTCACGCTAGTCTTTAGATGATTTGGGGTGACTTTGGGAATCTACTACCTTGGACTTGGCTGAGCAGGATCGGTATTTGGAGCAGGAAATGATAGAGTTTCAGGAACCGTATGTTGCTGCTGGGATGTTCATCGGGTAGGTACAACAGTTGGGCAGGGATGCCCAGGGCTGATTCTGCATGGGAAGAGAACCAGAGCCCCTCAGAGCACTGCTACTAACAGGTTCCTAAAAGCCTTCTCCTGCACGGAGACACACCCAAAAAACCATGGGCAGGATGGAGAGCTGTGTGGTCTGGAGCTGTAGGAGAGTGGAAAGCACGACAAAGCCAGCTGCAGAGCTCCCTTCCTTTTGAGAAACTAATTTATCCTGGAGTAGGGCCTTTCCCTGTCCCTTTCTCAAAGGAATGAGAAAAAAAAAATATAAAGCTAATTGCTGATTACAGAACACGATGGCTGTGCATCTGCTGTTCTTCAACCTGTCAGCGGAGAGGCACAGACAAGACCCGGTGTTTGGTTTTCTTCTTCCCTCGTTAACCAGGAAGAACAAACCACCAAATCCCCAATACACAATCTTCCTACCCCAAGTTCTGGGCTGGTTTTTTTGGGAAAGGGACAGCATGCAGGGCTGCTCTGCTCCCTGCTGCAGCAAAACAGGGATCTGCTGTTGCTGTGCTCCCCATCTCATTATTCAGGCTCCAGCAGTGACTTGCTGAGCTTGTCTCCACCGGCAGAAGAGGTTGTAAAGCCCCACAGTAACCCCTGGCATGGGGAAGGTAGGAGCGGAGATTAAGGGTTGAGTTTTCTCTCATCGCAACAGGTATTGGAGTGGGAGAAACAGGCATAACTGAACAGGCACTGAACGGTAAAGGCAGGAAGAAGAGGATTTCACCACTAAACGCAGGGTTACCAGGGAGAAAAACTAAGGATCTTTGCATTTCTTGACTCTCCGTTTCAGGGCTAAAAGCTTGGATTGTCCCCTGGAAATGTACAGTGGAGAGACTGGAGAAAAGCCCTGGCTTCACTCTGCTCACTGTGAATCCACACCCCAGCTGGAAAAAGGGGTGTCTGCCCCACACACTCCCAGAGCAACACCCAGAGCTCTTCTGACCTTCAGGAACCACAGTGGCAAGTTTTAGAAAGTCACAGAAAAATCCAAGGAGGAGAACCCGTTCCCCCAGCTGTGCTGCGAGGATGGAGAACTGAAGCCTCGAGCTGGCTGGGAGGCTGTTGGCACCCCTTTCTAGCACAAGCAGGGAGGCAGCATGCCCCTGGAAATGCAGCACTGAGAGCTTCATGCACACCCCCAGCAGCCCCTGTAAACTGCCCCGCTGCTGACGGAAAGCTCCCATTACACAGGCAGCTCACAAATAGGCACGGAAGCTTAAGCAACAGGCTTAAACTGAGCCAGCTCATACACTAAAAGCAACAACTCGCAGCGGTCTGGAGGATCCTGCACCGCCTGGCTCCTGTGTCAGGCCTTGGGGAAGGACTTGGTTGCAGGGAAGAACAGCGCATCTGCGAGGGGGAGGATTGTTGGGGCTTAAACCTGTTCTCTCTGCTCGGGGTCTCTGCAGCCGTGTCTTTACAGGGCTCCTATCTGATCGCAGGGACAGGGCTGGGTTAAAAAGTTGCCTTTACTTCAACACACATCAGCTGCATCCCCTGTGCCTCCCTCCTTGGGCTGGCACTGAGAAGACATCCCCAAATCCCAATCAGCTGAGCGTTCCCATCCCACCCTATGCCTCAGCACAGAAAGTGCTTATGCTGCACCGGCTCTAGCAGCAAAGGAGACGGGTTTTTAGCTGTCCCCTCCTTTTCTCCTGCCTCTGGGGCTAACCCAGTAAATAGGAAAGGCCAGATGAATCCCTGGTGGAGCTCTATTGACTGACTTGGAATTACATTACGCCAAAAAAGCAAATTGGCTGTCAGTACTTAGGTACGTGGCATACCAGCTGTGGTTACATAGGCAGCTTCCTTCGAGGTTTCTGTTTAAACATCAGCTTTTGCTCATTCTTATTTGGGCAAAACATTTCCCTGTTTCCTTTGAAAGAAATCAGGAGGAATCTGGGCTAGCTGAGAGGGGTCTGCCAGCATGGAGCTATCACACATGATTTCCTTACCTACCTGGAAAAGCCCTCTGGTTTTGTCTTAGGGAATCATCTGCAGGTTTTTGGCTCTGTTACTGCTGTGAAGGTTTAATTTATGTTTCGGTTTGGGTTTAGAAAAGCTGATGCTGCTTGTACTGGATGCCATTGTCCACTAAGCAACAGTGGCGGGGAAGTTCAGCCCATGTATGTGTGCTGCAAAAGAAAAGGGATTGCTGTGTTGTGTTTCTTAGCTCACCTCTCATCTTCAGAGTGCTTTGGTGAGGAATATGTAAGCGTGATTAGCCAAATTTATTGATGAGAAAAAAAAACAAACAGAGAGATGATGAATTTTGTGTGAGATGAGCTTGGTGGGGACCAGGAAACAAGACCTGGATTAAAGGAAAGCAGAAAATGGCAGGAGTAAGTGTTAAGGACATGCCTGAGTGTTGCCGTGGATGGAGGTGAATGTAGGTGTGTGCTTAAGGACATTGCAAAATAAGGAGTAAACCCGAGGACTCTGCTTTATGAGCTGGATTGTGGCAGTGCTAGTGAAAAATTCATATGCACGGGAAGAATAAAATGTTATGCCTTCCATTCCCTAGGTAGCCATTATTTTATGAAGTGTGATTCACAAAAACAGGGAGGCTGGAAAAATCCAAACGCAAAACACATGTCCCAGAAAAGACACGATGGGAAAGCAAACAGTAATTATATGACCATCTGCGAACGGTGATGCTAAAGGCTGGGGTTTTAGTGGGCTGCGAGCTGGCGCAGCTGCGCGCGGTGGCTGTGCTTGGAGGGGCTGCTGCAGCGACCGGAGCCGCTCCTTCACCCCAGGCTGGCTGCTGGGCTCAGGACAGGGCATTAGCTACTGTCAGCTCTGATAAGTCAGCAGGAACAAACCCAGTGCTACGTTTACAGCTCAGAACGGTGACTTGATTCTTGCACAGAACTAATACAGGAAACCTAAGAAGAAATCCCGAAGGCTCAGGCCAATCCGTATTTCCTTAGGAAACAGCTGTATCACCAGTAAAAACTTCAGCCCCCTTCTCTTCATGTCTTTCGGGTGGATGGAAGCTCCTGCCAGCACAGGCCGTGACAGGGCTATTGCTCGGCAGAGGGGACACATCTCTGCTCCTCAATGCTCCGGGGCGGGTGCATTAAGCCGACCTGTTTTGCTGGCTGAGCCACCAGGGAGGTGATGTCCCCTGGGGAAAAGCAGGTGAGGACAAGGGGTGGCAGCTCTTTAAACCACTGCAGCTAGCTCTTCTGCTTGCTGGCTGCCGCAGCTCTGGCTCCCTGGGCTTGAAATGGAGAAGATCATATTGTTCTGCTTACTGAGGTGTTGCACAAGTGGCTGTATATCCCCGTGCCGTGCTAATGCCGCTGCCTTGGCCGGGCAGGACCTTAGAGGAGGCACGAGAGTGTTGGGGCTAAGGAGGAGCAGGAAGAGAGCTGGGAATTAAACCTCTGCAGAAAGGTGAGAAGAGCCGACCTGGTTTTGCACATTTTAAGTGTCGGAGGGAGGCGAGTTAGGAGCTTCCCAGGTTATTACAAGCAGTTTCCAGTTTTTGGTCCACTCGGCATCCGTTGGCACGTCGCCTGATGGCTGTCTGAAATAAAATCTCTCAGGAATGGGATATTCCTTGGCTGGTGCCTGCATAAAAGTTGATTTCTGCCCCCCCCCCCAGAGTCACAGAATCACAAGGTTGGAAAGGACCTTCAAGATCATCAAGTCCAACCATTCCTGTCCTATGCTAAACCATATCCCTGAGCACCTCATCTACCTGTCTGTTAAACACATCCAGGGATGGTGACTCAGCCCCCTCCCTGGGCAGCCTGTTCCACGTCCCCACAACTCTTTCAGGGAAGAACTTTTCCCTAACATCTGATCTGACCCTGCCGTGGCACATCTTCAGGCCATTTCCCCTTGTCCCATCTTCTGTCACCTGACTGAAGAGACCATCACCCACCTCTCTGCACCCTCCTGTCAGGTCAGTGTCGGCAGTGAGAAGGTCTCCCCTCAGCCTCCTCTTCTCCAGTCTGAACACCCCCAGCTCCCTCAGCCACTCCTCATAGGATTTGCCCTCCAGCCCCTTCCCCAGTCTGGTTGCCCTTCTCTGGCCAGCTCCAGGACTTTGATGTCCTTCTTGGAGTGAAGAGCCCAGAACTGGACCCAGCACTGGAGTTGCAGCCTTACCAGTGCCCTGTCCAGGGGCACAATAACCTCCCCAGACCTGCTGACCATGCTATGTCTAATACAAGCACCATTTCTGAGCCCAAGCTGATGCCACACGGCTCCTTTGGAGTCCGCTCACCTAAAACCAAACCCAAACAAAAAAAGCAGCTATATTAAAAATCTCAACCCGGGGTGTTTATTCCAGCTTGAAGAGCAGGGGGTTTACATGTTGTGACTAGGAATACTGGTTTGTTGATCAAAACAAACGATCAACATACAAAGGGTATGAGATTTCCCCAGCGTCCTTATTCTGTGAAGTTTTAGACTGCTGAGCACACAGGGAATGCGTTTCTCTCTAGGTTGTTCTTACTCATGGGTTAATTCTCCAGGCTTTCCGATGAAGTGACTCAGCTTTTACAAAGAAATTCAAGGCAGCCTTTCCTGGCCCAAGAGATTCTCCTCTGCTGCTCTTGTTCACTCCGTGAGTGAAGAGGATTTAAAATACAGCTAACCCAGATCTTCGCTGGCATTGACGTGCTGGTTTAATTTGGGCAGGCCTACTGCAGCT
Organism: Porphyrio hochstetteri; assembly: GCA_020800305.1. Classification (NCBI taxonomy): domain Eukaryota; kingdom Metazoa; phylum Chordata; class Aves; order Gruiformes; family Rallidae; genus Porphyrio; species Porphyrio hochstetteri. Next base: position 33,211,152 of record CM036908.1, read on the forward strand.
CACTTGGAAAGCATGCAAACTTGGTTGCTGAGACCTCATTAACACAGGACACCACGATATCGGGCTTTTTGGAGCACAACCCGCCTGGGCCTCCACCGCAGAGCTACCTTCAGCACTTAAACTATGCTCTTGAGGAACTTTGTTAAAGGTGCATTGGGAAGGACCTGGGGGGTATGTTGGCATGAGAAAAATAACTCCCTGTCACTTCCAGCAACCCTTGGAGGTGCTGCCTTATGCCAGGCACGAGGACTGTTGTGGAGAAGCGGTTACCAGTACCACTCAGTACCAGGATGGAACAAAATCACTGATAACAAACACTGTTTTAAAGGTCCAGAGTTAGTGTTAGAGCTTTGAGGTTCCTACCATGAGTCCCCCTGAAACTCCAGGTTCCCGTTACTCAGCCAACCTCTTCCCTGGCTCTTTGGTACCAGGCTGTGCCCTGCGAGGTGTCAGGGCAGGCTGAGGCAGCCGTGTGTGCTCAGAGGGAGTCCGTTTCCTCTGGACCTTGGTCCATACCGCTCCCCGGGTATGGGAGGCAAAAGATGACAGCAGGTCTTTGCTCAGCAATAAAACAGGGTGTGAAACAGCAGCCCTGGGGCAGTCTCTGAAGCGAGAACAGGGGCTGCTGAGAGTGAAACTTGACATCTGAAGTACTGACAGGGGATGAAACTGTGACATCATCACTGGAAAGCCATCACCCTGAGACAGATTCTGGTTTTATGGCAGTTTTTTATTGTCTTCAGGGTACATGCTGAGCCATGCTTCAGGGCTAGGGGCAAACCCCCTTAATCTGCGGTAGCAGTGCCATGCAGTGGTATGGGAAACCTCTCACAGGGATGGACACGTGGAGTGTCAGAAGACTGCAGCAGGATTTTTTTTTTTTGTTGTGAAACTCTTATCAGCTCCCAAGGTCTGGAGTCTCTTGCTGGCCTGGCTGGTGAAGCTGCTCCCAGAGAAATTGTCATGGTTTCCCACTACCGAGGTACCCAGCTCCCAGGTTTTAGTGAGAGAAGTCTAGGAGCAGCCCCATGGGCAGCTTGGTGTGCCTGGCTGGACTGAGCACATTTCTGAGCACAGTTCTGCTTTATTGAGGGACTTCTGCCCTGAGTTTTCCTAGGCCCTGCTTATTTGCATATATATATATATATATATAAAATATAGAATGTGCTGCTGCCAAAGGCCAAGCTTGGGCAAATCCAGCTGTGCCTGGGCAAACCTTGAACTGAGCACTCAGAGGCTTGGGGCTCTGCCTGCCACTCCCTGCTCCATAAAGACCATCAGCTGACAGTCTATAAAGACTGACAGAAGTGGATTTTTATTTTAATTTGAAAGGGGCTTGGCCAGATGTTTGGAAAGAGTCTGGCAGAGGGTCACAAAGATGACTAAGGGCCTGGAGCACCTCCCCTACCAGGAAAGGCTGAGTGACCTGGGGCTGTTCAGCCTTGAGAAAAGAAGCCTGAGAGGGGATCTGATCAATGTTTATCAATATCTGAAGTGTGGGACACAGGGGGAAATGGCCAGCCTCTTCTCAGTGGTCTGTGGGGATAGGACAAGGGGCAATGGCCTCAAGCTGGAGCACAGGAGGTTCCACACCAACATGCGGAAGAACTTCTTCCCAGTGAAGGTGACAGAGCACTGGGACAGGCTGCCCAGGGGGGTGTGGAGTCTCCTTCTCTGGAGATATTCAAGGCCCTGTCTGGATGCCAACCTGTATGACCTGTCCTAGGGAACCTGCTTTGGCAGGGAGTTGGACTCCATGAGCTCTGGAGGTCCCTTCCAACCCCAGCAATTCTGTGATTTCCCTAAGACACCGCACCTTCCTTTGCACACACCAAAAAGGGAGGCCTGAGCGATTTCTGTACTCCTTTATGTTTCAGAACTCTTTTTCAGGTGTTTCTGGGTGACCTCCTTCCTCACACGGTTCTGCGAAAGGAGTCACTCTTGCAGATCATCTCAGAGGAACGCACTCACAAGAGGTGCGTAGGGAAGTCCAGGAGACCTGCTTTCCTCCCTTTGCTTTTACACAGAGGAATGTGAAACCTAAAAGTACCTCTGACATGTTCCCAGACAGAACAAATACAGAACCCGCTCACCAGAGCTTTGTGCAGCCACCTCCAAGGCTTTGTAAGAAAACACCCAAGCCCTCTCTAAAATGAAAATAAAGCATGAAGGAAGCATGTGTGGTGTAAATGTGAAGTAACGTGCAACCCCAAAGAGATATTTGCCTCTGAAAATGGGATAGATCTGCTCACCATACGTACTGGTGGGCACCGGTTCCCTGATAAGCTGGTTGCTGCTTATCTTTGTGCCAGTGCAGAACTGCTCACCATGAAGCCAACGTGGCTCCCGGGTGGCACTGGGTCCTGGTCTGGCTTCGTCTGCTGAATTACTGGAATGAAATTGTAAAGGCAGAAGGTTTGTCAGTGTCACTGTGGGTCTCCGGGCTGAGCGGGCACGTTTGGCAAGCTAAAACCACGGGTCTGTGGATGTATACAGTTTCAATAGTATGATACCTACGGAATCTCAGTCGGGTGTGTATATACTCATGGTAAATAAACCCGATTCTGACCTAGGATTGAAACCAATGAGCTCAGCAAACCTTTGCCTGCTCCTTTCTGCCAGAAGGGTATCCCCTCCTGCTGCAACAGGCACCCCGAGGGCTGGGGGCATCCGCACCGGGCAAGGGTGGCGATCCTGGAAGCAGTGGGTGAGGATGCTCAGGGTGGGTAGGTGGGGGTGGGGTTTCCCGGGGGTTGGGGTGAGGATGCTCAGGGGTGTGGGGTGGAGACTCCGGGGGGCAGGGCATGAGGATGCTCGGCGGGACAGGGTGGAGACCCCGTGGGGCAGGGGATGAGGATGCCGGCGGGGGGGGAGGTATGGACACCGCGGGGGCAGGGGATGAGGATGCTCGGGGGCAGGGGATAAGGATGCTCGGTGGGGGATCCCGGGGGCAGGGAACAAGGGTGCTCTGGGGGACCGGCCGGCGGGTCCCGCGGTCCCGGTGGAGCCGCCGGGCAGGGCCCGGGAGAGGTGTCGGGCCCCGGGGCGGGGAGAGCAGGGACAAAGAGGGGAAGGGGCGGAACCGGATCCGGCGGGGGCGATCCGCGGCCCGGGAGCGGGGCTGGCAGCGGCTGCGGGGGAGCCGGGGCTGAGCTCCCTCCCGGGGAGGGGGTGTGTGCTTGGGGGGGTTCTGTTACCCCAACGTACCTGACGAACAAAGTTTCTATTCCACAAATCTTCCGCAGTGGCTGGGAACGGAATTCCCCCGGGCACAGCTTTGGGCAGGGCTTGCGGACAATGAGCCAAGACTTAAAAGCAGAAACACCCCCCCGCCCCGTCCCCAGCAGGCTTGGCTTGGGGGTGGAGGGCTGCCAAATCCTTTGGGTTTTCTATCTCTGTGCCCGTCGGCACCCATCAGCTTCAGGGGCTCATCTCCAGTGGGCATCACAGGTGGGTTTTCCCAGTTGTTCTCCCATGGGTTTGCCAGGCATGGCTCGTCAGGGTGACGTCAGATTGTGACCCATAAGCATCTGAAACAATCACTGGGGTTTGGAGCGAAGGTGGGCACCCAACCACAGACTTATTGAACACCCCACAGCACTCATGGGCTCTTCAAATCTGACAGGTTTGGATCAGAGTTGCAATCACCTGGTAATTTAGTTCTTTAAAGTCATTGTTGGGCGCTTTCATCTCCTCTTGTCGCCCATTTCCCCAGGATGCAGGCCCCACAAGGTCCACCCCACATCTCACCAGGAGAGGGGTTTCAGCCCTGAGGGTTGTTTTTCACTCCTCATTTTTGATAGCTTCAGGGCAGAGCAGCACAAGGAAGGAGCAGAGCAACATTTCCATGGGCTTTTGGTGGAGGCAGCCGAAAAAGCTAAGGACCTCTCAGTGTTAGAGAATCACGTAGGTGCATCATCTGTTAACCACTGCTTAATCCCATGGGTTTCAGGGGTGACTTAGGGTTCAGCACCCACCTTTTGAAGCTCTTAGGGGTGCTGGGGAGCATCTGCATCTCCATCCTTTGGTGGCTGCATGGCAGGTACCTGGTGAGCAGCAGAAGAGCTGAGAGAATGCCAGGGCGGGAAGTTTTATGGGGAGGCTTGGAGTTTTGCTCTACAAATCCTATTAGCATTAGCATCGCCGTATGGCTAAATCCCTGTATTCTGTGCAGAAACTGGATCCTCAAGGGGCTGGCTTAAATCAACAGATAACTTGAAAAGTCTGCGGCAGCTCCCCTGGGATGGGGCTGCCCCCTCACCTCCAGACCAGAGGAGATGAGTGATGCAACCCCACAGGGGATGAACTGCGGGGATGGAGATGCCTGGGAAATGCCAAACCTCTGGGGCTTGCAAAGATAGCGTGGGGTCCCACCGAGGTCCTGTGAGGGATGCAAGGCTGCATCTGCAGAAGGGGAAGATGGAAGCACGTGTCTTGCAGCGCGGCGTGCCAGGCGTTTTCTCAGATGTGACGCACAGAGCTGGTTATCCTGGGTCGCAGCAGGCAGCAGCCATGCAGCAGGTGATGGGATTTCCAGTTCAGTTCCTGTTGCTGGACTTTCTCTCCATTTAAACCCAGGTACTGTAATTTTCGGCATGTGGCTGCACATCCTATGCCGACGTTTTCCAGCAGGGATGTGGTCAGCAGGGTCCTTGGGAAAGGCACCGAGCTTCTCTTTAATTTCCCTTTCCACGTCTTTCCTTCTTCTTGTATTGTGGGTGAGAAGAAGGAAAAAAAGGAAGGAAGGGGCAACCCACCGTTTCCTCCCAGGCTCGAAACACATGTCAGCATTAGGATCAGTCTTGATCCTGTGGGAAAAGAGAAACCGTTGCAGCTTTACAGGTGTCTGTCATGGGAGGCAGAGCCAAGGTTTCTCTGCTTAGGAGAGCCCAAAATCCAGCTCCTGTCTCCCCACCAGCCCCAGGCTGCTGGTCATGAGGAGTTTCATCCTGAGGCTCTGCTCTCTGGTCACTTTTTACCTTTTTACAGCTTTTTTCAGCCCAGGTTCCTCCCCCCACGGCAGCGCTGAGCAGCAAATGTCACCAAATAACTTGGCAGGTCAGCAAGTGGCAGAGAGTGGAGCTGGGGGATCCTGCACCTTCACCAGCCTCCTCTTCCTCAGGGAAGGTGCTGGACTTTGAAGAAACCACAGGCAGCACTCAGCCCCCCCAAATACCCCAAGTTAATGCTGACACAAAGGCTGGAGGAGTCATCCCTGAGATGCTAACGTGGCACAGCTGCACAAACAGGGCTCTGGGTGTGGGGGGGAGGGGAGTGGGAAATTGGGGGCAAACGGGGCTGCTTCACTCTGTGATTCAGCCAGCGAAGGAGCGGGGGGGATGAGCTGAGTTGGTTTTCCCAGCTCACTACAAGGTCCATGACATTTTCCAGGGAAGCATCGCCACTGGTGCCAGGGGTGTTACCTGATGGCATCGTGAGGGGCACAGGCTGTGCCAGGCTGGCAGGAAAAGGGATTGGTGGGCCAATGCTCACGTGGCAGTGTGAACACGGTGGAATGCTGGTGTGGAGACACCACAGTAGGGGAGGAAGAAAAACAGTTTATCCAAAAGCTGAGCAACCCACAGAGCCAGTATAGCCATTGACAGAGAGGTCCTTTCCACATGTTTGATGGCAGCATCTCCTTGTGCGATGGAGTGTGGGATGAAGATGGGGATCCTTCTGCTGGCACTGCCCCTCGGCTGCGGATAGGCACTGCCCCGGGCTCAGCAGGAGCTTAAACCAGCATCCAGGCTGCTGCTGCCCTTGCAGAAGTAGTTATTAACCCCAGTGTCCTTGTTAGATACCTTAGGACGTGTGCTCCACCCCCAGAAAGCATTCACATGGTGTGGAGAGTTCTTCTTTTCTGGCAGATGAATCTGGAGCAGAGGGAACTTTAATTCATTAAGGCAAATCTGTGTTGAACTCTGGGCTGGTGAGAGGAGCTGCTGGTCTCAGGCACTGAGCTGTGATTACTCAGCCACAAAATTAATCTGAAGGGGGGAGCTCATTCCCCAGGCTGAAGAGCCTGGGTACCAAGAGGTGAGTTCGGCCATTAGGCATGGACTTGGGGCCAGAGGCTGCAGGAGAACGTCCGTCTCGCTGGGGAGACACTGGGTGAGAATGATCGCTCTTGGCCTCAAACATAACGACCTGCTTATTCCTGCCAAGTATCTCTGCAGCGGGTTTGTGGCTTCGCTGTGCTCCTGCCCTGGCATTCAGACCCAAGCAATCAGGGGGTCGCTTGTGTTTCTGGGTCATGAGCTGCTTTGTGTCATCTCCCCCATCACCAGCTCATTGCTGTTGGCTTTCGCTGCCCAGTCAGCAGGGACCACCCAGTCACGGCACGTGGGCTGGTTGGGTTGGGCTGTTGGGAAGGGTCGGCACGGGCAGCGCTGGGGTAGACCCCGTGCAGCACATCGATGGGGTGACTGCTTTGGAGAAGACCCATCCTCCATTTTGGGCCAGGCGGTCCTTGCATCAGAGTGCCCACGCTGAGCGGAACGTTGGGTCCTGCAGGTTAGTGCATATGGGTTGCCCAGAGCTGTCAGGAATCTCTTTCAGAAAGCTGTGCCAAGTGCTGGTTTGTGTGGACCCCCACTCTGGCAAGCTCAAGAAACCCCAAAGGGTTTGTACTTAGCATGGAAACCTTGTCAACATCGACCAAGCTTTAACGAGGTGGGTTGTTAGCGCTGTTTGGACAGAGCCTTGTATCAAAAGCCATTTATTCTGCTATTATTATTCATTATTCCTTCCAGTGTTACCCTGGATGTTTGAGCTGGGATCTGCCTAATCCCGTAAAGCCTGGCTTCTCCTCATGCCAGAACGGGGAACAAAGTCATAATTCTGCTTTTGCAGCCTCCCAGGCTGTTGCTATGGGAATGATGCAACATCACCCCGTGCAACAGCGCTGCTCTCCTGCAAGCACAGGTAGGAGAAGATGCTTTCTGGAGGGAAGGCTGCCCTGGATTGAACACTGCACTCTGACAATTAGCCAGGGAAGTTACAAATTACTCCATCAAAGCGATGGCAACAGACTCACGGGGGACCTGGTTCATGAATGTAAATGAAGACCCGAGCAAGCCTGTCTCGGCTGGAAGTAGCTGAAGGTACCAATATTTGTCTGTCGGGGTTCCTTGGGTACCTGCAGTTCTCCTGCTGAGCTGCCCCATGTGTAGCTTCCCCCCGCCCCCCTCCTTCCCACTCCAGGTCCCATCCCACATTCCTGGCTCCTCACCTGCAGCTGACACCCCAACGCAGGCTCCTTGCCCAGGGACTCGACCCCTGGGTCTCCTCACAGACCTGAGCCCATGCCTGTGCTTAAGTGGGAGCTAGTGGAGACCTTCACATTACCCCCTTCTCTCCCCTTGAAAATAACCCCTGGGGATGCTAAGGATGCCTTTGGGTGCGAGCAGCTGTTGGGGTAACCTCTCCCCAGGCAGGCCACACAAACACCACCTGAGAGGAGCAATAAATAAATCCTCCTTTGTTTCACTACCGTGGGCAGCAATTGCTGCCAGACCTGCCTCCTCCCTGAAAACTGGGGGCACTGGGGTACTGACCTGCTCAGGATGCTGGTGCGGGTCCCAGCCAGCCCCCGTCCTGGAAAAGCATCTCAGTTCCTGGAGGAAAAGTTGCTAAAAGGTGTCGCTGATGGTGTCACATTCAGTTTTCCTGGTGGGAATTCAGAGCCAGCTGAGTTTCCAAAGCTAAAATGGGTGATGGAGCCAGCCCCGACAATGGATTTGCCCAAACCTAGGGAGAGAAATCTGATTAACACACTTCCCTGTCTGTGCTATAAACTTCCTCCTGTTCCTTCTGCTTTGCTGCAGAGCCACAGGAGCACCCCAAGACACAGCAGGGATTGATGCCTTTCCCTTTCCTCCCTCCAGTTTTGTCTTCTAGAAAACCCCACTAATACCGATGCCCTGGACCCATGGGGATGTCAGGGCTTGGTATGGGGATGCTCTTCTGTTTGGGAGAGATTTTGAGGAGCGGTGCTGCAAGGTGGGGATGGCGTACAGCCCAAATGACTTCTGTCCCCCCAAAACATCACGTCTAAAGCCTTCCTCAAGTCCGAATATTTCCTGTCTGCTGCTGCTTCCCCCTCCGCTTGGCCGGTTTCCTCATCAAAGTGGGAAATTAGAAAGGGCTGATGTGATCTCTCCTTGAAAAACCCACGCTGGCTGCTTTTTATCCCCTTGTTATCTTCCAGGTGCTTAAACAGATTGCCAAGTCCTGTGCTCCAGGAGCTTCCCGGGCATCAAAGCACAGCCCAGGGCTTTGCAATCCCCCTGGTCTCCTGCTTCACGTTTGGGAAGCGGGGCAGGAGTCTATCCACCCTTCTCCTCTCCTGGTTCAGGATGCCTGATGGCTCAGAAATCCCTGGAGCCTAAAATCCTTCAGCATCAGTGGTACCAGCCCCAGAGATGTTGTGGACAGATCCCAAAATCCTCTTTAACCTGGTGTGACCCCCACAACACACTGCTCTCCCCTCCTACTCCCCCCTCCCTCCAACCGGGCTACGCGCTAGTGATGGAAAGTGGGGTTAAGGGATAAGGGAGGGATTGCTAAAGCAAATATTTTCTTTCCAAAGCTACATTCATTAGCTACAAACACAGGGAAATGCTGCCTGTCATGGATGCATTTTAAGGAGGGCTGCAGCTCTGAGGTGAAAGCGGGAATTAGGGGACACTGATGACTTGCCGATTTGTCAGTTATTTTAAGAGAAAATAGCTGTGGACCACATCAGACCTCCTCATCTATTTGGCCAAACAGGAGCATCCCAGATCTACGACACCTGGCAGCAGGATGGTCCCAACACACAGTATCTCCTCAGCCAGCTGGGCTGCAGGTCTGTCCCGGCGGTGAGGGAATTGCTGCCCATGTCCCATGAACATTCTTTCCTGACCCAGAAAACTCACCCAAAAGTTGGAGGCACCTGGGAAAACCCTGAAAATGGTCTGTAATGTTCGGAAACAGGTTTGGTGCCTGGTCTGCATTTCCATTAATGATCATGAGGATAGGCTTCGGATAAGCTGATGAGATCAGGCTTGCTTAAGGGAAGGAGAGGAAATCCGGGACATGGGGAAGAAGAAGATAAGACTTCTGGTAACCAGCACATCCTGAGAAGGATGCTCAGGACCTTTCCCTTCAGGCAAAGGAAGGGAGGGACATCAGTGAAGGGGGTTGAGTGAGACCATATTTACATAGGCTTCCAGTTTTACTCTTGGCTCTTAATGGGGTGGAAGCACTCGTGGGGCATGTGGTGGTGGTGATGTCGTGCTGGAGAAGATGGGGCTTTCCCTACCCACAGTGAGGTTTGCACCCAGTGTCACTCCTGCAGCCACATCCCTACTGTCAGGGCTGTGACACAGCTCCAGCGTGGTTTCCTTCCCCCCACTGGGATGGAGTAGTTAATCCGAAAAATCCCAGTCCCGTTTCAGTGGGGAAAAAGTAAACGGCATCTTCTTCACAGGCAGCTCACCTACTGAAGATGCTAAATAAAATAATCTCCTTGCTGGGAGGCCTCTGCTGCAGCAATGGCACAGCAACAAAACCCCGAGTGCAAGATGCTCTTCTTGCTTCTTTAAGCATCCGCATGGGTGCTGCATGCCCAGGTGCAGCAAGGGGGAAATGATTCCCCCCCCTGCCCACCCAGTCATTTAGAAGTGGGGAAAAAGGGGAAAAAAAAGATGTGATTTGTGCACCTGATGGGCATGACATCCCCAGGGGCTTTCCTCGCCGCTCTGCTCTTGAGCTGAAGGGAGCTCCAGAGGAGTGTGGCTGCATCCTGCTCCGCCGCCCTTCTCGGCTGTGATTATAACCCCCAATGTCTGGGTTTGCCACCTGAACTATGTTTCATAAAATTTTAAAGCTGACGCTCTGCCAAACTCAAATGGCAGCGGAGCAGATGTTTAAGTGCAGCCGAGGATGAATAAATTATGGGGCTCCCGGATGCACCGAGAGGGAAGGCGAGGCTGGGTGGCTCTGAATGGAGAGATAATTGATTTAAATGACGCTGTCCATTGTGATCACCTGGGATTAGCTCTTTGGGCACAGGCAGAAGAGGACATGCAGCAATTAAAGATACCAGTCTAATGACAGCAATGACTTGCTCGTTTGCTGTACCCACTCAGGCTTGGAGGGGGTTTTTTTGGCAGCTCGGAGGGTTTTCTGCCTCATTGTCCCACCTCAGGGGTTAGGGGAAGAGAAAACGAGGCCCATTTCCATCTTGGTCCACCTGGAGCAGTCCAGGACTGACCTTGCAGCAAGCACTTTGGGAGCCTGAGGCTTGGAGGGGATGTTGGGGTGTGTGGGGCAGATGAGGCTGCGGGGAGATGGCACAAAACGATTTGGTGCTGGAGGAAAAGCTCCATCATGAGCTGCTCCTGGAGATGAGGCTGTTTGGGCTGCCCAGTGCCAGGGTGAGAGGGGGCTGGTTGTAATACCATAGTACCTGTGAAGGAGAAAAGACTAAGCATTAATGAGCTTTCAAATTCCATGAAGAAAGGCATCGAACCGCCGTGCCACGGAAGCTCACGGGTTTTATCCTTCTGCTCTGCCCCAGACAGCTGCAATTGCCCTGGGCGAGTCACTTGACCCTCCAGCACGGTTCAGTCCCGGCGCTGGGCAAGGTGTTTGTCCAGAGGGTTCAATACATTACCTCCGCAAACCCACAGCAGCTGCCACGGGCTTAATGATACCCTCGGATCCCAAAGGCACAGCCTTCCCGCTCTGCGAGTCCTCTCTCCCCCGTGGCTGCTGCCGCCCTGTGTTCCAGGGCTCACCCTGCCCCATACTCCTCCAAGCAGACCCCCCTTTTGGGTGCTCGATGCCATCGCTGCCTTGCACAGAGCAGCCCGGAGGTTGGGTCCGGATGAGCTCCTGATGCTTTTGCATTTTCCAACTCTGAAGGGAGCATCAGCTTTTTAACCAGCGCCCTGTCTCTGCCTGCCTGCAGCTTTGCTGGCATGGCGCTCTGCAGTGCAGCAGCGAAACCACCTCTGTCGTACCCCTGTCTCAGGGAGCAAACTCCAGTAAAGCAAAGCAGGAGATGAAGGGTTCCCACACCTGGGGATGGCCCAGACGCCCGAGCTGGCCTCCGAGGACGCTCACCTCCAGCCTCCACCTGCGGCTGGGACCATAGGCAGAGGAGGAGGGGACCCAGTGGAATGGCAGCAGCAGCTTCGGGGTGTTCACAGGCCCTGGGGTTTTGGTGTACGTGCAAAGGACGCCGGGCAGAAAGGGCTTGATCCTGCCTACGGCTCCCGGGTGGTGGTGTAACGAGGCAAACAGGCATGTGGAGATGAAAGGGGGTTTCTAATAACAGAACCAGCTGGGTAGAAAGCTGCAAGGGACACTTCTGTGCTGCCGGTGAGAGCTGGTTTCGTGCTGAGTCAGTGCAAAGGAGGTGGGTACCTCTGCACTGCCACAAAAGTCGCCTCCTGGGAGCGGAGAAACAGTCCCAGGTGGACACTGGCTGCTCCCATGTCTGCGGCAGAGTGCCTTGGCAGGGAGCTGCCCTGACAGCAAGCACCAGCACGGGACTGGGAGGTGGTCTCCATAAAGATCTGAGAAATCAAGAAGCCCTTCACACCCTGTTATCCTTGGAAATGAGCCCCAGCCCCAGGCTGGAGCCAGGGTTTGCCTCTCAACCCTTATGAAAATTTAAATCTATACCACCGAACGTGCTGATGTGGGGTAGATTGAGGGAACAGGAGCAGCTGCCCAAGGCCAGGGCAAAGGTCTGTCTGTCTGTCCATCTGTTCCCAGTGGCGGATGTGTGCGAGGACGGGGATTAGGGACATCCGAGGCGATGCTTTGCCAAAGCCTGATGTTAATTGGCTCTGGCTCTCCTCGAAACAGAGGTGGTATCTCAGGGGTGTTGTGGTGGGATTGCCTTGTGCACAGGCTTGGAAAGCACCTGGATGAGCCGTCTCTGCCCAGCATTAAGAAATCATGGCTCTGAGGGGATGCACTTACTTGGTGTTTGCGGGTGCAGAGCCAGGCAGTACCGTTGGCTCGGGGGCTGAGCTCAGTCGCACCCTGGAGCAGCCCCACTTGGACCTGGGAGTCCATGAGCAGCCCTAGGTGACTCTGGGGCCCCAGACCAAATCACACCTGGGATGAATTGTGCTGTGATCACCCTGATGTTGCACCGATGCTGAGAAGATCAAAGCAGGGCTCGGGGCAGAGGCAGCCTGAGCCTGACCCACCTCTTCTGACGTACAGAGGCGTGGTGATGCCGGTGGCCATCCCAGCTGGGCTGGAGTTCCCGGCAGCACGACCTGACTCAGCATCTTGCTGCTTTGTGGCTGGGTTTTTTTTTTCCCCTCTTGATCTTGTGGGTCTGGAAAGGAACCCCAGCGAGAAGGGCAGGACCCGCAAAATCAAACAGGAAAAGCGCTGCTGGCATGCTGGCTTATTATCCGTGTGTTTGGCTCCTCTCCAGGGCTCAGTGGCCGCTCTGCTGCCCAGCCTGGGGGATTTTGGCTCTGCCTGTAGGACTGCGGGGGTGATAACTGTGGCCTTGGGGCTGTGCCCCCTCCTTAGCCCCCCTCTCAGCACCAGCTCCAGGCTCCTGAGGGAGCTGCACCTGTTTGGTGAAGGAAAAGGCCATGTGTCTCCTCTCTTACCCAGGAAGCGTTGCATGGGGACGGCTGCATCGTCCCCTCCGAGGCTCGGGGCGGCTGACAGACAGGGCAGCAGCTGGTTGAGGGGCATGTGGGGGCTGGGTTTGACATCTCCCCCCGTCTTTGCAAAGCCCTCCACTGCGCTCTTTCCAGGAGATCCCTGTCTTTTCTATACCAGGGAGCCCAGAACTGGACACAGTACTCCAGGTAGGGCCTGACCAGGGCAGAGCAGAGGGGGAGGATCACCTGCTTTGACCTGCTGGCCATGCTCCTTTTGATGCACACCAGGATCCCATTGGCCTTCTCGACCCCCGGGGCACACTGCTGGCTTGTGGCGAGCCTGTCATCTACCAGGACCCCCAGGTCCTTCTCCACAGAGCTCCTCTCCAACAGGTCACCCCCAGCCTGTGCTGATACAAGTGGTTCAGGGTTTTGCTCCCAGGGGCAAGACTCTACACTTGCTTTTATCAAACCTCACCTGGTTTCCCCCTGCCCAGCTCTCTGGCCTTTAGAGCCTGGGCAGGATCCGACCCCATGGGCCACGGTTCTGTAGAGGCTGGGCAGGATCTGACCCCATGGGCCATGGATCTCAGGTTTGCAGGCACAGCTGCAGCTCTGCGAGCCCTCGAGCCCTTGCTGTCCCAACAGGCAGCTCTTTGCGAAGCCACGTTGGAAACGACATCTCTTGGGAAAACCAGCCCTGGGTGAGTGCACGCAGCTGGCAGCGTGATGCCAGCACCTTGGCGAAGCTGGTCCCGGAAGAGCTGCATGGAGGCCTTTCCTGTGGTACTGACAGGAGCTGCTGCACTGCCCGAGCAGCCATTTCAAAGAGAAATACCACCAGATTGCCTGCACAGACCTCGCTAAAACCAGCCGCCCTGGGGCTTGGCAGCCAGACACCGCAGCCACGGAGAAGAGCAAGTGCCCCGTTTGGTTTACCCCAGGTGGGTTTTGCCTCCCTGGGCAAGGCTGCAAGCTTTGGCTATACATGAGGAAGAGATGCAGCAGAAGAAACCATCCCCGGGGATTTGCTGAGCAGGTCCTGTGGCAGGGCCAGGGCTGGCCAACCCCTCGTTGCTGCCACCTCTCCATACCGGCGCGAGCACCCGGGCACTGAATGGCTGGGAAAACATCCTTTGCTTTGCTTTTCTTCTCTAGGTTGGACTTACCAGCCAGCTGCTGCTTTTTCCTTTCCAGGGGCTTTCCAGCTGCTTCAGACTCCCGACAGGCTTGATCTCACTCCTGCTCAGGAAGGCACGGAGAGGCTGCGGGCTCTGCGCTGCCTCATGCCCCAGTACAGCCGCCACAGCGGAGGGTTGGTTCATGGGGAGAGCATCAACCCCACACAATCTTCTTTGCCCCACAAAGCCCTGTGGTGTGCCAGCTATTTCCATCCCTCAAACAGCTGCAGGGAGACACCCTCACTCCTGCCTCGCTCATGGGAGGCAGCTGCAGCCAGCTCTGTGGAGGGCTGGAAAGATTCCCGGCCGGGCTGTCCCAGCTCTGACACCAGACATCCCCATGCAGGAGGGGGCCATGCTTGTTCAGAGCCCATCAGCCTCTCAAAACACCCCCCAGAAACTCCATATTCCTTCTCTGCTCTGCTCTGTGTGAGATTTTCCTGGACAAAGGTGATGCTCTGACAGGGCAGGCATGGAGTGGGATGTCTCAGTGCTTGTCCTACAGCCCAGAGCACCGTGGACTCATGCTGAGTGGTGACAACGCTGAAGGGTAACAGCGCTGAGGGATGCAAATGCCACTGCCTGGTTCTCACTCCGCAGGGCTCATCCCTCTGACTGTCCCTACATGAGAGGGCTGACCAGAAACAGCGGGATGCTCCTGCCTGGGGGACAGCGGTGGCAAAGGGCAGGGCATCCTGTCACAGATCTGCCTCAAAAGACTCAGTTTGAGGGGGGCACACACTGCACCCAGGCTGCTCGGCCTAGCAGCTCGGGGCTGGGGCAACAAGGATGGCTCGGGGATAGCCCGTGCACTTCAGGGGTTCAGGATCGCCCCGTTTCTCCTGGACCCCTTCAGGTGACAGATGCACACCTCGGGGGCTGCCCCATGCCTTGGGGGCTGCCCAGACCTCAGCATGTGGAAGGGGAGCAGGCCACTCCGCCCCTGCAACCCATGCCCCCCCCACAGACGGGCTGCCTGCCATTTCCTTCAGCGAGTGCGTGGCACAGAGGCTTTTTTTCCCCCCCCATTCAGGCTGACAACTGGGCCTCAGCATCAGCTGCTTGTTGCTCAGCATCAGCTTTTCAGCAAACAGCAGGTGCAAGCGGTGCGACCCCAGGCTCCGCTACAGTAATCCCCACTGCACCCCCCACCCCCCGGGCCCCCCTTGCACAATATCATCCCCTCGGCCCAAGAATGCTTTTGTCTCCACTTCACAGTTGCGAATTCTTTTATATATTGAAAAGAAACGTCTTTCTAATCTTCCTGCAGGGCCGCGGGTGCCTTGCTGCGAGGGGGAGCGTGGCAGGGCACAGCTGTGTGGGGGGGGAATGAGAGGCGGGTGAGGGGGTCTGCTCCCTCCTTGGCAGCTGCCTGCAACGGTCCCTGGCGAGCCGCTGCCAGGGCAGGCAGGATGCAGGGGATTGTGCCCTTGGTGCCTGCATCCATGGCAGCAAGAGCACGCAGCTGCGTGGGCTCTCCCCATAGCCCTGGCAAAGAAACCAGCTTGCCCACGCGTGGGAAACACGGAGGTGACACAGCAGCAGGTCTCCGCTCTGTCACTGAGGTTTAACCACAGCGAGCAGTGCCAGGAGCCCTGGGACGCCCAGGACAGTAGAGCATCCACATACCGCATCGCACGGGCGGCAGGAGCAGAAGGGATGCTCGCGAGCAGGGACGGAACAACACGCTTGCACGATGCTAGGGCACCATCGCAGGGCTCGGCCTTGGCACATCTCTGTACAGCGAGAACAAGACTCAATGACACTTTCGGTATGCGTCACCCCGTACTGAAACTGTGGCATAGCCTTGTGCAGGGGGGAGCATCCTCCTCCCCCAGGTTACCAACACCTCCCTTCGCCTTCCGGACCAGCCCTGCAGCAGGAAACGGCATCCTCTGCGAGGCACCTGCCCCACCATGACCACGTACCCTCCTGCTGCTGTGGGGTGATGGTGTGGTCCCTGCTCTCCCCTGAGAGGGGGTGGAGAGGGGAGCATGGGAGCTCTTTGGGGAGCCGGGCTCCCCAGCAAGCTGCCATGAGGGAGGAGATGGTCCTACAGAACCACAGCAGAGTGGTCATCCCACCCGGCAGCTGGTTTTCTGTGGGGAGACCAGGCCCCCCCAACGGGACAACACTGCCTGGGTCCCTCTCCCTGAACAGCTGGGGGTTGTTTAGCCTGGCCAGACTCAATGAGATTTGCTCTAAGCATGGGTCAGCCTCATGCCGCGGCCACAGGTTCCTTGACAAGTCGCCCCTGACACAAGGCATGGCTCATCAACCAGCAGCTGAACCCCTCTGGCAGCACTGTAGCTCAGCACGAGCCCAGCTTCTCCACAGCAAGCTGGCTTCTCCTGCAAACAGCTCCAGCATGGACCCATAGAGCAAAGTGGCATCAATTAAGGACGCAGAATAACTTCCCTCAGACAAATGCCATCAGCATTTGTGGCAGCTTGGGCGTACAGCTTGAGGAGCTGGAAGACAGCAAAGCTGCAGCTGACCAAGGTGCTGGGATTTATCCTCAGGTCTGAGCGTAGCTGGGTCTCAGCAGAATGCCTCCAGCTGCAAGAGAACAAACGGAGCCGGAGCTTTGCTGTCAGGATGTGGTGCTCGGGCTGTTCCTCCTTCGGGTGCTGGAGCACAGGGAAGAAGCTGCAGCAGGGCTCTGATCGCAGGCAGCCAGACGTGGATCAGCAGAGCTAGATGCCCTGGGAGCCAGCAGCTTCCACACGGGAACCCATAGTGGTTTTTCCTCAATAAATCAGTAAATTGCCCTCCCATGGGACCTACCCAGCTGCTCAAGGATGGATGCTTTACAGGCACATTCAGCTGTCCAGGCCAGGGTCTCAGTCCTGCCTTGCCCTGGACGGGCAGCCTTTGTGGATTCCTGCCAAGCAACGAGACGCTTCCTTATGCCTTGCTCAAAATCCACACTCCCTGCTAAAATAAACACCTTTGGGAATAATTGCCTTGGCTCTCCGTGCCTACTCTGCTTAGTAGCTGTCTGGCTGCGTGGATACATGCCATGGAAGCCAGGTAAGGCACAGAGCATCCAGCCCTGCCATCAGCCACCACCTTACAGGGCCAGGACATACATGCAGCCAGGGTTTGCATCATGTCCAGAGGCACAGTGCCCTTGCCTGCAGTCCCCATTAGCTTTGCTGCTCTCCAGAGGAAGCCTGAGGCACGGCCCAGAGGCATTGCTGTACTGGGGTCTGGGGGAGAAAAGTTGCGGTTGCTGAGAAAGGGAGGGACTAGAAGGGAAACCAGTGCTGAACCCATCGCTGTGGCCAGCGCGGGTGCGCTACGCTGGGGACCAGACAAGGTCTGCACCCACCTTCTGCTGGGAAACACCCGTCAAGGGCACTAGCCACCCAGAAAAAGCCAATTTTATTCATATCATATGAAGGAGAAAGCCCTTCCCACCCCACCCCCTCCGCCCCCAGGAGCCCTTCTCCTCATAGCACAGCCCATGGCAAGCTATCCCCTTCCCAAGGCAGCACATGCAGCGCTGCTGTGGGAGTGAGGTTTGATTAATAACCCTGCTCAAGGTTCACGAACCTCTCCCTCTGCCCTGTCCCGTGATGCATTAGACAACGATTCATTTCACCTTTAACTCCGGGCTGCTGATCGATCAGCCTAGAAAGGCAAGGCGTTATTATGTGAATTAAAAAGCAGACCTCTGACGTTGGAGGACTGGTTTAAAAATCTGTGGGTCCCTTCCAGCTTAGGAAACATTTTTTACAGTCTGCACCCTTCTCTATCCCAACGGTGGCTCTAACACTCGCTAGAGAAGCTCTACCAGCCAGAGACAGGCACGAGCACAGCAATTCGGTTCCCACATCCTTGTAAGAGTCTTCAGGGGGAACTGCAGCGGTTCATTCCTGCATTGCAGAGCCCAAGAACGTGCTGGCAGAATACGAGGTTCTGATACGCATGAGGGACGCTGTGCCCACTCCTATCACCACACCTCCTGCACTGGCTCCCATGGCCTCTCCAGTTCTGTTTGCTGTTTTACTGGGGCACAGGAACTCCAGCTACCGAGCAGGCAAGCTCTGCCACGGGTTTGCTGTGTTCCAGCTGCAGCCTGCCGGGTCAAGGGCTTAGGGCTGTGAGCTGCCCTGATTCTTGCTGCAGGAGCCTCCAACCCAAGTCTGGGAACCCTTGCCCTTGGACTGTCACGGGACACTAGCCCGGGGTAGGGATCCACTTAGGCGGAGGGACACCGCGGTGCAGAGACCTGCAGGTATGGGAGATGGCAGGAGCAATCGAAGTCACAGAAACGAACTCGTTTGGACAGAAAATACCGCATGGAGCGCTTCACCTGCACTCCAAGGCTCGGTCCCAAAGCAACCGCAGCTTGAGCACATACTCTGGCTAGCCCCCTCTGCCTCCATCCGGAGGTGGAGGCTGGAAATCAAACCCGGGACACTTCCCCAGAAGTGTCATCCTTCAGGAAGAGGGCACTGCCACCACGGCTGTGGAAGCCGTTTCGAGCTCTGGAACTTTATAAACCCCTGGGTGACCTACCTGCTGAGTCGAGAAGGGGACTTTTTCTTCCATCTGTGGCATGTTAAAATTCTGCGTCAGCTTTCTGTCACCTGCTACAGAGAGGTGTCTGCTACAACCGAAAAAAATAATACACAAAGCTTTAAGTTCTTTCTCGTTAAAACTCCTGGGGAGTTGCCTTCATGGCAACTGTTTAATTAGCTGTTCTGTCATATTTACAGCATCCAATGCTTCGTTGTGATCCACTCCTTAAGGCTGGCAGCAGACTGTGCAATTTTCTCTAACAAGGCTAGGTAAACCTCAATTTGCTGGACATAACATACACCCAAAACACCCAAAAGTACTGCTGCACTCGCTCTGACTCCTCTAGCCCACCAAAGGTGGAGTGTGAGCACATGCTTTTGCCAAAAGAACAACTTTCAGTGGGAACCGTGTCCACCACCAAATCAACAAATAACTCCAATCCCCCCCAAAAAGTCAACCTCCTCCCGCCTGCTTCATTCATGGGGGTCACAATACAGGTCTGACATTTTAACTGTTCCCAGAGTGATGGATGGTGACACCTCTGAGTGAATAACACAGCGGGAGGCGGGCAGTGTGGGCATCGAGGACTTGTGGCTGCACTGAAGTATCTTGGGAAGCAGCAGGAATGGGAAGTCTGCAGAGAAACAGATGTGGTGTGGCAATGAGGGAGTGGGAGTCGCCACCTGAAGCACTGCAAGTGCATCAGTGATGCTCGAGTGTTTGATAGAGCCACCCCCACGAAGTGGCTGGATTCCCAAAATGGAAGTTATTCATCCCATCGGAAGGTCACAATGGCCAGCTACTTGATGGCACTCAAGGAAGGGTTAAAAGAACAAAATTCTTCCCTCATTGTCTTTTTTTTTTTTTAGTGTGGTTGACTTCTGGTGCTCAGCCGTGGCTGCCCCTTGCTTCAGGCATACTGCTTGCCAGCCTGCTTCGGTGGTGAAGTATCCCCCAGCCAAACCTTGGCTCTGTAATGCTGAGAACCAGGACAGCTCATCAACAGTGTGGATCAGAATGATCACGAGAAGAGAAACCCCCACGTTTCCTTTCGTGCTGCCATCCGATTGGTTTTGGCAGAGCCCAGTCCGGCAGCATCCGTTCACAGAGCAGAGTCCACAAGTGACGAGCCCAGAATCACAAGCAAGAAGAGGAAGCAGAAGAAGAGTTGTGCGCCTCAGCCTCTGTGGTGAAAGGCCTCGTGGTGGGGTCCAGGGTGCCCCTGGACGTTACTTAAAAGTGGCATTAAAGGCCCTGCCAATGACAAGCCTGCGCACTTCGCTGGTGCCGGCCCCTATCTCGTAGAGCTTGGCATCCCGCAGGAAACGGCCCATTGGATAGTCATTGATGTAACCGTTCCCACCTGCAATCGCAAAGCAGCCAGGAGTAATTTCTTCTCTCTGGTTTCTGGGTGTGATGGGAGAGAGAACTGCGCTTACACTGCGCTTGGCTCTCTTCTGCAAGGAAAGACGGGCTGCTGGCACTTACCCAGGCACTGAATCCCATCCAGAGCCACCTGGGTGGCACACTCTGCTGAAAACAGGATCACTGCGGCGCAGTCCTGCCGGAGAGTCACAGGGACAGTGGTCAGGGATGGCGTCACCCACCTCCCACCTCCATGCTGCTCTCACCTTTCTGTTACTCCACAGAGGAACTAACAAGCCTGAGCGACTTGATAGCAAAGGGGCAGGATTCATTCCCCAGCAAGCAAGAGGCTGCAGTGGTTTTTCCGTCCCCACGGCACACGTGTGCCAGGTTGGTAAAGGCCATGCGGTGACAGGGGGAGATGGAAAAATACCCCAATACAAGGAGTGCCACAGGGGTCTCACGTGTCCCACAAAGGCACCACACCCACCGGCATGGGTCGATTGGGGACGCAGGGCTCCAGGCTCCAACTCGGTGCCCTCCTTGGGTAGAGCTGGTGACAGCGCCGGCTGTGGCGATGACACCACTGTGACAGTGCTGGCTATGGCAATGACACCACATATTGTGGATACTGTGTTCAGGCTTCGAATAAACACCTACCAGCGCTGCTCAATCTGTTGCCTTGCAGAACACAAGGCTTTCTTTTCGGGATTTTTGGAAATAAAGCAAAGCAGGTAGGGCTGAGAGCGAGGAGTTTCAACCCCCAGCACAGCACCTCCACCCTGCTCGTGACCTGGGACCTACGGGAAAGGAAATCCTGCAGCAGGTGCAGCGCAGGCGGAAGCGAGCTCACCTTCGCGTTGAAATGGCCCTGGTCACAGGCCTTGGCCACGTTGTAGACATACTGCCGACACGCCATCAGCCGTGTGTACATATCGGCCATTTTGCCCTGCATGAGCTGCGTGTCGCGGAGCAGAAGAAGAGACATTCACAGGAGAGCATGAATGGGACAATTAGTTGCTGCTTGAGCACTGGGAACGACCAAACCAACCCAGAGAAACCAGACAAACGAGCAGACACGGACCCAGCAGACACCCAGAAGCTGGAGGTTGCATCAGTTCACAGCCATCAGCCACAGTCCCTTGCCCACCACCAGAAGCCTCAGAGAGCCTCAGACCTTCTCAAAACATTGTTACAACACAGGGCCCCGGCACAAACTCCAGGCAGCCTCCTCCACACAAAGCCCTCCCACAACAGAGCTCTCTGTCTTCCCATTTTTAAGAGAAAAGCAAGATGGCAACAATTTCTAACTCACCTGGAAGAGGCCAATTTTCTGTCCAAATGCTTCTCTTACATGTAGGTACGGAATTGCGTGGTCAAGAACTGCCTGCATGATCCTAAGCACAGGAAAACAAAAGAGTTACTGATGAATAATAATGAAACCTTGGAAGTGTGATATAAGGTCAAAAGGTTCTCATACCTAAAACGAGACGCTGCTGCCTTTCTAGAGCTTCATCCATCCCATGCTAAGGATAAAACCCAAAGGTCCTATTTTTCCCCCTAGTGCTCTACATGTTGCTCCTCTGGGGTGTCCTGCAGCGAGGTCTTATGTTCTTAACTATGACTGAGAGTTGAAGAGGTTTCTTACAGCTGTAGGCAGGATGGTTCATGCTGCCTTGCATCCCCAGAGACCACCAGCTCCAGCTGATGCCATAAAAAAGTGCAGGCAAGAGCAAGGAGTGTAAAAAAGCCCTCCTTGCGCTTTGTGGAAGATGGACTTTCCACATGAGGAGCAGTGCAGGGAGACCACGTGGGAGGAGGAAAGGACTGCAGGGTAAAAATAACTACTGGGGAGCCTAAGGACTGAGTAACTGAAGAATAAACCCTCTTCCCAGTCCAGCAGTCCTCCTGTGTGACAGTCTGGGTAGTGGCTTAGATTTTCAGGAATCAGTAACACAAAGGACCTGCTTATTCCCAGAGTGATACACACTCCAGGGATACACAAGCAAGCAGGGACCGAGGCAGATTTGCCATGTCTGGAAACGTTTGCATCAAGATGAGTATTTCCAAAAGCACGGTCCAGAGGGGCCATGCGCTGGAGGGTGGAGATGTGGAAATTCTCTGGCAGGGAGAGCTATAGGAGAAGGTGGAAAACTTGCAGAGCAAGCCGTGGCTGCTTGGGGGGTCCCAGCAGAGTACCACCCCCAGCAGAAGCCTGCTAGAGCAGCGAACAGCTACAACCCAGCTCGAGTGCCTGGCAGCTCCGGCATCTCCCCATGCCTGCTTCCTGCCCACCGTGTGCCTGGCCACCTCCTCCTGGCTTTGCCTCTGCTCTCAGAAGCTGCCCCAGAATTTCAGTTGCCCATCCAAGAAGTGTCCTACCGAGAGCTGTGAGTGCAGCTCAGGACACGCCGGGCTAGGCGATGGTGAGGGATCCTTCTGGCCTCACAGCCTACGAAGGATGACAAACCCTTACCCCAGCGGCCCCCCAGACAGCACGAGTCTCTCCAGGTCCAATCCGCTCATCAGAACATAGACTCCTTTGCTCAGTGTTCCCAAGACGTTTTCAGCTGCAATCAACAACAGAAAGTGATTTACCGGTGTGCAAACCCAAGGCAAGCATCTGAGTGCCTGCGTTCACTGGGGAGGAGATTCAAACTTCCAGTCCTGTTCCCCTTTCTTGTTGGCTCAGGACACAGTCAGGATGAGCTAGGCCAGTGCCAAGTTCGCACACGGGCACTCCTTACCACTGGCATGTCTTTTCGATCGTGAAAAAGGAAGAGGTGGAAGAGGTGGAAGAGGTCCTAAAGTGCACTGATGTCTCTGGGGGTTTCTTTTGCCCGTGTTCTGAGGAGCAAGGTGCTCTTCAGAGATCTTCTGGCTTGGCATTTGTACCAACAGGAGAGTGAACAGGCTGGGAGGACAAACTGGGAGCCCTAATCGCCATCCCATCAGTTTGTATCTAATGCAAACTGACCACATTCCCATCTGAGGACCACATTCTGATCTCAGTCTACTGCTCCTGCATGTGAAATGAATGCAAATCCTGGTCCGATACATGTTAATTGCCTCTAGGGGCATTCCCAAACCAGGAGCCAAAGCTCTCAGAGGCAAATGGCCAAAGCTGACCACTTATCACACGGAGTGATATTTGTTAATCTTCCAAGGTGGGAGAATACAAAGTCCATGTCTCCCCTTCTGTGAAGGGGGCTGGGCAGAGCACTGTGGTTGTTATCAGTTGTCATAAATAAGCGCTTTAAGGAGGCACAGATTATTTCTGTGAAAACGGAAGGGGAAAATCAGTGGATTAGATAATGGGTGTGAAGAAATGTCAAGAAACCACTTTGATTGTCACTTTGGGACATGTGCTGGTGTTCACAAGTATAAGAAGAGAAGCAGGAACAAAGGGCTCATCTCAGCAAGGCTGTACTCCTACAATCAGGGGAGAGAATTTAGAGCCTAACAACCTGGCTTTGTAGATGGACAACGATTATCCACTGATCGGGATGCACAGGAGAACTGACATACGGATCAGGCTTTGATCACTGAGAGGTGTGATAGGCAACGTGAAAATGAGATGGGACTTGGGCACATGCAGTCAGTCTCCTGAGGCAAATAATCTGGTTTTCAGTGGCAGAAGCTCATGGACTGCATTTTCTCCTGCCCACTGAGCAGCACATTGATGCAGGGTGTGGAGAAACGCAGCCTCTGCAGGGCCACCACCATGGTACTGGAGCCAGAAAGAGGGAGAAGAACAAGGAAGCTCGGCTTTCAGAGAAAAAGCTCAGAGACAGGGAAGAAAAATACCCATAGCAAACACTGCTTTGAGGAACAGAACACAAATGTCAGCATCAGTAATAACAAAGTAACAAAGCTGGTCACCAGTAATGTCATCTCACAGCTGAAGAAGGCCTGAATAGCCTGAACATTTCCCAGGGAAAAGGGATGACAGGTACGCAGTAAGCTGAAGGTCATGCGAGCTGACTGCACGAGGTGGGCAGACTCGCTGGCTGCGTGTCACAGCTGGGGCTCTGAACCAACTTTTACCAATGCAGGATGAGAAAATGAATCCATGGACAACACTTGCTGCAAGAAAAACACTCAATAGAGCGTGGCTGGCAGTAAAACCCAAGGTGTTTTGGTTTTTCCTCTTTAGAGTGGATGGACTTGCAGTGCTAGAGGACATCTTGATCTGAGAGAAAGATCATGCCGACCTCTGAAAGGACATCAAACCAGTGCAGCTGCCAAGGCAGAAGATCAGAAGTGGCATTAATGGCCAGAGCACAAAGTGTCTTAACTTTCAACATGGCAGTGACGTGCACCCGAGTTATCATAAAAGGGAAAATCTGTTAGCACGAGAACAGGCTGTCTCTTGCTGCTGGCTGCCCGGGTGGTGATCTGAAGACGTGGGCACTGGCCTTTTGGGTCTCAGGCTGGAGGCACCCAACAGAGTTAGAAACAGCAGATTTCAGATGAGGCTCCCCTGCTTACAGCAAAGCGGTTTTGGGTGGCATACTGGGAGCAGGAGTTACTTGCTCTGTCTGAGGATTTCTGTGAGTTCAGACAAGGCATCTGCTCCACTCACTGCACAGCAGCTGTGATTTTGCTATCAACAAAAGCAGCCACTGGAGCAATAAAAACAGCCATTACAATGGCTCCTGCTACATTAGGAAATGGGGAAAGGATGTCCATTTTCAGTCTCTGACCCCAAAAGAACTCAGAAACATTACAGGCAAATCAAAAGCCTATTGGAAAGTCTCCCTGGATTTTGGAGACAAAAACCCCCACAACCTTCAAGGCAAATAAGCTCTCCCATATACAAGATGGGGACCTCTAATGGCACCAAGTTTCTTTGGAAGCCTACGTAAAGAGTTAGGGCCACGAGGGCAAAGCAGGAGTGACCCAAGTAGGGATGTGCTCATTCACCAGCATCCAGCCAATGGCACTTTTCCAGTTTCACCAGCTCTGTTGCCAGCCAGCAGATAACCATCTGCAAAGCCTCCAGGTCACAGTCTGAACATGTGAATAATTAGCAATCCAATTTATCTGATCAAGAATACAGGAAGCCACCACATGCCCTGATCTGAATCCAGCTCACCTGGGATCTTGCAGTCTTCAAAGATCAGTTCACAGGTGTTGGACCCTCTCATTCCCAGCTTATCCAGCTTCTGGGCAGCACTGAAACCGGGCGTGCCCTGCGAAGTGAAGGCAGTAAAAATACACTTCAAACCTCACTTCTGACATACTAAACAACGTCACCAGAGATGCATGAAGTTCCCCTGACCGCATGAAGTTCCCCTGACCACATGAACACGCGTGTACGGTACCTGGAGGGAGGCAAAGTGATCTGTATAGTGATCAGGAACAGGTATAAGCACAGCGCAAGTGCAGAGGAAGCAAATGTGCAGAGAAACATGCACACATTGGAGGCACATATGAACTGAGGGCCTCCAATTTCCAATGCACAGAAATATTAAATAAATAAATTAGTCTGAGAGCTGCCAACACCGGTTCTCCTTGAGTCAGGGTTGCAAGCTTTGCCAGAAACTGAATTATTCTAATTGCTAAGTCAGGTTAAGTACAGCAGAAGGTGTACTGATCTCCAAGGTTTCATATTTCCTGTACCATCTATTTTGTTACAGCTTCCCACCTTCCTTGTAGTGACAGAGATGCAGATAGCATAGCCTCAAATAATTAAAAGGGAAGAAAAAACCCCAGTAGATTGCTGTTGAACAGCCCGTTTCTGCTCACTTTGGCCTGCTCTGCTTTGCATTCATATTTGGGTCATTTCAGGACTCCAAAAGGGCAGTGCAAGAAAATGGTGGGAAGAAATTAATAGAGCTGTTTGAATGCCTTAGCTTAAAAATAAACCATCCTACAAAGGTATAAAATTGGAGAGCAGGGCATATTTATGAGGCCTCCAATATCTCTGGCAATTTTTGGCAATAATTGAGTCCTTTTATATTAGAATCTTGTCCATTTTCTCCGCATTTCTAGCCTGAAAGCCTGGCTATATTGTTTTGGATAACTGAACCTCAGGAGTGCCCAGCTGACCGCGCAGCAAGCCGGGTCACTGCTGCAGAGGACTCGTCTCATGGATTTACAAGACTCACACAGAGAGGAGTTAGCCTTTGAGCACAGAGAAAAAACACTAGCTGGCTTCCAAGCACAGTGGAGGAGTTAGCTTTGCTAAGCACACTGTGATTAGTTCGTGAGAATTATTAAACCTACCTTCTCCACGATGAATGCAGTTATACCTCGGGAGGCTGGAACGGCATTCATGTCAGTTTTAGCATAAACGATGAGAACATCTGCATCTGGCCCATTGGTGATCCAAAACTTGTTCCCATTCAAAACAAAGTAGTCTCCTGGAAGGAAAGAGCTGCAATCTGTTAGTTCACAACAGAGCAACATTTACCCCCAAACAGCATGGACAAATCCTTCCCATGTTCAAAAAAGGCCATTTCCTTCATTTCTGGAGGCCAAAGACAGTTTAAGGAATGCCTGACAAACTGAGTCGCCTAGCAC
Organism: Porphyrio hochstetteri; assembly: GCA_020800305.1. Taxonomy (NCBI): domain Eukaryota; kingdom Metazoa; phylum Chordata; class Aves; order Gruiformes; family Rallidae; genus Porphyrio; species Porphyrio hochstetteri. Next base: position 33,237,388 of record CM036908.1, read on the forward strand.
TGGTTCCACCAGCCTCCACCACCTTAATCAGGAACCTGCTTTCAGACCTGCAGCCATCCACCCCGTGCGCTCACTACCTTGCTTCATCACGCATGGAATCTCCCGGGCAGCAGCACAAGCCTGCAAACGTGGCCCAGGACATAGCTAAACACTGTATCTCAGTGGTGGTGGGGAGAACTTAGTCTGGATCTACAGGGTACATTATTTACACCTGCTGTCTATCCGGGTGGCACAAGACAGGCTTTACCTTTTTTATCAGCTTTCAGCCTCATGGACACAACATCAGATCCAGAATTGGGTTCACTCATTGCTAAGGCTCCAATGTGCTCCCCACTGATTAGCTGGAAGAAAGGACAAACATAAGAAAGGGAGGGAGAAGAGTAGCATTGTTTCTGTTCCAGATTTAGCCTGCCTTCCTTTCCCCCTACCCCTCTTTCTGCACTGAGTCTCCACAGTAGCTGTTCTACACAAGGACTGCAAGCAAGAGCCGTGGTCCCTGGTAGAGTCCTGGCAGGGAGCTCCCTTGTGCTGCTGTGCCAAGGGAACAGAACCAAATCACAGTGGGATGAGAAGGATGACTCAGCCTGTGTCTGAACTTGATGAGTACAGCCCTGCTTATAAACCACCCTCTCCAGGAAGGTGCCAGAAGAACCATGCAGGCAGCCATATGCCTTCGGCAAGCTCCTTGCCCTGTGCTTCAGGACTGCCCTTTTACAGAAACAAGAGCTGTTGAATACAAAAGGCCAACTAGGGGGATGAAAAGAGTCTGCAAAGTTCTTTGCAGTGTTCTAATTGCCCAGTTCCCCCACACTCACGCTTCAATAGCAGATGGACACCCTCCTTCTGTGCCTGCTCATACCAGGCTCTGGCATAGCTACTGCTCCTCTTCGCTGTTCCTTTCATCCTGCTCTTTTCTCCTCACCTTTTTCTAATTTTCCTGTGTACTTTTATTTGTCTTCTCCTCCTTTTGATTTCTTACTTTTTAAAGAACAGACTCAATGCTTAAGATACATGTTCAACCAACTCAATCCATCCGTACACTTCTGCAGAAGTCTTCCCAATATGCTCAAACTAGTTAAGCACTGTTAAGTACTGAGTCACCAACGAAGACAAATAAGACCTAAAGTGATCACATATCTCATCCAAAGGCAGTGAACGAGGGCATTAAAATACTCCTGAGCAGTAAGGAGGACAACTTGGGGTTGCATGTTAGCAGGCTGCATGACGCTTTGAGGAAGACACTGCACTTCCCATGGGGTTTAAATCCAGTTTCTCGTGATGATAGTTCCAGTAGCTGGGATTCAATCTACCAGTTAAGTTTTTCCATGCCTTTAAATATGGAAAGCTGTGTAACATGCCTTTGAGTCACAAACATCAACGTCCCAAATGATGAAGTTTCACGTGCAGTTAATTATCATGGGCAAGCGAAGCATTTGGGCAGGGAGAAGTGGAGAACATAAAACAGGAGAACAGTGAGTTTCTGTCAGAAACCTCAAAACAATTTGGGAATTTGGAAGAACATCATCCAGTGTCACCTCAAAGCCTCGTCTGGCAATGCAGCTTGGGAAAGCTGGATATGCTGCCTGCAGGCAGGAACCTCAGGACAGGCTGAGGTCAGTATGGATTAACCAGAAAAAGTTAAGCTAGAGAGGGGCAAGTTTGGCAAGTGCAGTATTTCCTACAGGTTGGTGACTGAAATCAGCTAGCACTTACTTGCTTCACACCAAGAAAGACACTCATCCTGGCATGCAGCCAAAACCTAAATGCTTTCCATTCCCCCTTCCCATCCCTTCCAGCCACATACCTTGGGCAAGTACTTGTTTTTCTGGGCCTCGTTGCCGTTACGCACTAGCTGGTTGATACACAGGTTTGAGTGAGCCCCGTAACTAAGTCCAACAGCTGCTGATGCGCGAGAAATTTCCTCCATGACCAGCACGTGGTCCAGGTACCCCAAAGCAGATCCACCATATTCCACTGAAGAGAGAAGCCCTATGTTAACCACTGTGGAGTGTAACCCAGGGTCAGGCTCAGTCTTAAACAAAACCTAAGACACTTCCAAGAGAGCTGCTGGTTTTGGCTGACACCACCCCTGAGCTGGGCACCTCTGGCTTTCCCCATCCTTTCTCAATTTCAGTGTTCTTATCTCAAAGGCACAGGGATGTTACTGCTTTGGCATAGTCAAGATTTTACTTTGACAGCATCATTTTACAAATATAATATCCATGAGGATGTATCTAATACATGCTACTGTCACCTGCACAATAGCAAGCCCTTCTTGTCAACCATCCTGAAGCATGACTTTAATATTATCGCGAAGTTTGATTTATCACAAAGTGGAGACCTGTATTAAGCGAGGGGATAAAGACACGCAGGCAAAGTTTGCAAAGTCCCCGCATGTTTGTCACAACAGGGACCCCTAAACATGTGAGAAATCCTCAGACTGCTGAAAAAGTGGGGTACTAAGGACTCCTCTGTACCCACAACCATGTATTTGGATGGACGGCTGGATTGGAATGAGAACGACCCACAAACATAGCTACTGTAATTCACCAGTGGCAAAAACGTGCATTACAAGAGAGGATGAAGTGAGACAGAGCAGCACGACTCCCGTAACTGGGAATCTAGCGAGGCACACTGAGCCAGCTGAAACGGGGGTCAGGATTAAAGGCACACAGCAGAACAGGGAGAGGGAAAGAGAAGGAACAGAGAAGAGAAGGCTGAGAAATGCATAATGGTCCTGAGCAGCTGACAGCCGACGTAAATGTCTACATCTAGACCTAGACACACACTCATATACATGAACACAGTCACATCCCAAGGCAAGAGCTGTGTTCTACAGGCAAGAAGTGAGTGCCCACACTGCTGGAAGGGCTGAACAGGAGTGCACAAACACTGCCAGGCAGGCAGAGAAGCATCAGGAGCGCTCGTTCGTCATCACTGTGAGTGCTGTGAGCAAGCGGCAACCACGGCAAGAGCAAGTCTGTTTGGGTGCTCAGAGCAACCAGAGCACAGAGCATACAGCTGGGCTCAAGGAGGAGCCCTGTCCCCCTCCCCCCCTCAAATAACCCAAGAGCCACCAGCGTTAAGACGCCTTTCCTCCCATGTCACTCATTCTGCCTCTTGCCTTTATCCGCGAGGCTCTTTATCCTCTCAACCACAAATCAGCGTTTACGGGGTTTACTGTCAATATCCCACGAGATGGGTTTAACAAGTTCTCACAGATGCCAAAAGAAGAGAGCTGCCTATTCATTCCTGCAGAAGGAACAGGTTGAGCACTATTGCCTCACGGAAGGGTTACGACAGGTAACAACCAGTGACTGCTTTGTACTGCAAGAGGTAGGAGAAAATAACCCTGCCAGACAACTTCTCATATAGCATGGTGTGGTTTGGACTGATGCTGCCCTTTCAGAATTACGCTTCACAGGGCATGTTATCATTCCACGGTACCTACGTACTTGCATTTCTTAACTTAGCACTGTCTAAAATAAATGGAAAACTACATCAAACCAACACAGCTTTCTTTGTTTTAAAAGAGAAAACAAAAAGCACTGTTGTTTAAAAGGCTCCCTTAAAAGACTTGATCCACTGGTGCCCAAATACGCCGTTTAATTGAGCATATGCCCTTGTAAGATTTCACATTGTCTTCGCATCCTAAATCCCAGTCTCCACCTCCCACAACAAAACCAATGCCAATGCAGAAACTGCACAGAGCTGTACAATCAAAAAATCGGGCAAAACATTCTGGGTATGGGAGGGTTTTAGGAGTAAATCTTTGAGGAAATCAAAAAGGACAGGACTCATGAGGGGATGGCTTATTTATAGTGTGGGAAACTGCTGTAAGCCTCAGGCACAACATCAAAGAAGAAAGAAGGTAAGAGTGAGAAAAAACAGGAGCAGCAGTAAATTGGGAAGAGTAAAGAGAAAGAAAGCAGAAATACAGACTCTTTCAAGCAGACTCAGCGCCACTGAAAGAAATGCAGAGGCATTATTTCAATGCATTGCTATTCAGCTTGCTTCTGCAGAAGCCTTTGCACGCGCGCATCTAGAAACACAGACTTTACGATGGGGAAATAAAGGCTCCATTGGCTGCTTTTCTCCACTAAGGGCTTCTCCTCATTACACAGCGTTAGCGCATTCAGCATGACCGCAGCAGCCTCGGTAATCTATAACATTAATCAAAACACTTTTCAACTAACCTGGACAAGGCTGAATAAGATTTACCCTGATTTTTTTTTTTCCCTGACTGGTTGGATGTGGTCAGCCCTCCATTAGTTATCACAGCTTTTCAGAACGCTGTTTTATACCCTTTAACTTCTCCTATTAGAGATGGATGTTTGTTCTAGGATACTTTTATCTATAGCTCTCATTCTTCAACCCTTGCAGCAAACGTTTTGTATTAGAGAAGCGCAAACATGTTCGAGCTGCATATGTTAGCTCTGGAGAAATAATTTCTGAACAGAACTTATAAGCTGTAAAAGGCATTCTGTACCTGTCCAGGAGTCTAACAAGGAAAAAGGGGTCTGAGTCAGCAAGGAATAACAAAAGTTGTGAAAGGGGTTTTTAAAACCCACAAAGATGGGAGATAGACACATCACAGAGCAGGTTGGTACGAACTAGTTTCTCTCTCAATTGAGGAATCACCCAGCAGAAGGTAAAAGGTAGGAACGGACTTACCAGGAGCTGTGATCCCCAGAACTCCCAGTTCCCCAAGCTTCTTCCAAAACTCCTACAAATACAGAACAAGCACTTAGTCCAGACTTGCCGTTGTGCTATCAGCATGAGAAGTTTCCTCAGGTAGCTCAGCGCACATATCAATTTACCTTATTTGTGTGATATCTAAGAGATAAATGCATTGATAGATGTATGTCCTGCAGCAGCAGATCCATCCTCTGGACTAAGAACCCAGGCGGCCCTTAGGATGGGAGTTATGCTGCATGCAGGAGTATCCTTTGTATTCAGCAAAAATTCACAACCTAAATTTAATTGCAGAAAGATGGGTTCTAAGACGTAACACATTGCCCAGTTTAAGGAGAATTTTTGTGTATTAAAACCTTCCATTAATTAAAAATCTGCACTTCTAGACATTCATACACTATCTCTTGACAAAGATAACTTAGGATGCTATGGCTTAAATCTGCTTGTCTTTTACCCCACACACCTCTGTCACTCTGCTTTGGCAGCACTGCACAGGCCTGTGGGCACCACAAACAGTGGGTTAAGTGTTAAGTTATCTTTCCCCGAACCCCTGTAAACACATAGGAGAGTTGCTACTAGCCAGCAATTTAACGGGAACTGAGAAGGAAAGCCAGGGAGGCATCCTCGGGAGAGATCACAAAAAGGGAATGTCACAGCTGGAGCAGGCAGCACTGGAGAAGTGACAAGTGGTGACCACGACAAAGAATGTCAGCACTTCGGAACTGCAAAGCTAAAGGAGCTGAATCCGCAGGGGCTGCTCAAGGACATAACTTGCGGGTTTTCAAGCTTGCCGTGGCATGAGGCACAGGACCAGAGAGTCTGACGGAGATCTGCTTCGTTGGCCATGTGTGCTGTGAAGTTCATCTGCTAGAGGACAAGCTATCCTCCTCGACTGCCAACTCCTCTGTTTGCCCACCAGCCAGATTTATCACCCAGCCCTGCTCAAGTGACAAACACATGATTCCAGGCGCAGCCACACACATCAGCTGCGCCTGGCACACAGAGCAAGAGGGAAGCTGTGACATAACGCAATAGCAAAGCATATCACTGACGAGGCCCACACACACATTAGAGGGGTCACCTCTGTGCTTCCACTTCAGACCACAACCTCTGCTCTGCTACACAACAGACACACAGGTGAACACTTGTCACGTGGCCTCAGCATCCAGCAATATGAGAGTTATCAGCCAACAGTCTCCAGAGACTTCAAGCAGTATTATTGAATAGCTCTGGATGACATCTGGTGCACCAGGCTAAATTTATATCCTTAACTTCAAAGCTGTGCATAGATCCCTGAAAATGTCAACATCAGAGCTCTGGGAAATCCTAGCAGATGTTCTGAGCTTTTTAAGTCTTGTGGAGCTTATGAAAACCAATAGATGGATCTCTCATTTTCATCAATCAAACCACCCCCTTGCACAGAATTTGTTGGGTTTATTAGGAAGGCAAGTTTCAGCTTGACAATCAAGCAACTTTGCAGGCGGTATTTTCACAACAAACTCAAACTGTCCAAGAAAGGGACCTTGCTGGGAGAATCCAAAGCACATACTGGAGAAGGAGTTTGAACAGAGCCAAGCAGAAACACCACGAGGAAAATCCAAACAAGACCACTATCAATCCTTTTTAAAATTTTTTTTTTTCAGCTGGATTCAGATGAAAGTTGTTAACAAAAGGTAAAACAGGAAATCGAAAAATTGTTTTCTCTCTGGCTTTCAAGTTTAAAAAAGCTAATGCATATGTTCCCATGGTGTGGATGGGGGATTTTTGTCTGGATGAATGTACAGATCAAAGTACAGACAGACTTTCACTGCTATCTCTTTTAAATGCACACATGAAATACTTGCCCGCATGCCTTTGAATTCATTTTCCTGGTCAATCTGTTGGGCCTTCGGAGCCAAATGCTCTTGACAGAACTTTGTCATGGTCTGTCTAAGCTGGGAAAAGAGGTGAGGAGAAACACATACGTTATGTCTCATTGATACATTGGCACCTTCTTCCCCGGGATGCAGCCAACGCTCCCCAGCCAGGCAACTCAGGGATCCCAAACCCATAAGGAAATTGATGTTTGGTTACTGGCTGAAAGACCATCTGAAAGGTCTTTTAGAGAGCAGATACTGATGTATATAAGTTCCTCTGAGCACTGAACCTCAACAGCCTTTCCCCAGTGTGGGAGAACACTACTGAGCCGCTGCCCGCATTAGGGCTTCAGGATGGGCTTGATCAGGAAACACTGAAAGCTGATGAACAGATGCATTATCCCCATCCAGTAGCTGCTTATGATTTAATTTAATTATATGCAGATGCCTGTAATAAGCATGCATACTAATTAAAACATGTTGGTGTATTGAACTGGAGCTACGTGAGCTATCCTACCATTTCCTACACTGGGAAAGGTTGATGTGCTAGGTACACCCGTGAACCAAGTGCTAAAAATCTCAGAATCTTTTTCTAGACTTTAAAATCCAAATACTTACACACAGGTATTCTGCTGAAGCCAACATGAATGCTAAGAAAAAGTATACAATATCTTTTAAGAGTTTTTAATAAGAAGGTATAAAAACTGTCTAGATGCCATGGTAGAGCTTAATAATCCCATTTCTCCTTTTGGCTCTTTATGCCTACAAATTAATGCCAGTGAAGGAACAGTCCTAGAGATTGAAAGACTCTGCTGTTTAACTAGAACGTGCAGCAGGGGCAGAAGCACATAACCAAAACATGTCTGGAGTTCCCTGCCTTTCTCACCCCCACAATCAAAACATCCTTTTTTCACAATTAAGATGATGCATTAGTTTCCATGGCCACCCAGACCTTGGATTCCAGCACCACTGAACAAGCATTCCCATCATTGATTGATTCAAAACTTTTAAAAAACCAAACGAAGTTATATACATTTCCATTGTGACAAAGTTGACAGCAGTAACCTTGAGCATTAAAAAAAAGCATGCATAAACTCATAATAATAAAAAAAAAAAAAAAAGAGACTGACGAATAGACTGGGGCATCCCTGATACAACCTGGCTTAGAGTAAGTTATCGTGCTCTTAATTCACAGCCTAATTAACATTACTGAAGATCTATTTCTGATCTTTTTTGTAGCTTTTCTGTCAGACAGATAAGGACTACAAGAATATTTTCCTTTTACACGGCTGAATGTAGAAGCACATGGAGACATCAAATTAATTCAAGCTGATAAACCACAAACACAAACTTGGCAAAGAATAATTCTGTAATGAAAAAGCAGCAAGAATAAGTATGTTTATTTTGTGCATCGTATGCTCGCACTGTCATAATCATCTGGAAAGCAAGGTGACAGCTCCAGCCCTGAGAAGCAGCAAGGCACCTGCAGCGGCAGGAGCTCACCTGGACCCCGGGGCAGCGGCTAGCAAGAGGCTGGCCTGGCTGAACAGCAAAGATAAGAAATATTACCCTAAATTTTTAGGTTCCCCCCACCATTGGCAAGTGAATGAGCCGGGAGAGCTCGTACATTTCTTCTCAGAAGATCAGACAGAACCCAGTTAACTCGCCCCTTTAGCAATCGTACTTCCGATCACCCCGATCACACAGCCCCAACGCCAATGCAGAAGAACGTATTTCCACCCAACGCTTCGCTGTCTGATGCTGTACGGGGAAGAGGCGCCTTGCCCGCTGAGGGAAAGCCAGGGCCGGCTGGGGCTGCCGTTTGGCGGGGCTGCTTTTGGGCAGGGGTCCGCACGGCCGCTCCCGGGACAAGCTCCCGCCGCGCACAGCGGACACGTGGGCGGAGCCCGCCCTCTCCGCAGGGAACGCACCGCGCCCCCTCCGCGCGCCCGGCGATAGGCTGGCTCCCCACGGCCGCGACCAATCGCCGCCAGGCAGCCCCGCCACACCCCCAGCGGGGAGTGCGCCGCCAGGCCCCGGGGTCGCGTCTCACCCCCCCACCTCCCCTCCCGTCAGAGCCGAGCCGGGCCGGGCCCTACCTGTCGCTGCTCCTCGCTCAGACCGTTGACCGTGTCGTCCACCGCCAGCCCCGCGCAGCCTCGCCGCAGCAGCCCCAGCGTTTGGTGCCGCCTGGCTCCGCGCAGCCCCGCGCCGCCTGCCAACCGCCCGATCGCCGCCACCGCCGCCATGGCTACCCCGGCCTGCACTGGCGCGCAGGCGCGGCCCGCCCCCGGGGGAGCGGCCCGGCCCGCCCCGCCGCCCGCCTCTCCGGTAGGGCCCGAAAGAAAGCTACGGGACACCGCCTGCGCGCTCCTTCTAGTACGTTTAATGGGTTAAAAGGTCAGTTCAAGGTACAACGCAGTGCTGCAACAGAGCAGCCGAGTGCAGCGGTGTGAGCAGCGAGGGAGGCCCGGGACGAGCAGCAAGAGCAGCTGCCCCCATTCCCTGAAAGAGCCCTACGCTGCTCTATACTGGAGACCACCAAGCTTCAGAACTAGTTTTGCCAAGAAGAGACAACTGAACTAGGGGGAATAAAAGGGGAAGAGTGCAGTCTGTCCTTGTGCCTCACATAGCCAGGAGCAGCTCCAACTCATTGAACACTGCCAAGCATTCATCAACTTCTGCTTGAAAGGAGCAATGCTTCTTCAGGGACTGGTGTCGCTGCTCTTCTGCAGATTTCCAGTTCTCCATCGCTGCCTGCATAGAGAAGTCAGTACACATGTTCTACTGCCACCAGAGAACTGAATAGCAAAGCCAAGCCCTAAAGCATTTGAACTCTTCAGCAGGGTCTTGCCTGCCTTGACCAGGACATCTTTTGCCGTTTTCCTCATGGAACAAAGGTAATTTATCTGTGACCAGCATTTAGGAAGTCTAACGAGCTATTTCATTAATTAGCTCTGAAGCTTCTTAAAAAAAAATTGTAGAGCTGCCATTTTAATTACTATTTTGATCAGTATATAGACAATATCAGAGCTGCTCGTGCTTGCATGCTTCCTAGTTGCCAGACACACATCACCAGTCTGCCAGTCTCCAAGTTCCACCAAGCGTTCTGAATCCCAGTGCAACAGCCAGACAGTGGATCAGTGTTCTGCCAGTGGCACTTACAACCACCTGCAACAGTCTAGAAAACCCTCAGGAGAGGATCTGGGCTAAGCAGAGCATCTGGTTTTGGATGACAGAGTTGAATTTCTTTCTAGCAGCCTGTATAGTGCTGTTTTGGATTTAGGATGGGAATCTTGTGGATGACACATAGGTTGTTTTATTTGTTGCTGGGTATTTTTGTAGTGTCTGCGCTAAGACAAGGACTCTTCAGCTTCTCATGTGCCCTACACTGTGCAGAGCAGCAGAGAGAGCCAAGCCAGGACAGCTGGCTGGCCAAAGGGATATTCCTGCCATGTCACACCATGCTTCAGGTAGCAGGGGAAGCTGCCTGGGAGACAGATGCACTGCTCAGAAACAGACTGGACATCAGGAGTGATTTTTTCCTTCCGCACATGGCTAGAGACTGCATTTGTGCATCATTTGTTTTATTGTCACTATTGTAATTACTACTGTTGTTCTTTCCTTTTGTTATCCTATTAAACTGTCTTTATTTCAACACCCCCCCCCTCCCCGCCCCATTCTCCTCCCTTTTCCCTTGCAGGGGTGTGAGCAAGCAGCTGAGTGGTCAGTAGCTGCCAGCTGGGGCAAAGCAACAACACCAACAGCCCGTTAGAATCTTCCTTTGGAACTGATTCAGTCTAACCTGAAAGCCATCAGCCATTAACATCACTTTCACCTTCCACCTTGTTTCAAGTTTGATTATATAGAACTCAAAACAACCAAGGTGACAATTAACATTGCTCCACCCCAAATTTGCTTTAAGCCCCCTATTTAGAAGGGGAGTTTCTCTTCCAAACACATACAGTTTCTTTAACACACATGTATTTATAACAGACAATCAATACTGCAGGCTTTAACCACCTTGTTCATTTGGAGAACACAGCAGGATTGGGAGGAGCAAAATAACCCTGAGCACCAGGCACTCGTTACCCAGCTGAGTGAAACCAAGTCACAGTCTTACCTGAAGCATCTCATTTTCTCTTGCAGCCGTTTGATTAAATAGCCTCAGTTCTTCTATGAGCTTCTTGGTTAACAGCTGAAGAGCCAAAAGGAAAAATCTCATATAATGACAGCAAATAAGCAGAAGTCTGAGCAGCTGTTTCCAGCACCTCAGTAGAAACGGGCTGTAGCACAGACCTCTCAAAGCCCATCCCAACTCCTGCTGCTGCTTCAAATTTTTCTTACCGTTGTCTGCTTCTGGCACTCTTGTGTCTTTTCTTCCTCCTCCAAAATGTTGCTGCCTGTAACTAATTTATGAGGTTTATGCATTAGCAGAGCTCTAACACACAGACAACTTTGCTTGTAAGAACTAACAGCTTTGCAAAGTAAATTCCTACAGCAAGAAAGACTAAATTCTTTTCAAAGTTTATCCAGGACAGGGCCTAACACAGGAAGCAGCCTTTTCTCTTAAAATAGGGACCAAAAAACTTAAATCCCCTGGAGTTACAGCAGAATTGCCTTAGCAAGGAAGCAGAGTCCAAATGTCTTAGCAACAGTCACATGGAGGAGGGGCAAGCAAATAAAAAAAGCATTTGAAGAACAAGTACCAGAATGGTATACAAGATGTGTGGTCCTTACCAGGATCAATGTTTCTGCTTTCCAAAATCACCATGCAAGTCTCCTGAAATTTCTTGAGCTTCTCAACTTCTTGTTCCAGGCCTTCCTTCTCCTCCCTTAACTCCTTTATAACACTCTGTCATTAACACAGGATGCAAGTGAATCAAGTTTCTCTTCTCATTTGTCAGTAAAATTGAGTGTGATACTCATGGCTTAACAGGCACTCCAGTAGTGCCAAGAATCAGATCTTGTCCTTAATGTCTCTATCACCACAGCAAATGAGCCAGTTGCAGACCCTTACTCCTCCTTCTTGACAGAATTAGTACATTTATCACATCCACACATCACAGCAAGTACTAGAAAAATTTTATCTTGGAGATAAACTTGTAGGCAATCCTAGCATACCTTTTCTTGGGCTCCCTTCCGTAAGAATAATTGGAGTTTGATGCATTGCAGAGCATATAAACCTTGAACCTTAGAATATTTAAGCCACAGCATCATTCCCTACACAGTTCAGATATTTACCAGGCAATCAGATAAGCTGATCAACCTCACAAGTGGAAGGCAATTCTCCAAGAGAATCGACAAGCGTGTGGATTAGGGTGATCCAGCTGATCAGGTCAGCTTTTCGAGCATTTCATCCGAGGCCTCAAAGGCTCTTAAAGAAACCAAGCTGTGAGATAAGAGGAATGATCATCTCCCAGATTAGTAACTGGTTGAGAACGAGGAAATAAAAAACCGGACACGATACTGCAGGTTTGACATGACCAGTGCTGAGCAGAGGGGAAACAGATTAATACAAGGATACTAAAAGATAGGCAACAATGTGACACGAGAACCTGAAGAAACACAAGTTTATATAAATTGAGCTTGGTTCAATGAAATGTAATCATGCTGAATAGATTGATGTAGGTGTAGCTTAAGAGACAATATAACTTTAATATAAGAATTTTCATGTTTTTAAGAATAGATTAGTTTTGGATTTTAGTAGAATATGGCTTTAACTGCGTGAGCTGCTTTGTGAGAGCAGCTACAAAACTTAGCCATAACAATGCAACAGCTTTGAAGATAAAGAATTTGTGTGGTTTAGAATAGACAGTATTTGCGTGTTTCAAGAATAGATTACTTTTGGATTTTAGTAGAATTTGGCTGTAATCATGTGAGCTGTTTTGTGAGAGCAGCTACAAAACTTAGCCATAACAGTGCAACAGCCTTGAAACTAAAGAAAGTGAAGATAGGGGAGTCATAAATAATGAGATTAACAATCAAGTAAGAGACAGAGTATATCTTGTTTTCAGCAAAAAGGGGTTCCCAACTAGTTTGTGCAGGAATGTGTTTTGAGCTCAGATAACCATGGAGAAGAAACATAAAGAGCATGCACTGAGAGCAAGGAAGATGTCCAGCCTTCATCCCTGAAGACCACCAGAAGACCCCCGAGTGTCACTGAGCATGCTCTATCTGGGAGGAGTTAATGTAAATGACTTCCTGGAAATAATTTGCATAACCCTGCCTTTTCTTAGACATTATAATGAATATGTATAGTTAATCTGTATAAATATGAGAAATTTGGCTTTAATCTGGGCACACAGTTGGAGGAGCGATCCCCTGTGTGCCCAGCGCTGCAATACAGGATACCTGCTTCATAGTCACCAACGCTATTGAGTTTTGATTCTGGCTTTCCAAGGCATCAAGCTCTGTGTTAAACACTCAGAAGAGAATGAGGTCACTGTCCCTCAAACTTAGTGCAAAGTGTTCTTTGTTACTAGTAAGCTTAGTTAGGTGTTCTTTGTTACTGAAGTGAGACCATGCACATCCCAGAACCCACACCTTAATACGGTACGCACTGTCACACCACGCTATGTGGTGGGTTAAAGCTAGGAGAGACTGGGCAAGAGGAACAAGGAAATTCAATAGCTTATCTACCATATGTTAAGAGCTACAGAAGAAATATTAATTAATAGACCTCAAACCATCAATGGCGAGTGATTATTTACAGTTTCTCTTGATGTAGCTACAACGCATCTGGCAATATCAAGACTGCTTTAGCAAAATTTCACAGGAGTGTATAGTTGTGAACTTGAAATATTCTCCCACAATGAGTTTAAGCTGGAATTAGAGCTCTGATGACTATTTAACAGTGATCTGGATGCATTATCCACCTGGACCCAGCTGCTTAGTTCCAGGTTCTAGCAGATATCAGAGGAGAGAACCCAGACCCCCAAACTCTACTGACTTCTGATGGAGACGGGAAACAAGCAAGGCAATCCTTTGTTCTGAGCCCGTAGGGATCTAATACAAGAATTGTTCAACAATTCCACTCCAACCCCTTTCCTTACCTGTGCCCCTGTTAGTCTGGAGTGCATCTGCTGTACGGTTGTTTCTAACAGCTTACCCTTGGTCTTCAGCTCTGCTTCTAGTTTGTACCTGTTAAGAGGCCTGTAGAATCAAACATCAAAGGCTTAGGGGCAAAAATATCAGTATTATACTCCTCTTTTACTGCTACAAACACACCCCTCTCTAGAGCATATCCTTTTGTTTTGGACAAAAAGCTTTAGTCAGCAAACTTGGCCAGCAAGCTGTACATGGATGAGAGCTCATCATAACCCTCCAAGAGGGAATGTTACTGCATTAGGACAACTAAAGGAAATTTGAGGAAACATACCCTCTTGTTGCTGTCTTCTTTGAAGTTGGTTCCACTTTCTTGGCAGATTTCGGCAACCTTAAAAGATGGGTGAAATACAGTTACCAGAAAACCTGCAAAATGCTAAGCCATCTCACCAAGTAATAAACCTATCAGTGTTTTACTTTAATTTACCCTGGGTTTGTAGCTTTGAAGACACCATCTGACAGAATGTTTGAACTGAAGTTAAAATTGGGATCTTTGTTGAACTCCAGATCTGCTGGTTTGTCAACACATTGCTTCTTTGAAGGAAAAGCCATTTGCATTTCTGCAAGAAAAAGGCAACAATGAAAACGCTAATGTCTGCAAGAGATGGCCACAAAACTACTAGATACCTTCAATCTGAGGTAAATCACAATTATATCTGGTTAGAATGGAGACTTTAAGGTGGCAACAACTAAGGGCAGTCTTTAAGCTTTACCCAGGACTAAGGGTCCAAAACAAGCCACAGATAGCATTGATGGTAGACAATGTTAAAAGATAGCAACCAGGCTGACGTTAACAAAAGCAAGCTTGAAAGTGGTAATACAGGCATGCTAATAAAGGGGGGTCCCAACACAAAGTGGACAGCACACCACAGGGCTCTGAGCAAAGTTGTTCAGCATGGGAATAAAAACAGAGCCTGCTTGAAACGCTCAGTTCAGAAAGCTGTGTCTTTCAATTCACCATGAGTACATACACTTCTAAAATAACGCTGCGGAGAACTAGCTCTTGATGTACATTCGTAAGGCACAGACAGAGAGGAAGGATGATCCTGGCTGGAAGGAGCAGAGGTTGTAGCTCAGGCTGTTGGAAAGCCCTTCCTGTATGCATCCTTACAGCACAAAACATCCACCACCCGAGCAAGTCACTGGAGCCCTCTGCACACCAAAGGAGGGAGTGCTTTCCCCAATTCTGTCATGGACAGTACATAGACTCACAGAACCACAGACTGGTTTGGGTTGGAAGGGATCTCAAAGATCATCAAGTTCCACCCCCCTGCCATAGGCAGGGACACCTCTCATCAGACTAGGCTGCTCAAGGCCCCATCCAGCCCGGCCTTGAACACTTCCATGGAGGGGGCAGCCACCACCTCCCTGGGCAGCCTGTGCCAGGGCCTCACCCTCTTCATAGTGAAGAATTTCTTCCTAATATCCAATGGAAATCTACCCCCTTCCAATTTAAACCCATTCCCCTTCATCCTATCACTCCAGGCCCTTCTAAATAGTCCCTCCCCAGATTTCTTGTAGGCCCCTTCAGGTACTGGAAGTATCTCCCTGGAGCCCTCTCCTCTCCAGGCTGCACAACCCCAACTCTCTCAGCCTGTCTTCATAGGAGAGGTGTTCCAACCCTCTGATCATCTTCATGGCCCTCCTCTGGACCTGTTCCAACCGTTTGAGTATACAAAACTTTGTTCAAGCCCCCAAGGAGAGGAAGGGAAGCCCCCGAGGGGAGGCAGGGGAGCAAGGCCGGGGGCGGAGTGGGGGGGGGGGGAAGCCCCCGAGGGGAGGCAGGGGAGCAAGGCCGGGGGCGGGGTGTGGGGGGGAAGCCCCCGAGGGGAGGCAGGGGAGCAAGGCCGGGGGCGGGGTGTGGGGGGGAAGCCCCCGAGGGGAGGCAGGGGAGCAAGGCCGGGGACGGGGTGGAGTGGGAAGCCCCCGAGGGGAGGCAGGAGAGCAAGGCCGGGGGGAAGCGCCCGAGGGGAGGGAGGACGGAGGGAGGAGGGGGAGCCCCTCAAGCCCCGCGGGCCACTGCGGGCCATACACGCTCTTTAGGCGCAGGGCTGAGCTGTGAAACGCAGCCCCAGGCCGCCCAGTGCACGCTTAGCAAGGAGGAGAGCTCACCGAAGACTGAAAACAGCGACGAAACAACCGGTTAAAGCCCGTTATTACACTTCGCGCCAGCGACCGCAGCCCAGGGCAGCACCACTTCCCGCCCGCCAGCCTAACCCGGGCGCTCACAGCCCCCTGCATCCCACCCTCCTTCCTGGAGAGAGAACGCACCCGCGGGCGGCCCGGCGCGGTGCAGCGCGCTGTAGACAGGAATGCGGGAAAGCTGCTGCTCCTCCTCCATGGCAGCCGCACACGCCGCTCCGCCGCCGTTTGAATCGAACCAGCCGCCAAACGGCCGCGCATGCACACACGGCCCCGGCCCGGCCCCGCCCCGCCCCGGCGCGGGGCGCGCGGACTGCCGTGAGGGGTCGCTTTCGGCCCTCGGCCCTCCCCTCAGAGAGGGACGTGTGTCATGGCGGAGCCCCCGGAGGCTGTGCCAGCGCTCCCCAGCGCTCCCCATCGCTCCCCATCGCTCCCCATCGCTCAGGACAGCTGGGAACCGGCGGGGAAGGTCTTCGCCGCCTCCAGCTGCCTCGCCCTGCGGCTTGGGCACTATAGACCCGGAGGTGGCCTTCACGGGGGGCTTCCCTTCTCAGTCCCCGGGGCGTCGGTGCTGCCTTTCGGGCGGCTAGGGTCGCCTTTCCGTGCTGTTAGGGGAAAGGAGGCAACTCTGTGACATGTTTCCTGACATTTTGGTATGTTTTTGCAGTGTTTTCTGACACGATTTTCACATGGGGTGAGAAGTGTCTCCAGAGAGTTAATGCAGCTCCGGGCTGTGAGGGGATTTCAGAGTCCTGGGCAGCTCGTTACAGGAACACCCACCAGGGAAAGGCAAAACTGAAATAAAGCATTACGTATTTGAAGCATTGTTAATTAGCTTTTAAAAAGCGTGTTCCAAATCAGCATTGCACAGTTGCGGCCTGCGTAATGGCCCTGCTCCCACGGAGCAGGGATAGCTGCTTGTGAATGTCAGAGGGAGCAAATGATTTCAAAGATTTGTGTTTTCCTTTCACTGGTTATATCGGAAAAGATATCAGGCACTGAAAAGATAAATGAGCCGCAGTGTTCCTGGTGAAAATGAAGCATCACTCGGGTTTAGGAAAGTTTGTCATAAGCATTTATTTTACGTCAACTTGTATAGAGAACATTTTCCCTTTTTCAACAGATAAAGCCAAGAAAGTATTTCTTTTCCTCTTTGTTTCTGGTAGAGAAAAAAAAGAAAGTAAAATTCAAGATTCACCAGATACGCACATTTTAAAAAGTGACGTGTTTGTCAGGAATGCCTTGAGTGGAAACAAGCTTCGAAGATGATACACAAAGCACCCGAGTCACCGAGGGGATGGGGGGCACTTCTCTCAAAGGAGGAATCTCACACTGACAATCTTTGGCAATACTAGAATTCGCTCTGATAAACTGATATCGTTACAGAAAACCGATTTGGGCCGGATTCTGCAGCCTCCTCAATGGTACAATAAGAGGCTGTTTCAACTCAAAAGTCTCAAAGAGATTTTTTTTATATTATCTCAACTATTTTGATGACATCTGTGATCCTGGACTTCACACACAGCAGTTTCTGATTCAGTAGAAAATGAAAGACTTTCTTACTAGCAATACACATCTCACTTGAAACCTAGATTTTCAATAGTTTTGGGGTTGGGATTTTTTTTTTAATTTTTTTTTTTTACATGGAGCTCTCTTTATCTGTTGTTACATACCTGAGGAGATTCACCTCTTTATTTCTCTCTTGTGTGACCTTGACAAGAAAACAAAATCAATCACCTTGTAGGAAAGGACAGAACAGGTTTACGGGATAAGTTTTGCAGTACAGCTGTGAATATGGCACCAGACACTGGGAGGTCAAAGGGCTTTTACTCCATCAAGATTGATCTCACACCCTCTCGCTAGTATCAGATTTGCTGGTTCTGTGAAAACAAGGGTGTTCGCACAGCTGAAATACTAAGAAACAGTCTCAGCTCTAGGAGAGGTGGGAGGAAAAAAAATAGTATTTACAGTTCCAAGGAGATTTTGGCTTCCCCTTTCCTTAGCAGTACAGTTTTGTTTTCTGCGAGGTTTCAGCTGTTGTAACCAGAACTTTGTGCGCTAGATCGTTTGATCCAAACATCAGGCATGTCTGGTTGGCTGTTCGGTAACACCACTGGACCTTCGCTCCCTAATCCAAATCGATTTTTCCATGAAGAGCTGTTCTGCTGCGATGCTGCTGGAGAAATATCAAGGACAGTCTCCCTCAGGTCCAGCCGCAGGGTATCTCTCTTGCCGTTCAGGTAACCTCTCTCTGTTTGACTGTACGAATCAGACAGCTCTAAGACATCAGGACAAGAACTGGCTGATTCAGCAAGCTTTAGGCCTTGCTCAAAATCACTTATCGACGTCTCACTGGAGATGTTGAGCATGTCAAAAGAGCTGCCAAGAGAACAAAGGCATCTGTGAATTTTGTAGATGTCAGCAGCGGGGAGATGGCTGTTGTCTGAGGTATAATCCGGCTGCTGCTGGGCAGTGTCACTAGAGCACTGTGATTTATCAAGCTGCCCTTCCTCTTCCACGCCAGCTGTCTGGATGTGGTCCAGCCCAGACCCATCCCAAGCTTTAGGACCATACTGCTGACATCGACAATCTCGGCAGAGTCTCTCCCTGTGCATTTCTGCCCCTGAGCTGCCGTGCTTGTATGGAGAGGAAGTTTGCAAGGCAGGACACTGGCACAGGCCAACCTGCTGGTCTCCAAGGGTCTCCTGCAGAGTCCGTCTCTCTCTTTCAAGGGAGGGGTGCATTCCTAGTCTGGGGCATTTGTTTTCTTCAACTTGGGTGTCTTCAGAGAGCACTGAGGGTCGGTTGGACAGCTTGCTTGTGGAAGTGCTGTTGTCAAAGCTGTCACTGAGTTTCCTGGACAAGGGCTGGAGCTCGTATTGTTCGTTTGCAGTGTTGGACTCCTGGACCTTCCGCAACCGGTTTTGCTTCTCACTCCCCCCACAGGCAAAGCTTCCATTCAGCCCAGAGTCATCAGAAAAGTCTTTCATGGTGTGGGCACAAGGCCAAAGGATCTGCCCACAGTTCTTCTCTGGGCCAAAGAAGCAGCACAATGACTGGAAGAAGAAGCTGGCAAACCCACAGCTGATACACTTGATCATCATGATGAATATCCCCAACTTCCTGTATGCCAGGACTGTTGCAGGCAACATAATGACCCCTGCAGAGAAGAGAGCAGAAGCTGCCATGGCTGTGGCACAGCTCATCTGCTTCAGGGAGAAGGCCACTCGGCTCAGGCGGTCAGAATGGGGGCACAGATGATAGGAGATGCAGTAGTTGACGGTAAAGTCAATAGAGAGACCCACTGCAGCTGAAATGAAAAGAGATTCCACTGCATTGAGCTGCCACTCCAAGAGGACCAAAAGGCCAATGGTTACCAGGACAGTGCCTGCAATGGCAGTAACAGAGAAAATGCTAAGGAGAACGTTCCATGTAGTGAGCAGCAGCACCACGAAGGATATGGCTATGGAGAGCCCCATGACCACCATTGTTTCTGTGCTCAGACTGTGCTGGAGGTTGTATAGCTCTAGTTTACTGGTAAACCATCCATTCTGAAGCCCCACAGGGGCAGTTTTCATTTCCTCTGTTACCCAGAGGTTGATTTCCTCATAAAATTGTTTTGCTTTGCTGTAGTTGAAGCTATAGTGATAAATAGTTTGAAACTGCAGCACTAAGGCAGCAACATTTCCCTCCGCATCAAACCTGAGGCCCAGATCATACACTTCTGCCCCTTCCCTGCCCTGTTCCAGGAGCATCATTTTGATGCAGTGTAAGAAGACTTCACTTCCATAAGGGAAAGAGAACTGGTTACAGCAAAGATTGAAGCTGTGGTCTCTCTGGGAGCACTGGCGGCTGTCCATCCACCTGAGGAACTCCTCCATGAAGCACACGGTAGATTTTTGCTCTGCATCAGGGTAATAGAAACTTTTGTTCTTCACTTTTTGGCAGAATTCAAGGAGCCACATCTGGGCATCAGGGTTTTGGATTGTGAAGGTGATGTCTGTCACTAGGGTGCCGTTGCTTTTTGGATTGAAGTGGTCCCCATTATCCACAGGCAGAATGCCCCAGACTATGGTGACGGGCATACGCTGCCCTTCTCCATGCTCCAGCCTCTCAAACATGAACTGGTGGCAGTACTCAGAATCGTACCTCTCAAAGGGGTGGCTCAGTCTAAACACCTGGACAGATGATGTCTCAAGAGTTGGGAGTTTGAGTTTTGGGTTGGAACAGGAGATATAGGCACCTCCTATTGCTAAGGCAGCAAACCAACAGATCCAGATGTACCGAAATTTGATGACCCCACAAGGCAGAAGCTTTTCAAATAGCAGCTTGGAGGTTTCAGACAGTGTGTTCTGGACACCCCTGAGAATGTAATGGAGGGAGAGAGCAACTCTTTTCTGGCCGGTGTTGTTCCAGTAGTCTTCTGGCTTGTAAATGCAGGTTGTTGCTATGTAGCGCTCGTACAGCACAGCCGAAGAAGGCAGCCAAGTCATCATGAATACCAGACTCACCAACACGGAGGTGCCCATGTAAATAGCGAAGCAACGGATGGCTATTATATTGCTAATGTAGCTGGCATAGAAGGCAGCCCCTGTTGTGAAGCAGGATGCCAGCATGAGATACGCAAAGTGGTGCATGGTTTGACTCACCCACTGAGAGAGCCCAGCAGAAGGGTTCTGGCTCTTGCTGAGGTTCCAGAGATCAAAGAAGACAAAGGTGTGGTTGGCACAAATGTTGCTGAGAATGATGACTGCTGTCAGGTTTACGAAGGGGAAGTAGGTGAATCTGAAGGCCACCTTGTACAAGAAGTAGGAGATCATTAAAGAACTGGTAACAGCGAGCAGGACCATCAAGGTAATAAAGACTGAGCGTAAATAAAAAGAAATGCTTAGAAAAATAG
Source organism: Porphyrio hochstetteri (assembly GCA_020800305.1). Lineage (NCBI taxonomy): Eukaryota > Metazoa > Chordata > Aves > Gruiformes > Rallidae > Porphyrio > Porphyrio hochstetteri. The sequence continues at coordinate 33,258,088 of CM036908.1, forward strand.
CTAATATTGCCAGGACTGGATACTTAGTATCCAGTAAAAGATAGTGCTGGAATAGTATCTGTTTAAGGCCCAGGTCCATTCCAGTGATAGATGTATAGTTATCAAACAGATCCCAGGATTCAAGATTGTCTAAGTAGATCCCCATCATAGATGCACCTTTCCTTGTAGGCAAAAAGAGGAGGCTGTACTTGAGAGATGGCACTTGGTACTCCATCGTCTGGGGACTAAGGAAGTCTCTGTCAACCAGGAAATGAAGAAGCTGGTAGATGGCATTGAAGCGGGTACACTTTTCTGGGACTTTGGCACACTGAGAGTGTTTCTGCCTCACAGTCTCGGGACCTATGCAGGACGGAGTGAGGATACCTTTGTGGTAGTCTGGAGCGCAGGCACGAAGGAGGGCCAGGGTATGGGAGATGTCTCCTTGGGTTATCTCCAAACAAGAAGACCTGTTATACAGGACAGCAATGTAGTTCCCCAGAGACCAGCTTGGGCAGCATTCATTGGCTTCGGTACGTTGGCAGAGGTCTCTAAAATGAACATGTGAGCGGATCTGAAAAAAAATAGACGAGGGAGCATCGGTCAGACCCTCTCTACACACTTCATCTTGCAGCCCCGTAGTGTCCCTTGCTCCTTGCAGGAACCCTCCTCTCCAGGCATACAAGCCATGGCTTGCCACCCTCCCAATGACAAACTGCAGATACTAAAGCTATTGAAACATGGCAGCCTTTTGCAAAAATTAAACCCTGACCCTTATTTATATTTTATGTCCTCTGATTTGAAAATTTGGATTCTGTAGCAAACACAGCTAATCCAATTAAACTTCCCACTTGCAAAACTTGCTGTCACAGTCTCCAAGATGATACATCCATTTCAGTTATTAGGTTCTGCTGCCTGATATTCTTAGCAGCTTCTGATGGACACATTTGGCTTCTGGACCAAGTTCTTGTTCAGTGTTGTAGAATCATAGAATGCTTTAGGTTGTCAGGGACCTCAAAGATCATCTAGTTCCAGGGACAGGTGGAATGATCCGTGTATTACTAAGTAGGTAAAGTGCTTTGGGGTTCTCTAGGTTGAAACCTGTTCTGTACCTTACAGTATTTTTATCTGACTGCCCTTCAGCTAAAGATTAAAGATTACAGCAGTCAGGAAAGAGACAGCATGTATACATGTTCTTCCTGACATCACTAACCTTGTCTTGTTCAATTTGACACATAGACTGAATAGCTTGCAGGTTCCATAAGCTCCCAGCAGTTGTGGACATAAATACCAACTGGGAATAGCTCTTTTCTGAAATGAAGAAGAAGAAAAACAAAATTTAAAAATTAATTAAAAAAAAAAGATTAGGAAATGAAGATGTGTTGCCAGAGTGTTGGGAGTAGACTCTGTGCATAGAAAAGAGCACCCCACCATATCTCGCCATCTGTGTGACTGCGTACGGCTGCTACGGAGGACTCCCAGAAGGGAGGCAGGTCACAAAGAGAGTAGCTTGTGGTGAGTGTGCCTTGTGTGATCTGAGCCCTGCTCCTGGCCCATCTGTCAGCAGCAGGAAAGCAGTGTTGGGCATTTTTGGAATGTGCTCTCTGTGCAGTCAGCAGGCTTTAAGTGAGTGTTGGCATCTGGTTCTGCACCCCTGTTACACATGAGGGGCTCAAGTTCAGCCCGAAACTCCGAAGGACCTGTGGGTTCTGTGTTTGATTTCAGAGGTGGAGTAGAGGCAGGGAAGGGAGTAAAAATGCATGCTGTTCCTCTTCTACTTAGTCCGCTTTGGGACACATTTTGTGTGTCTTGGAGTTTTCTTTTTTCTCTCCAGGTTTTAGTGACACATTTTTCAGGAAGAAAAGAAGGAGCAGAGAGGGAGTGGGGCATAGGCCATTTTTCCAGGGTATTCACTTTTGATATGGGCAAATGGTGAAAGCTCGAGTCCTTTTATGGGTGCTTTTAAGACATATTTCTAAATGGGAGAAAGAAGTATGGCAAAAAATGCTAAACAGCTCTTTGCAAAATTTCAGAACAAGCCTTTTCTAAGCACTCAGTTACAAAGTGCTGGAAGATCACTATCCAAAAGGTGGCTTAGGTTTCACAGGGTGATACTGTATCCATGGCTTTCTGAGCACACTTTCAGATCATTTCCCTGTGTCCTAAACACCTTGGCAATTCTGTATGCTCTTGAGTTCTGTGTGTGTAAAACTTACTATCACATCAAGATCTCACTCACCTGGGGGACCGCAAAAGAAAGCATCCGCTCCGTAGATTTGTTCCACCATTCTCCGTGTTCTCGCTTCTTGTTCTCCCTGAGCAACCTTCTGACCTCTGCTAGTGCCAATGCTGTCATAGCTAACAAGAAATCAGATTATTTACGTAACTAGAGATCATCCAGCTGTGAGTTACGTTCACTGACAAGGCTCTGGTGCCACACATAGCACTGCTGCAGCAGTAAGAGCCGTCACAGTCTTGAAAGAGAGTTGCTTGGATGGGAGGATTAGGATGGCTATGGCCCTTTGTAGGCACCTTTGTGAGACTGAGTGAGGAGCTGCATCCCCTTGTGCAGACACGCTGGGTCACCTCTGCAGTCTCGTAAAGGTAAGCAGTGAAGTAAACACATGAAGAGTTTAGGGCCTAATTCCTAGTTTCCAGGATAGTTTGCCACTGCAGGCAAACGGCCTGAACTCTCCACTGCCTTTGTTGCTTTTAAGTGTAGCATATATGTTGTAATTCACACAGGTGTCTTGAAGCATCAAATCTATAACTGTACAGCCAACATGTTCCTCAAACCCCCCAAACCAAACTTAAATACCTCTTTTTCTCGGCATAGGGAGAAAGGGACAAGGTCTTCTTGTAGCCTGTATGGCTCTCTACGTTCTTCCACACCATGAGCTTTCTGCCAATGTCAGTGTCTCGGGGCTCAAAACCCTGCAGCCAAGCAAAAGGGGTTTGTCATCAGCTTGCATTTCAAGTTATCTTACCTCCCCTTAGTCCTCCTTCTAGACACAGAAACTATATGAGATTATCACTGCATCTTGGAGAGATACACTACCGTAATTCTCCCTGGAAATACTGCATCCCAGAACTGACGGAAAAAGGTTATGTCTCCTTTCTTTCCTTTCTGGGCAAGGATGGCTACAATTCTGTCTCCCTGACCTCTGAAGACTCTTCTCCTCTTGAAGTAAAATAGTCACAGAAATGGGGGTAGTTTCCCTCCTCCTGGACAAAGTCTACTCTCATTTTCTCGGGATTCTTCCATTAATGAGAGACAGGGATGCCTTTAAGAAATAAGGGATCCTGCATGGAAAACAGAACCCTGTGCAGCAATGCTCAGAACAGGGCAGCCTTCCCATTTCAAGAGCCTCGCTTGCAGACAGACTGTAGGAACCAGACCCAGATACTCCATCGAGTCCCCACCCAGCCTAGTCCTTTTGGACAACCCTGGTCTTCCAGCAGTGGAAGTGGAGCAAAAGGAGCAATCCTGGTTTGTGCTGGCAGTGTCTCCACACCAGGCTGAGGGCAGTGGTATGAGCCCGCAGCGTTGCTGAGAGATGGGACAGTGGCTGCCACTGGTGTAGGTGTCAGAGGAACAGCAAATACTGTGCATGACTGACACTTTGTGTTCATCCTGAGGGAGTCTTGCTTTGGTTGCTCACTCTGAAGATGTGGGTTAAGGACAGCGGGTCACTGATAAACACGGTCACTTTTCTACTGGTTTTGATGCCTTCCTTGATTTACTGTCCTGCCTTGCTGCCCCTACCTGCAGAGAAGGAAAGCACCATCGGCTCATTTGATATGGCAGAAAGAACATATTGGTGGTTGGCCTGTGGATTTTCCTTATGTTCATGTTGACGTATCATCTGTAGGGACTTACCATTAAGGGTTCTGAAAAGTCAGGCAAATTTCCAATGAGCAGGCCAGCTAAAGTGCAAACCACAGCCGTCACTGAGCACAGCACCAGCACAGCTATGGGCCACTCCGCGATCATTTGGGAATAACTGGAATCAACAGGAGAAGAAAAAAATGCAGCTGTTGAGGCACTTCTGCTATTAGCACAAACCCTGCTGTCGAGCCAGTGTAGTGTTAGTGAAAGGAAGTAAAAGAATGAAGGCTTTCTGGTTTGAGCATTTATTTATTGAAAACCTTGTAGCCTCTAGTACAGCTCTTAATGAACATATTAAACCTCCGACTGGATGTTTGCAGGCAATCCTAATTAACTCGGGTAATTACATTTTGCCTCCCTAAATTTTCCTGCTTTTTCAATCAGAAATAATAAAAGCCAGACTCTTGCATCCTGGGGCAAAATGAAGCTTTAAATATTTAACTTAAAAGATTGCATTTAAAAAGAGCTTCTTCCTTCCCCCTCCCATCGTGCAATCTAAGCTAGTAGCTGCCTGACAGTCTGGCCTGCAGATTTTCACGCTGTGGGCCCTGAGAAGTCCTTGGGCTATTCTGAAGGGTGCCCTAAAGATAACAAACAACTCCATTGCCATTGATCTAAACTCACTCACTATGTAGGGGCCTGCCTTACTGTTGGGAACTATATGGACACATGCACAGCAAAACAGGAGGGACAGCAGATAGCTGATGCTAGGACTGCCAGCAGTGTTCACAGGGAAGACAAATGGCTTCTGCACCCGCTGCATGAATGAATCTCACCTCGATCTCAGCCTCAAAGCCAAATGCTGAGCCTACACCACAGCATCTCCAGCGTTTGGAGAACACCTGCAAGATCCCAGGCCAGGGCTAGGCCTGGAATACTGTGCATGGTATGGTGGCACACACATGTTTAATGACACTTCTGTACAGACAAAACCCTTACAGAAAAGCACCTTACTCTGGCCAAAAGTATTTTTGCCAGTTACTCTTGTGGTTAAAGTCTGGTTGAAAATTTTCCATCCAAGTTCTGTTTTTCTTGTGGGACAAGCTGTGCATCCTATAGGATCATCTATTAAAGTTCCTATCCCAGAAATTTTTACTAGTGCAGGTTTTACTGTGTCAGTATTTTTGTCTTCCTCAAAAATATCTGTTGAGATACAAGATAGCGGAATAGGTTCCTGCTCTGGTTTGGCAGATTCTGGGTAGTTCTCCTGGATTCTGATGTATTTCCAAAATATAAGAAATTCTTTGCTCAAAAATAGTTGACAAGTATTTGAGCTTCACAGGGAAGTGGAATATTTATGAACTTTACAGAGGCTGTGCCAGTGCATATCAGCCTCGAGGTGTGATGAGCTTGCTTGCCTGCTTTTTTGCTCCTCTTGCCTCCAACTTCACTGAATCAAATAGAATCACAGAATGCATTAGGTTGGAAGGGACCTTCAAAGGCCATCTAGTCTGACCCCCTGCAGTGAGCAGAGACATCTCCACTAGATCAGGGCGCTCAGAGCCCCATCAAGCCTGACCTTGAATGTCTCCAGGAATGGGGCCTCCACCACCTCTGTGGGCACCCTGTGTCAGTGATCCACCACCCTCAGAGTGAAGAACTTTTTTCTAATACCCAGCCTAAATCTTCCCTTTTCTAGTTTAAAGCCATCACCCCTCATCCTATTGCTATACACCCTTGGTAATAAGGTCCCCCCAGAGCCTTCTTTTCTCCAAGATGAACCAGCCCAACTCTCTCAGCCTGACTTCACAGGAGAGGTGCTCCAGCCCTTTAATCATTTTTTGTGGCCTCCTCTGGACCCACTCTAACAGGTCCATGTCCTTCTTGTGCTGAGGGCTCCAGAGCTAGACACAGTATTCCAGGCGAGGTCCACCAGAGCAGAGTAAAGGGGTAGAATCACCTCTCTAAAACTGCTGGCCACACTTCTGGTGATGCAGCCCAGGATTTGGCTGGCCTTCTGGGCTGCAGATGCACATTGATGGCTCATATCCAGAATAGTGCAGTGTTCTCCATAATTAGAACTCATCACCAGCTCTTCAAACAGCTCTTCACATACCAGGCCTGGTATTTTTTTCAATTTAAGACTGCCTGTCACCTTGTTTCATAGATGAGTTCTTTGCTATGAAAATTAACAAAAATGTGCCCTTTACACATTAGTGTACCAAATTTCTGGAGGCTGTTTTGGGTGATTCCATGTCCAGTTACCACAAAGGTAAAAATGGGGCGGGGGGGGGAATAAATCAGCTGCAGTGTCGGGTGCTGGGAGGTATTTACTCAGACCTGCCAGAAAAGGTGGTTTACAAAAATCAGCTTTTAAAAAGAAGTTGAAAGCAATCAAATTATTTTAATTTTGAGACATATATTTAAAATCCTCTGTCTTTTGAAAAGGTGAATTTATTTCAAGAGTGGGCTGTCCTCCTGATGGCTCATCAAGCTGGATTAATCCTATCCATAGATTTATATTGATTCAATGAAATATAATAATGCTGAATAGATTGATATAGATGTAGCTTAAAAGAGAATTAATATAAATTTAATATAAGTATTTGCATGTTTTAAGAATAGTTTTGGTTTGGATTTTAGTAGAATAAAGCTTGAACCATGTGGGCTGTTTCGTGAAAGTGACTACAAAATTTAGTCATTACAGTGCAACAGCCTTGAAGCTCATGAAAGTGAAGATAGAGGAGTCATAAATATGAGACCAACGACCAATTAAGAGACAGAGTATATCTTGTTTTCCACTAAAAGGGGTTCCTAACTAGTCTGTGTTTTTATTTTTTTAGTGTAATCAGTGTGGAACTGTGAATGTATTAGAGAAACCGTATCGTTCTCGTTAGTATTGCTGGACAGACAGATGGGAGTTGAGTTGTTTATAACAGGAATCAAGAGGTAAATCTGACTAATGATGGGAGGGAAACAAAAGTAGTGAAATCCCTAAGAAAAGCCCCCTGGGTTGTGAGATTTTGCATTGGAAAGATACTGGAGGAGAACCTGGTGGGAGTGTGAGGAAAAAGAATTTGATGCAGTATTGCAATTAATGCTTTTTTTAAAAGAAAAGGGAAATGGGATGAAACTTGCTATGCTGATATGTTTTTGGGGTTTGTTGGGTTTTTTTCCCACCCTCCGAGATGATTCGGAATGGCAGAGGGAGTGTGGGCTTACAAAACCACAGGATCCCTTAGTATTCGATTTAGGAAAAAGATAAAAACAGAGAAAAAGAGAAACAACTGAAGAGATGCTGCTCTGCTTGTAAAATAGGGGAGCATGGTACACGGAAAGGGGCTTCTAGAAGAAAAGGGGGGATTAAATACCAGAACCGGATGAATTAGGATCCCCTCCCTTTTCTTCTAGAGGGAATGTGAATCAGAATGTAATGCTCCTGTTTTGCCAGTTAAAAGCCTGATGGAACATATCGAATAGTACAAGACCTCAGGGCAATAAATAATATTGTTAAAGATTTGCATCCAGTGACAGCTCATCCCTGTACACTGCTGACAAAGCTTAAGAATACACAGGTTTGGTTTGCAGTCCTAGATTTAAAAGATGCTTTCTTCTGCCTGCCATTAGCCAAAGAAAATGAAAAGTTATTTGCATTTCAAGTCCTACCACTGGTAGGAAAACCCAACTTACCTGGACAGTGTTACCCCAAGGGTTTTTTTTAAAAAAAAATTTAAAAATCCATCAATCTTTGGGAATCAGATTGTAGGAGAACTTGAAACATGGGACCCTCCCTCCAGAGACAAAATCTTTCTGCAGTATGAAAATGGCCTATTAGTAGTAACTGAAACAAAACCTGGATGGATTCAAGGGACAAGTTTGTTGAATTTTTTGGGGCTAAGTGGCTATTGAGTCTCTCAACAGAAAGCTGAAATGGTATATCAGTGAGTAACCTATCTGGGATATGAAATTTCTGGAGGACAAGGAGAACTGGATACTGAGCAAAAGAAGACATCTGTAAGACCTTCTTCCTCAGATGGTAAGAGAGCTCAGAACTTTTTTCAGAATTGTGAGCTGGTGTCAGTTGTGAAATAATAGCAAAGCCTCTTTATGAACTCTTGAAAATTAACCCTGCTCAACTGGTGTGGAAAAAAGAGGCCTAGAAAGCTTTAAATACACTTAAAAAGGAACTTAGGAGGGCTCCAGCTTTGGGGCTGCCAGATGTGACTAAACCCTTCTTGCTCTTTTTACATGAAAAACCAGGAGTAAACCTGGGAGTCCTGGCTCAACATTTAGAACCTTATGAAAGAGCAGTGGCATACTTGTCTAAACATCTGGAGGATGACAGCAAGCAGGGGATGGCCAGGGTGTTTACAAGCAGAAGCTGCCATAATACTTCACACTGAAGAAGCCAAGGAATTCACTCTAGGCCAGAAGATGACAGGAATGATCTCTCATACTGTGTTCTGGAACTAAAGGGAAATCATTGGCTTTTCCTATCCAGATTTCTGAAATATCAAGGTATTTTTGTGGAGTCTGATGATATTGTGATTGAAGTAACTAACATTGTGAATCTAGCTTCCTTCCTCAGTGAAATTACAACTGAACCACCGACACATGATAGCTTGGAGACAACAGTAGCTGTGTATTCTAGCAGACCTGATTCAAAAGAAGAACCTTTGGAAGATACTCAAGATTCCTTGTTTGCAGGTGGTAGTAGTTTCGTCCAGCAAGGCATCCATAAGGCTGGATATGCAGTGATCACTACCGACCAGGTAATAGAATCAAATCCTTTACCAGTGGAACTTCAGCCCAAAAGGCAGAAATTATTGCCTTAACCAGAGCATCAGAACTTGCAGCAGGAAAAAGGATAACTATACAGACAAATTCTAAGTAATGCTTTTGGAGTTGTGCGTGCCCACAGAGCAATTTGGAAACAGCGTGGGCTTTTAACAAGTCAGGGGAAGCACATTAAGCATGCAGGAGAAATACTTCACTTATTAGCAGTTCAACTGCCAAGCAAGGACACCTGAAAGGTAACACTGACCAGAAAAAGGTAATAGATTGGCCGATCATGAGGCTAAACAGGCAGCAGAAAGATAAACGGAGCGGAACACGTACTCTAGGATATCTAATTCCTGGAGACCAAATATTTAATCACTCGCACCCTCCACCAGGAATTCTACAAACCCCTCGGAGAACAATAGATAAAAATGGCCTAAACCCCCTAGTAGTATGACCAACTGCTTTTCGTGATTTTGCAAGATAGTCCCTCCCATGGCTTGGAGTAAGTAAGTTGAAAGAGCTATACTTAACATCTCTGCTAGCATGAATTATTCCAAAGGAACACAAGTGATGCTATCCATAGATTGCAATTAGAAGTTTCCTTAAGCAATGAAGTTAGACAAAATCTGATAGCATTAGATCTGCTACTGGCCAAAGAAGGTGGTGTGTATATGGTAATAAATCGAAGCTGTTGTGCATACATATATCAGGAAAATAAATTGAAACAGATTTAAATAATATGTGAAAACAAAGAAAGATTATTCACCAAGTAGCTCAAGATGATACATCGTGGGGATTTAAAAATGTTTGGAATAAGCTTACTCCCTGGCTCCCAAACTTTGCTTGGCTCAAACAACTTTTTTCCATTTGTTATTATGATAAGTATTTTAGTTTTAATTTCTTGTATTGTGATTCAATGATCTTTGTGGTGTTGTAAACAGACCAGTATAACATACAGGGATTGGAGGAGAAATAAAATAAGACATCAAGTAGAGACAAGTGAATACTTTTCAAAGCATTAAGATGGGGTAGTATAATTTGAGATTACAAAAGAATTTGTAAGGATAATGAAAAGGGGGGAATGATTCAATGAAATGTAACAATGCTGAATAGATTGATATAGATGTAGCTTAAGAGACAATTAATTTAACTTTAATGTAAGTATTTGCGTATTTTAAGAATAGTTTTTGGTTTGGTTTGGATTTTAGTAGAATATGGCTTTAACCGTGTGGGCTGTTTTGTGAAAGCGGCTACAAAATTTAGCCATGACAGTGCAACAGCCTTGAAGCTCAAGAAAGTGAAGATAGGGGAGTCACAAATAATGAGACCAACGACCAATTAAGAGACAGAGTATATCTTGTTTTCAGCAAAAAGGGGTTCCCAACTAGTTTGTGCAGGAATGTGTTTTTGAGCTCAGGAATGTGTTTTGGAAACTATGGAGAAAACCATAAAGAGCATGCGCTGAGAGTGAGGAAGACGTCCAGCCTTCATCCCTGAAGACCACTGGAAGACCCCCTGAGTGTCACTGAGCATGCTCTATCTAGGAGGAGTTAATGTAAATGTCTTCCTGGAAATAATTTGCATAACCCTGCCTTTTCTTAGAAATGATAATGATTTTGTATAGTTAATCTGTATAAATATGAGAAATTTGGCTTTAATGGGCACACATTTGGAGGAGCGATCCCCTGTGTGCCCAGTGCTGCAATAAAGGATACCTGCTTAATAGTCACCAAGGCTGGTGAGTTTTGATTCTGGCTTTCCAAGGCATCAATATATACATAGACGCATAGGGAAGTACTGTGTACATACACAAAGCTATTGTATGGATTAGAGACAGGCACCTGCCCCCAGAACAGCTACCAAGACAGTGTTGCTATTTATGAATGCAAGTTAAATTGATCTCCTGAGCAATCCAAGGAAACAAATCCTCAGGAAAGCCCTGAGGGGAGCGCTGACCTCGCCTCCGATGCTGGGCCTGCTGGGGATGGCACCAGCAGTAACACTCTGAACTTCCTAATTGCAGGGTAGGAGAGCAATGATAATGGGGTAGAAGGACGGGAAACATACCTTTTTGGCATCCTGAAAGCTTTGTCATGTCTACAGACAGGGAGAAAAAAAAAAAAAAGAAAGAAAAAGCATTAATTTATTGTTTTCCTTCAAAGCACAGCACTGGTCATGAGCCGGATAACCCTTTGAGGGCTGTAAAGCCCCCAGCTGAGCCATTGCTGCAGGAGACTGGCACTGCACCAACTAGCTTAACAACTGAGTCCATCCTTCTCCCATGGTGTTCTAACCAAAGGGATCAGGAATAACGGAGGCACTCCTCGGTTTTGCCCCTCTGAGAAAACCCTGTAGAAAGTAATGGACACTAGGAATGCAGGAATCACTGGCCAAAGAGGGGGTGGGTGCCCCATTCCTGGGGGTGTTCAAGGCCAGGTTGGATGGGGCCCTGGGCTACCTTGTCTAGACCCAGGCCTGGAGGTTGGTGGCCCTGCCTGTGGCAGGGGAGGTGGAGCTCTGTGACCCTTGGGGTCCCTTCCAACCCAGACCCATCTATGATTCTGTGATTCTATGAAATCACACTGCAACTCTCTCCATGAAAATCTAAGTGCTTTCCTACCAAATTCTGTCATCACTTCTCGACAAGAGCATACCTCCTCCTTAGAATTAATCAGCCAGACTAGCAGTGCTTAGAGACAGCTTTTCTTTTCTGTTCAGTGCAGTGAGGGTTTTCAAAAAGGTGCCTCTCACTTGTTTCCTGGGCCCTTCCACAGGCAGTGTTTGTCCAGTCTAGAGGAGCAGAAGGCCAGTGGAGTCACTCAAAACATGTTACCAGGGTTTCTTCACAGAAGAGCATTTGTCATTTCTCCTTGTAGGGCTCTGAGGACTGAAATAAAGCCACTATCCCCAGGAGCCCCAAGGTTACATTTGTTAATAAGTCCCTGAGGGCAAGCTTTTCCACTGACATCTTAACAGAAAAGCTGCACCTCAGTGCATCACAGTGTCTGAAGGGCCCCTTGTTCTGTTCTCTGTTTCCACTGAAATGTCCCCTCCACATATGTGCCACCCTAGCATGGCCTTGGGTTGCAACGCAGCTTCCAGCAAACTGCTCCCAGCTGTGGCTTCCTCCTTTCTTTGCAACCATGCCAGGCTGAGCTCAGCAAGTGCCTTCACCCTCCTCCTAGCTCTTAAACTGGGAGGAGATCCTGCTGCAGTCCAATAGCTGGATGGGGCTGATGGCCCAGCTCCAATCTGGGCAGCTGACTGGTGACCCTGTGGCACATCATCCTTTCTGGAAGGTTGTTAGGAAAGGAGGATATGAAAAAGCAATGGAGGAGAGTTCCCCATGGAAGAGTTGTGTAATCAAAGACACTGTGTTTTCCTCATGGCACTAATGCTCTGTAGATTTGGGAGAGATCGAGCAAAGAAAAATCCTCAGCAGATGAATAATGAGAGGTCTCCTTCTGGCAGCACACTGCCCATCCTGTGCTAATTCTCTCACAATAGCTTCTCAAGCAGATTTGCTTGGATTAAAAGCCCCATTCTGGCATTATTATGTTACCACTTTTCTGTTTGCTCGTGCTGCATGTTCTGCCAGGGATTTGCAATCCAGCTGCGTTTCCTACTTAAACAACCTGTTACAGAGGATGCAGCTGACAATTTTGTTGATAGCGTATGAGCTAAAAAGGATCCAGGCTCCACTCCTCTGACTGCAATTGCTCTGCACTGCAAACACAAGCAAATTAAATCCTCTTTTGTGCCTAACCCTGCACTGCTGTGCAAAGACAAGGAAGGAACCCTGTGCCATCTTCTATCAGACTCTGGTGGCTACTGCTGTGGTAGCCCAGGGACCATGGCCTAGTGCCAACAGTGGACCCCAAAAGGCACAGACAGGGAGGAAGGATGAGCCTGGCTGGAAGGAGGAGAGGTTGTAGCTCAGGCTGTTGGGAAAGCCCTTCCTGTGTGCATGCTTATAGCACAAAACATCCACCACCTGAGCAAGTCACTGGAGCCCTCTGCACACTAAAGGAGGGAGTGCTTTCCCCAATTTTGTCATGGACAGTACATAGAACCATAGAGTCACAGACTGGTTTGGGCTGGAGGGGCCTTAAAGATCATCAAGTTCCACCCCCCTGCCATGGGCAGGGACACCTCTCATCAGACCAGGCTGCTCAAGGCTCCATCCAACCCGGCCTTGAACACCTCCATGGAGGGGGCAGCCACCACCTCCCTGGGCAGCCTGTGCCAGGGCCTCACCCTCTTCATAGTGAGGAATTTCTTCCTAATATCCCGTTGAAATCTACTCCCTTCCAATTTAAACCCATTCCCCTTCATCCTATCACTCCAGGCCCTTCTAAATAGTCCCTTCCCAGCTTTCTTGTAGGCCCCTTCAGGGACTGGAAGGCTGCAGATCTCCCCTGAGCCTTCTCCTCTCCAGGCTGCACAACCCCAACTCTCTCAGCCTGTCTTCATAAGAGAAGTGGTCCAGCCCTTTTTGGCCCTCCTTTGCACATGCTCCAACAGGTCCATGTCCTTCTTATGTTGGGGACTCCAGAACTGGGCACTGTGCTCCAGGTGGGGTCTCATGAGAGCGGAGTAGAGGGGGAGAATCCCTTCCCTCGACCTGCTGGCCACGCTCCTTTTGATGCAGCCCAGAGATTGGCCTTCTGGGCTGTGAGCATGCATTGTCAGCTCATATTGAGCTTCTCAGCCACCAGCACCCCCAAGTCCTTCTCTGCAGGGCAGTCATCATCTGTATTGATGATGAGGATTGCCCCGACCCAGGTGCAGGACCTTGGCCTTGTTGAACCTCACAAACATAATTTATATCCTTGTTGCTGCCCAACCTGGAAAACAAAATAATCTTCCCGCTGCTGTATTTCTCACTGCTCACCTGTAGCCAGTGCTTTCCTTCTGCTGCCTCTGCTCGCCAGCACAGGCTGCAGCTTTGGTGGAGGCAGAAAAAGAAATGAACTCTGCTCTTACCACCGAGAAGCTCTGCCCAGACAAATGATTACCCAGCTGGATGTCTTGCAGTGCAAAAGGAAAGATGGGCTTAAACAGACCTGAGTGATCTAGGAGGAACTGGGAGGCCTTGGCTTTATCCAGTGAGTCACCTTGAGAAGCAAACCCTGCCTCTCCCTGGTGTGGGAACAGCAGCTCTCTACACTTTCCACAGTGGTGGAGAGAGCAGACTGGATCCCTCCGTGTGTTTTGGGCCAGCTGCTCTCCCACACTGAAGAGTGAAACCCTGTTTCGTGCATCCCCACTCGCTTCCCATCACAAAGGTCACGGGTGGTTTTTGAAAGCCCCTGAGCCACCCTCCAAGTGCCTCTTACCTGACTGTCACTACGTGATGCTGTACCGGCCGTCGCTGCCCTGGGGACCATTGTTTCCAGGGCGTTTCTGAGGCCTCATGGTGGGAAGCTGGTGCCAGATCACTGCTGGAAAGGTGGGAACACAACATGTGCCTCTCGCCATGCCCAGGGAGTGGGGGCAGGCCGTAGCTGCCTCGGGGCTCCTGCTGGTTGCAAGGGTAATACAGGTGATGCTGCTGTGAGTCCTGGGAGCTGGATGGCACCTGGCCGTTGAACTGGGTGGAGACTGGCCCAAGCCTGTGGCTGGAGGAGGGCAGGTGGTCCTCACTCAGCCTGGGGGATGCAGGGATGGGGCAGTGATGGACCGGGCAGATTCTTTCCCAGGAAGTGCCACTGTAGCTGGGCTCGGTGGTCCCGGTCTCTGGCATGGCAAGACAGGTCTGGCAAGGTCCTGTGTTTTGTTTTGATCTGTGAGGGAAAATAAGGGTATGGTAAACCCCTTCTCTGTTAAACAGCAGAGCAGGAGAAAGGTTACACAGGGGATTGCATCCTGCAAACTGGAGATGCTCACAGGCCTCCCACATAACACAGGATGGAGAACCCCATCTGCTGTTTGCTGTACCAAGAGCCAGGGTCAGGGCTGGATTATGCTTTTTCTAAAGACATCCATGACTCACTCAGGGATACCAGCTGATGGAAAATCCATCATGACTTTGTGTGTGCTGATATTTCACTGGGGGGGGGGGGGGCAGATCACATTGGCTGGTGACAGTGGAGTCCTGACTCGGAACCCCAGAGTGATTGCAGAGATCTAGGGAAACAAAATCCAAAGGAGCCTGCATGTGAGGAAGGCACTCAATTATCTCTGCTTCTTGGGAAGTTGAATGTGTTTTATTCCTCTGCAGAAGGACTGGCGCTGCTCCACATTGGGAGAGTAGGAGAGTGAATCATCCCTGGCACCAAAAAAACTGAACGGTGAACATGATGGAAGTGAGGGGTAGCAGGGGCTTAGGCCTCCTGCCTGGCATGTGCCCTAATTGCCCACGTGTCCTGCAGACCAGGCTCTTCAGGAACATTTTAGACATACATCTCTCAGGGATGTCAGCAACAGGTGTTATTGGTCTGGGTACATAGGAAGGGGATGGACTAGGATCTCTCAAGATCTTTTGGAGCTTGACTTTACTCTGAATGCTCAATTTACTGAAGCAAAACGTTTGCAGACTCCAGTCCCCAAGTAATGAGGTCTCTGCAGGATATGCTTTCTTCTCTGCATGGAATTAAAAAGAATAATTTAATTCCTATAGTTCTTGATTTATGAAGCCTGGGAGCTTTTTCTACCCTGCAGAAAGTTTGAATAATACCGTGAGGGGCTGGTTAGTCTAACACCAAATCCCCTTTCACACACAGGAGACTGAGGTCACTCTAATCCCCAAAATGCCTTAGGAATTGCTGTCTTGAGAGGCAGCTGGCCAAGGGGTCAGGGAGTTCCACCTCCCAGCACCCTGCGGTCTGGAGCTCAAGACGGAAGCACAATATGGAGGCACCAGTAGTCTCTGGTCCTTGTTCAGAGCATGTGCCATGGTGTCTACAGCCAACCTACATGCCTTGCCCTAGTGTCTGGCATCAAGGATTAGGTAGGATGAATGATTCAGGACAGCTAGAATCACCAAGTATCTCAGTCATCAAAGAATTATGAGTACTGGAGCATGACTACAGTGAGGTGAACTTTAGCCTGAGGTACCTGATGGGATGTGGGGAAAAATGAAAGCAAAATGTTTGAGAAGGGGATATTTTTTAAAAATTTCAGAGTGACTCTCATTTATTTTTCAGGCAGCCATGGAACAAGACAGAATTCTAGCAATTCCAGGTCCCTGGTATTGTACCCAAAGTTAAACATCACAATGATATCAATGACAAAAAGAAGAACACTATTATCTCAGTATTGATTGAAAATTGGTACTATTTCCAGAAAGAAGGACACAGTGGCCTTGGCAGCTTGTGCTTTGTACTTTCCAACATCGATTGAGTTTATCAACACTGAAGAAACTATTTCATGATTGTACAGAACAGGCTTTTTTCCTGAAAGTATTACAGCAGTGCAATGCTCGTGGCAGCAGTTACACTGGTGCTGCTACGGAGACCCATGGCATTCAGCTTTACATGCACAGCGTACCCATCCAGGAGCTAGTAAGGAACAAATCTCACTGGATTAGGCACTATCCAATGCTAGTTTTAGTTTTTAAGCCAGAAGACAGCTGAGGCATAGCTACAGACCCAGGTGACATGCTCATGGGTCCTCATTACAATGACACCGACCTCAGAAGCAATCACTGATGATCAAATGCAGGTTTGCTGAAGGTCAGGCCATGCGGGGGCAGGGACATGGGATTCATGTGAGGTTTTACTTTGGGTTGTCAAATTTCTTTGCTGGATATTTTTTGGTAGTGGCCAAGGGAGGAGAGAAGGAATGGCAAAATTATATTAAAATAGTATGCAAATGCCAGTGTCTGTGTAAGTGAGCTTCTTGGTATCCTTGGAAGAGGCTGTGCACCCAGAGAGCAATGTCAGAAAGCATCTGCGAGACCATTAATGTTTCCCATGACAATCTATATACAGAGGGGCTGAACGAAGTCAGAGTTTGCACTGAAGCAGCTGCCTGAAAACCAGCAGACAGATGCGTGTACACCTTTCAGAGACAAGTGTGACAGGTTGCTCCCAACAGTTCCAGTGCTTGGTTGTCTCTGCTCTACAACCCGAAGTACTCGCAAGACTCGAGCTAGTTCAGTGTAACAAGGGGGAGCGCTGCTGGCCGAGGCAGGAGCTGCTGAGCAGATTGTGACAGTGATATCCCGTTCACCCACAGAATTTGTCAGAAGAAATGCTATCCGCCACGTTGCACGACATTCTTGCTGCCCTGCCAGGATGGATTAGTGGTGGGATTACCCAGCATTTCAAGTGAGTGACTTGAGTTACAGCTTGTAAACTACTTGTAAACAACAGAAGACTATGGATCGGTTCTTGGTGTGTAGCAATGCAATGCGTGAGATTATAAATCAAATGCCAGAAAAGCTGTTCATGAGATATCATCTGAGGTCTTGGCTGGGCTTGTTACAGCCTCATCAGGGTCATCCCTGCACTGGGAGGGCTTCAGGGTCAGCTGTACTGCAGCACAGGGCAGGGGCACTGCACACAGGCAGAAGAAAGATTACTCTCTGTGGTAGTCAGCATCTGAAATGACATCTTTAATTAGTCATTGCCTATCCATACTAATTATAGAACGAACCTGACTGGGAGAGGCCAACCACCATGTCCCCAGTGGCCCTGGTGAGCTGCAGGGGCAGAGTTTGTTTGGGAGAGCTGACCCAGAGAGTCCCTCAGTCCGTTCTCTCAAGCTTGAGGTGTAGTTTGTCCCACTCTTCCCAGGTGTCCAGGGACCGGAGTGCAGGCTTGCCGTTTTGTACTGGTAGTCCTGGGTCAGGGAGTTTTCAGCAGACAGCTGGGGCTGTGGTCGTGTTATGCTCTGGCAAGGGCTAGACCTTTTCTCACTCCCTTTTTGATGCCTCTAAGTTACTGTTTCCCCTCTACCTTGATCCTGTCGTTTTTCCTAATTTTTGTACAATTTATATAGATGATGGTTCCCTACAGTGCACGATGATTCACCCACAACTTATGCTCTTGGTATTCCGACACCTGTACAGTATTTCTGTTCCTGTTTTTTTCAAAGCAAAGCCAATATTCATTTTCATTTTAGCTGCTGGATCTGCATATGAGATTGGGACCAGAGGCTTTTCGTAACTACATTAGTCTGCTGATCTGCTCCATCTGATGGTACATGTGTAACACTGGGCAGAACAAAAAGGCTTTCACAAAATATGCTTTGAAGATGGTCAGGGAGATGCAGGAAGCATGCAATGACAAATTCCTCCTCCAAAAACCCCTCAGCTACAAAACCTCATGGTGGGCAAAGCAGATGACAGACTCTTGGACAGCGCAGACTGCCTCCAGTTTTTATGCACATACCTTACTGTATTTGAATCTAGTATTTCACATGAAAGCCCATTCTTCTTGTTTACCATCTTTGCTTCAAAATACTGGATTCTTCCCCCGCATGTTGCTCTTAACCCAATCCCCCACCTGCTCAGTGACTTCATATTTTAGAATAACTCTGGCTAGTTCAAATCATTCACTCCTGACTCTTCTTCATTATCTCCTTTTCAAACTAAACAATTACAGTTCTGTCAGTCACCCTCCAGATACGCGTTGCCTTATGCTCATCTCTCTCCAGCTCCATGACAATGTGACCTTGGTTCTCCAAAATCTCCAGGGAAACCTGGAGCTCGCAAATAATGATCGCTTCGGATAATCACTGCTGGCAGCTCTGCAGAATTCAAGTCTTCACTTGCTACACTCCCAATTAGCCATTGTGCTGGCGGGCTCAATGTTTGATCTGCTGACGTCTGCACCAGAGATGCAGACTGGTCCTTGTTTGCCTCCAACCATGTCACTGGTACCTTTCTGGGCCTGCAGGACCCTGAACTGTGCTGGGAAAGTGGCTGTGGAGGAGTATCTGATGTCTGTTTACTGCCAGGCAGGAGAAGAGGTGGGTAGAGCACCACACTGGCCTCTGCTTGCCACACTGCCGTGAATGAGGACTAACACCAGGGGAGGAGAAACATTTTTTAACATTCATTTCCAATCTGGGCCATGTCAGATATTTGACATCTTTGGGATTGAGTGGGCAGAAATGATCTCTCAGCCACGGAGAAGCCTACTGAGGCAGCCTGACAGCCTCCATTGTCTTCTTCAAGCTCAGCTGGGTGCAACCAAAGAGGTGCTGGGAAAAGAGGACAAGGAGGTGTGGGCAAGGGACAGCCTGGAGGTAACATTGCTCCCAAGGCAATGAGTGTCTTATTCTATTTGCTTCCCCATTGCTTCCCTTGAGATGTCTAGACAGTATAATAATCCAATTTATGAAACCGCCCGAGTCATTTGGAGTGCAGCAGTGCTTTTCGGAGAGGGGTACCAGGGTATAGGCAGCCTTCTTCACGTGGGATAACCAGTGGGAGGACAGAAGCTTCTTCCCACAAGGCAACAGGCAAGATAAGGTCAAGATTTTGAAGGAGACGGCTTTTTGCCATTCCAGCTCTGCTGGGATGCAGAGCAGCCGGAGGCACTGCAGTCTGTGGCAGGATCCAAGGGCTGAATGCTAGGAGCGGGCTATCTCCCTGCCCCCAGAGCCCAGCACCGTGCTATGGAGATCAGGCACTGCCCTGCAGAAGGGGCATCCCCCGCAGGATGTGGTTTTGCTGCCCACCTCCCTACCAGCCTGGGCACAAAAGCTCCGGCAAGATGGTGTGCTGGAAGTACGCTATGTTGGCTGCCTGCCCCCAACTCCCTCCCCCTCAGGACAGCTTTGCCCTGCTAGCACATGGAGCTGAGCTCCGGTGGAGGAAGGTCTGTGGCGTCAGGAAATGACAGCACGTGGTCTCTTTCCCTTTCCTCTGGCACTCCATTTCTTTGGCACGTCTCTGGTCCTGCTTCCTTCTGAGCCATGAAGCCAGAGACCACGTGCATCCCTGAGGGAGGAGAAATGGGCCAAAATTCCACAGTATTTTGAAGGAATGGCTTCTTTATTCTCTATTATCAGTGTGTTATCAGCACCCTAACTCCCAAACACAGCACTACATCAGCTATACGAAAGAAAAATTAATTCTATCCTAGCCGAACCCAGGACATCTGCCTAATTCTACCCTTGTCCTCACCACCGTTTCTATAAGCACTTCTCTTTTTTTAATAGAAAGATTATCTCACCCTTTGCATACTAAGGAGAGGATCAGGAAAGCAGCACTTTGCATATGAAAGGTAGGAAACACCTACCATGTGAATGGAGCTGTCTGGAGCCTGAGTCAAACTACAACTTCTCCCGTTGACAGAAGAATCTCAAGGGGGAATAGAAGAAAGCAAGTTTTTATTTACTTTCTCTAGCACGGTTTTGCTTGAATATCAGCTGTACGGGTTTTCACACATGGAAAAAAAATAAATTCTGGATTAAAACCATGTGGTAAAGGTCAGCTTCCATCCAGATTAATGGGTTTTCCTTTGAGCTGCAAATGACTTTTTAAGAACGGGGGTTTATAATGGAATTTAAATAGAGGGTTTCTCTTTGAACATACCACCAGCAGAACAGCGGTAGTGCTCTCGGGAAAAAAAGAACTTCGGTTGGGTTTTCTCAGGAGATATGAGTGCCTTGTTCCAGACATTAGGGAAGGGTTCCTTGCATTTTGCTCTCACCTCATTCTCTAGCTCCTCTGTCCAGCTGACAGGGAGCGACCAACACCTCCTGAGGCCGAGTCAGATTCTGGTGCACTGACAAGCGTATGCAGCTGCTATTCGTTTTGCTTCTTTCACTCCAGCAGGAGGATAGTGCGTATCCTTGAGAAGACCTACCCGGCTTTTTGCTAATGAGGCTCATGAGTATGTTAAATCATCATGAAAAATTAATGAGACTGCAAAACTCTTCTTCCCACGTAGTCTGCCAGGAAAAGTTTAGTTTTATAATCCTTTCCATTGACTGATCTGAGCAGCCTTAACCCTGGGCAGCTACTGCTGATGTGGGCGCAGCTGGGAGTGATGGGATGCAGCCAGACACAGCAGGCTCCACATCCCCACCCACCCGTCAGTGCCAGGGCAGCCCTGGGTGCAGCTTGCTCTCCCTGAATTGGCAATCTAAGCTGTGCTGGTAACGTCGTGTTTGCTAAGAAATGGAGCAGTGAAGGGAGGGGGGTGGATGTCAAACACCTCTCTTTCTCTGATGACGGATGGAGCCTTGGTGACGAGGAGCGATGGCTAGGAGCAGAGGCTGGCGACTACAGAGCTAACCCTTTAGCGGCTGTGTGAAGAGCACAAGGAAGCATTTATGTCTGTGCACGCTCAGGAGTGAGAGTGCTATCTTCTTGTGCTTTATTGCCATAAATTTGAGTTCCTGAGGGAGCAGCATGAGTGAAATTCAAAATACACCTGTTTTGGATGCCTTAACTTGTCTCTGTAACCTAACTGTTACAGGCTCGGCATTTGTTTCAAAAGCCCTGTTTGCATGAGCAGGGGTTACTCAGGCAAGCAAAGCTACCAGGGCTTCCCAATAGCTGTGACTCCATGGAAAGTGGAGGATTTAAAGCAGTGCTGGATGGTGTAACAGGCACTCAAGCAAGCCCCAGACCCAAAAGCACACGGGCCTCTGGCCGAGATCTTCAGAGCTGTCTGAAGGCACTGCCCCACTGCTCCCCCAGGCAGCTGGGGGTGTCTCTGCACCCACATCCGCTATCGAACAGGAGCAAAACTCTTTGGATTCCAGAGGGAATTTCCATCCTCTAGACCTCAGGTGTGCTCTGAACAGGCAGAATCTGAAGAGATCAGAAGAGCGGTTGCCTCTGGTCTAACAAATGGCAATGTGCTTGCAAATTTGGGGATGGCTTCTTGCCCATGATCATGGGCTTGTTGACATTTCCGGAAAATGACAATGTGGCTGCCAGCCTGGTTTAAGACACCGGGTAAAGGAGCATATGGTGCTGGGGGGATGGAGAAGATGAGGGCTGCAGGGTTTTATGGATGAGATCTCTGGAGTGAAAACCGTGCTTGCCCAAAGCCTAGCGCAATCGGGATGCTGTCTGAGACACGCTGAGCTTTACCAACAATAGCTCACCCATTGCTGCAGAAGGGGAAGGGAGAGCTCACCATGCTGCGGGACAGAAACCGACAGGGTGGCCAAGCCAGGCAGTTGCTCCCTGACACAGTTGGCTCCACATAGCATGTGGAACAACAGCAGGAGAGACCACGGCACCGGCCGTACAGCACCCATCTCCCAGCCCCAGAACTGGGGCGGGCGGTTCGGCAGGCAGTGACGGGAGGACAAGAGGACGGGACACAGCTTTGGTAGGCTGTGCCCAGCTCTGCACCCTCCAGCCCCGGGAAAAAATCCCGGCGGCACCGGCACCTCCGCACCCACAGAGCCGGGGGTGGAGGCAAGGCGGGAGCTCCCACCCGCCGGGGCACCACCTCCACAGCGCCGGGTCGGGCCCTCCGCACCGGGCACAGCACGGCCCCGCCGACTGCCCCGCCGCACCGGGCACGGCAGCGCTGCCGGCCGCTCCACCCGCGACGGGAGGCAAGTCCCCCCATTCCCCCCGGCGCCCCGCGCTCCTACCTGGGCGAGGCGGGGCCGCGGCCGCGGCGCGTCCCCTCGGGCCGCTGCTCCCGGCGCGGCGAGCCCGTCGCGGCCTCCATGGCCGGCGGCGGGGCGCTGTCCGCAGCCCGCGGTGCTGAACGCTCCCGGCGCGGCGGCGGCAGCGCCCCGGCGCGGTTCCGAGCGGCGCTTGCGCGGCCGCGGAGGCGGGCCCGGCGCGGACGGCCAATGGCCGCGGGGCGGGGGCTGAGAGGGGTGCGAGTGGGCACCGAGCCCGGGCCGCCCGGCGGGGAGGGAGGCAGGCGCTCCTGGGGATGGACCGAACTGCCTCGCCCGGCTCCGGATGGACTCGTGGGAGTGCTGAGGGGAGATGCAGGTTCACAGCCCTGCGGGTGGCAGGTCCCTCGGCTCACCATACCGGAGCTGGGGAAGGTCCCAGAGTCATTCCCGGATGTGTGTGGCAGGTGTACGGCAGTGTTTTGAAGCGTGCGGGTTTATCCTCTGGATTTCAGCAGCACTAAGTAAGTAAACCATTTGTGGAAATAGATGGCAGTTTGAAACAGATTAGCTGAAAGCACAGAGAACAGGAGTAGGTCAGATCCCCTCCCTGCAGGATCCTGCTGTCATTGGTACCATGGAATCACACGGAGCTGTGTGGTAGCCATGCACACCCCCTCGTGCTGTGGGGAGCGCTTCCCACAGAGCTTGTGGAAGGGGGCTGCTCTTTCTGCAACCTCTCCCATGCCACTGACTGTGATGCTACTTGTGCTTGGAAGGGCCTGCACCTTTCTCATGAGTGTGCGTAAGGCCATGGGAGTGGCAGTGACCTCCTCCCTTCTCATCACCCCATGTGTGGCCATGGTGATGGCCATGCCTGCAGCCCTCAGTGTGGCAGTGACCTTCTTTCTCATGAGGGTGGCATCCTTTTTGCTACACACACTACAGAAAAGCCAAAGCAAAAAAGGGAGAGTATTAGACCAGAGAGTATTCTGTAACTCCCACTAATCCTCTAAATGCTTAGAATAAGCCCGTCCTGCCTTAATGACTTAAATGCCTGAGCCAGTTTAAAGAGCAAAAAGCTTTTCCTAATGCCAGGGTGGATGACTCTCTCCAAACCCTGCAGGAAGGCGATTCTGTGGGCAGGCTGCGAGCAGCACTGGTGTCCCAGCACAACCAACCCCACTGCGCTGGGCCATAGGGTGCTGCCCCGCCCTGGGAACCAGCCCACTGTTCTGAGCCTTAGCCACAGAAATGCTGCTGGCCCGGCAGGATCAGGTAACGTTGTGAGGAGCAGCTATGGAGTAGTCTGTAGGATGTGACCCAGCAGGAAAGACTGAAACCTAGTACCTGCTGAAAAGATTGGCTGGCATTAACAAGGTGACAAGGACATGGGTGCTATTTCCTTTTCTTTCCTCCCCATGGGAAATAATAATACTTGTGACAGTAATGATAGTAATAAAGCCATGGGAGCTGACAGGACGGTGGGAATCAGCTGAACTGCAAGCATCCCACCACTTCTGTCAGACAGCCACATCTTTTGTTTGGCTCAGCCCAATGTGTGAACTCCTTGTCTGTGAAATGGGGGCGATCACACTTCCTCACTCCCCTGGCTTGCCAGATTTCCTCTGTGGCCTGCGAGATACTCGACACTGGGATTAATATTCTTTCACTGCCCTTACCCAGACCCCGCAGTGGAGCTCACGCTCCCAGACAGCTGCAAAGCTGGCATGAGGCAGGCAGCGGGGCCACTCGTGTCCTTGTCACATGGCTGGGGGATGGAGCGGTTGGTTGGTATGTCACGTTGGCTTTTTTTTCCCTACTTGATCAGCGTGGGAGCTGGCTCTTTGCCATGGCAACCTACATCCGAGACCTGCTGGCATCAGACGGGTCCAGCTGGTCCCCCATGTCCCTCTGACTTGAAGGAAGGTGGAGGAGGGTGAGCGAGAGGGATGGAGAAGGGGATGATGAAAAAAGTGTAGCAGCAAAGAGAAAAACAGCAAGCAGAAGAGGAGTAGGGTCAGGAACATTACAAAAGCCACCAGTAATGGATGTATTTGGAAAGAGAAAAAAGCTGGCGAGCAGAGGGGGAGGGGACAGGAAGAGGGACGGTATATGAGCAGGCAAATGGGACACAGATGCACTGGGGCTGACGTGAGAGGTGGCTGAGGGGTTAGACAAGCTTGTGACACTGCTCTGCTGCAAAAAGCCCTCTGTCCTCCCAGACAGCAGTTTTCTGCTGCTGACCGTGAGAAATTTGGGGATCCATCAACTAATCAGTTCGTGAGAAGTATCCAAGAGCAGACAGCTTGCTGGCTTGGGGCCCCGGCTCCCCAGGCAGGGCTTGGAACCTCTGCCTTAGGAAAAAGGTCAGAAAGCACCACTCCCATGAGAGCCAGGGCAAACAACTCCCTGCCTTCTATCTGTGGTCTCCTCAGGAGCAGGCTGAGGTAGATGGGAAGGCTGCCAAGGGGACTGCGCAACAGAGCCCTGTGAGGAGAGCTGGGTATTTTTGTCTACTTGGTACTCGTGGCAATTGAAGAAGGGTTTCTTACATCTCCTGCTTAACCTGTGAAAGAGATAAGAGGAAAAAACTTTGCATTTCAGCTTTGATACTTTATTTACTTGAAGCATCTCTTTGTTTTGTATAGCTTATTGCTTCTAGCCCTCCTGTTCACCATCCACTTGCTTTTCTTTCACAAACAAAAAGCAGAACATTGTGTCAGCAGCTCTCTGCTGTCTTGAGAGAAGTCTGAGTCAGAAGTGACTTTGCTGCGTGTGCAAAGTTCCCCCAGTCTGGAGGTTCCTCCCTCTCCCACCCAAGTCAGTAACAAGGCTCCCTTTAGCTTTAGGAGTCCAAGCCAGCCATATCCTTAGAGAAGCTGAAGAAAGCAGAATAAGGCTTTAACTTGGTGGGCTGGCAGACATGACCACAAATATTTCCCAGTGGATTTTTGTTGTGCTACAGTCACAGTTCAGCGTGGCCATTTCACAGCACCCTACCTTATCGCAGTTCCTTTCAGCACAATTTGTTTTCCTTCACCAGAAATCATTTCCCCAAGCAGAATTTAGCTTGGATCACGATGTCCTGACCCCCGTTAGCAGAGCTCAGCATTTCACACTTCAGTCTTGGCTGGCTTGGCGAAGCCCCCGCAGCAGCCAGGCAGGGCAGCATGCTGGAGCATTGCTGTCCCAGGCTTGTTCTGTTTGGCAGTCTCTTGGCTGATTGCTAACATTTGGCATTGGCTAGTTGGGCTCGGATCACTTCATCTCCACTGAATCTGTCACAAGGCAGTCCTGCCAATGCTCTGCTCAGTCTTCTGAGAGAAGAAACAGGAAAAGCCAGCACATCAAGACCTGGCTCTGACCCTGGTGTCACCAGCAGAAGGTTGGGGTGGTTTTTGATCATGGGTCATGACACTGGGCCTGCTGGCAACAGATGAAGCCCCATAACCCAAGGGGACATGGTTAGACACCTGCTACACCACTGAGAAACACACAGGTCTGTGGGGCAGGATGGGATCCACCCCAGGATGCCTGACTGCTGTCTGGAGGGAGGGTGTAGAGAGGGAGGTTGGTCTCTTCTCACAAATTATAAGTGACAGGACAAGAGGAAATGACCACAAGTAGTGCTAGGGGAGCTTTCGATAGGAGGCTGGGGAAGTGTCTTTCCCCAGAGGCCAGGCTGCCCAGGGAAGAGTGCAGTCCCTGTCCCTGCGGGATGTAAAAGCCGTGCTGACGTGGCACTTAGGGACATGAGTGGGCCTGGCAGTGTGAGGTTAACAGTTGGACTTGGTGATCTTAAAGGTCTTTTCCAACCTAAACAGATCTATGATTCCAAATCCTCGGAGCTTTGCTTCCCTGTCTGAAGCAATTCACAACGAGCAGCAAAGTGTGTACACACCACATGCTCATCCCCCAGCTGAGGCATTTCCACCAGCCAGTGCAGCCATGTTGCACAGTCGTGCTCCAAAACAAGCCCCTGACTTTCTGGCCAGACACCCACTTTCTGCTGTTTCCCCGTTCTGCTGTGTGTGTGTCTGGCTTTATGAGCAGCCAGTGACAGCGCAGAACAGAATCAGCAAGTCCTGCAGTCCTTCTGGCAAGTGATGCAAACAGACTGCTGCAAATACGCCTATGTTTGTGCCACGACATCGCATCCAAGGAGGGGGCTGGCATGGAGCAGGAGCTCCTCTCAGACCTTTGTTGCTTGGGCTTGCACCCACCTGCAATCAGCGTCTGAAGGGAGCGGCTGTGGTGGACGAAATCCTTGGAGCCAGGAGTCCCTGTCTTCAGAACTAGCTTGGCTCCTGCTCCTGCACTCAGTGGTGGAGGAGCTGCCTGTGCCCAGCCACACACGTCACTGACCAGAAGCTGATGCTGTCCCCAGTGCCTGCTGCCATGTAGAGTATTGCCACCCTGCAGCTTCTCTGTGCTTGGCCAGTTGGAGACTGGCCATTCTGGGGCCGGGGGAGTGGGGGTGGGTGGGGGGCATGTGCTGTTCCCAAGATTTCATCCCCTTACGGAAAAAATCCAAGAGCGAC
Organism: Porphyrio hochstetteri; assembly: GCA_020800305.1. Classification (NCBI taxonomy): domain Eukaryota; kingdom Metazoa; phylum Chordata; class Aves; order Gruiformes; family Rallidae; genus Porphyrio; species Porphyrio hochstetteri. Next base: position 33,284,713 of record CM036908.1, read on the forward strand.
AAGGAAGCATGACTAAATGGGGGTCCCAAACTGTTTTAGGAGCATCAGTGATACCCTTAAGACAATTCCTTCAAGCTGAGACCATCCTTCATCCAGAGGAATGTTTTCTTCCACAGTGGGTGAGTCAGCGGGATGGAGGCAGAGTGGTCGGGACCCATCTGTGGATGGGGACACATCCCTGCCTCTCTTGCTGCAGGCAGTGCTACTCTGTGTCTCAGGAAAAACACCCTCAAAGCAGACTGCTTCCAATCGTGACACCACCATGATGTTTTGCACAAGTTTCAGGGACAGCCAAGCCCTTGGAGCCACCATGGTCAAGGCAAGGTTGGAGATCACCATGCAGCTGCTTCGGTTTGCAGCAGGCTGTTGGTTTCCAAGCAATGTGCAAGGCCTTGCAGATTTGCTCAAACCCTGGCCTGTCACTGCTCACTGGAGCAATAAAATAGCTCCTCAAAGCCAGCAACAGCGTGCCAGATACCTTCCGTGCTGGAAGATTTCCATGGGTACAGAAGCAGCAGTCCTGGCCTTTGCTGCTTCATAAACCTCCCGTTGTCTCAGCCTGTGAAACTGCTCCCTTAGCCAGAGTACTGGTCCTTGGCAGGGCCAGTGCTGCGTTAGCAAATCAAGGCCCGCTCACCTTCACCATGCAGAGCTTATTTTACAGGTGACTGTAGCTACCCACCTCCTGCAACTTCAGGAGGGTTTAATTTAGAGACAGAAATGCGCTTGAAGCACAGTCTGAATGCCAAGACCCAAGTCAGACCTGTTTATCCAAACAGCCACTTACTTCTAGGCTGACATGCCAAAAACATCAGTGCTGGGTGCCCAAAGAGAAAGGTATAGATGCATGTTTGGTCTCCCTTTCAGAGCCAGTTTGATGTGTTGCTGATCTGCTGCCCCGGAGGCACCGCATGAGCAGAGCCGTTCCCACAGAAGGCCGTGTGTCTCTGTGGACACCGGCACTTGACAGCGCCCATCGTTTCCCTCCTTGCAGCGCCATTTACGTTGAGGCAGGTGAGCTGGTCCATGATTGCCTTTTTCTGGCTCGTAGGGGTACTGGCTTGGTGAAGCAGAAATTCTTTAAGACATGTAGCTACTAATAAAACCAAACCCATTTGGTTTATTCCAAGCCATTTGTGACCACTCTGTCCTGGGATGGGCTCGGAGGAGCTGTCGCCTTCCCAAATTTGTGCAAAATTGTCTGTGCTTATAGGATGAGTCCTCCACAACATACGTCAGTACCAGGTGCAAGATTTCAAAGGCACTTTGCCCAGGTTGCCAGGAAGGCCAACGGCATCCTGGCTTGTGTCAGACCCAGCGTGGCCAGTAGGTCTGGCAAGTGATTGTGCCCCTGGACTCGGCATTGATGAGGCTACACCCTGAGTGCTGGGTCCAGTTCTGGGTCCCTCACTACAAGAAGGACATTGAGGTCCTGGAGCAAGTCCAGAGAAGGGCAACCAGGCTGGGGAAGGGGCTGGAGGGCAAATCCTGTGACGAGTGGCTGAGGGAGCTGGGGGTGTTCAGCCTGGAGAAGAGGAGGCTGAGGGGAGACCTTATCACTGCCTACACTGACCTGACAGGAGGGCGCAGGGAGGTGGGTGATGGTCTCTTCAGCCAGGTGACAGGAGATGGGACAAGGGGAAATGGTCTCAAGCTGTGCCAGGGCAGGGTCAGATCAGATGTTAGGGAAAAGTTCTTCCCTGAAAGAGTTGTGGGGATGTGGAACAGGCTGCCCAGGGAGGGGGTTGAGTCCCTGCCTCTGGGTGTGTTTAACAGACGGGTAGATGGGGTGCTCAGGGATATGGGTTAGCATAGGACAGGAACGGTTGGACTCGATGAGCTTAAATGTCTTTTCCAACCTTGTGATTCTGTGACTGAGGAATCAGGCTCATGGGGCAATTCTTGTGGCCTGTCATTATCTCCTCCCATCACGTGTGCCCAGGCTGTGTGCTGGAGCACGGCCCACACATGGTACACGAAGGAGAGGTTCATGCAGGGCCCTTCTCTGGTTCTCAGGGTGACTGCGAGTTTCCTGCAGCACTGGAAACCTCTGAGTGGCTGTTGACACAACACTATGGGCTGAGAAGGTGCCAGGCATATGGCAGTTATGTTTCTGGGCACTGGCACATTGCAAACTGAAGCAAATAAGTGATGTGATGAGCTTTCTGTGTGTTTAAAGGCCCAGGAAGCCCCAATACAGCATTGTCTTGGCAGGGAAAAATCGCACTGTAGATATATTGTACCATTTTCCTTGTGCTGGGAGCACAGCCACATTTACTCTGAAGCAGGCCATATGCTCGCACCATTTTCCAGAGTGACTGAGAGTGAGCCAGTTCCCTCAGAGCATCCTGAAATATCCCAGACTAATTAATCCTTTGCACGTAAATATTCTACTTATGGGAATCTGGAACATCAATTCTCAGCATGGGGAAGGCCAGGGAAGGGGTTGGGATATATCAATGTACCTTGACAAACTGTCTCTTCCAATACTTTAGCTTCAAAAGGTTTGAAAATCACAGCTGACTTGCAGTGGAACTGAGGATCTTGCAAACAGCCTGCAGTGTGGCTCTGCCAACTGCATCCTGGGCTGCATCACCAGAAGTGTGGCCAGCAGATCGAGAGAGGGGATTCTGCCCCTCTGCTCTGCTCTGCTCTGGGGAGACCTCACCTGGAGTGTTGTGTCCAGCTATGGAGCCCTCAGCACAAGGACAGGGACCGTTGCAGTGTGTGTCCAGAGGAGAGACATGAGGAGGCTGGAGCACCTCTCCTGTGAAGCCAGACTGAGAGAGTTGGGTTGTTCAGCCTGGAGAAGAGAAGGCTCTGGGGGGACCTTATAGCCGCCTTCCAGTCCTTGAAAGGTACCTCTAATAAAGCTGTGGAAGAACTGTTCCCAAGGGTGTGTAGCATTAGGACAAGGGGTGATGGCTTTAAACTAGAAAAGGAGAGATTTAGGTTGGGTATTAGGAGAAAGTTCTTCACTCTGAGAGTGGTGAGACACTGGCATGGGATCCCCAGAGAGGTGGTGGAGGCCCCGTCCCTGGAGACATTCAAGGTCAGGCCTGATGGGGCTCTGAGCGCCCTGATCTAGTGCAGATGTAGCTGTCACTGAAGGGGTGGGACTGGATGGTGTCTGCCAGCCCAGCACATCCGATGAGTTTGTGATTTTGTGACTTGGCAGGATATTTGTACGAGATCAAACGCTGCAAAACCGGCCTTCTCCTCCCGCAGACTCCGGTCGAGACAAGACCCGCGTTTCAGGACTGGTTCTGCCCAAGTCGCTTTACCCAAGCGTGTCACAGCAGCGAACCGCTCACAGCGCAGCTCCGTCCGCCGCACCGCGCTGACGGGAGGCGCCAGCCGGGCCCGGCCACAGCCCCGGCCTCGGTCGCGCCGCCGGCGGCACCGCGACTTCCTTCGCTCGGCGCCGAGGAGGTCCCCAGCCACAGCGCCCGGCGGCGCGGGGCGCGGGAAGGGCCCGGCGCAGGCCCCGCACCACCCCACCACGCCCCGCCCCAGCTCGGCGCCGCAGCGGAAGCGGGCGAGCGCCCCGGGGCGCTCGGCGCCGCCTTGCGTAGCAGTGGCCTTGGCTGCTGCCGGGGATCGGCTCCACGGGCTTCCCCACGCCCGGCGGCACCCCTTCGCCCCGCGCACGGCGGAGGGCGGCCTCAGGGGGCGAAGTGGGCCGCGGCCTCACCGCGGGCACGGCGGGGCGCATGCGCGTCTCGCCAGCTTCCACCTCCGCAACCTGTCTCCCCCACAGTCCCGGCGGCGCGGGTCTGACCTCAGTGCCGCCGCGGCCGGCGGGCAGCGGCCCGGTGCCTTTCCGCAGCGCCGCTCTGAACGCGCCTCCCGCCCGCAGCTGGTCGGCTTGTGCCGCCACCCCGTGCCGCGCCCGCCTCGGCTCCCTCCGCCACCACTCGGGTCTTCCCGGAGAGGCGCGGCGGCGCCCCCTGCCGGCGGGGAGCGCGCCTCGTCGTGACCTCGGGTTCGGTTCCCCCCCGAGCCCTCTGAGGAGACAGGGGCGGAGCTCCCGAATGAAAACATCGCTTGAACTCAGCCTCCTCCGTGGAAGCGTCCCAGGGCGGGGCGGCGGGCGCTCCCGGTGTCCCGCGGTGAGGCTTAGCTCCTGCCAAAGCTGTGCCGTGCTCCCCCGGGGGTCGGAGAGGGGGCTGTCAGGTCTCCATCCCCGACGGCTTTAGGGGAGGACTTGCGGCCAGGAGGGCGGCGGGGGGGCCGTGCTGCTGCGGCGGGTGAAGGCAGGTGGCAGGTCCCCGCAGCTGTGCCACGAGACCCGCCGGGAGCAAGCCGTTGCCCCTGCGCGGTCGGCGGTGTCACCAACGGCTGCCGCCGGCAAAGAGCTGTGGCGGCTGCTCCTGCGCTTGCGGTGGCTTTGGGGTTGCGCAGCTGCAGCTGCGAGCCCACCCCAGCCCCACCGCCACATCACCTCCTCCGTGTATCCCCGTCCACATCACCTCCCCCATGTCACCCTCGACACATCACCTCCTCCGTGTGCTCCCGTCCCATTCTGCCCGTGGCTGCTGGCACCGCTCCGTGACGCCAAAGCCTGCCAGGCCCCGTGGCTGTCAGAGGCTGAACCCTGTCATTGTCCTCGTCCCCCTACTCCCCGCTACATCCTGTGCCCATGGCTTTGCTGAGGCTTGGTCCCGGCTCGGCCCCGTGCCCACCCTCCGTGGCGTTGCCACGGGCAGATATTGGCCCCACTGGCAGCGCTGCAGGTGACTGGGGGGCTCACTCCAAAATCCCCCCCTCCATGGGCCAGACTCCCCTGCCCAGCATGACCCCCCGCATTACTATGACGATGCCACGGCTGTGTCGGAAGGGTCCCCCTCTGCCAGCGCTGGGGACTTCTCTGAGGGGAGCTGGGGCTGTGGCCCACCCACAGGTAAGAGGGGCCACAGCTGCCCTGTCCCCTAGAGAGCCAGCCCGGGGGCTGGGCTGCAGTGGCGGGTGGGCAGCAGGTCTGCAGGGCCTGTGCCAAGACATGGGTGTCCCCTAAGGTGGGACCTGGAGACCCTCCCGCAGAGGGGGGGGGGTGTGGTGTTTATTCTGTTACTGAGAATTTCTCTTTTCTGTTAAAATCCAGAACTATATCCAGGGCTGGCCCCTTGTGCCAGGGTACATCAGCCATCCCTGGGGGACGCGGGGTGGGAGCTGGACCCCCTGGCATGGCCCTGTGCATGATGGGGATGGGGAAGGAAGGAGAAGAACTGTTAAATCCCACCCTCTGCCCTCCTGGATACGTTCACAAGCGCACAAGGTCGGTCGGCCTCTGCCAGGGAATCCCTGTGGATAATCCATCCTCCTCCCATGGGAACATCCGATAACTTCGCCTTGAACTCCTGAAAGTCCTCAGGCGCGAGGCCTTGCAGCGCTCATGAGAGGACGGCTAAAGAGCGCTCTTCTCCTGCCATCAGGGGATGATGCCACCTAAAGATGCCAGCGGTTAGACATCACAGCTATGCCAAGGGCAAGAGGTTTTGGACCTGTTTGGAGCTGGGCTCCAAGTTTGTCCCGTACAGCTCGGTGCTTCATGACCCGGAAAGACCGGAATCAGTCAGCCAGCATGGCAAGGTCACCAAGGGTGCGGTCACTGCAGCATGCAGCACGGTGGGGATGTCCCCCCACCTTTGGGATGGTCGTGGGAGAGAAAATGCACCGTGGGGGCTTTGGACCAGACTGGGAGCCCATCAGGACCTGGGGATATCCTGGTCCACACCACCCTCCACACCGGGCAGTGGGATCCAGCCAGAAGGGCTCAGGCACTGCTTGAAATCCCCATCACAGAGTCACAGAATCCCAGAATCACAAGGTTGGAAAAGCCTTTTGAGATCAACAAGTCGAATCTTTCCTGTCCTATGCTAGCCCATATCCCTGAGCACCTCATCTACCCGTCTGTTAAACACACCCAGGGGCAGGGACTCAACCCCCTCCCTGGGCAGCCTGTTCCACATCCCCACAACTCTTTCAGGGAAGAACTTTTCCCTAACATCTGATCTGACCCTGCCCTGGCGCAGCTTGAGGCCATTTCCCCTTGTCCCATCTCCTGTCACCTGGCTGAAGAGACCATCACCCACCTCCCTGCACCCTCCTGTCAGGTCAGTGTAGGCGGTGAGAAGGTCTCCCCTCAGCCTCCTCTTCTCCAATCTGAACACCACCAGCTCCCTCAGCCACTCGTCACAGGATTTGCCCTCTAGCCCCTTCCCCAGCCTGGTTGCCCTCCTGTGGCCAGCTCCAGGACCTCAATGTCCTTCTTATGGTGAGGAGCCCAGAACCGGACCCAGCACTTGAGTTGTGGCCTCACTAATGCCGAGTCCAGGGGCACAATCACCTCCCCAGACCTGCTGGCCACGCTGGGTCTGACTCAAGCCAGGATGCCGTTGGCCTTCCTGGCCAGACAGGCACACTGCTGGCTCATGGTCAGTCGGCAGTAAGCCAACACCCCCAGGTCCTTATCCACCTGACAGCTCTCCAGACCGTCTCCCCAAACATGTAGCACTGCAGAACTCTTCCCTTGGCGTTGTTAAACCTCATCCTATTGGTCTCAGCCCATCAGTCCAGCCTCTTTAGATCCCTCTGAAGAGCCTCCTTACCCTCAGCCAGATCGACATGTCCTCCCATCTCAGTGTCATCAGCAAATGTACTGAGGGAACATTCCACCCCTTCATCCAGGACACTGATAAAGACGTTTAACAGGACGAGCCCCAGGACTGGGCCCGGGGAGACACCACTTTTGACTGAACCCATATGGGACAGGGCTCCATGGGGACATCTAACCAGACTGGGAGGTGCAGCCCCTCTGGTCCCCTCCTCCCAGTGTGGCCACCATGTCGCCTTATACCCACAACATCGGGCAGTGGGATCCTCTCAGAAGGGCTCAGATGCTCCCTGGAATCCCCGTCCCACATGCAGTCAGGGCTTCTCTTTGCAATGGCAGCCCAACATCCGGAGCACCCTTCCTCTTCCCTTGCCACGGGGCTCGCCCCACCTGGATGGGGAAGTTCAGACCAGAAGGATTCCCGGCAATAAGCCCAGGGTGAAGAGGCTGTTTTGGGGGAGAAAAGGCGGCTTTAGGACAGCGTGTGGGTGCTCACAGCTGCCACAGCCCCTCTGCTGCTTCTCACCTCCCAGCGCTGGCAGCTCTCCCCTCTCGCAGCAACGGCCTGTGGGTTAGACTGAAAAGCCACCAAACCTCTGAGTTTCCAGCCATGCTGGAGTAAGTGCACTTTGCTTGGGGTCCCCAGGGCTTTCATTGGCCTTGTCTTGGTAAGGAAATCGAGGGACCTTCCTCTCCGGGAGCAGAGCCGGCTGCAATTAGTCTCCTGCAAATTCAGGAAAGCCATGGGAAGCTGCAGTTTTCTGCAGGAATTACAGCCTGCTGAAGTGTTCAACTCAGAGCAGGGGAGGGAACCTCCAAGTGGACCCCATCGCAGACAACGTGGAGCTAAATTTAGATGCCTGAAACTGCCAATTAGGAGAGAGAAATTAAATATAGCTGTTGTAAATGGGGAGGTAGACTGGGAGAGGATCATTAGGGTGATATACCTGAAAGGGAAAGGAAAAAGGAGCTGGGAACAACAGTCCCTGTCCTGGGGCAGGTGGCACTGCAAAACAAAGCCTGGCTGTGGGTCAGAGCAGGGTGCTTCCAGCAATGCCTTCAAGCTTTAGCTCAAACGGAAATGAAACAGCTCAACAGCAGCCTGTGACACCGGAGCCTGACAGGCCCCGTGGCTGTCAGAGGCTGAACCCTGTCCTCATCCTCATATGCGACCGCAAACTCGGGGTGCTCCTGCTCACCCCACCTCCTGTGCCCATGGCTTTGCTGGAGCTCGGTCCCGGCTCAGCCCCGTGCCCCCCTCTGTGGTGTTGCTGCGGGCAGATACCGGCCCCAGCGGCAGCGCTGCAGGTGGCTGGGGAGCTGCGTGTGGTCGGTGCCGGTGCTGGGTCCCTGCCTGGGCTCAAACTGCTTCTTTCCTGCCCACAGTGCAGGGACGTGACTGCTGGCAGCACGGGCAGCAATGCCATGTGCTGCCGGGCTGCGCGAGGGGCTGGGGATGTGCCCCCTGCAATCAACATGGTAAGCCAGGGTCTGCTTTGCGTTGGTGCCCCTCTGGGGTCTCCAGGCACCCCAGAGATGGCAGCACCCCAAGGATGGGACCTGACACGTGAGACCATTGGGATTCGCCCTGCACCGGGACTGAGGGTGGCCATGCGGAGGCTCTGGCAAGTTTTGGGATGAATCCCATCGCCGTTGGGCCTGGGCTCTTGCTGGGATCAGGCAGCAGGGTCAGCTCCAGGCGGGGACAAAAAGTGGGGAAGATCCATGTGCACCGTGACAGTGGCAGCAAATGTGCTGGGAGGTTTGGGGAGGCTGGCTCTGCCCAGGGACATCTGGGTGCTGACCCCCAGCAGGAAGGTTTGTGACGCCAGAAGCAGAGTTGAGCCTCATATTTGGGCACGGAGCACGTTATTGGAGGGTGGGAGATAACCCACCTGATAACGGCTCACAAGGTGCTGGGTCTCCATTGGCTCCCAGCTGTGACGCTGCTGCCTATATATCACCCACCCCGCACCGGGGGGTTCCAGCTCAGTACAATGGTGCCCATCGGGGTGCTGGGGCTGCTCCTGTGCCTGCAGCTCTGCAGGGGTGACACCTCTATTCCGGGGACAGCTGTGGGGCAGGAGACCCCCCCTTCCTCTCCACAGCCCTGGGCTGTAGTCAGCACCCTCCCTGCCACAGGCTCCGGGGAGCTGCGGCTGGTGAACGGTGGCGGGCGCTGCGCTGGCCGGGTGGAGGTGAAGCACGAGGGCGAGTGGGGCTCTGTCTGCGTCTACGACTTTGTGTGGGAGTCCAGATGGGCCACGGTGGTGTGCAAGTCCCTGGGCTGTGGTCCGGTTGTCCACTCGTCTGTGAACGCCCCGTTTGGGCAGGGCACCGGCCGGATCTGGCTCCATCTCTTCTTTTGCACCGGCAATGAGGAGTTCCTTCAGGATTGTATCCACTTAGAATGGGGAAATCACCACTGCAGCCACGAGTGGGATGTGGGGGTGACCTGTGAAGGTAAGGTGAGGAGGGGTGGCTGAGCTGCAGTACCCATCTGGTGCTGGGGCATTCGCCAGCATCACTGAGGCCGTGCCGGTGCCCCATGCAGATGCGCTGGAGCTGAGGCTGGCTGACGGTGGGGGTCCCTGTGCCGGGAGGGTGGAACTGAAGCTGCAGGGACACTGGGGCACCGTGGGTGATGATAACTGGGACATGGAGGACGCCGAGGTGGTTTGCCAGCAGCTGGGCTGCGGCTCGGCTGCCAGCGCCTATAGTGCCAGCACCCGCTTCGGTGAAGGCACAGGCTCCATGAACCTGGCTCGGGTGGACTGCCGAGGGGACGAGACCGCCCTCTGGTACTGCAAAATCTACAGATGGGGACCCTATTATGGCATTCATAGCTATGACACTGCCGTCGTCTGCCAAGGTAGGAGCCAGACAGCATGGGGGGAACAAGCTGGTCCCAACACAGCCCCAAGTACCGACCCCCATGCATCTCCCTGCAGGCTTTTCCCGGCTGGTCGGCAGCAACATGGCCTGTGCTGGGCGGCTGGAGGTGCGGCAGGGCCGAAACTGGACCAGAGTCTGCGAGGGGGACGTGGACATCAAGGCCGCCCAGGTGGTCTGTCGGGAGCTGGGCTGTGGCCCGGCACTGGCCGTCCCTGGCGCCGGCTGGTTTGAAGCGGGAACGGGGCCATTCTGGCAGGGGGGGTTCGAGTGCACCGGCACCGAGCCCCTCCTCTCTGCCTGCACCCAGAGGCTGCCCCTCAGTGAGGGCTGCACTGGCCACGCCACCATCATCTGCTCCTGTAAGCCCTGGGGATGCTGAGGGGGTGTTGGCGTCCCCACATGCCATCAGGTCCCCCAACACCCTTTCTTCTGCAGCCTACACGGGTTTCCGGCTGGTGGGCGACAACTCGAGCTGCACCGGGCGGGTGGAAGTGGAGGCAGGGGGGATGTGGGGGTCTCTCTGTGCCAGCAGCTGGGACCTGCCCGCTGCCCATGTCCTCTGCCACCACCTCGGCTGCGGCCCTGCCGTCACTGTGCTCCCGGGAGGCTACTTCGGAGGTGGGGATGGGCAACTGTGGCGGGACACCTTTGGCTGCATTGGGAGCGAGCGTCACCCAGGCCAGTGTCCCACCATGGTGCTGGGGCAGCCTGCCTGCCTTCCTAGCCACACTGCTGCCGTCAACTGCTCAGGTCTGTACTGCAAATAATTAGGGGAGTTTGGGACACCACAAATATTGTGAGAGGGGGCAGAGGGCCATTTCGGGGCAGGGGATGGGCTGAAGCAGCTGCATGGCACTGAGTTTCAGGGAGTTTGCAGGTGTTGCGGAGCCGCTGCGGCTGGTGGAGGGGGAGAGCCGGTGCGACGGGCGGTTGGAAGTGGCCACCAGCCTCGGTGCCTGGGCCCGTGTGCCAGCGGGGCTGTGGGATAACCAGGGTGCCAGCGTGGTGTGCCGGCAGCTGGGCTGTGGCGTGCCGGAGAAGGTCTACACAGTGCCGGGCTCCAGCCCCGCAGCACTGCAGGGGCTGTGGTGTGCCGGCACCGAGCACAGCCTGGCCCAGTGCAACGTCTCGGGGATGGCTCCTGTGCCAACCGGCAGCCCCGAAGAGGTGGCCGTGGTCTGCTCAGGTGAGTGTCCTGGGGAGTGCCGGGAGGGTGCCGACACCCTGAGCAGCTGCCCCAGCCCGGGTCCCTCCATGCCCCACAGGCAGCCGGCGGGTGATGCTGTTGGGTGGCACCGGACGCTGCGCTGGGAGGGTGGAGGTCTACATCAATGGCACGTGGGGCAGCGTCTGCCAGGACGCCTGGGACCTCTCGGATGCCACCGTGGTCTGCCGCCAGCTGGGGTGCGGAACGGCACTGGAGGCACCTGGATCAGCTCCCTTTGGTCCTGGCACGGGGCCGCTGTGGCTGGATGCTGGTGGATGTGCCGGTACAGAGGCATCGCTCTGGGACTGCCCGGCCTTGGCACCGCGCGTCTGCCGGCGTGGTGGCGGGGCGGGAGCCGTCTGCTCAGGTTGGTGCTGTGCGTCCCCGAATCGGGGACTGGGGGGACTGTTCCCCAGTGGGGCCCTGGCCCAGCCCTGCAGTCACCCCCCCTTGCAGGGCACCTCTCCCTGCGCCTGATGGGCGGCAGCAACCGCTGCTCCGGGCACCTGGAGGTTCTCCACAACGGCACGTGGGGCCGCGTGTGCGCCAACGGCACCAGCACTGCCACGGCCACCATCGTCTGCCAGCAGCTGGGCTGTGGGGACAGGGGGACGCTGATGGACACCCCTGTCTGGGACCCAGCCCCTGCCTGGCTCTCCTGGGTGGGCTGTGAGGAGGGCTCCCACTTGCTCTGGCGATGCCCATCGGCACCGTGGCACCTGCATACCTGCAGCCCAGGCGGGGATGCCTATGTCACTTGTCATCAGGACAGCGGTGACGCGAGTGGGACTCCCACCCCATCCCCAGGTAGTCGCTGCTGCCATGGTGCAGTTTGCACAGGCAGCTCTGGGTGTGCCCGGGCTCCCCCATCCCTTGCCATGCCGGGGTACCCCAGTGACGCTACCTGGCGATGTCCCTGCAGGTGTCCCCAGCAGCAGGACTCCACTACCAATAGCGGGGACCTTGTCAGTGCCCACGGTCCTCTGTGTGGTCCTGGGGACGCTGCTGTTCCTGGCCTTGGTCGTGCTGGCCGTGGAGGCATGCCGGGCCTGGGCTTGTCACCGAGGTGGGTCCCAGTGAGCAGGTGTTGGGGCAGAGATGCTTTTGGGGGGACCCTGTATGCAGGGTGGCACAGAGGGGGGCAGCTGGTGACCCCAGTGCCGACCACGGTGCCAGGTGAGTGCTGTCTGCGGTTTCAGGCCACCGCAGAGCCCCTGATGCCATCTCTGACGCTGTCTATGAGGAGCTTGACTACGCCCTAACGCCAGAGTATCAGGGGATGCCCAGTCGCTCGGGTCGGTACAGCCCCCCCACACCACTTGGGTGCCCATCAAATAGTTGAGGGGGTCTCTGCCCCTCTCTCCCACCACAGCAGCAGGGTTGGGAGCCAGACTCAGGACCTGGCCGTGCAGCACTGGCTCATCCCAGCAGTTTGGGATGCTGCGACCACCTCCAAAACCCAGTCCAACACCCAGTCCTCTCCCACCAGGATCCCCATCGGAAGGATCAGAGACGAAGCAGCCGTATGACAACAAGGACAGTGGGGAGGAGAGTGACCCCATAGCGGCCCCAGGTGGGGGGATGGGGAGCCCGGGGGAGGGGGGACGCAGCCCCTGCAGCTCTCAGTAGCTACAGCTCAGCATCACCATCCCTGCTGACGAGCCGCCGATGCGGCATCAGCTGAGAACTTGCAGACCCGAAGTCCCCCATTAGCGCCAGTGGTGTGACTGGATTGGGGGCTCAGCCAGACCCCTGCCATGGCCTGGGGCTCACTCCAAACTCCCCCCCTCCATGGGACAGACTCCCCTGCCCAGCAACACCCCCCACATTACTATGACGATGCCACAGCTGCGTTGGAAGGGTCCCCCTCTGCCAGCGCTGGGGACGTCCCTGAGGGGAGCTGGGGCTGCGGCCCACCCACAGGTAAGAGGGGCCACAGCCGCCCTGTCCCCTGGAGAGCCACCCCATGGGTTTGGTCTGTGCTGGCAGGGGTGCAGCAGGTCTGTGGGGCCTGTGCCAAGCCATGGGTGTCCCCTAAGGTAGGAGCTGCCCGCCGCTCAGTCCCCAGGCAGCCACAAAGGATCCCCCCGCACAGCCCCCGGTGGGGGACACAGGCTATGATGACGTTGACATCAGCACCCCGGGGACGTCGCTGTGAGGGACATCCAGGCACAGAACAGACCCTGCACCCCTCCAGCAGTGGGGTGTGTGTGTGGTGTTTATTCTGTTACTGCGAATTTCTCTTTTCTATTAAAACCCAAAACTATTTCCAGGGCTGGCTCCTTGTGCCAGGGTACGTCAGCCATCCCTGGGGAATGCGGGGTGGAAGCTGGACGCCCAGGCACGGCCCTGGTCATGGTGGGGAGGGGGCAGGAAGGAGAAGGCCATGGGGGAGTCATCAGACTCACCCTGCACCTTTATCTGCCCTCGGGAATCGGTCCCGGCCGCTCCCTGGCACACGTATGGGGCAAGGGGAGAGGGAAGGGCACAGAGCTGCTCCGTGGGCAGGACATCCTCCCCCGTCTCCCCACGTGTGGGGCAGGCTCAAGCCCAGGGAGCCTTTCCCCCACTTTGGAAGCCCTAAGTATGGGCTAGAAATGGCTCTGGCTGCTGGCAGGTGCTCTGCTCATGGAGGGGAGCCCCTTCCTGTCCCCCAGGCCTCCTGCCCGGCAGGACCCCACGGTAGAAGGGCAGCCGGGCCATGGTCCCCGCCTGCGGCTCATCCTGCTCCAGGAGGTCCCTGATCTTCAGGTTGGGCTTCAGTGCCCGCAGAGCCGACAGCTCCTGCCGCACTTCCTCACTTACCCCAGATGTGCCCAGCCTGTACCCGGCGGCAGGAAGGGAGAAAGGGCTGTTAAATGCCACCCTCTGCTCTCCAGGACACTGGGTGGTTGTACCCCCACACCTGTCCTGCAACGTCTAACCCCAATTTGCCGTCATCGGTGGGATGGGGGACATGCCAGGCATCTTACCCCAAGGCCTGCAGTGAGCAGGTGGGATGATGCGGCTGCTGGCAGAGCTGCAGGACACCATCACATCCCAGCTCGTTGTTGCTCAGGTCCAGGCAGGTGAGGCTGGGGGTCTGTGCCAGTCCCATGCTCAGGGCTTGGCAGCAGGCGCCCGTCATCCGGCAGCTCCCCAGCCTGCGGGGCCAAGGCAAAGCGGTGTGCGGGTTGTGACCGGTTGGTCCTGGGGCCACCTGCAGCCTCCATCCCAATCTGTTAGTGCCCCGGAGCCCAAAGGCACCATCCCGGGGCTCCCCGGGATTCCTCTGTCTCCAGAGCGTTACCGAACGTGCGGAGATGCCCTGCATCCCCATCCCAGGAGGAAAGGATCTGCCCAGCTGCCGAGAGCTGAAGGCTCTTCTCCAGGAGAAGAGGGAGCTTGGCACTAAGTGGGGACAGCAGGAGGAGAGGTCACTGCAGCCCCCACACTCATACGATCGCAGCGGCACATCTCCGTGTTCCCAGGCTTTCCAAGAAGCCGAATCCTGCTCTTACCAACTTCTCCCTGTCTCCAAGATTGCCCAAAGGAAAAAGAGACAAAGAAAAGCCAGATGCTTGGTGGCTTCCCACCTTTCACCACCTCATCCAGGAGTTTCTTGGTGAGGTCTCTCTGCTGCATCTCTTCAAACAACCCAATCGCTGTGTCCATCACAGCATCTTCTCTGTCATTCTGCACCATGCAGCTCACAATTGTGCACAAGGTCGGTCGGTCGCTCTCTGCTTGTGAATCCCTGTGGATAATCTGTCCTCCTCCAACGGGAACATCCGATAACTTCGCCTTGAACTCCTGAAAGTCCTCAGGCGCGAGGCCTTGCAGCGCTCATGAGAGGACGGCTAAAGAGCGCTCTTCTCCTGCCATCAGGGGATGATGCCACCTCAGAATGCAGAGGTTAAAAATCATAGAATCATAGAATCATAGACTGGGTTGAAAGGGACCCCAAGGATCACAGAGCTCCATCCCCCTGCCACAGGCAGGCCACCAACCTCAGGCCTGGATCTACACTAGGTTGCCCAGGGCCCCATCCAACCCAGTCTTAAACACCTCCAGGGACGTGGCATCCACCACCTCTCTGGGCAGCCTGTTCCAGACCCTCACCACTCTCTCTGGAAAGAACTTCCTCCTAATATCTCATCTAACCCTTCCCTCCCTCAGCTTCACTCCATCCCCCTTGTCCTGCCATTGTCTACCCTTTAAACAAGCTGATTCCCCTCCTGTTTCTCTGCTATCTTCAGGGACAGGAATGCTGCAGTGAGGACCCCCTCAGCCTTCTCTTCTCCAGGCTGAAGAATCCCAGATCCCTCAGCCTCTCTTCATAGGGGAGGTGCTCCAGCCCTCTGATCATCTTCATGGCCTCTTCTGGAACCTCTACAACAGTTCTACATCTTTCTTGTATTGGGGGCCCCAGATCTGGGCACAGGACTCCAGCTGGGGCCTCACAAGGGCAGAGCAGAGAGGGACAATCCCCTCCCTGCCCCTGTTGGCCACCCCTCTTCTGATGGAGCCCAGGATCCCATCGCCCTTCTGAGCTGCAAGAGCACACTGCTGGCTTATGTTGAGTTTCTCATCTACCATGACACCCAGGTCCTTCTGTGCAGGGCTGCTCTCCAGGAGCTCTTCTCCCAGTCTGTATCTATGTCTGGGATTTCTCTGGCCTGAGTGCAACACCTGAGACTTTGTAGTGTTGAACCTCATTAGGTTCACCCAGTCCCACCTTTCCAGCCTGTCAAGATCCCTCTGGATGGCTTCCTTTCCTTCTCTTGTATCAACCACACCACTCAGCTTGGTGTCATCCGTGAACTTGCTGAGGGTGCACTCAATCCCATCATCCATGTCACTGATAAAGATGTTAAAGAGAACCGGTCCCAAGACAGACCCCTGGGGCATCTCGCTTGTCACCGGCCTCCACCTGGACACAGACCCATTGACCACCACCCTTTGTCTACGTTCTGTCAACCAGTTTCTTATCCAATGAATGGTCCCACCCATCAAATCCACATCTCTCCAATTTAGAGATAAGGATGTGGTGGGGGACCATATTTAGAGATAAGGATGTGGTGTGTCAAAGGCACAAGTCCAGGTAGATGACATCGGTCGCCTTCCCTTTATCGCCCGACACTGTCACTCCATCATTGAAGGTCACCAGATTGGTAAGGCACGACCTTCCCTTGGTGAAGCCGTGCTGGCTGTCCCAGATCACATGCTCTTCCCTCATGTGCTCCAACATGTCATTCAGGAGGATCTGTTCCATGATCTTCCCAGGCACAGAGGTGAGGCTCACCGGCCTGTAATTCCCTGGGTCTTCCTTGCTCCCTTTCTTAGAAATGGGGGTGACCTGACCCCTTTTCTGGTCCCTGGGGACCTCGTCTGACAGCCACGACTTTTCAAATATGATGGAGAGTGGTTCAGCAACCACATCAGCCAATTCCTTCATGACCCTGGGATGCATGTTATCCGGCCCCATGGACTTGTAGACATTAAGTCTCATTAGATAGTCTTGGACTTGCTCTGCCCTTACAGTTGGGGGGGATTTACTCCCCCAGTCTCACCTAGAGGTTCAGGGACTCAAGGTTCAGGGACTTGAGAATGATGAGGATCCCGGCTGCCAGAGAAGACGGAGGCAAAGACCTCATTCAGTACCTCAGCCTTCTCCACATCTATTGCAGCCAATTCTCCTTTCTCACTTACCAACGGATTACATTCTCCTTGGCCTGTCTCTTCTGGCCAATGTGCCTGTGAACTCCCTTCTTGTTGTTTTTAACATCCCTCGCCAAGTTCAGTTGCTCTTGCTGCAGGCCAGAGGTTTTGGAGCTGGGCTCCAAGTTTGTGCCGTACATCCCAGTTCTTCCTGCCAGAGAAAGACTGGAATCAGTCACTCCAGCATGGCAAGGTCACCAGGGGTGCGGGCACTGCAGTATGCAGCATGGTGGGGATGTCCCCCCACTTTAGGGTTGGGGGCGGGGGAGAAAAAAGCACCTGAAGAAGCATCAGAGAGGCTTCTAACAAGACTGGGAGCTACAGCCCTTCCGGTCCCCTCTGCCCAGTGTGGCCACGGTGTGCCTTGCATCCACCGCACTGGGTAGTGGGATCCTGCCAGAAGGGCTCAGGCGCTACCCAAAATCCCTGCCACAGAATCAGAGAATTATAAGGTTGGAAAAGACCTTTAAGGTCATCGAGTCAAATCTTTCCTGTCCTATGCTAGCCCATATCCCTGAGCACCTCCTCTACATTAAACACACCCGGGGCGGTGACTCAGCCCCCTCCCTTGGCAGCCTGTTCCACATCCCCACAACTCTTTCAGGGAAGCACTTTTCCCTAACATCTGATCTGAGCCTGCCTTGGTGTGGCTTGAGCCCATTTCCCCTTGTCCTGTTTCCTGTTACCTGGCTGAAGAGACCATCGCCCACCTCTCTGCACCCTCCTGTCAGGTCAGTGTAGGTGGTGAAAAGGTGAGGCGGCCTCCCCTCAGCCTCCTCTTCTCCAGGCTGAACACCCCCAGCTCCCTCAGCTGGTCCTCATAGGATTTGCCCTCCAGCCCCTTCCCCAGCCTGGTTGCCCTCCTGTGGCCAGCTCCAGGACCTCAATGTCCTTCTTACGGTGAGGAGCCCAGAACTGGTCCCAGCACTTGAGTTGTGGCCTCACTAATGCCGAGTCCAGGGGCACAATCACCTCCCCAGACCTGCTGGCCACGCTGGGTCTGACTCAAGCCAGGATGCCGTTGGCCTTCCTGGCCAGACAGGCACACTGCTGGCTCATGGTCAGTCGGCAGTAACCCAACACCCCCAGGTCCTTATCCACCTGACAGCTCTCCAGACCGTCTCCCCAAACGTGTAGCGCTGCAGAACTCTTCCCTTGGCGTTGTTAAACCTCATCCTATTGGTCTCAGCCCATCAGTCCAGCCTCTTTAGATCCCTCTGAAGAGCCTCCTTACCCTCAGCCAGATCGACATGTCCTCCCATCTCAGTGTCATCAGCAAATGTACTGAGGGAACATTCCACCCCTTCATCCAGGACATTGATAAAGACGTTTAACAGGACGAGCCCCAGGACTGGGCCTGGGGAGACACCACTTGTGACTGGACCCACATGGGACAGGGCTTCACTGGGGCTTCCGACTGATGCCTTGGAAAGCCAGAATCAAAACTCACCAGCCTTGGTGACTATTAAGCAGGTATCCTTTATTGCAGCACTGGGCACACAGGGGATCGCTCCTCCCAGTGTGTGCCCATTAAAGCCAAATTTCTCATATTTATACAGATTAACTATACATACTCATTATCATTTCTAAGAAAAGGCAGGGTTATGCAAATTATTTCCAGGAAGTCATTTACATTAACTCCTCCTAGATAGAGCATGCTCAGTGACACTCAAGGGGTCTTCCGGTGGTCTTCAGGGATGAAGGCTGGATGTCTTCCTCGCTCTCAGCGCATGCTCTTTATGTTTCTTCTCCGTGGTTACCTGAGCTCAAAAACACATTCCTTTTTGCTGAAAACAAGATATACTCTGTCTCTTATTTGATCTTTAGTCTCATTATTTATGACTCTCCTACCTCCACTTTCTCTAGTTTCAAGGCTGTTGCAGTTATGGCTGAGTTTTGTAGTCGCTTTCATGAAACAGCTCATATGATTACAACCAAATTCTGCTAAAATCCAAAAGTAATCTATTCTGATAACCATGATAATTCTTACATTAAAGTTACATTAATTGTCTCTTAAGCTAAACCTGTCGGGCAAGACAGCAGGCTTGCTAGCAGCCTAGCTCTCTTCTCCCAAGATTTAGGCCCTGACAATATTCTTCTGTTCCCATGAGAGAGGAAAAGTTACTCATGCTGAGAGGATCCTAATAATCACATTCTCAAAACACAGCGGCCTTGTTGATAGGGGTACAGGCTACCCTAAACCAAGAAGCAGTTATGGGAAGGTGTTTGGGAGTAACGGAACATGTTAGGAACCAACCATAACAAGAGGGTCAAAAGAGCAGGTGTGTGGATACTTTTAGGCATTAAAGGTAAACTAAAGATATTTAGCTATAAGATAGGTTTATCAGAACTCGTTATAATTACTAACCAATCAGTACGGTGTGAACAGTGTGTGTAACCAATTAGCAGGTTTTTAGCTTGCCACATTTGCAGTAATAAAGGTATATAATCTGTGTGATTTCACCTAATAAAATGGCTTCACCTGAAATTCATATCAAAATGCGTGTTGCTCTCTGCTGGCTGCCACATAAACCTACATCAATCTATTCAGCATGATTACATTTCACTGAATCAAGACCAGACTGGGAGCTGCAGCCCATCTGGTCCCCTCCTCCCAGTGTGGCTGCGGTGCCGCCTTGTACCCACCGCACCGGGCAGTGGGATCCTCTCAGAAGGACACAAATGCTGCCCGGAATCCCCGTCCCACATGCAGTCAGGGCTTCTCTTTGCAATGGCAGCCCAACATCCGGCGCACCCTTCCTCTTCCCTCGCCACGGGGCCGCTCGCCAGCCGGCTTCCGGAACACCACCTGGATGGGGAAGTTCAGACCGGAAGGATTCCCGAAAATAAGCCCAGGGCGAAGAGGCTGTTTTGGGGGAGAAAAGGCGGCTTTAGGACAGCGCGTGGATGCTCACAGCTGCCACAGCCCCTCTGCTGCTTCTCACTTCCCAGCGCTGGCAGCTCTCCCCCCTCAGAGCAACAGCCTGTGGGTTTGACTGAAAAGCCACCGAACCTCTGAGTTTCCAGCCATGCTGGAGTAAGTGCACTTTGCTTGGGGTCCCCAGGGCTTTCATCGGCCTTGTCTTGGTAAGGAAATCCAGGGACCTTCCTCTTCCTCCACACCCCTCCCTCCTTGGCGCTGCTCCTTATCACTCTTTCCCTCCCCATTTCCAGTCTCTCAGGTCTTTAGGAGACAAGCACCATCCCGCGGCTCTCCGGGAGCAGGGCTGGCTGCAATTAGTCTCCTGCAAATTCAGGAAAGCCATGGGAAGCTGCAGTTTTCTGCAGGAATTACAGCCTGCTGAAGTGTTCAACTCAGAGCATGGGAGGGAACCTCCAAGTGGACCCCATCGCGGGCAACATGGAGCTAAATTTAGATGCGTGAAACTGCCAATTAGGAGAGAGAAATTAAATATAGCTGTTGTAAATGGGGAGGTAGACTGGGAGAGGATCATTAGGGTGATATACCTGAAAGGGAAAGGAAAAAGGAGCTGGGAACAATAGTCCCTGTCCCGGGGCAGGTGGCACTGCAAAACAAAGCCTGGCTGTGGGTCAGAGCAGGGTGCTTCCAGCAATGCCTTCAAGCTTTAGCTCAAACGGAAATGAAACAGCTCAACAGCAGCCTGTGACACCGGAGCCTGACAGGCCCCGTGGCTGTCAGAGGCTGAACCCTGTCCTCATCCTCATATGCAACCGCAAACTCGGGGTGCTCCTGCTCACCCCACCTCCTGTGCCCATGGCTTTGCTGGAGCTCGGTCCCAGCTCAGCCCCGTGCCCCCCTCTGTAGTGTTGCTGCGGGCAGATACCGGCCCCAGCGGCAGCGCTGCAGGTGGCTGGGGAGCTGCGTGTGGTCGGTGCCGGTGCTGGGTCCCTGCCTGGGCTCAAACTGCTTCTTTCCTGCCCACAACGCAGGGACGTGACTGCTGGCAGCGCGGGCAGCAATGCCATGTGCTGCCAGGCTGCGCGAGGGGCTGGGGATGTGCCCCCTGCAATCAACATGGTGAGCCGTGGTCTGCTTTGCGTTGGTGCCCCCTGGGGTCTCCAGGCACCCCGTGGACAGCAGCAACAAGGACGGGACCTGACAAAGTGAGACCATTGGGCTTCACCCTGTGCCGGTGCTGAGGGTGGCCCTGCAGAGGCTCTGGCAAATTTTGGGATGAATCCCATTGCTGTTGGGCCTGGGCTCTTGCCGGGATCAGGCAGCAGGGTCAGCTCCAGAGGGAATAGAGGTGGGAAGGGTCTGCATGACCCATGCCAGTGGCAGATGTGCTGGGAGGTTTGGGGAGACTGGCTCTGCCCAGGGACATCTGGGTGCCGACCCCCAGCAGGAAGGTTCGTGACGCCAGAAGCAGAGTCGAGCCTCATATTTGGGCACGGAGCACGTTATTGGAGGGTGGGAGATAACCCACCTGATAACGGCTCACAAGGTGCTGGGTCTCCATTGGCTCCCAGCTGTGACACTGCTGCCTATATATCACCCACCCCGCACTGGGGGGTTCCGGCTCAGCACAATGGTGCCCATCGGGGTGCTGGGGCTGCTCCTGTGCCTGCAGCTCTGCAGGGGTGACACCTCTATTCCGGGGATAGCTGTGGGGCAGGAGACCCCCCCGTCCTCTCCGCAGCCCTGGGCTGTAATCAGCACCCTCCCTGCCGCAGGCTCCAGGGAGCTGCGGCTGGTGAACGGTGGTGGGCGCTGCGCTGGCCGGGTGGAGGTGAAGCACGAGGGCGAGTGGGGCTCTGTCTGCGTCTATGACTTTATGTGGGAGTCCAGATGGGCCACGGTGGTGTGCAAGTCCCTGGGCTGTGGTCCAGTGGTCCACTCGTCTGTGAACGCCCCGTTTGGGCAGGGCACCGGCCGGATCTGGCTCCATCTCTACTTTTGCAACGGTAACGAGGTGTTCCTTCAGGATTGTACCCACTTAGAATGGGGAAAACACTACTGTGACCATGACAGGGACGTGGGGGTGACCTGTGAAGGTAAGGTGAGGAGGGGTGGCTGAGCTGGGGAACCCGCCTGGTGCTGGGGCATCCACCAGCGTTGCTGAGGTCGTGTCGGTGCCCCATGCAGATGCGCTGGAGCTGAGGCTGGCTGACGGTGGGGGTCCCTGTGCCGGGAGGGTGGAACTGAAGCTGCAGGGACACTGGGGCACTGTGGCTGATGATAACTGGGACACGGAGGACGCTGAGGTGGTTTGCCAGCAGCTGGGCTGCGGCTCGGCTACCGGAGCCTATGCTGCCAGCTCCCACTTTGGTGAAGGCACTGGCTCCATCGGCCTTGTTCGGGTGGACTGCCGAGGGGACGAGACCGCCCTCTGGTACTGCAAAATCGACGGCTGGGGACCCTACAATGGCATTCATACCTATGACACTGCCGTCGTCTGCCAAGGTAGGAGCCAGGCGGCATGGGGGGAACATGCTGGTTCTGGCACAGCCCCAAGTACCGACCCCCATGCATCTCCCTGCAGGCTTTTCCCGGCTGGTCGGCAGCAACATGGCCTGTGCTGGGCGGCTGGAGGTGCGGCAGGGCCGAACCTGGACCAGAGTCTGCGAGGGGGACGTGGACATCAAGGCCGCCCAGGTGGTCTGCCGGGAGCTGGGCTGTGGCCCGGCACTGGCCGTCCCCGGCGCCGGCTGGTTTGAAGCGGGAACGGGGCCGTTCTGGCAGGGGGCGTTCGAGTGCACCGGCACCGAGCCCCTCCTCTCTGCCTGCGCCCGGCAGCTGCCCCGCAGTGAGGGCTGCACTGGCCACGCCACCATCATCTGCTCCTGTAAGCCCTAGAGAAGCCGCGGGGTGTCAGGGTCCCCACATGCCATCAGGTCCCCCAACACTTTTTCTTCTGCAGCCTACACGGGTTTCCGGCTGGTGGGCGACAACTCGAGCTGCGCCGGGCGGGTGGAGGTGGAGGCAGGGGGGATGTGGGGGTCTCTCTGTGCCAGCAGCTGGGACTTGCCCGCTGCCCATGTCCTCTGCCACCACCTCGGCTGTGGCCCTGCCGTCACTGTGCTCCCGGGAGGCTACTTCGCAGGGAGGGACAGGCTGCTGCGGCGGGACACCTTTGGCTGCGTTGGGAGCGAGCGTCACCCAGGCCAGTGTCCCACCATGGTGCTGGGGCAGCCTGCCTGCCTTCCTAGCCACACTGCTGCCGTCAACTGCTCAGGTCTGTACTGCAAATAATTAGGGGACTTTTGGGACACCCGAAAATCAGGAGGAGGGGCCAGAGAACCATTAGAGGGCAGAGCATTGGCTGAAGCAGTCCCCCCCCCCATCCCCTCAAGGCCCTACTGCGCTGGTGCTGCAGCCCCACATCACTGCTGGGGATTTTGCAGGTTTTGCAGAGCCGCTGCGGCTGGTGGAGGGGGAGAGCCGGTGCGACGGGCGGTTGGAAGTGGCCACCAGCCTTGGTGCCTGGGCCCGTGTGCCAGCAGGGCTGTGGGATAACCAGGGTGCCAGCGTGCTGTGCCGGCAGCTGGGCTGCGGCGTGCCGGAGAAGGTCTACACGGTGCCGGGCTCCAGCCCCGCAGCACTGCAGGGGCTGTGGTGTGCCGGCACCGAGCACAGCCTGGCCCAGTGCAACGTCTCAGGGATGGCTGCTGTGCCAACCGGCAGCCCCGAAGAGGTGGCCCTCGTCTGCTCAGGTGAGATTCCAGGGGAGTGCCAGGGGGGTACCGGCACCCCAAGCAGCTGCCCCAGCCCGGGGTCTTCCGTGCCCCACAGGCAGCCGGCGAGTGATGCTGGTGGGTGGCACCGGACGCTGCGCCGGGAGGGTGGAGGTCTACATCAATGGCACGTGGGGCAGCGTCTGCCAGGACGCCTGGGACCTCTCGGACGCCACCGTGGTCTGCCGCCAGCTGGGGTGTGGAACGGCACTGGAGGCACCTGGATTGGCTCCCTTTGGTCCTGGCACGGGGCCGCTGTGGCTGGATGCCGGTGGATGTGCCGGTACCGAGGCGTCGCTCTGGGACTGCCCGGCCTTGGCACCGCGCGTCTGCCGGCGTGGTGGCGGGGCGGGAGCCGTCTGCTCAGGTTGGTGCTGTGCATCCCCGAATCGGGGACTGGGGGGACTGTTCCCCACGAGGGGCCCTGGCCCAGCCCTGCCGTCACCCCCCCTTGCAGAGCACCTCTCCCTGCGGCTGATGGGCGGCAGCAACCGCTGCTCCGGGCACCTGGAGGTTCTCCACAACGGCACGTGGGGCCGCGTGTGCGCCAACGGCACCAGCGCTGCCACTGCCACCATCGTCTGCCAGCAGCTGGGCTGTGGGGACAGGGGGACGCTGATGGACTCCCCTGTCTGGGACCCGGCCCCCGCCTGGCTCTCCTGGGTGGGCTGTGAGGAGGGCTCCCACTTGCTCTGGCGATGCCCATCAGCACCGTGGCACCTGCATACCTGCAGCCCAGGAGGGGATGCCTATGTCACTTGTCATCAGGACAGCGGTGACGCAAGTGGGACTCCCACCCCATCCCCAGGTAGTCGCTGCTGCCATGGTGCAGTTTGCACAGGCAGCATTGACTGTGTCCATGCCCCCCCATCCCTTGCCATGCCGGGGTACCCCTGTGACGCTACCTGGCGATGTCCCTGCAGGTGTCCCCAGCAGCAGGACTCCACTACCAATAGCGGGGACCTTGTCAGTGCCCACGGTCCTCTGTGTGGTCCTGGGGACGCTGCTGTTCCTGGCCTTGGTCGTGCTGGCCATGGAGGCATGCCGGGCCTGGGCTTGTCACCGAGGTGGGTCCCAGTGGGCAGGTGTTGGGGCCGAGATGCTTTTGGGGGGACCCTGTATGCAGGGTGGCACAGAGGGGGGCAGCTTGTGACCCCAGTGCAAATCATGGTGACAGGTGAGTGCTGTCTGCGGTTTCAGGCCACCGCAGAGCCCCTGATGCCATCTCTGACGCTGTCTATGAGGAGCTTGACTACGCCCTAACGCCAGAGTATCAGGAGATGCCCAGTCGCTCGGGTCGGTACAGCCCCCCCCACACCACGTGGGTGCCCCTCAAAGAGTTGAGGGGGTCTCTGCCCCTCTCTCCCACCACAGCAGTAGTGTTGTGAGCCAGGCTCAGGACCTGGCCGTGCAGCACTGGCTCATCCCAGCAGTTTGGGATGCTGCGACCACCTCCAACACCCAGTCCAACACCCAGTCCTCTCCCACCAGGATCCCCATCGGAAGGATCAGAGACGAAGCAGCCGTATGACAACAAGGACAGTGGGGAGGAGAGTGACCCCATAGCGGCCCCAGGTGGGGGGATGGGGAGCCCGGGGGAGGGGGGATGCAGCCCCTGCAGCTCTCAGTAGCTACAGCTCAGCATCACCATCCCTGCTGACGAGCCGCCGATGAGGCTCCAGCTGAGAGCTTGCAGCCCCAGGGCCCCCAACAGCACCAGTGGTGTGACTGGATTGGGGGCTCAGCCAGACCCCTGCCATGGCCTGGGGCTCACTCCAAACTCCCCGCCTCCATGGGCCAGACTCCCCTGCCCAGCACGACCCCCCGCATTACTATGACGATGCCACAGCTGCGTTGGAAGGGTCCCCCTCTGCCAGCGCTGGGGACTTCCCTGAGGGGAGCTGGGGCTGCGGCCCACCCACAGGTAAGAGGGGCCACAGCCGCCCTGTCCCCTGGAGAGCCACCCCATGGGTGTGGTCTGTGCTGGTAGGGCTGCAGCAGGTCTGTGGGGCCTGTGCCAAGCCATGGGTGTCCCCTAAGGTGGGAGCTGCCCCCCGCCCAGTCCCCAGGCAGCTGCAAAGGATCCCCCCGCACAGCCCCCGGTGGGGGACACAGGCTATGATGACGTTGACATCAGCACCCCGGGGACGTCGCTGTGAGGGACATCCAGGCACAGAACAGACCCTGCGCCCCTCCAGCAGTGGGGTGTGTGTGTGGTGTTTATTCTGTTACTGCGAATTTCTCTTTTCTATTAAAACCCAAAACTATTTCCAGGGCTGGCTCCTTGTGCCAGGGTATGTCAGCCATCCCTGGGGAATGCGGGGCGGGAACTGGACCCCCAGGCACGGCCCTGCTCATGGTGGGGAGGGGGCAGGAAGGAGAATTCCATGGGGGAGTCATCAGACTCACCCTGCACCTTTATTTGCCCTCGGGAATTGCTCCCGGCTGCTTCTGGGCACACGTGTGGGGCAAGGGGAGAGGGAAGGGCACAGAGCTGCTCCGTGGGCAGGACATCCTCCCCCGTCCCCCCACGTGTGGGGCAGGCTCAAGCCCAGGGAGGCTTTCCCCCACTTCGTCAGCCCTGAGAAAGGGCTTGAAACAGCTCTGGCTGCTGGCAGGTGCTCTGCTCATGGAGGGGAACCCCTTCCTGCCCCCCAGGCCTCCTGCCCGGCAGGACCCCATGGTAGAAGGGCAGCCGGGCCATGGCCCCCGCCTGCGGCTCTGCCTGCTCCAGGAGGTCCCTGATCTTCAGGTTGGGCTTCAGTGCCCGCAGAGCCGCCAGCTCCTGCCGCACTTCCTCACTTACCCCAGATGTGCCCAGCCTGTACCCAGCAGCAGGAAGGGAGAAAGGGCTGTTAAATGCCACCCTCTGCTCTCCAGGACACTGGGTGGTTGTACCCCCACACCTGTCCTGCAATGTCCGACCCCATATTGCCAGCATGGCAGGGGAAATGGGGGACATGCCAGGCATCTTACCCCAAGGCCTGCAGTGAGCAGGTGGGATGATGCAGCTGCTGGCAGAGCTGCAGGACACCATCACATCCCAGCTCATTGTCGCTCAGGTCCAGGCAGGTGAGGCTGGGGGTCTGTGCCAGCCCCACGCTCAGGGCTCAGCAGCAGCACCCGTCATCCGGCAGCTCCCCAGCCTGCGGGGCCAAGGCAAAGCGGGGTGCGGGGTGTGACTGGATGGTTGGCCTGTATCTCCGGGTGGGGAGGAGGGAGCAACCGGCTGGACCCCGTGGCCTCTTACCACAGCATCTGCAGCTGGCAGGTGCGGTGCTGGAGCCCCTCGCAGAGCAGCTGCACCTGGGTGTGGCGCATCCCTTTGCTGAAGGACAAATCCAGCTCCTCCAGGCACAGGCTGGTGATCATCGCCATGGCGAGGCCCTCGCTCAAGCACTGGTGAGGCGGGACTACCGCAGCCTGTCAGGTATAGGCAGGAAAGACCCTCAGAGACCCCCCATGCCACCTCACCCCAGTGATGGTTCCCACCCTGGTGTTGCCACGTTCAAGGTCCTCAGTGTGGGAGAGCGGGACAGAGGGACCATGCCACCCCACAGGGACTTTTTTGGGGTACCTCCCCAGCACCCTGCTCCACCCCAGGGGCCTGGCCATGGGGTGGCGGGGGGCACGCTCGCCTGGGGATGCCACTCACCGCAGGATGTACAGGTGGCAGCCCAGCTGCCGCACCCCTCAGAGAGCAGGCGCATGCCGCTGTTGCCCAGCGCACCATCACCCAGCTCCAGCTGGACCAGGCTGGGGTGCTTGGCCAGCAGCACCGCCAGCTCCGTGCAGCAGCTATCTGACAGTCCACACCACTGCTGCCTGCAGGGACAACGCAGAGACCAGACGGGCTCATCACACCCAGGCCTGGCCACCCGCACCCCACCACCTGGCCAACCAGCATGGAGGGACCAAACCCACCCATGCCACATCCAACCAGCACTATCGCATCCTCCCTGTGCTGGTGGCGGCACTGCAGTTTCAGCTCAGCACCGAGGTCTCTTACCAGAGCACCCGCAGGGTGCTGCCTGGGTGCCACAGTGTCTGGCAAAGCAGGTGGAGGGGGGACCACGGCTCCGGCCAGTCAGTGATGGCACAGGGACATCCTCCAGCTCCCGAGGCACTGGAGCTGCAGGGAGACAGGGCCCAGGGGGCACAGGCAGACCTCACCAGCTCTAGGAACTTGCTGCCGGCTTCAGTGCCAGCATGCAACACTCCCAGAGCCGAGCTCGCTTCCATCTCCCAGGAGGTCCCTCAACAGGAGGTATCCTCAAGGAGGGACCTTTATGGATTTGGAGATGGAAAGGATCATGAGCATTGCTGCCAGAGTTATCCCACTCTTGGTCAAGGCTTGCGATGTACTTAAACCTGCAGCACCAGGGATCTCCACTTTGCGTGCGAGCAGGTGGACACGATGCCAGACTGGCACAAGATGCAGCCGTTCCAGCTGGGACATTGAGCTGAGATGCTCCATCTCCACCAACCCCATCACATGGGGCGGATGGAGGAGCCCACATGATCCCTCTTCTCCCCAAGAAAAAGTAAAATCCTCTGCAGGGGAATTAACCCCCCAGCGAAAGGATAAGCTGCTCTTTGGGTGGAAGGAGATGAAATGGCTTTAAAAACATCTGTTGGGCTGGAGAAGGACAATTCTCTGTGACTGAGGCTTGCGCGAGCAGAGAGGGACAGTACTTACCGAGGCACTGAGGTGGCCCGCTCCTCCCCAGGATCCTCCTGGCCAAAGGAGCATCCCCAGAGGGAGATGCAGCCCAGCCCAGCCCACTGCCTGATGCAGAAGGAAAGAGCCATTTGGTCGTACAGGGTCAACTTGACATCCTGCAAGGCGAAGTCGGTGAAATAACCCAACGCGCTCTGCACGAAGCTTTTCTCATTCAACTCAAACAAGAAATGGAAAGTGTCCAACTCTGAAGCCTTCAGCACTTGGCTGGGATGGGAGACGCCTCTGTGCCTCCCCTGCAGCCACCTCAGCACATCTTCCCTGGCTCGCGCTGAGATCCCGCACCCGAGGATTTCGCCTACAGACTCTATTGACTTTTGGCTTACCAGACCAAACAGGAACCTCACCGTCAAGGTCAGATCCTTCCTGGACTTGCTATAGCTTTCTAATAATGTATTTATCTCCTTTACAAGAGCCCCCGAGTTGCCTGCCGCTTCCTCATTGTCCTCCAGAATGTAAAACATGGCTGCAAACAACTCCTGGAGGTGCAGGTGGCTGAAGCTGTAGACATTCCCATGGCCTACGCCTTTCCTTGAGATCTCCTCATTGAGGAAGAGGGAGAGAAGGTCTGGCTGGTCCAAGCCAAGCTCCTTGATTTCCTTCTCCTCAAAGAGGACCTTGTGCTTCCAGATGCTGTCAGCAGCCAAGGAGCAGAGCTTGTGCAGGAACTGCCGGAGGTCCTGTGAGCTGCCCCAGCTGCTGCACTTCATTAGCTGCAAGAGATAAAACACGCTCATCTGCATGGTGGCTTTGAAGCACTCGGCGAGGTCTTTCTTCTTGTGAAACTCTTGGACAAGGATGGTGCAGACGGTCCAACTCATGGCAGGGATGATGCACAAGCTGTAGAGGACCTCGTTGCCTCTGGCAAATGCCAAGGCCGCATTGGCTTTATTGCCATTCCCAAAATGCTGGTGGAAATACTGTGCCCTCCTGGCTGTGGAAAATCCCAGTATTTCTGCGTAACACACCCTCCAGGCACCACCCCAGGCTTCCAAGAGCTGTTGGCCTCGTGGTGATGAGCAAGGAGGACTCGGGGAGAACGGCCTTCTTCAACAAGCTCATCAGGGTGGTTTCCAGCGGCTTCACTTCCCTGGGGTCAGAGCTCAGCTCTTCCTCATGCTGAGCCCAGGAAAATCCCAGAGCCTCAAACCCGTCAAAAACAAACAGGATCTTCTTCTGCTCACCCAGGACCTTCCTGAGCGGCGCCCGCCTGTGTGGGCAGCACTTGGAAATGAGGCCTGCTTGCTTCCTTGTTGAAGGCAAGGTCTTTGCAGTCCATGCAGGAGATGTAGTCAAACTGTACATAGAGAGTCCCTTACACCCACTCCACCATCACCTTCCTGATCATCAATGTCTTCCCCATCGCCAGGGCCCCCACCAGCACCACGACCTGCAGCACCTGCTCACTGTCCTCGGGTTCAAAGAGTGACTGCACCGGGACAGTGACGGTGGCCAGTCCATTGCCAACGTCGGCATGTCCACAGCTGCTCCCCACGGCCTCATGCTCACCTTGGCGCTCGCTCCGAGGTCTCCTGGCGATGGTCAGGTTGGTGTAGTGGCTGCTGAAAGACAGATTCTCCCCGAGACAGGAGCTCATGTCTATGTACCAGAGGAACTTCCGGACCACGTGCTCCCTGTATTTCTGCTTATACTCTGCACCGCTGAGAAGCAGAGTCGGTGCTGAGCACAGACAGAACCCTGGGGAGCTCCCGACCAGCCCAACCGCACTCCTCAAACACCAGTGGGACCCTTGTTTCACTCCTCAGGGCTTTCCTAACTCTGACAGAGGCAAGAAAGGCATCGTCTGCCAGAATTTTGGGGCTCCGGTCAGCTGGGGGAGGCCTTCTCCTCTCCTGGGTCCCCCTGTCACCCTGATCCCCCAACCCTTGTTTTAACCACCCTGCAATGCTCAGCCGCTCTGGGAGCAAACATGATTTCCTGGTGCCAACCACAGCCTCCATCCCCATCTGTTCGTGCCCCGGAGCCCAAAGGCACCATCCCGGGGCTCCCCGGGATTCCTCTGTCTCCAGAGCGTTACCGAACATGCGGAGATGCCCTGCATCCTCATCCCAGGAGGAAAGGATCTGCCCAGCTGCCGAGAGCTGAAGGCTCTTCTCCAGGAGAAGAGGGAGCTTGGCATTAAGTGGGGACAGCAGGAGGAGAGGTCGCTGCAGCCCCCACACTCATACGATCGCAGCGGCACATCTCCGTGTTCCCAGGCTTCCCAAGAAGCCGAATCCTGCTCTTACCAACTTCTCCCTGTCTCCAAGATTGCCCAAAGGAAAAAGAGACAAAGAAAAGCCGGATGCTTGGTGGCTTCCCACCTTTCACCACCTCATCCAGGAGTTTCTTGGTGAGGTCTCTCTGCTGCATCTCTTCAAACAACCCAATCGCTGTGTCCATCACAGCATCTTCTCTGTCATTCTGCACCATGCAGCTCATAAGCGTGCAAGGTCGGTCGGTCTCTGCCAGGGAATCCCTGTGGATAATCTGTCCTCCTCCAACGGGAACATCCGATAACTTCGCCTTGAACTCCTGAAAGTCCTCAGGCGCGAGGCCTTGCAGCGCTCATGAGAGGATGGCTAAAGAGCGCTCTTCTCCTGCCATCAGGGGATGATGCCACCTAAAGATGCCAGCGGTTAGACATCACAGCTATGCCAAGGGCAAGAGGTTTTGGACCTGTTTGGAGCTGGGCTCCAAGTTTGTCCTGTACAGGCCAGTTCTTCCTGCCTCAGAAACACCAGAATCAGTCACACCAGCATGGCAAGGTCACCAGGGGTGCAGGCATTGCAGGATCCAGCAAGGTGGGGATGTCCTCCTGCCCTGGGGATGGGCACAGGAGAGAGAAAAGCACTGAAAAAGCATCACGGGGGCTTCTAACTAGACTGGGATCTGCAGGCCCACAGGCCCCGGCAACAGTTTAGTCCACACCACCCACCACACCGGGCAGTGGGATCCTCTCAGAAGGGTTCAGGTGCTGCCCAGAATCCCCGTCCCACATGCAGTCAGGGCTTCTCTTTGCAATGGCAGCCCAACATCCGGCGCACCCTTCCTCTTCCCTCGCCACGGGGCCGCTCGCCAGCCGGCTTCCGGAAAACCACCTGGATGGGGAAGTTCAGACCGGAAGGATTCCCGGCAATAAGCCCAGGGCAAAGAGGCCGTTTTGGGGGAGAAAAGAAGGCTTTAGGACAGCGTGTGGGTGCTCACAGCTGCCACAGCCCCTCTGCTGCTTCTCACGTACCTGCACTGGCAGCTCTCCCCCCTCGCAGCAATGGCCTGTGGGTTTGACTGAAAAGCCACCAAACCTCTGAGTTTCCAGCCATGCTGGAGTAAGTGCACTTTGCTTGGGGTCCCCAGGGCTTTCATCGGCCTTGTCTTGGTAAAGGAAATCAAGGGACCTTCCTCTCCGGGAGCAGAGCTGGCTGCAATTAGTCTCCTGCAAATTCAGGAAAGCCATGGGAAGCTGCAGTTTTCTGCAGGAATTACAGCCTGCTGAAGTGTTCAACTCAGAGCAGGGGAGGGAACCTCCAAGTGGACTCCATCGCAGGCAACGTGGAGCTAAATTTAGATGCGTGAAACTGCCAATTAGGAGAGAGAAATTAAATATAGCTGTTGTAAATGGGGAGGTAGACTGGGAGAGGATCATTAGGGTGATATACCTGAAAGGGAAAGGAAAAAGGAGCTGGGAACAACAGTCCCTGTCCCGGGGCAGGTGGCACTGCAAAACAAAGCCTGGCTGTGGGTCAGAGCAGGGTGCTTCCAGCAATGCCTTCAAGGTTTAGCTCAAACGGAAATGAAACAGCTCAACAGCAGCCTGTGACACCGGAGCCTGACAGGCCCCGTGGCTGTCAGAGGCTGAACCCTGTCCTCATCCTCATATGCGACCGCAAACTCGGGGTGCTCCTGCTCACCCCACCTCCTGTGCCCATGGCTTTGCTGGAGCTCGATCCCGGCTCAACCCCGTGCCCCCCTCTGTGGTGTTGCTGCGGGCAGATACCGGCCCCAGCGGCAGCGCTGCAGGTGGCTGGGGAGCTGCGTGTGGTCGGTGCCGGTGCTGGGTCCCTGCCTGGGCTCAAACTGCTTCTTTCCTGCCCACAATGCAGGGACGTGACTGCTGGCAGCACGGGCAGCAATGCCATGTGCTGCCAGGCTGTGCGAGGGGCTGGGGATGTGCCCCCTGCAATCAACACAGTGAGCCGGGGTCTGCTTTGCGTTGGTGCCCCTCTGGGGTCTCCAGGCACCCCAGAGATATCAGCACCCCAAGGATGGGACCTGACACGTGAGACCATTGGGCTTTGCCCTGCACCGGGACTGCAGGCGGCCATGTGGAGGCTCCGGCAAGTTTTGGGATGAATCCCATCGCCGTTGGGCCTGGGATCTTGCCGGGATCAGGCAGCAGGGTCAGCTCCAGGCGGGGACAAAAGTGGGGAAGATCCACATGCACTGTGACAGTGGCAAAGGTCCTGGGAGTTTTGGGGAGGCTGGCTCTGCCCAGGGACATCTGGGTGCCGACCCCCAGCAGGAAGGTTTGTGACGCCAGAAGCAGAGTTGAGCCTCATATTTGGGCACGGAGCACGTTATTGGAGGGTGGGAGATAACCCACCTGATAACGGCTCACAAGGTGCTGGGTCTCCATTGGCTCCCAGCTGTGACGCTGCTGCCTATGTATCACCCACCCCGCACCGGGGGGTTCCGGCTCAGTACAAAGGTGCCCATTGGGGTGCTGGGGCTGCTCCTGTGCCTCCGGCTCTGCAGGGGTGACACCTCTATTCCAGGGATAGCTGTGGGGCAGGAGACCCCCCCGTCCTCTCCGCAGCCCTGGGCTGTAGTCAGCACCCTCCCTGCCACAGGCTCCGGGGAGCTGCGGCTGGTGAACGGTGGCGGGCGCTGCGCTGGCCGGGTGGAGGTGAAGCACGAGGGCGAGTGGGGCTCTGTCTGCATCTGTGACTTTGTGTGGGAGTCCAGATGGGCCACGGTGGTGTGCAAGTCCCTGGGCTGTGGTCCGGTTGTCCACTCGTCTGTGAACGCCCCGTTTGGGCAGGGCACCGGCCGGATCTGGCTCCATCTCTTCTTTTGCAACGGCAACGAGGAGTTCCTTCAGGATTGTATCCACTTAGACTGGGGAAATCACCACTGCAGCCATGAGTGGGACGTGGGGGTGACCTGTGAAGGTAAGGTGAGGAGGGGTGGCTGATCTGCGGTACCCATTTGGTGCTGGGGCATCCACCAGCATCACTGAGGCCGTGCCGGTGCCCCATGCAGATGCGCTGGAGCTGAGGCTGGCTGACGGTGGGGGTCCCTGTGCCGGGAGGGTGGAACTGAAGCTGCAGGGACACTGGGGCACCGTGGGTGATGATAACTGGGACATGGAGGACGCCGAGGTGGTTTGCCAGCAGCTGGGCTGCGGCTCGGCTGCCAGCGCCTATCGTGCCAGCACCCGCTTCGGTGAAGGCACAGGCTCCATGAACCTGGCTCGGGTGGACTGCCGAGGGGATGAGACCGCCCTCTGGTACTGCAAAATCTACAGATGGGGACCCTATTATGGCATTCATGACTTTGACACCGCCGTCATCTGCCAAGGTAGGAGCCAGACAGCATGGGGGGAACAAGCTGGTCCTGACACAGCCCCAAGTACCGACCCCCATGCATCTCCCTGCAGGCTTTTCCCGGCTGGTCGGCAGCAACATGGCCTGTGCTGGGCGGCTGGAGGTGCGGCAGGGCCGAACCTGGACCAGAGTCTGCGAGGGGGACGTGGACATCAAGGCCGCCCAGGTGGTCTGCCGGGAGCTGGGCTGTGGCCCGGCACTGGCCGTCCCCGGCGCCGGCTGGTTTGAAGCGGGAACGGGGCCGTTCTGGCAGGGGGGTTTCGAGTGCACTGGTACTGAGCCCCTCCTCTCTGCCTGCGCCTGGAGGCTGCCCCGCAGCGAGGGCTGCACTGGCCACGCCACCATCATCTGCTCCTGTAAGCCCTGGGGATGCTGAGGGGGTGTTGGGGTCCCCACATGCCATCAGGTCCCCCAACACCCTTTCTTGTGCAGCCTACACGGGTTTCCGGCTGGTGGGTGACAACTCGAGCTGCGCCGGGCGGGTGGAGGTGGAGGCAGGGGGGATGTGGGGGTCTCTCTGTGCCAGCAGCTGGGACCTGCCCGCTGCCCATGTCCTCTGCCACCACCTCGGCTGTGGCCCTGCCGTCACTGTGCTCCCGGGAGGCTACTTCGCAGGGAGGGACGGGCTGCTGCGGCGGGACACCTTTGGCTGCGTTGGGAGCGAGCGTCACCCAGGCCAGTGTCCCACCATGGTGCTGGGGCAGCCCGCCTGCCTTCCCAGCCACACTGCTGCCGTCAACTGCTCAGGTCTGTACTGTAAATTATTAGGGGGGTTTGGGACACCCCAAATATTGTGAGAGGGGGCAGAGGGCCATTTCGGGGCAGGGGACAGGCTGAAGCAGCTGCATGGCACTGAGTGTCAGGGATTTTGCAGGTGTTGCAGAGCTGCTGCGGCTGGTGGAGGGGGAGAGCCGGTGCGACGGGCGGTTGGAAGTGGCCACCAGCCTCGGTGCCTGGGCCCGTGTGCCAGCAGGGCTGTGGGATAACCAGGGTGCCAGCGTGGTGTGCCGGCAGCTGGGCTGTGGCGTGCCGGAAAAGGTCTACACAGTGCCAGGCTCCAGCCCTGCAGCACTGCAGGGGCTGTGGTGTGCCGGCACCGAACACAGCCTGGCCCAGTGCAACGTCTCAGGGATGGCTCCTGTGCCAACCGGCAGCCCCGAAGAGGTGGCCCTCGTCTGCTCAGGTGAGTGTCCCGAGGAGTGCTGGGGGGGTGCTGGCACCCTGAGCAGCTGCCCCAGCCCGGGGTCTTCCGTGCCCCACAGGCAGCCGGCGAGTGATGCTGGTGGGTGGCACCGGACGCTGCGCTGGGAGGGTGGAGGTCTACATCAATGGCACGTGGGGCAGCGTCTGCCAGGACGCCTGGGACCTCTCGGACGCCACCGTGGTCTGCCGCCAGCTGGGGTGCGGAACGGCACTGGAGGCACCTGGATCGGCTCCCTTTGGTCCTGGCACGGGGCCGCTGTGGCTGGATGCTGGTGGATGTGCCGGTACCGAGGCGTCGCTCTGGGACTGCCCGGCCTTGGCACCGCGCGTCTGCCGGCGTGGTGGCGGGGCGGGAGCCATCTGCTCAGGTTGGTGCTGTGCGTCCCCGAATCGGGGAGTGGGGGGACTGTTCCCCACGTGGGCCCTGGCCCAGCCCTGCCGTGACTCCCATTCTGCAGAGCACCTCTGCCTGCGGCTGATGGCGGCAGCAACCGCTGCTCCGGGTACCTGGAAGTTCTCCACAACGGCACGTGGGGCCGCGTGTGCGCCAACGGCACCAGCACTGCCATGGCCACCATCGTCTGCCAGCAGCTGGGCTGTGGGGACAGGGGGACACTGATGGACTCCCCTGTCTTGGAACCAGCCCCCGCCTGGCTCTCCTGGGTGGGCTGTGAGGAGGGGTCCCGCTTGCTCTGGCGATGCCCATCATCACCGTGGCACCTGCATACCTGCAGCCCAGGCGGGGATGCCTTTGTCACTTGTCATCAGGACAGTGGTGACGCGAGTGGGACTCCCACCCCATCCCCAGGTAGTCGCTGCTGCCATGGTGCAGTTTGCACAGGCAGCATTGCCTGTGTCCAGGCCCCCCCATCCCTTGCCATGCCGGGGTACCCCTGTGACGCTACCTGGCGATGTCCCTGCAGGTGTCCCCAGCAGCAGGACTCCACTACCAATAGCGGGGACCTTGTCAGTGCCCACAGTCCTCTGTGTGGTCCTGGGGATGCTGCTGTTCCTGGCCTTGGTCGTGCTGGCCGTGGAGGCATGCCGGGCCTGGGCTTGTCACCGAGGTGGGTCCCAGTGGGCAGGTGTTGGGGCCGAGATGCTTTTGGGGGGACCCTGTATGCAGGGTGGCACAGAGGGGGGCAGCTGGTGACCCCAGTGCCGACCACGGTGCCAGGTGAGTGCTGTCTGCGGTTTCAGGCCACCGCAGAGCCCCTGATGCCATCTCTGACGCTGTCTATGAGGAGCTTGACTACGCCCTAACGCCAGAGTATCAGGGGATGCCCAGTCGCTCGGGTCGGTACAGCCCCCCCACACCACTTGGGTGCCCCTCAAAGAGTTGAGGGGGTCTCTGCCCCTCTCTCCCACCGCAGCAGTAGTGTTGTGAGCCAGGCTCAGGATCTGGCCGTGCAGCACTGGCTCATCCCAGCAGATGCTGCGACCACCTCCAACACCCAGTCCAACACCCAGTCCTCTCCCACCAGGATCCCCATCGGAAGGATCAGAGACGAAGCAGCCGTATGACAACGGGGACAGTGGGGAGGAGAGTGACCCCATAGCGGCCCCAGGTGGGGGGATGGGGAGCCCGGGGGAGGGGGGATGCAGCCCCTGCAGCTCTCAGTAGCTACAGCTCAGCATCACCATCCCTGCTGACGAGCCGCCGATGAGGCTCCAGCTGAGAGCTTGCAGCCCCAGGGCCCCCAACAGCGCCAGTGGTGTGACTGGATTGGGGGCTCAGTCAGACCCCTGCCATGGCCTGGGGCTCACTCCAAAATCCCCGCCTCCATGGGCCAGACTCCCCTGCCCAGCAACACCCCCCACATTACTATGACGATGCCACAGCTGCGTTGGAAGGGTCCCCCTCTGCCAGCGCTGGGGACTTCCCTGAGGGGAGCTGGGGCTGTGGCCCACCCACAGGTAAGAGGGGCCACAGCCGCCCTGTCCCCTGGAGAGCCACCCCATGGGTGTGGTCTGTGCTGGCAGGGCTGCAGCAGGTCTGTGGGGCCTGTGCCAAGCCATGGGTGTCCCCTAAGGTGGGAGCTGCCCCCTGCCCAGTCCCCAGGCAGCCCCAAAGGATCCCCCCGCACAGCCCCCGGTGGGGGACACAGGCTATGATGACGTTGACATCAGCACCCCGGGGACATCGCTGTGAGGGACATCCAGGCACAGAACAGACCCTGCGCCCCTCCAGCAGTGGTGGGTGTGTGTGGTGTTTATTCTGTTACTGCGAATTTCTCTTTTCTATTAAAACCCAAAACTATTTCCAGGGCTAGCCCCTTGTGCCAGGGTGTGTCAGCCATCCCTGGGGAATGCAGGGCAGAAGCTGGATGCCCAGGCACGGCCCTGGGCATGGTGGGAGGGGGCAGGAAGGAGAAGGCCATGGGGGAGTCCTGGGAATCGCCCTGCACCTTTATCTCCCCTTGGGAATCGGTCCCGGCTGCTCCCTGGCACACGTGTGGGGCAAGGGGAGAGGGAAGGGCACAGAGCTGCTCCGCGGGCAGGACATCCTCCCCCGTCTCCCCACGTGTGGGGCAGGCTCAAGCCCAGGGAGCCTTTCCCCCACTTTGGAAGCCCCGAGTACGGGCTAGAAACGGCTCTGGCTGCTGACAGGTGCTCTGCTCAAGGAGGGGAGCCCCTTCCTGACCCCCAGGCCTCCTGCCCAGCAGGACCCCACGGTAGAAGGGCAGCCGGGCCATGGTCCCCGCCTGCGGCTCATCCTGCTCCAGGAGGTCCCTGATCTTCAGGTTGGGTTTCAGTGCCCGCAGAGCCAACAGCTCCTGCCGCACTTCCTCACTTACCCCAGATGTGCCCAGCCTGTACCCAGCAGCAGGAAGGGAGAAAGGGCTGTTAAATGCCACCCTCTGCTCTCCAGGACACTGGGTGGTTGTACCCCCACACCTGTCCTGCAACGTCTAACCCCAATTTGCCGTCATCGGTGGGATGGGGGACATGCCAGGCATCTTACCCCAAGGCCTGCAGTGAGCAGGTGGGATGATGTGGCTGCTGGCAGAGCTGCAGGACACCATCACATCCCAGCTCGTTGTTGCTCAGGTCCAGGCAGGTGAGGCTGGGGGTCTGTGCCAGCCCCACGCTCAGAGCTCGGCAACAGGCGCCCGTCATCTGGCAGCTCCCCAGCCTGCGGGGCCGAGGCAAAGCGGGGTGCGGGGTGTAATCGGTTGGTCCTGGGGCCACCTGCAGCCTCCATCCCCATCTGTTCGTGTCCCGGAGCCCAAAGGCACCATCCCGGGGCTCCCCGGGATTCCTCTGTCTCCAGAGCGTTACCGAACGTGCGGAGATGCCCTGCATCCCCATCCCAGGAGGAAAGGATCTGCCCAGCTGCCGAGAGCTAAAGGCTCCAGGAGAGGACGGTGCTTGGCACTAAGTGGGGACAGCAGAACAAGAGGTCACTGCAGCCCCCACATTTATAGGATCACAGCGGGACATCTCTAAAGCAAACTTTAGGCTGTTTAAGGAATTGTTGGCCGAGATCTCCTGGGATGTGGTCCTTAGAGACAGAAATGTTGAGGAAAGTTGGCTACTCTTTAAGGATGCCTCTGAATAAGAAAGTGAACAGGAAGGGCAGGAAACCAGCACGGCTAGGCAAGGACCTGCTGGTCAAACTGAGGGAAAAGAAAGGCAAGGTCAAGCTCTGGAAACAAGAGTGTGTTGCCTGGAAATAATAAAGGGATGCTTCTCGGACTTGCAGAGATGGGATCATGAAAGCCAAGTCGCAGATGGAACTGAACAAGAAGGGAGTTCACAGGCACATTGGCCAGAAGAGACAGGCCAAGGAGAATGTACCCCGTTGGTAAATGAGAATGGATTATTGGCTGCAACAGATGTGAAGAAGGCTGAGGTACTGAATGAGGTCTTTGCCTCCGTCTTCTCTGGCAGCCGGGATCCTCATCATTCTCAAGTCCCTGAACCTTGAGTCCCTGAACCTCTAGGTGAGACTGGGGGAGTAAATCCCCCCCAACTGTAAGGGCAGAGCAAGTCCAAGACTATCTAATGAGACTTAATGTCTACAAGTCCATGGGGCCGGATAACATGCATCCCAGGGTCATGAAGGAATTGGCTGATGTGGTTGCTGAACCACTCTCCATCATATTTGAAAAGTCGTGGCTGTCAGACGAGGTCCCCAGGGACCAGAAAAGGGGTCAGGTCACCCCCATTTCTAAGAAAGGGAGCAAGGAAGACCCAGGGAATTACAGGCCGGTGAGCCTCACCTCTGTGCCTGGGAAGATCATGGAACAGATCCTCCTGAATGACATGTTGGAGCACATGAGGGAAGAGCATGTGATCTGGGACAGCCAGCACGGCTTCACCAAGGGAAGGTCGTGCCTTACCAATCTGGTGACCTTCAATGATGGAGTGACAGTGTCGGGGGATAAAGGGAAGGCGACCAATGTCATCTACCTGGACTTGTGCCTTTGACACACCACATCCTTATCTCTAAATTGGAGAGATGTGGATTTGATGGGTGGGACCATTCATTGGATAAGAAACTGGTTGACAGAACATAGACAAAGGGTGGTGGTCAATGGGTCTATGTCCAGGTGGAGGCTGGTGACAAGTGGTGTGCCCCAGGGGTCTGTCTTGGGACCGGTTCTCTTTAACATCTTTATCAGTGACATGGATGATGGGATTGAGTGCACCCTCAGCAAGTCCACGGATGACACCAAGCTGAGTGGTGTGGTTGACACAACAGAAGGAAAGGAAGCCATCCAGAGGGATCTTGACAGGCTGGAAAGGTGGGACTGGGTGAACCTAATGAGGTTCAACACTACAAAGTCTCAGGTGTTGCACTCAGGCCAGAGGAATCCCAGGCATAGATACAGACTGGAAGAAGAGCTCCTGGAGAGCAGCCCTGCACAGAAGGACCTGGGTGTCATGGTAGATGAGAAACTCAGCATGAGCCAGCAGTGTGCTCTTGCAGCTCGGAAGGGCGATGGTATCCTGGGCACCATTAGAAGAGGGGTGGCCAACAGGGGCAGGGAGGGGATTGTCCCTCTCTGCTCTGCCCTTGTGAGGCCCCAGCTGGAGTCCTGTGCCCAGAGCTGGGGGTCCCAATGAAATAGGGGCAATAAGTACTTAGAAAATATAGTCATAGAACTTAGTCGCGTAACTATATAGTTTGAATAAAACAACTAATGCAGAAAGAAGCCTGTTTTTCTTTCCCGGTGTTAGAAATATCAAGGGTCCTGAGAAAGGACTCGAGGTAGACATTTTAGTGAAGCAGTAATTTATTATGCATTCTTGCAAGAGCAGATGACCTAACAAAGTAGGTACACCTTTGGTCAGAGTTGGTAGGATTTTTATACCATATCCTCATCGGAAATTATTAGATTACATCATACACCTATACATATTCATAACCTGTCCTGCTTCATATTAAAATGAGTCCCAAGAAGTCATTTCCATAAACTCCTCCCAACTGCGCCTGCGCACTGCTGTTTGGTGGTGGTTGTTGAGGGTCATGGGGGATGAAGTCGGATGGCTCCTCTTCATCACCGCAAGTAACCTTCTGTTTTGCGCAGACTCAGTTTCCCCTTGACTCTGATCCAAACTAAAAACCCGGTTTCAGCAGGTTTTGCACACTTTCAAAGACAAGGGAGAGCTCGAACTAGCTACAATGAAATACTTTCTCTGAATTTATGACCAATTATGAGACAAGCAAGAAATTCCTGAACAGATAAGGAGTTTGTTAGACCAATGTGGGAGACTAGAACTCATCAAAGAAATCTATTTTCACAGAGCTCATAGTAGGCATTGTTTATGCAAGGTCATTTCTGACACAAACTGTTAGTAAGCCCCCCTTACCAAGCATTTTATTAGCAAGCACCCTTTAACCCTTTGTAAGCATCTTGTTAGAAAGCCCCGTATCAATCCCCCTTTTTCTATAAAGTCAGTAAATTCTTTTACTGCGCCTTAATCCTAATATAATGATTCTCTGTCTAACTTTTCAAACTATTTGTCTGATTCTAGCTTTTGTCTTCATTGCATTCACGCATGCGTGAGCTTCCTTTTCTAGTACTTTCTGTGGGGAGGCTGGGGGAAAACTGCGCATGCGCATTTCCCAAAAAAAACATAGCTAGGGGAACGAGCACCTGAGCAGCAGAAAATGGCTGGTGTGGGTGAAGAGACCCCAGATCCTCAGACTTCCCAAGAAGTAAGGCCTCTCCTCTGCAGCACTAAGCCAGGCAGTAGGGACAATGTCCTTGCTATGGCTATAGTGGTATATTGTTCCTTTACCATTAGATTCTCAGGCCATCATCGCCTACCAGATGGGTGCTTTTTCGCCTCCCAGAGCAACCGGAGAGGTGGGTGTTATTGAGACTGAGTGGTCTATTCAAACTTAGAGAGTTGGCCTAGAAAGGATCAAGGCCTTCCTTTTCTGTTATTGCTTTATTTCTAGGCAGACGACCCATGCCTCTCCCCACAGGGTGGCACATGATGAGGAGATGTATGAGTGACACCTGAGGATTGCTATTCATGCACTGATAGCAGTTGCTACTATTATGATTTTCCTCATGATTATGACTGCTTACCTTTGCTGTTACGATTGTGAACACTAATAAAGTTTAGTTTTGTTTAATTAACCAGGAGTTTCTATATATAAATCTATTAGACAAAAGCAGGAAAAGGGGGGGGGGAAGTTGCTACACTGTCTGACTGATAACACGTAAAGTAAAAGTTTCCCTCCCCTTTATCTTATGTGCTATTTGTTACATTCTAAATTCCCTACAAAGGATTTCTGATGAGACAGCCTTAGTCCTCCACAAAATACAATAGCCCTTTTCAGTTTGCAAAAGCAACATTTCTCAGCATTTTCCACACCGGACAAAGGACATACTTTGGCTGGCAAGAACATGAATTACGTCCAGACTGACAAGTTATACCTCACTAAAGGAAAACAGACGGTTAACAAGGACATGAATTAGCTCAGACCGATAAGAGCACTGCAAGCTTGCAGGATTGCTGCATTCCAGGCTAAGGGTGAAAAATACATCCTGAGGAAGACCTACAGCCTTCCTCTCAAGGACCACCGAAGACCCTTGCCCACAATTATTGGAAGAATCTGTGCAAGTGCGAAGGACGGATAAGCTAATTAGCATATGAAGTGGGTGTAGGCGGGTTTAGGTAATGAATATGTATAGGTGTCAATTGAATATTCACTATTTCATTGTATAAATGTGGGACGGTCACTACTCCGAGTATGCACGTTTTTTTGGTGGAATGATCCCCCAAGCATGTGCGCGCATTAAACATACCTACTTTATAACTTCCGAGTCACAGAGTCTATTTCCATACGTCACCAATACAAGAAAGATGGGGAAATGTTGGAGAGGGTCCAGAAGAGGCCATGAAGATGATCAGAGGGCTGGAGCACCTCCCCTACGAAGAGAGGCTGAAGAAGCTGGGCTGGTTCATCCTGGAGAAGAGAAGGCTGCAGGGGGAACCTCATTGCAGCCTTCCCATCCCTGAAGGGAGCAGAGAAACAGGAGGGGAATCAGCTTGTTAAAAGAGTAAACAATGGGAGGAAAAGAGGGATGGAGTGAAGCTGAAGGAGGGAAGGGTTAGATGAGATATTAGGAGGAAGTTCTTTCCCGAGAGAGTGGTGAGGGGCTGGAATGGGCTGCCCAGAGCAGGGGTGGGTGTTCAAGGCCAGGTTGGATTGGGCCCTGGGCAACCTTGTGTAGATCCAGGCCTGGAGGTTGGTGGCCCTGCCTGTGGCAGGGGATTGGAGCTCTGTGATCCTTGGGGTCCCTTCAACCCAGACCATTCTATGATTCAATGCCAGAGAAGATGGAGGCAAAGACCTCATTCAGTAAGTACTTCTCCACATCTGTTGCAGCCAATTCTCCCTTCTCACTTACCAACAGGGTACATTCTCCTTGGCCTGTCTCTTCTGGCCAATGTGCCTGTGAACTCCCTTCTTGTTGTTTTTAACATCCCTCGCCAAGTTCAGTTCCTCTTGCTGCAGGCCAGAGGTTTTGGAGCTGGGCTCCAAGTTTGTCCCGTACAGCCTGGTTCTTCCTGCCCCGGAAAGACTGGAATCGGTCACCCCAGCATGGCAAGGTCACCAGGGGTGCGGGCACTGCAGCATGCAGCACGGTGGGGATGTCCCACCGCCCTGGGGACGGGCACAGGAGAGAAGAAATCACCCAAAAAAGATCATGGGGACTTCTAACCAGACTGGGAGGTGCAGCCCCTCCAGTCCCCTCCTCCCAGTGTGGCCGCGGTGCCACCTTCAACCCACCACACCGGGCAGTGGGATCCTCTCAGAAGGACACAAATGCTGCCCGGAATCCCCGTCCCACATGCAGTCAGGGCTTCTCTTTGCAATGGCAGCCCAACATCCGGCGCACCCTTCCTCTTCCCTCGCCACGGGGCCGCTTGCCAGCCGGCTTCCGGAAAACCACCTGGATGGGGAAGTTCAGACCGGAAGGATTCCCGAAAATAAGCCCAGGGCGAAGAGGCTGTTTTGGGGGAGAAAAGGCGGCTTTAGGACAGCGCGTGGATGCTCACAGCTGCCACAGCCCCTCTGCTGCTTCTCACCTCCC
Organism: Porphyrio hochstetteri; assembly: GCA_020800305.1. NCBI lineage: Eukaryota > Metazoa > Chordata > Aves > Gruiformes > Rallidae > Porphyrio > Porphyrio hochstetteri. The sequence continues at coordinate 33,327,902 of CM036908.1, forward strand.
AGCGCTGGCAGCTCTCCCCCCTCGCAGCAACGGCCTGTGGGTTAGACTGAAAAGCCACCAAACCTCTGAGTTTCCAGCCATGCTGGAGTAAGTGCACTTTGCTTGGGGTCCACAGGGCTTTCATCGGTCTAGTCTCGGTAAAGAAACAGAGTGAGCTTCCAGGGAGCACCTTATTCCTGCTCTTTTGGGCTCCTTATCACTCTTTCCTCCCCATTTCCAGTCTCTCAGATCTTTAGGAGTCAAGCACCATCCCGCGGCTCTCTGGGAGCAGAGCTGGCTGCAATTAGTCTCTTGCAAATTCAGGAAAGACATGGGAAGCTGCAGTTTTCTGCAGGAATTACAGCCTGCTGAAGTGTTCAACTCAGAGCAGGGGAGGGAACCTCCAAGTGAACCCCATCACGGGCAATGTGGAGCTAAATTTAGATGCCTGAAACTGCCAATTAGGAGAGAGAAATTAAATATAGCTGTTGTAAATGGGGAGGTAGACTGGGAGAGGATCATTAGGGTGATATACCTGAAAGGGAAAGGAAAAAGGAGCTGGGAACAACAGTCCCTGTCCCGGGGCAGGTGGCACTGCAAAACAAAGCCTGGCTGTGGGTCAGAGCAGGGTGCTTCCAGCAATGCCTTCAAGCTTTAGCTCAAACGGAAATGAAACAGCTCAACAGCAGCCTGTGACACCGGAGCCTGACAGGCCCCGTGGCTGTCAGAGGCTGAACCCTGTCCTCATCCTCATATGCGACCGCAAACTCGGGGTGCTCCTGCTCACCCCACCTCCTGTGCCCATGGCTTTGCTGGAGCTCGGTCCCGGCTCAGCCCCGTGCCCCCCTCTGTGGTGTTGCCGCAGGCAGATACTGGCCCCAGCGGCAGCGCTGCAGGTGGCTGGGGAGCTGTGTGTGGTCGGTGCCGGTGCTGGGTCCCTGCCTGGGCTCAAACTGCTTCTTTCCTGCCCACAACGCAGGGACGTGACTGCTGGCAGCGTGGGCAGCAATGCCATGTGCTGCCGGGCTGCGCGAGGGGCTGGGGATGTGCCCCCTGCAATCAACATGGTAAGCCAGGGTCTGCTTTGCGTCAGTGCCCCCCTGGTGTCTCCAGGCACCCCATGGACGGCAACACCCAAGGATGGGACCCAACGTGTGAGACCATTGGGCTTTGCCCTGTGCTGTTGTTGAGGGTGGCCCTGCAGAGGCAAGTTTTGGGATGAATCCCATTGCTGTTGGGCCTGGGCTCAGGCAGCAGGGTCAGCTCCAGGGGAACACACGTGGGAAGGGTCTGTGTGACCCTTGTTGGCAGCAAATGTGCTGGGAGGTTTGGGGAGGCTGGCTCTGCCCAGGGACATCTGGGTGCCGACCCCCAGCAGGAAGGTTCGTGACGCCAGAAGCAGAGTCGAGCCTCATATTTGGGCACGGAGCACGTTATTGGAGGGTGGGAGATAACCCACCTGATAACGGCTCACAAGGTGCTGGGTCTCCATTGGCTCCCAGCTGCGACGCTGCTGCCTATATATCACCCACCGTGCACTGGAGGGGGTCTGGCTTGGTACGATGGTGCCAGTCAGGGTGCTGGGGCTGCTCCTGTTCCTGCAGCTCTGCGGGGGTGACTCCTCTATTCCAGGGAAAGTTGTGGGGCAGGGGACACTCCCTTCCTCTCCGCAGCCCCGAGCCTGGCTCAGCACCCTCCCTGCTGCAGGCACCGGGGAGCTGCGGCTGGTGAATGGCAGCGGGCGCTGTGCCGGCTGGGTGGAGGTGAAGCACGAGGGCGAGTGGGGCTCTGTCTGCATCTACGACTTCCACTGGGAATCCAGATGGGCCACGGTGGTGTGCAAGTCCCTGGGCTGTGGTCCAGTGGTCCACTCGTCCCTGTACGCCCCGTTTGGGCAGGGCACCGGCCGGATCTGGCTCCATCTCTTCTTCTGCACCGGTAACGAGGAGTTCCTGCACAATTGTCCCCACTTAGGCTGGGGAAATCACTTCTGCGGCCACGAGTGGGACGTGGGGGTGACCTGTGAAGGTAAGGTGCGGAGGGGTGTCCGAGCTGCAGTACCCATCTGGTGCTGGGGCATCCACCAGCATGGCTGAGTTCGTGCCGGTGCCCCATGCAGATGTGCTGGAGCTGAGGCTGGCTGACGGTGGGGGTCTCTGTGCCGGGAGGGTGGAACTGAAGCTGCAGGGACGTTGGGGCTCAGTGCGGGACTTCTTTTGGGACATGGAGGACGCCGAGGTGGTTTGCCAGCAGCTGGGCTGCGGCTCAGCTTCTGGCGCCTATGCTGCCAAGACCCACTTTGGTGAAGGCAAGGGCCCAGTCAGCCTGGCTCGGGTGGACTGCCGAGGGGACGAGACCGCCCTCTGGTACTGTGAAATCTATGGCTGGGGACCCTACCATGGCGTTCACGACTTTGACACCGCTGTCGTCTGCCAAGGTAGGAGCCAGGCAGCATGGGGGGAACATGCCGGTTCTGGCACAGCCCCCAGACCGAGCCGTGTGCATCTCCCTGCAGGCTTTTCCCGGCTGGTCGGCAGCGACAGCTCCTGTGCTGGGCGGCTGGAGGTGCGGCAGGGCCGAAACTGGACCAGAGTCTGCAAGGGGGATGTGTGGGGTAAGGCTGCCAGGTCACTTGCTGTGCTCATGGCTCTTGGTGTGGGGTTTGGGGGTGAATTGATCAATATTATGATTTCCTCAGGGAGTAATACTGTACCATTTGGGCTTCTTCCCATGCAGCGGTAGTCCCTTTTGCTTTGATCTAGTCTGAAGACATGAACTATTTTTGGATTGCATAGTAATTAGTTAGAAAGTAAGCTACTGGTGGGGGTAGGATTTTAACTGGATTCAGCTGAGCAATTTGAAAAACTTTGGGCTGGTTAAACTCACCGTAGAACACTTGTTGGAGCCTGGCTCTTTGTTCTCACAGCTGTTCTCAGTCTTCTACCACCAGTTGTCCAAGATGGGGAAGAACCATAAGGCTGGGAAATGGCAGAGTACTACTTTTAAAAACAAAAAGCAGGGGAGCATAACTTATAGGGCAGTCAGTTTAGCTCCATTTGCTGGAAGAATACTGGAAGTAGATACTCAACCCATACTCTTAGTTTTAGCAAATCTATTTCAGATTTGAAGTCAAACCAACTTAATTCCTTGTTTGGCAGAGCAAGTTTTATAGGTGGAAATAGATACAGCCTCTCTTGGCTTCAGGATACTTGGTGTGACAGTCCCCATTGCTTCCCAGATGCACGTCAGGGAAATACAGTCATAAAACTACTGTAATAGATTTTTGTCATGTATGGATTTGATCTTTTGGTGTCATACTGGAAGTTTTGAAGGGCAGGATTAGATAGCTAGGTGGCCAAGATAAACCAGTGAAGAAAGTGGGAAACACTGTGCTGATGTAAGCATGCAGCTGACTACACCTACAGGGTGGCTGAGGGAAGCTCTGTGGGGAAAAGCCTGAAAGTCAGTGTTGGTTCTGCTCTTCAGAGCTGTGCAAATGTGCCACAAGATGTGAAGTAACTTGGCCTCAGATGGAGCGTTAGGCCTTTAAATGGCTGTACTGGATGAGGTCAAGGGTTTGTCTGTCCAGACTAGTATCCTCATTCCAGCAGTCACCAGAAGTGAGAGCATAAGGAAAGTATAGTAGAAAAAACATGTAAAATAATTCCCTGTAAAATTCTGTACATTCTTCAACCATCCGAGTGTAAACTCAAAGGGAAGCAGAGGGTTTATGAACTATGGAAACAGGGTCTGTGCACCTGGGAGGATTATAGGGATGTTGTCAGGGCCTGTAGGGACGTGACTAGAAAGGCTAAAGCCCGCTTGGAGATGAAACTGGCAAGGGATATAAAGGATAATAAAAAGAGTTTTTTCAGATACGTGAATACTAAGAGGATGATCAGGGATAATGTAGGTCCCTTGATGAATGAGGCGGGTGTCCTGGTATCAGGTGATGATGAGAAGGTGGAAATACTGAATGCCTTCTTTGCCTCGGTCTTCACTCCAAAGGCCCCTCGGGACCCGCAGATCCTGGATGAAAGTAGGAGTGTTTGGGGAATGAAGAGCTTCCCTCTAGTTCAGGTAGGGGTGGTCCAGGAGCAGCTCAAAGGGATTAATGCAAACAAATCCATGGGCCCGGATGGGATACAGCCACGTGTGCTGAGGAAGCTGGCGGAAGTGATTGCGGAGCCGCTTGCTATCATCTTCGACAGCTCTTGGAGAACAGGAGAAGTACCTGAGGATTGGAGGATAGCCAATATCACTCCGGTCTTCAAAAAGGGCAAGAAGGAGGACCCTAACAATTACAGGCCAGTCAGCCTCACTTCTGTCCCTGGAAAGGTGATGGAACAGCTTGTTCTGGATGCCATTACCAAGCAATTGGAAGAGAAGAAGGTCATGAGGAGTAGTCAGCATGGATTCACCAAGGGGAGATCGTGCTCGACCAATCTCATAGCCTTCTATGATCTCATGACAGGCTGGGTAGATGGAGGGAGAGCAGTGGATGTCATCTACCTTGACTTCAGTAAGGCTTTCGATACTGTCTCCCATGACATCCTGATAGAAAAGCTGAGAGATCATGGGATAGATGAGTGGACAGTGAGGTGGGTTCAGAACTGGCTGTCGGATCGGGCTCAGAGGGTCGTGATCAGTGGAGCAGAATCTGAATGGAGGCCTGTGACTAGCGGTGTTCCCCAGGGCTCGGTGTTGGGTCCAGTCCTGTTTAATATCTTCATCGATGACCTTGATGAGGGAATAGCATCCACCCTCAGCAAGTACACTGATGATACAAAGCTGGGAGGGGTGGCTGACACGCAGGAACACTGCGCTGCCATCCAGTGAGACCTGGGCAGGCTGGAAAGCTGGGCAGGGAGAAACCAGATGAGGTTTAATAAAAGCAAGTGTAAAGTCTTGCACCTGGGGAGGAATAACCGTCAGTATCAGTACAGGCTGGGGGATGACCTACTGGAGAAGAGCTCTGTGGAGAAGGACCTAGGGGTCCTGGTTGATGACAGGTTGGCCATAAGCCAGCAGTGTGCCCTGGTGGCTAAGAGGGCCAATGGGATCCTGGGATGCATCAGGAAGAGTGTGGCCAGCAGGTCTAAGGAGGTGATCCTCCCCCTCTACTCTGCCCTGGTCAGGCCCCACCTGGAGTATTGTGTCCAGTTCTGAGCTCCCTGGTATAAAAAGGACAGGGATCTCCTGGAGAGAGTCCAGAGAAGGGCTACAAAGATGATTAAGGGCCTGGAACATCTCCCGTATGAGGAAAGGCTGAGTGAGCTGGGGCTGTTCAGCCTGGAGAGGAGAAGACTGAGGGGGGACCTAATTAATGTTAATAAATATCTTAAGTATGGGATGCAAGGGGAATTGGCCAACCCCTTTTCAGTCATCTGTGGAGACAGGACAAGGGGCAATGGCTGCAAATTGGAGCACAGGAAGTTCCGCACCAACATGCGGAAGAACTTTTACACAGTGAGGGTGACAGAGCCCGGGGACAGGCTGCCCAGGGAGGTGGTGGAGTCTCCTTCTCTGGAGATATTCAAGACTCGTCTGGATGCCTATCTGTGCAATATGAGCTAGGGAGCCTGCTTTGGCAGGGGGGTTGGATCCGATGATCTCTTGAGGTCCCTTCCAACCCCTACGATTCTGTGATTCTGTGATTCTGTGTGTGACATCAAGGCCGCCCAGGTGGTCTGCCGGGAGCTGGGCTGTGGCCTGGCACTGGCCGTCCCTGGCGCCGGCTGGTTTGAAGCGGGAACAGGGCCATTCTGGCAGGGGGGGTTTGAGTGCACTGGTACTGAGCCCCTCCTCTCTGTCTGCGCCCGGAGGCTGCCCCGCAGCGAGGGCTGCACTGGCCATGCCACCATCATCTGCTCCTGTAAGCCCTGGGGATGCTGAGGGTGTATCAGGGTCCCCACATGCTATTGGGCCCGCCGAACACCCTTTCTTCCTCAGCCTACACAGGTTTCCGGCTGGCAGGCAACAGCTCGAGCTGCGCTGGGCGGGTGGAGGTGGAGGCAGGGGGGATGTGGGGGTCTCTCTGTGCCAGCAGCTGGGACCTGCCCGCTGCCCATGTCCTCTGCCACCACCTCGGCTGCGGCCCCGCAGTCACTGTGCTTCCAGGAGGCTACTTCGGAGGTGGGGACAGGCCGCTGCGGCAGGACACCTTTGGCTGCGTTGGGAGCGAGCGTCACCCAGGCCAGTGTCCCACCATGGTGCTGGGGCAGCCTGCCTGCCTTCCCAGCCACTCTGCCACTGTCAACTGCTCAGGTTTGTGCAGCACATGCCTTAGGGTGCTTTTGGGACACCCCAAAAATCGTGAGAGGGGGCAGAGGACCATTTTGGGGCAGGGGACGGGCTGAAGCAGCCCCACATCACTGCTGGGGATTTTGCAGGCGTTGCGGAGCCGCTGCAGCTGGTGGAGGGGGAGAGCCGGTGCGACGGGCGGTTGGAAGTGGCCACCAGCCTCGGTGCCTGGGCCCGTGTGCCAGCGGGGCTGTGGGATAACCAGGGTGCCAGCGTGGTGTGCCGGCAGCTGGGCTGCGGCGTGCCGGAAAAGGTCTACACGGTGCCGGGCTCCAGCCCCGCAGCGCTGCAGGGGCTGTGGTGTGCCGGCACCGAGCACAGCCTGGCCCAGTGCAACGTCTCAGGGATGGCTGCTGTGCCAACCGGCAGCCCCGAAGAGGTGGCCCTCGTCTGCTCAGGTGAGTGTCCTGAGGAGTGCTGGGGTGTGCTGGCATCCCGAGCAGCTGCCCCAGCCCGGGTCCCTCCGTGCCCCACAGGCAGCCGGCGGGTGATGCTGGTGGGTGGCACCGGACGCTGCGCCGGGAGGGTGGAGGTCTACATCAATGGCACGTGGGGCAGCGTCTGCCAGGACGCCTGGGACCTCTCGGACGCCACCGTGGTCTGCCGCCAGCTGGGGTGCGGAACGGCACTGGAGGCACCTGGATCGGCTCCCTTTGGTCCTGGCACGGGGCCGCTGTGGCTGGATGCCGGTGGATGTGCCGGTACAGAGGCGTCGCTCTGGGACTGCCCGGCCTTGGCACCGCGCGTCTGCCGGCGTGGTGGCGGGGCGGGAGCCGTCTGCTCAGGTTGGTGCTGTGCGTCCCCGAATCGGGGAGTGGGGGGACTGTTCCCCACGTGGGCCCTGGCCCAGCCCTGCCGTGACCCCCCCTTTGCAGAGCACCTCTCCCTGCGGCTGACGGGCGGCAGCAACCACTGCTCCGGGCACCTGGAGGTTCTCCACAACGGCACGTGGGGCCGCGTGTGCGCCAACGGCACCAGCGCTGCCACGGCCACCATCGTCTGCCAGCAGCTGGGCTGTGGGGACAGGGGGACGCTGATGGACTCCCCTGTCTGGGACCCGGCCCCTGCCTGGCTCTCCTGGGTGGGCTGTGAGGAGGGGTCCTGCTTGCTCTGGCGATGCCCATCGGCACCGTGGCACCTGCATACCTGCAGCCCAGGCGGGGATGCCTTCGTCACTTGCCATCAGGACAGCGGTGATGCGAGTGGGACTCCCACCCCAGGTAGTCGCTGCTGCCATTGTGCCCTTGCACAGACAGCTCTGCCTGTGCTGGTGGCCCCCCAATCCCTTGCCCTGATCGGGTTCGCCCATCACACCGCCTCGTGATGTCCCCACAGGTGTCCCCAGCAGCAGGACCCCGCTGGCCGAAGCGTGGACAGTGTCACTTCCCACGGTCCTGTGCATGGTCCTGGGGATCCTGCTGTTCCTGGCCCTTGGCGTGCTGGCTGTGCAGGCCTGCCACGCCGAGGTTTGGTGCCAAGGTGGGTCCCAGTGGGTGGGTGTCACAGCAGAGATGCTTTGGGTGGTCTCCTGTTCGCGGGGTGGAAGAGAGGGGGGCCAGCGGATGACCCTGGTACCGATCATAGGGCCCACAGCCCTGGGTGAGTGCTGCCCATGGTTTCAGGCCCCCGTAGAGCCCCTGATGCCATCTCCGATGCCGTCTACGAGGAGTTGGACTATGCTCTAACGCCGGAGTACCAGGAGATGCCCAGTCGCTCTGGTCGGTACAGCCCCCCCACACCCCGTGGTTGAGCCACAAAGCATTGGGGGGATCTCTGGCCCCCAGCCCCACTGCAGCACCGGGGTTGTGAGCCAGGCTCAGGACCTGGCCGTGCAGTACTGGGTCATCCCAGCTGTGTGGGGAGCTCCGGCCACCCCGTACACCCAGTCCCCTACCACCAGGATCCCCATTGGAAGGGTCAGAGACAAAGCTGCCCTATGACAGAGGTGACAGTGGGGAGAAGAGTGACCCCATGGAAGCCCCCGGTGGGGGGATGGGGAGCCTGGGGGAGGGGGGAAGGTGACACCTCCAGCTCTCAGTACTTAGAGCCCAGCATCACCGTCCCTGCTGATGAACAACCTGATGTGGCTCTGGCCAAGAGCTTGCAGCCCCAGTCCCCCCTGACAGCACCAGTGGTGTGACTGGAGTGGGGGCTCACCCAGACCCCTGCCATCGCCTGGGGCTCACTCCCACCTATCCCCCTCCATGGGCCAGACTCCCCTGCCCAGCACGACCCCCCGCATTACTATGATGATGCCACAGCTGCGTTGGAAGGGTCCCCCTCTGCCAGCGCTGGGGACGTCTCTGAGGAGAGCTGGGGCTGCGGAGCACCCACAGGTAAGAGGGGCCACAGCCGCCCTGTCCCCTGGAGAGCCACCCCATGGGTATGGTCTGTGCTGGCAGGGGCGCAGCAGGTCTGTGGGGGCTGTGCCAAGCCATGGGTGTCCCCTAAGGTGGGAGCTGCCCCCTGCCCAGTCCCCAGGAAGCCACAAAGGATCCCCCCGCACAGCCCCCGGTGGGGGACACAGGCTATGACGATGTTGACATCACTGCCTGTCTCTGTGGGCAGTGGTAATCAAGAAATAAAATGCTGGAGGTGCAGCTGGAGAAGGGAACAGAAAGGACGACAGGAGACAAAGTAAATGAGGTTTTTTTCCTACAGGCTCAGAAAGGCAGCAGGAAGAAAAATCTGTGTAACACATGGGAAGCCCAAAAACGATGCTGAGAAACAGTTTGATAAGCCAGGAGACCAACAGGCTCAGGGCTTTTTGTGGTTTTGAAAGGGAGGTCTGCAGCATCCTTGCTGGGGTTGTGAAGATGAGCGCTGGAGATGGGGGACTGCTCTGTGCAGCCTCAAGCCAACTTCCCAGCCCTTGGATTTTCCCCATTGGGAGCTTTATTTTCTTTCAGTTTAAGCAGAGCAGCCAGTAATTCCCAAAATAGTTTTTTTCATGATTAAATATCTATCTAATGCGCTGTTGTGGTCTTGATTAGCTTGGTTTAACAATGTAAAGCAACAATAACAACTCAAGATCCAAGAATAAAAACCTTTAGAGCTCTCAAGGGAGCTCAGAGAGCTTCAGCCCTTGAGATCTGGATCCTCCCAAGCTCGGGACGCAGTTAAAGCATTGCAAAAATGCTCTAAAATAACGACCTCAGTGAGTTTATTTGCTTACAGGATCAGCCTTGCAGGACAGCAATTCACAGCTAGATGTAGTGAGAGACAGCGAACCCTGCCATGGTCCCTTCCCCAGGCAGGTAAATACAAGAGGAACATGCAAAGGGGACAGGGAGGAAATCCAACAGGAAAGGAAAAAGTGTGTTTGAAAGAGATGGAAACTCAAGCCCTAAGCAGTATTTGATTAAAGGCCAACAGAATAAAACACAGATGCATATCTCTCAAGTATAATCACACTGATGCTGAAAACAAACACTTTAGCTAACAGGGAGATGAAAATCACTGTCAGGTTACAGGGGGGTATGGGGAAAAACTTTTTAGAGGGTGAGTGCCTACAGAAATGTTGCTCTGTGCCCCTTAATGCACCCTGCTGCTCATGTAACTGCACTTGCACGCTTGCAGAACTGTATTAATGCTTCTTGCAATGTGCTGTAGAGCTGGAATGCTTGTAAGCAAATTTCATTATTGCAGGGTTAATGAATTATCTGAATTGTGAGTGCAAGTTAATACCACCATAAACATAGCATTGCCTGGAGGAGAGCATCAGGAAAGCCTCTGTGGGACCAGGCCAGGACTAGGACTGAAATGACAGATGAGAGGTCCCTGCAAGAGCCAGGACCAGAAATAAAACCCTTCCCAGACTCAAGACCAGAGGAAGGCTACCTACAGCACCCAGGTGTGAAATCCATCCCAGCGACAGGCTGAAGACAAGCTAAACCAGACCTCTGAGGATGTCAGTAAGACAATGAGGAGCTACTGCTGCCCACAGCACTGAGCTAAAGCCAGAATCCCCTTAACACTACTCAAACTGAGACTATCTGCCCAAGGCTGAGCTTAAATAGAGCCCAGGGGTGCAGGACAGTGAATGGGGAAGTCCCGGGTGAGGCTGGTTTGGCTTTGAGGTTATTAACAGTCCTGCAGTGGCAAGGTGGGGGTGTTGGCTCTGTTTGGCTTTCCCCTGTGAGGGCTTTCTGTGTGGGGTGCTAAGCCAGGCACTGCTTCAGTTGCTGCAACTGCAATCCCACCTTGGCTGCTGCAAGTTGCTCTACCATGAGGAAATGTCCTGGGGTCCTTCATCCTGCTTCCCTGGATGTGCTGAGATGGAGAGATGGCTGCTGCATAAGCAGCCTCAGGTCTTTGCTGCTGTGTAGCCTTCTTCCCCATCGTGTGACTGGGGCTTGAGGAGGGGAGAGAGGCTCCTCAGGGGTTTCTGATGCACCTGGTGAAATGAGTGTAAGCCTGTTCTGTGACTTGCTCTCCTACTTTTCATGCCCTGGTTTACAAACAGTGCATGGGTGTATTGGTTGGGGAGAGGGTAAACCTGTCCTGTGGAGAAGATGGGGGCCATGAAGCTGGTGTCAAGGCATGTGGGGGGGTTTGCAGCTGGAGCTGCTGGCTGCATGCAATGTGCTGGCTGAGGAACCAGGCATGATGGAAAGGAAAATGTGTTGGGGTATGTAATTAGCAAAGCTGGCTTTGAGGGGAGCTGGGAAAGGGGAAAAGGAAGTCTTAAGGCACAGTGGGAGTCTAAGGAAGGGGAAAAGTTGACGACTCATAGCTTGGCAGATGGTGCAGCTACTACAGCTAAGCTTGTGTGTGTGCTGCTGGGTGGCTCCTGCTGCAAGGGAATGAGCTGGTGGCTTTGCTGGGGTAGGACAGAGCTCATGGGCAATGGTCCCACCTGAATGACACCCACTAGGGGCTTCAGGGGCCCCCAGATATGAGCCTGGCTCTGTGGCACCAGGGGCTGCACTCCCCCCATCCAGCTCGGTTTCCTAGCTCTAAGCCTGTCATCATCCTGTCCCTCCTGCTCACAGGAAATAAATCTGGGACCAACTGTGTCTCCCCAAAAGCATGGGGCATATCATGCTCTTTCCCAAGGATGCTTCTGCCTCCCCCACTCTTTACCCCCCAACCCAGGCAGGGCTTGCAGGGGGCTCCCTGGAGCCAGGCTGTTCTTACCCCTGCAAACTCATCCTGGGGGATGCTGTGCACCCAAGGGGAGAAGGAAAAAACCAGCAGCACAGTTTCTAAAGGTTTCCCTCTCCACCTGACCTTGAGGAAGCTGTTTTCACCTTGCTGAGCCTTGATCTGAATCACTGGTGCCAGTGTTTGGCTCTTTCCCGTGCTGTGTTAGGGGTGATGTGACCCACTTGTGTGGGACCCTCTGCGATGGCTGGAGGTGTGTGACCTTATTTCGTTTACAGTTCCTTTCCTTTACTTCCCTTTTTTTCTATATTGTTAAAATACATAATTAAAATTCAAAATCTGAGGCATATAATACAGATTCAAAAGGTCTGCATCGTGTGGGGCTGTTAGTCTCCCAAGGCAGTGGCAGCCTGCGTGAATGTGAGGATATCACAGCCAGAAGCCCCCAGCCTCATCTTCTCCAGGCTCTGGGGACCAGAGCCAGGGATTTCTGCTTGCTCAAGGCTCCCTCCTTCCTCCTGCATCGCTGACGGGAGGCGCAGAGGCTGGGGATGTTTCTGCCTGATGGAGAAGGGACTAAAAGGTTTTATGAGCAGCGGTTTGGGTGTCTCCCCTGCATTAAATCTCAGGGTTTCACAAGCTTTGCAGAAACTTAGCCCCTCTCTGCTGCTACTGATAGACAAGCAGACTTGGGAGGCATTGCAAAGGGGAAGCAGCAGAATTTTTCTTTACAGTGGGTTTTGGGCAGACTGAGTGTTTTTTAAGCAAGTTGGCATAAGTGATGTGAGCACCAGCTTGGCTCTCATGGGCAGTTTTGCAGAGCCAGAGAGGGTCAAGGAAGAAAACAGTGATTATTTTCTTTTCCTATGGATTTTCTGCCCTATTGCACCGACTCTGTGGCTGAGCTGGTGCTTGGCTGCTGTTTGTGGGAGGGAAGAAAATGCGGTGGCCACAGGTGTGGCTTATTCTGCGAGGGGGGAAGCTGACCAAGCTGATTTCTCATGGATTTCTGGGTATAATCTCCTTAAGGTGCTGACACTTTCTGTGAAACTGTAAGAAGTTGGTCAATGGGTCCCAAGTATCTGCATGGAGGAAGATGGGCAAGCATCACATAGTCCTTATTTCCAGAAAAATCAGTCTGAAAGAGCTCTAGATGGCCCCGAACAAGTCCTTTCCTTGGGGTACAAACAAGATTTGACCTGAGCACTGTGAATCTGGGACCTGTGCCTGGCTGGAGGAGGTGAGGCTGCACCAGGGAGGGCTCTTTGCTTTAACCTATGCACTACAAAGTGCTGGTGCAGCGAAGGAGGAGGCTGCATGCCTGGCACAGCCTGGCTGGATGTCTGACAGTGCTCCGCAGCACGGGCTGCGTGCCTGGCTCCGGGATGGCTGTGGGCTGCCCGCAAGCCCTCGCAGGACTCTTCTAAGGGGAGGCAGACCCTGGTCTGCTGGCATGGGGGGGGGGGGGGGGAGGGGTCTGGGGAGAAGGGGAACAGAGCTGGCACAAAACTACCCCGGGGTGCGGTGTTTTATTTTCCTTCCTCCTTGCAGAGCTGCCCCTTGGCAGGACAGACTGCAGCCCATCGACTTGCTGCTGGGGGATCGTCACACTCAAAATCCCTTATCCTGGGGTGGAGGGAGCCCTGTATTCCTTTTTTTCCTCTCATATAGTGTCTTGGTTTTGCCTGGCATAGAGTTAATTTTCTTCCTAGTCATGGGTATAGTGCTGCGCTTTGGAGAATCATGTTCCACAACACTACATGTGAGCATCCCCAATTTATCAGGCTGTCCTCCTCCTATTCTCCCTCCCCCTCCCCCCCAGGTTTGTGGCTATATTCACTGTGATCACTGCAAACCCAGGCAGGCTTTGGGGGAGTCACTACTCCGTGCTGCAGGGACAGCCCAGAATTGCCGACAAGCCCCAAAAAACTAGGGGAGTGAAGATGGAGCTGGCCTCTTGCCCACCCCCCACCTCCCCCTTGCCATTCTGTCCCTCCCCGCTAGAGTCCCAACCCTTCCCTCTGGATTGGAGCACTGTCTCTCCCCCCCTTCCACGTTCTCCATCTTCATGCAGTCTGCAGAGGTGCATTGTGGGAAAATCCCAAGTCCCCCACCCCTTCTGCCTCCCTCCCTCCCTCCTCTCTGCGCAAGAGCCAGCTCCCAAGGTGTGAGTCGTGCAGCCAGCCGGAGGACAGGAGGTAAGGGCTGCTGCTTCCCTCCACACATGCTGGCACCTGGGTGGGGGGCGAGGGGGCTGAGCTGCCGGGGGTCCTTAGCTGTCAGCGGAAAGCCGTGGTGCCGCGCTTGTGCTCGGGGTGACGTAGCAAATTAGAGACGCGGATGTACCTGGTCAAGGTGAGTGTCTGCCTCCTCACCTCTGCCCAGGGTGAAGGCCAGGAACTGCCATGCCGGTCAGCTCAGGAGCGAGCGCGCCTGCCTGCACACTTCTGCCTGTTAACAGGCAACAGCGTGGGGGTTTTTAACCCAAAACCACGAGCGTGGCAAGGACGCCAGCCCCAAGCAGCTCCATTCCCTCCCCAGCTGAAGGTCAGGCAGCCAAGGAAGGCATTTCCGCAAACACGAGCGCACGGGAGCCTGCCTGCTGCCTGCCTGCCGCCTCCGCGTACCTGCGATCTCCGCTGCCCCTGTGGGATGCGCTGCTCTTCCCTGGTCCCAGGCGGGCTGGCTGCTGTGACTCCCCCAGCCGGGATCCAGTGATGGGGACGCGGCAGCCCTGGGATGGAGACTGGGGGTTTGAGACCGCAGAAGCGCTCCGGAGGCAGAGCGGCTCTGAGCACAGAGAAGTGGAGTCGGCCATGTGCCGGAAACGGGGCTGCTGGGAGGGAGGAGGGGAAGCAGCATCTTCTGCAAAAACCCTTCAGTCGCGGCAGGAAAGCCTGTACGCCTCCCCGAAAGATTTTGATCAGGTTTCCAGCCACATTTCCTCTCCCCTCTGCGTGGGTGGTGGTATTTGTTTGCCCTTTGCTCTGCCCTGGGTGGGTTTAAGTGCTGTCAGTCCCGAGGCAGGAGGTGAAGAGAAGCAGGAGCAGCCAGCAGCCCTGGCTCTTCATCCTCACCTTTCCCAAGGAAGGAGCTGGGGGTTGTTTGGTTAAGCAGTGGAGCTTTGAGATCCTTTGAGATGGCCCCTGCCCTGTGCTGTAAAGGAGCTCACAAAGGGCAATCTGCCCCCAAAAAGACCGAAATGGAGAGAGATGACAGAGGTGATGCTGCCTGGATCAAGCTCTGGGGGAAAGCTTGCTCCAGCCAGGAGGGTGGAGGACACCAGACATGGGCTCCTCTTTCATGGTGTGTGCTTCCAGGGACAAAATGCATGGGGGGAGTGGGAGGGCTTTTCAGTCTGTCCCTGCCTCTGTGTGCATCTGTGCCCACTATGTTTGCAGAGACCTGTTGATGCGGTCCCTGCTCCAGCTGAGTTCTGTGGCAGTCTGGTAGCTTCTCGATGGGGTTGGGGGTGGGAAGGAAGAGGACTTTCTTTATTCTGGAGGCGAGGTCAGCCTGGCAAAACTTTGGCATTGGGGTAATAGGAGGAAACCCTCCCCATCACAAACCATTTTCCTGGGTGGAGCTTGAGCAGGATGCTGTCAGGAGCGGGAGGATGGACTACACCAGATTGAGCTCCCTGCTCCATCTCGGGACTGCCCTCCAAAGTCTGACCTTCACAGGTTTGACCTTCAGCATTTTCCAACTTTCCTTTTTCACGGTGCCCGACACCAACCTCCAACCCTGTGACGTTGTAGCAGGATGGGGAAAGAAAACCCAGAATTTTCCCTAAATGCAGATATTTATCCCTCTGCATCCATCCCCTCTGCAGGCAGGCTGCCAGCACCAGCCCGGGCACACTTTCTCCATCCTTGATCAGGCGTGATGATCCTTGGTGATGCAAATTCCACATTGGTCAGAAGTGATGAGTTTAGGCTGCCTGTAAGCTGAAGAGGGCTCTTAAATTTGCTGCTGCTTCCTGCAGGGGCTGGGGCTATTTCACAGATATATATTTATTTATTCATCAGGGAGAGCAATCATCTTTTTTTTTTTTTTTTTTCACTTGTGGAATTGAATTTGAGAGGTACAGGACCCACTCACTGACTGTAAGGGCCTTAAAAGCTTTGACCTCTTAGAAAGCATATCAACCTTCTGCATCTGGGCACAAGCTCCTGGCTGCTTGGGGAGCAGTCCCCTGCAATTGGGAGCCTCTGGCCCCTTGGCTTAGGGCAGTTAGCCAAGAGCAGGGCTTGGGTGGAGAGGAGAGGGTTGTTCACCTCTCCAAGAGGCAGAAACACCCACTGACACTGACACATTATTCCCAAGGTGGCATCGCAGACCCGATGCTGCGCGGAGAACTGAGACCTGCCCCATGGCCCCAGCCTGGGTGTCAGGATGGATTTTATAGGGAATTGCTTATCCATTCCCTGGGGAGAGCCAGTGGTTTTGGGGGTGGCAGTAACCTCCCTCCTGGAGCAAGCAGCTGGCTGGGAAGACAGCTGAGGAGAGCATAAAGCAGTGTGGACCTCTGGGTGATTGGGTGGGGGGTGTGTCACTGATGCTGGGCCACAAAGCTGAGCTTGAAAGGACAATAGTTGGCTTCTTGGCAGCAGGGCTGCAACAAGAGGGTGCTGGGCCAGGTTCGACTGTGGCTTTTGGGCTCTGGTGGCCTCTCTTCTGGTCTCACAGGAGGTGCCAGGGAGGGGACATGTCCCTGGTGCTGCAGAGCTGCTGACATTGACAGGCTGGAAAAACATAAAGAAACAAAACAAATGTTTGCAAAATGGTGAGTGTGACAAAAGCCAAGTCATGAGGAGATGCCCAGGGTGGGATGTGGTCAGGGAAGCAGATGCATCACCTGCAAGATGTCACACTTGTGGCTTAAAGCTTTGTGATTCATAATGCTGGCTGTGCGTCTACCACTGCATCTTCTGAATAGTTCCTGCGACAGCTGCTCCAGTGCTTCCACCCCGTGTCCTCCCAAATAGCTGTTGCAGGGGAAAAAAAGTCATCCTGCGTGAACACCTTTTCCTTTGCTCCTCTAAATTTCTGTCCTGGGGTGAGTGATGCTCAATCTTGTCAGGGAGAAGCTAAAGATCCAACACATCATGGTGTTTGAAGGGTAAAAGCCATGATCTTGTCCCACTACAAAAATAAAATAATGGAACTAACAAGGGGAACCCCAGTATTTAATTCTGCCTGAGCGGGGCTCAAACCCAGGGCTAAAGCTAGGACAGAGCACAGCAAAATGTTTCTGTTATGACAGTCCTGGGGCCTGTGCAGTGTTACAGGCTTTGCAGCAGGAGGGTTTTTTCCAACCTAACCTCAGCCAAGTGTTTTCAGATCCTCTCAAATGTCAGTGGCTGGTCCTTCAGCATTGCAAGGGCTGGTGGCACTTGGGGTGAGCAGGGAGGTTGTATGGCCACACTGGGCTGACAGCAGGTCAGGTCCGTGCTGGGTGTGACTACAGACATCAGCTGGGGCATGTGATTGGCACCACTGGAGAGTTTGAGACAACATTTTCTCTGTTTCCAGGCTGATTTGGTAATGATTTCCTATTTTCTGCCGTGTTCTGGGGCAGCTGGGAGCCAGGGCAGGAGAAGGGTGTGTGTGGGTATCAGAGCAGGGTTTAGGTGATGAGCTGCCCCTTTAGGATGCTCTGGTGGAGGTGGGAATGGGTGGGCTTAATTGGGTTGAGTGAGATTTTTGCAGCAGGCTGTGTATTTTTAATAGAACTGTGGGCAAAAAGCTGATCTGAGCAGCGAGTGCTTTTCAGCCCATGTTGCCACAGGGAAATGTCTGGGTTCATGCCTGTGAGGTGCCCTGGGAGGGGGAGTTTTTTGGGTGGTGCCACAGGAAACACGCAGCAGGCGCTGGCTGTGGGTCTGCGAAGGGCAGGGTGAAACAGCAGCAAGATCTTCCTCCCCCAGTGCTACAGGTTTAAGGCAGAATCAGTCAGTTTAGTGTTTCCTGTGGCTCTCATCGCTTTATTTTCATGCAGGGTATGAGAAAGTAGCAGAACAAAGATGAGTGTGGGGGTTTTTGTGTGGCTGTGTGCAGGCAGAGGGCCTGAACTGGTTAGAGCTGTGTTTTGGTTTCAAAACCCCCACAAAACCAAAAAACCCACCAAAGTAAAGCCCCTGGCAGAGGGATGGTGCATCTGCAATGTTGCCTCCATCTCTGAGAATAAAAGGTCTGCCACATCTCTCCTGGCGAGACCCGTGGGGTCAGGACAAGCGTGGCTTGCTGATGTGATCCTCAGCTTGGGTGTCGTCTCTTGCGGAAGTGATGGTGTAGAAAGAGGCTGTTTGGCCCTTTTCTGGGCTCGTGTTGGTGGGGAGTATATCTGTGCTGGCTACGGGGCCCAAAACGCTGCATCACCCATGTGGGGAGCATGGCCAGGCTGTGGCCAGGCAGCCTCTGGAGAGGATGCTGGCATCTGTGTTACACAGCGGGACCTTGTCCCATCTCCATGTCCCACTGCTTGCCTGGGGTCTGCACCCCAGGCCGCTCCCTTTGTGGGTGTCAGGTGAAGCCTGGCGTGACCGAGAAAGGTGACACGTCTCAGTGGCACAAGGAGCAAGGGGCAGGGGTTCTACAAGGCTGGCCATGCTCTGGGGGGCGATGGGTGCAGTTTTGGTCATTGTCTGCATCTCTGGAGAGGTGATGAGAGTGCTGAGTCTCGGTGCAGCCGCAGGGCTGACGCAGCCATGGAGCGGAGGCTTTGCTGGCAAATGTCCCTCTGTGGCAGCAATTCGAAGCTGCTGCTGCCGCCTGTTAAAACCCTTTCATCATCTGACACTCTCCAAATCAAGATTCAAAGGGCTGATTTGAGAGGGAAACATTTAATTCAGGGCTGGGGGGAGGGATGCGGGGAGTAGCAAGCAACGGATTGGGAAAAGGCTTCATAAATATCTCATCAGAATGAAGTGGGTCAACAGCATTTGCTGTGACTTAGTGCTGCTGTCTCCAAGGCTTGGCTTTGGCAGGGGGAGGGGGGCACCCAACGCAGCTGTCTGCCTGCACAGCCTGGTGCCGCTGCACTGAGGCCGTTTGAAAGCACCTATGATGAACAACTCCTGCTGTTTTTGTGCTTGCATTGTCTTCTACCATGTCTGCTGTGCATTGCGTCAGGAGCAGGGGGCCAAAAGAGACTGTAAGGGACCTAAAAATCCTCCTTGGGGAGCTACCCACAGCCAAACTGGCCGAACCCAAGCTCCTTATGTAAAGCTGTTTTAATATTTATGGTAATACCGAGAGGCATTTGCATTACCTCATCTGTCTTTGCAGTGCTTGTTGGATGACAGGGAAAAGGCTTAGTCACAATACGCTACTGTTGCTTATCTCAGGTGCTTGCCTGGCATCTCACAACCTTTAATGTGTTTGTTACCCCGGCAGCCCAAAAAGGAGGGGAAGTGCTACCTGTCCCCCTTGGAAATGAGGAATCGAAGCACTGGGAAACACAATATGCTGCTAAGTTGCATGAGGAGGCTGGGATGAGGCAGGGGACTGAGTCCAAATCCTTATGGATCCCTTCCCTGTATGGCAGATGAAACGGGCACAGACCCCTGAGGACACCGGCCAGTGTCCAGTTGCCCAAGGTGTCACCTGGGGCTAGATGAGAAAGCCCAAGCGCTGTTCCCTTGGGGCCATCAGCAACCCCCATTTCAGCAGGGGAAAACATCAGGTTTTTCTTAACTTTGGTCACTTTTCACTAATGCCACATGTAAGCCCACTGTGGACTTGCTGATCAGCCTAAATATCCTGATTGGCTGTAATAACCACTTGTCTGTAACCCACGGGACAGGCAGGGTGCCAGGGAAGGATTTCCCTCCGCTGTGCCCAAGAAACAGTTTGTCCTGGTTAATGAGCAAGATGGAGAAACAAGGCCTCCTTGTTTCCCACAGATCAGTCACTGCCTATTCCATCCCTGTGCCACGCCAGCTGGCTGGGCTGCAGGCTAAGGATGAGCTGGAAGAGGTGGAATGGGATCCTAGGATGTCTCAGGCAAGAAGAGATAGGGGGATGTTCAATCTAAAATGCTGGGTTGGAGTCTGGCTGGGTGCTCAAGGAGTTCAGCCTGGGGTAAGGTTAGAGCAACTGGAGAAATGGAAGAGGACATCTCAAGAGCATGAACTGGTGAAACTGGGTTTCTGTGGCCTAACGTGACATTGTGTGGGCATCAGATACCAAACATCTTGGGTGAACAGATACTGAAATGAAGCGCAGCTAATAAGTGGAAAGACATGACTGATGATTCTCTCTGGGTTTCTACAAGTGGTGGGCTGCCAGGGTGACTGATAGAACTCTGAGCAGGTGTCCCCAAAGGGCAGTGGAGGTACTACACTTGAGCCAGTGAGGTTTTCTTAAGGTGAATACCATGGAGGGAAAAGCAGGATGAGCCTGGCTGTGAATCAGCAAGCTGGTCCTAATTTCTACCATAAAATAGCTCAGAAGTGATTCCAGCTGTGCCTTCAGCTGGCAGCTGTGGAGGGACAAATCATGATTTCTTTTTGAAGGGTTTTTATGGGTTCTTCCATGATGTTCAGTTGAGCTAGCCAGGACTTGTGCTCATGTCAGCCCAGACTCACCATCCCTCCTTTTCTTTATGCTCTTCCAAGCTGCTCTGGTGCTTGGGGAGATTTGCTAATCTTTGGGAGAAGAAAAGGAGGTGAGAATGGTCTTGAGCCTCAGGATCTTAGCAGGGACAGCCCAAAGCCTACACCTGTGGCTCTCTGAAATAATCCCTTTTCCAGGGCAACATGTTTGACTGCAACCTACTCCTTTTGGCATAAACCAGCATTGAATCAGCAGTGCCCTGTGTCCACTGACCTTGGATCTCTTTGGAGAAACTTTAATATGTCAGAACAGGCTCCTTGGTGATGGTGACAGTCCGTATGACCGTGCTGTCTTACATCTGAGGGTCTCATATTGGTGAGTCCAGACCCGTGAATTGCAGATTCACTTTTTACTGATGCCAAGGAGAGAGTTTGTGATGTGCTAAGGCCACATAGAAAACCTGCGGCACCACTTGATAACCCCCAGTAACATCCCCGATTTCCAACAGCCTGATCCCACCACTTCAGCTCAAAGCTGCCTTACCTTTTGTATGCAGAATGCTGCTGCTTTTTGGGGGTTTGTTTCCCTTTACAGGAAGTTATTTGTTTTCCAGGCGCCTCTCTGAAGTGGCTAAATTCTCATTTTCCTGTTTGCCTGTGCAGACAGCCATGGGAACAAAGCCTGCAGACTCTGATTTAAAATTACCTGCTCCACACCTACCAGCTGGTGCCTGGATCTGACTGAAATTCAATCCTGCGAGCCAGGATTGCAGGTGCAAATTGCACTCACCAGAGGGAAGCTGTCAGAAGAGGGTCATTTTCTGTCCCTTAGAAAGCTAGTTTGGGCTTAAATGGGCAAAGGCAAGCACACCAGCTGAGACCTACAGAACCTGCTGAGAGACCTGAAATTAATTGGTGTTCAGCGTACCTTCTTCCTCCATGGCGCTGAAAGCCTTTCTCAGAGCAATTGGTTGAAGAGTATGATGAGGACTGAGTTAGTTCAAAGTCCTCCCTTAGCTTCAGGAAGGAGGGACCTGGTCCTGAGAGGCACAAACCATCTCCTGCAGTGCTGCTGAGTGTTTTCATCTCTCTCTGACTTCCAGCTATGTCATTTCAAAGGGAATTCAGAGTAGGCTTTGTTGCTTGCCTCATCTCCTTGTAGATGACCTCTGTCCCAACTTGTGGGAGTTAAACAGACTGTTCCTGTGCCTGGCTCAAGCAATGTAGAGTTGTGGGATGGTCTTTGCCATCGTCGGCTGCTTGGGAGCTGGTAGCAGAGCTGAAGCTGGAAGGAGTGTTGATGCTTGCCTAGTAATAGGGACCCATGTAATTCCTTGCCCAAAAACCAACATGGGCTATGCTACTTAAGAGAAAGGGGCTTTGGTACTTAGAGCTCCCTTCCTCACCCTGAAAGGGCAAACCTTTGTGTCATTTTTTTCCAGATGGGTATGACAAAGAGGTGAAGGGGTTAAGGAAGAAAGTTTGAGGATACAAAGTCTTTTCTGCCATCTTAGGCTCTTTCTGCACAGCTTTGCTACAGGTCAGACATGATCAGTAGCTGTTTGAGCCTGATGTTTTCAACCTGGCATGTGTGGTTGGACCTTTGTTGCAAGTATAAATTCATATATATAGCACAGAACCATAGAATCAGCAAGGTTGCAAAAGATCAAGTCCATCCATCATCCCTACACCATCATAACCACTAAACAATCTCCTGAAGCACCACATCTACACAGTCTTTGAACCCCTCCAGGGACCATGACTCCATGAGGCTCTGGGCAGCCTGGTCTGATGTTTCACTGCTCTTTTGGTGAAGAACTTTTTCCTAATAGCTTATCTGAACCTCCCCTGGTGCAACTTGAGACCGCATAACCCCCCTGTCATGGTTGAATTCTTTCTTGCCAGCAGACTATCAGTGTGGCAGCTGAGGACTCAATGGAAACCGTCTGCTTTTTGTGAAGGAGGGGAAAACCCTGTGTCTGTGCTCAGCACTGCTGTGTCCCCATGCACATCTGTGGGGTACAGTTCTGCCTCCGTGCCCCAGACCCCACATTCTGTAGCAGTCTTGCAAAGGCATTGGTTTTTCTTCCTTCCAACCTGAAGCAACGAGGAGAAGGTTGTGGGGCTTGGGGGTGGGGTTGGTCTCTGCAGAGGGAAGAAGACCTTCCAACAGTGATATGCTGTGATAAAGCTAGCAATGACTCATCTGCTCCATTTGGTGCAGGATTGATGCAGCTTTCATCTGTGCATGCAGGAGACAGATGAATACATGTATCTGCTAATTTGCTGGGGGGCTGAGGCAGAAAAGGTGCCCTTCAGGGAGCTGAGGAAAGCTGTTCCTTACGTTGGCCCCGTTCCTTTAGCTGGGGCCAGTATGTTGAACTGGTGAGTCTGACTGCACTGACCTTGAGAGCTGCAAGGACCAGAAGCATCCCAGGAGGGCTGTAGTGTTTGTCTATGAGTTTTCCTTTTTCTCCTTGATCACTGGTTTCATGATCTCTGCTCCCTGATCCCAGCCTGGGAAAGAGATGGTTAGCTGCTGGCAAGTGAAAACCTCTCATAAAAGGCAGAGTTTCTTAAAGAAATATCATGGTGGGGGATGACTCCTCTTTCCCACAAAACCTTATTCTGAAGTGCTGTTGTGTGGGAGGCAGAAGGGGAGCTGGAAGGGGGCGGGGAAATGGGTAGACAGGCAGAGACAGCAACTGGAGGATGAGAGAGAAGAGGGGAATAAATAGATGAAGATCTATAAAGGAGAAAGCAAAGCTGGAAAAGTCAGGGCTGTTAGAGAAAAAATTTGTGTGGTGGAATGACAGAAGAGGAGAAGCAGCCTTTCTTTTCAGTCTGTGTGACGTGGATGTGCTTAAAGATGAGCACATGCCCTAGAAAGTGCAGGACTGGATGGGGGAAGGAGAGTGAAAGGGAAAAAGGGATGATACCTGAAGTAGGATGTCTGTGTGGGAGCGGCAGCTGATAACATATAGGAGAGAGTTCAGTGCAATGATGGGAGAGGATGTGCTGCTGGGTGAGCACCCTGGGCCTAGAGGAGGAGGAGCGTGCGGATGGCTGCAAGGGGCATGATGCTAACCCTGCCAGGGGCTCTGCTGGCTGGTGGGGCAGGGAGGGTGCTTGAGCTTCTTGGTTGTGGTGCTTGGCAGTATCACTTCAACCAAGCCAAAAGGTCTGGAGAGATGCTGGGCGATTCTGTGGCAGGGATAGAGAACCAGACAGAAAATGCTTTCACATGGACACTTAAGAACTGCTGATATTGATTTTTTGCTTAGTTTGGTTTCTACATCTTTTAAAACCTTTTCCAATCTTCATGAGGTGTTTGCATTGCTTGTAGTGGAAACTCACTTAGAAATCAAGGCATTCTTTAAGGAGCTGTTTGTAGCTGTGCAGGGCATGGTTGCGGGACATGGCTCCATGGCACAGCGTAGGCTTTCCTGCTTCCAGGAATCTGGAAACTGGATCTGATCAATGAGAAGTGTTAATGAGAGGTACTGGGGCTGTGTGGCATCCTCACTTCTCAGTAGAGGCCAGTTTCCCCCCTCCGTGATTTATTTCCCCCTCCCATCTCCATAGGCTGCATGTAGCTTTTCCAGGGAAACCAGCAAATGTTTAGTGCTCGGTTCATCCAGGATATCTGGATAGATATTAGAGAGTCAGAGTAGCCCAGCTAATTGACACCAAAGCCAGTAAGCAGGTAATTTAATATTTATGACATGATGAATCTGATTCTCCCTGCTTTAACCTCTAAGTCTGTTTCAGTCTTGGGCTCCACTTACTATTTCTTTGTGTCATCATCGTTCCAGATGTAAAACGAGGATAAATTGCTCCCAAAGCAGAAGCCCTGCTCCACAGGCAGAGTCCAGCAAGCCTTGGATCTACGTAGGATTTCTACTGTGCAGAGCAGTATGAATGCTCTTTGGAGGCAGTGGGAAGGAAAAGGGAAGGCAGGTGGTATCTGCAGAATACTTTAAAATGACCAAGGAGAGGAAAATGTTCTTGCACTTGACCAGGACCGTATGTTTATCCACCAAGCTATGGAGAAAATAAGCTTGTGGATTGTGTGGTACAAGTTGCCGGTGATACACCTTCAGTGAAGCATGAGGAGAGTGGTAGTGTTTTGGGTTTCCAAATGGTTTAAGGTTACAAACTCAGGCATGTTAAATATTGCTCAGCTGTGGTCACAGAGACTGTGCTCTTTTACACCTAGTGTAGATCTGACCTGTGTAGAGCTGCTAGTTCTTCAACAAGTGAAGGATGGGCTTGGTATTTAGTCCCTTGAAGGAGCCTGGAGCTAGACTAAATTGAATGTCTTAGGGAAGAGTAGTAATTAAGCAAGAAGTAGTATCCTGCTTTATGCTGGGTATGGAATACTGGAGGCAGGTTACCTGCCTCTCACTTTTCAATGGTTGTTTCAAAACTGGCCAGCTTGGATCATCTAATGCCTTTTGGAGGCTTCAGGCTTCGTCTCAGCAAACACTACCCAGCAAAAACTCATCCTCTCTGAGGAAGGTGTGTACGGTAGGTCTATGAAAAGCCTTCTAGAAGTGCCCATCCCATCTCCGTGCTATGGGAAGAGCTCAGAGCACTCTCTCCTAGGCTGACTGCCATCCTTTCAGATGGCCATCTCAGCATATTTTGTGTGTGGCGCAGCATGCGTGCTATGCACTGCCATGATTTTGGGGCTACATTCCTTCTGCCAACTCCAGTTGACTGGCATTGGAGAAGACTGTGGCCGTCAAACAATGGCTTACGAGGGAGAGCAGGAGAAGGGGGTAGCTTCTGTCTTACACCGAGCCGTAAGCTTGTTGCACAGTGATGCTCTGGACCCAAACACAGCACCTCTGTGAGTAGGTTTGCTCCAGACCGGTGTTTCTGCCTAGATGGAAATTAAAACACTGCATTTGTTAGCCCATTTCCTGGAAGATGCAGCAGTGCAGACCATTGCTGCAACCCTGGGATCTTCTCCTTGACTGTCATTAAAGGAGCGATCTGCACTCTGAGCAGCTTTGGAAGCCACATCTATCCATAGAGGCTTTTAAGGAGCCTCTTCATTTCTAAACCCAGACAGCTAATAAGATTATATTTCACTTAGCAGGCAGAAAGCTCTCTGCAGGCTCCTGGCAGTGCTGAAGGTCAGCAGGGAGGTAATGAAGCAGGCGACTCAGACTCGACTGCTGCCTCCCGTTTACTCATTACTTCCCCAACTTGATGCTGACGTGGTGCTGCACCGTTGGAGGCAGGATGGCAAGCTGCCCAGCGGCCGGCTCCTCTCCTCCCGTTGGGTAGAGGTGTAGCCATATGAGCTCCTTCTCCAGGCTCACCCTGCCCAGCCAGGCTTGCTGGGGTGATGTTTTCGTTGTGTTTTTATAACCTTTCAAAGCCCACTTTGTCCGTTTGCCGAATTCTCTGGATGCAGCCATGCTTTTCCCTGCCTGCACTAGTTCCCTGCGGGGAAAATGGCTCCAGCTAATCAGGTGCAGCGCAGCCGATATCCTGTTCAGCAAGCAAGCCCAGATAACCACTGCAAGGAGACAGGAGTGAGATCTCTTAAGCATGGTAAGACCCAGCTTTACAGTAAATTCACACAGCTGCACTGGAGTCAATGCACTGACCTGCACCAGCTGAGGCTGCAGCACTGGCCTTATTTTGCTGTAGCTCCCGGAAATGCTGACAGCAATAAGCCCTGTAGCTCTGATGCCTGTAACTGAGGAACTAATCCTGTATTTTTTTCCTGTGGTACCCATCTGGATGGAGAGTATCAACCAGGATGACTTCTTATCTGCTTCCTAAACTTGGGATAATGCTGGGAAACAAGGGTAGAGGGTGAGATATAAGTAGGGAGGAGCTATTGATCTGCGAACAAAATGTTCTCTCCTTACCCAGGAGGAAGGGAGTAAAAGTAAGCTTGATTTAGTTGGACATGAGTATATCTCGTCACTGACAAATGGCCAGGGTGGACTTGTCTTGATTGCATATGGAGCCTGGTTGTGGCAGCCGGAGATGACAGCCAGTCCAACTCTGATGCTCCTGAAGGCACAGGTGCTGTAGTAGATGCTTTGAATACAGCTCACAGTTACCAGAGCCAACAATTTTTACAGTTTTGTCTTCATTGTAAGCAGGTAGAAAGGGACTGGCTTGCTCTGTCCTTTCACTCACCTCTCACTGCTCTGCTTCCCCTTCCAGGCACTGTACCATGTCCAGATAGGACACTGCCAGTGTGAGAATCCTCCCAAGGCCACCGCTTCAAGGGGTTGAGCTCAGGTGGCTCCTCTGCTTTCTTCAGCAGTCGGCCAAAGAAGAGCTGGGATTGCCCTGCACACGTAGTGTCCAGTTGCTACCCACAGCACTCGTAGGGATGGATTCCAAAGGCAACGTCCGAAGTGGAAACAAACCCGATGCCAAGGCTTCCAGCTCTGGAAAGCCAGAAAAGCCCAACCCTGGTCCTGCCACGAATGCAGACAAGAAGGAGGTCTCCAAAGAGCAGCCGGCTCCTGCCTCTGCCACCAAGAAGGCAGGTGGCGATGCTGCTGTCGTGAACAACCACAGCAACCTGAAACCCAGCCCTGCTGCAACGGAGACGCAAGAGGCCACCGGCCAGTCCCCTGACTCTGACCACAAGGGAAACAGCTCTGAGGAGTCACCAGGCAGCATCTTCGACAACATGAAGCCCTTGATCATCATCGGAGGAGTAGCGGTGGCTGCACTCGCTGTGATTGTGGGAGTGGCGTTCCTAGCCCGGAAAAAATGAAGACCGAGATGGGGTGGGGATGAGGAAACCCAACCCAGCTGTACAGCTCCTTTTGAGACAAATGCATGCAGAGAAATTCTATACATATCTATATATAGAGAGAGCGAGCTAGATAGGTCAACAACAAACACCAACTGCAACTCCAAGAGTTTTGTTCAAGACGACTGTGGCAGTTTGACCCAGTGTGGGTAACTCCATGCACTCAGTGTGTTCTTTCATGTAATATATCTTGGCTTATACCACTGTGTATAGATTACAGCTTCTCCTGATCGGTGTAAATGACGGTGTCCCCTCCCCTCCTGTCCTCCCTGGGAGACACTCCCACCTCTCTTGCAGTCCCCTGTTTTCAAGTCCAAAGTGTTCTATGTCCCATCCAGAGTCCCTGCTTTGTGTTTTGGTTTCTGTTTGGTTTGGTTTTAAGTTGGGTTGTGGTAAAGAAGGTGTAAAGGGAGCTGGAGCCTAGTGCTAAGTTCCAGTTTGCCTGTCATTGTGTGTTGGGCTGGTGGCTACCCAGCACCCCTGGGGCAGGGGAAGCAGTGGGTAGGCAAAAGGCTGCCCCTTGACCCAAACAGCAAAGTGTGATCTCTAATAGGTGTCTTGTGTACCTGCTGCTCATCAACCTGCTTCTAAAAACCCAGCTCAAAAGTGCCCCAGAGACAACAGGCTGGCTGTAGCTGGAGGCAGAGGCTGTGGTTTGGTAGAGCTGAGCGTGCAACTTGGGCCATCATACCCAGTTATTTCTTGAGCAGAGGGGCCGTACCGTGACTGACAGTGCAGCTAGCAGTGCACGGAGATACCTGGCTGACTTCAGGTGGACAGCAACTGCCACCTGCTTGGTTGGCAAGCTGCCTTCAGGATCCCATGGCTGGCCAAGGTCATATGGGCAGCATTTGGGGATAGCGAGACTTTGTTTTGGATCTAGTATTTCCTAAAGTTAGGCTGGGCTTTGCAGGATGCTGTGGTTTCAGCCCAAACTCCCTCAAGTTCAGCTGGATTCCTTCTCTTTGTTTCTTTGGGGTTTGGATCTGGCCTTTCACCTGCTTTCCCCCCCACCCCTCCTGAAGGCTAAGGTGCATGAGAAGGTAGAAAAAAGTAGAGACATGATCTGGTTTTAGGGGCAGAGAGGACCTGGGATCCCACAGGAATAAGATTGACCTGCTTTATGCCAGGAACTCCCTGTTCAAGGGCACTGGAAGTCTGTCGGGGGGGGATTTCTTCCCTCCCTCCTATGCCAGTAGCAGGGATTTGTGACTCCTCCAGACTTTGGAAATGGAAACAAATTTCCAGCTCTTGGGAACAGCCGTGTTTCCCCGGTGAGAACCTCAGCTCTAAAAGCCAAATCTTTTGAAGGGGAGAAGGAAGGCAGATGAGGAGGGAGGCTTTTCAGATGCCTTTTCCCTACCACTGCGATGGGCAGGTCACCTTATACTGAAAGTTTCTGTGACACTGCTCTTGGCTGCTGTGCTACTCCAAAACGCCCCCAAAACAAAACCAAAGACCCCCATCACAAAAAAAGACCTTAGATTTTGGGTTTAAATTAGGTTGGAGATTAGATGGAGTCAGAACCACAGAGTCTCCAGAGCTCAGCAGCAGTTGCTGCCAAGGTGTGAGGTTTTGCAGTGCTGATGAGCAACAGATTGTGACAAAGTGGTGCAAGTTCAGTTACAGAGCTTAAGCCATACAGCTTTAAGTGAGCCCGGATGTGTAAAGTCTGGCTGGGCCAGAGAAAGGCCTTCGCAGTACCTGCTTCTGGTGAGACTACTGGATAGGATGGTGGGTGTGTATAACCTGCTCTGGCAAGTCTTCTCTTGGCTCACACCTGTCTTATTTACCTCCAGATTCAGTCTGCTGAATGCTTATGGCTTCCCTAAACAAAAGGGTTTGGTTTTGATGCAGCTTGGCTGTTTCTATGGTGAGATTTGTCATCCCCTTTTCCTCAAGGCTCACAAAATATTCTGAAGGGGCACAGCTTCTGGGAGTATCAGCCGCTGTCCTGGAAAACAGCTCATGCAGCTGAAGCTTCATGTCTACCTCTCTCTTCACTGGTGGAGACAGGGGGAAGCGTTGGGTCACTGTGGTTTGGAATGGGTGTTACAGCTCTGGGTGAGATCCTGGCTGCCTGAAGCACTCTCTGCCTCTTTTGTGGATGCCTCCTAGTAGCACTATGTCACTCACGGCCTGGGAAATGTCTTTGGCTTGAAGCAAAGGGGTGGGGTGTTGTCTTCTGTCTAGAGAAGTGATTTTCCCTTGTCCCACTTTGCAGATGTTCAGAGGTTATTTTTGAGGGAGGGCAAACAAGTGCAAAGGCATAGGAAAGGTATTTGGAAAGCAGTGCTGTGAGAGAAGGTAGCTCTGCAGCAGTCCCAGCACGGCTCCTTTGCGGCGACTGCGGCAGGGCTTTGCAAGGGGACCTGCTGGGGCTGCTGCATCCTCAGAGTCTGGGAGTGTGGCGGAGCCCCAGCCCCTGCCAGCTCCCCAGGCACAGCCTCCTGCCGTACTGGGCAGAGAGCCTGCTCCAGATCAGCTCTCCTGCTTGCACCTCGAACTGTGTGTTCTGGTTCCCCGCACAGGAAATTTGGTTGCACAAGCAAATTGCAGTGCAGTCCTGCCGGGAGCCTGATCTCCTCAACGGAGGGTCCTGTGCTCCCTGGGTACAAAGTAACGTATCCAAACTACTAGCGTGATGCCTATTCCTGGGGTCCCCTTCCCTCAGATCTCTGGAGCACAGAGCCCTTGGCTGTAGGCACATTTTGTTTGCTTAGCTCACAAAGAAGGGAAATCAGCCATCCCTGCTCTGATTCCTGTTTTGCCAAAGTAGGGTGGCGATTTCCAGACAGTGACTTCTGTTTGCAAGTGGGAGGCCTGTCTTCAGGAGATGCTTCTACCTATCCTGTCTGTTCCCTCTCTCAGCCCTGGCATGGGAATTTGTTTTTTTACCAGTGTGACACAAATCACTAGATAGGCATCTATCTAGTCTGTCCTGACCGACACAGATAGATACAGGGGGAAGAAAAAGAACTACCCGCTTCATTTATGTCTTCTAGTTTACTTTCTGAAGTGCTATTTCCTTGACTTAACCTTTGGCAACAGAAGAGGGTGGGGAAAACAGTTCTCAGCCAACATGAGACTTAACCATTTCTGTCCACCTCCCTTCCTGCCCTTAGAGCACTTGGATGCAAGGTCAGCAATTTCATCCCCAGGGATGGTGCTGGGACCACAGCTCATCCCCTGTGTACGTAACCACACGTGCAGACGTGGCATGTCCTGTATGTGAGGGATTTTCCACTTCCTTGGATCACTTTACCTTGTTGTCTGCTCTCCAGGTTTACTACCTGGAACCTGCCTCTTTGGCAGATCGGTTTGGAAAACACCTGTGGTTGTGTGTATGTGTATAGACACCACCCCACCTTGAAGAATATTCTGCGTATGTATGTATGCATACATATATGTTTATATCCCTGCAGTCTAGAGGGGAAAAAAATACCCCAAATCAACCTGGAGATGACCCTTCATTTGTTCCCCTGCATTCCCACAAAGTGTCTGTGATGTCTTTTTTGTGCCATTCACATCATGCCATGCAGCACCTGAATTCCTTTCCAGTCCTGGTTTCTTCTCAGCGCAAAGAATGTCTGGCTAGTGAAGTGCTGAATGTACAATGTGCCCGTCGCGCTAGAAGCTCAAACTTACTGTTCCCCTCCCTGGATAGTCGTGTGGGCTACTCGCTTTAAAATAAGGCACTTTTAGATTATACTGAACTCTACAAGACTGTGTTGTAGTCCTTTTTGAAGTGTGGGTCTAGTGTTGATTTGAGTCAGGTAGATCAAGCGTAGATGCCATATAAGCTCCTAAGCACGCAGCTGGGGCAATGCACTGCAGTCCTGACTTGCAAGTACCATCCTTCTAGCAAACACCTCCTGTTCTGCCTTAATGTGCCAGGCTGTGCAGTGGTTTCATTTTGAGGAGAAAAAAAAAAAATATATATATATATTGTTCAGCGAGAACTAGGCTGAGAAGAACAAATTCATCTCTCTCAGAACCGAAGCGAGATTGAAACGAAATTTGTCGAAGCAGAAGGCTTAAATGACTGAACTCGCTGTGCTAAATAAATAGTTGTCTTTTCTCGTACTGAGCACATGCCGTTATTTGCTTGATGTTATTTTTTGTGTGGTGTTTGTGATATGAAGTCCTGTAGTGATATCTCCATGGGGAGAATGAACTAATGCTTAAACCTGATCAGATTCTGTGCTTGGGATTTGAAGAGATCTAGATGGCTAGTTTACTCTTTTGATAAAGTCTATAAATGGTAAATTTGCAAACCTGACTTCAGAAGCTTATCACTAAAACTGCAGATTCAGTTACTACACCTGATCTCAATCTGCCTTTAAGGAGCCATAAGTTGTAGTCGAATGTAAAGCTGTCATTACGCTCTCTTGGACAACTCAAGAGAAAGTTTCTGATGCTTTTAGCTTGGAGAAAGGTGAAATGGATTACGCTTCTGCTTCTTTTTTTCCCTACCAATTTAATACGTGATGGATAAGCCCTGTTATTGCTAACAGCTCTGCAGTAGGAAGCAAACAGCTCTGGAAGCCAAAGGATAATGTAGCAGCATTTTCAGGAGGGTCTGATGCATTCTCATAGGTGCTGCTCACCTCCCAGGCTGTCACTTAAAGCACTGAACAGCCACTTGCCCTGATGCACTTCTTTGCTCCATTTGGGTGAGTGATAATTAAAAACAGCTTTCTGTCTCTGCTGAATCAAAGTTTAGGAGTTGATCTGTAAACTACTGAAAGCAAGGGAAATTTTTTCCATTGGCTTCACCGTGCTCTGATCAGGCTTTTGAGATCTTCTTGGCACCAGGGATATGATTGCAGGTCGCTGTAAAATGTAGTCATCTCAATGGCATTTTAAAACTGACAAAAAATACTCCTTAATCCTTCTGCTTAGGGTAAGGAAATTATTCTCTGGTCCTGAGGCAGCCATGCTCACAACCATGCTTACACCTACATTCATATTTCTGTATAAGTAACAATGGAACAAAAGAAAACCCCAAAAGCTGTTAGCAAGATGAGAGGATTTCTGCCTTAAAAATGTTCTTTCCTTCCTGGAAATGCCACTGGGGTTTAGAAATTGTCATCTTTCTAACTGTTCTCAGAATGGGTTGAAAATAACAGTCCTGAAGATGTTTGACAAAAATTAAGTCTTCGAGAAGCAAAGCAAAAGAGGAAGGCAATGGAAAAACTATTTGAGAGGTGAAATTCCCAGAATTTCAGCCAGCTCTACAGAAAGCTTTGAGGCAGTGCTTCTGAGAGGGTACAAGAGAGTACAGAGACGTGCAGAGAAAAAAAGCATGTGACGCCATCATCATCTTCACAGCTTTGGTAAGGACACATTAACTCATTACCCACATCTCTTTATTATTCTCAGACAAAAGCAAAACTGACCAACTCTGGCATGCAAATTAACCTTTGCAAACTGACTTTTCCAAGTTATTTTTGCTGGCTTTGTTCAATGTTAAAGGGTTAGTGAAGCAAGAAAAAGATCCGAAGCTTTTCCGCAACCAACTTTATACAATTAAGGCGAACTACAAGTTTACGGTGTGGGCGTTTTGAAGGGCTGAGCTCTCTTTACACATAGGAAAAGGACTGGAAATCCAGCCTACTGGCACTTTGACCCTCTGTGACTTTGTGCTACAGCAGGGATGCTGGTGCCCTTCCCATGTAGCATCTTGCTGTGGTCTCATTCCCTTCACCACGGAGCTGTGAGCCATCTCCCAAAGCCAGGAAAAACTGCATGACCTCTTTTGCCATAAACTGACCAGAGCTCTGCTTTACAGGGTGGGCTCCTCCCTTCATGAAAAGAATCAGTTCTGACCTGGATAATAAAAGTTCTGTCTCTGAGTGTGGAGGCTGGAATCAGGGTATTTCCTGGTATTTACACCAGAGGTATTTAGCTCTTTAATCTTCCAGGGAGAGATCCTTTGACACTGAAGATCTGCCCTGGGCTACCTGCACATTTTAGGTCTTATGAATGGCACTCGATGGCCAGGTCCACTGCGGAAAGCAGAGGCGCCTGTGCGGCAATCTCCTGGTCCAGGGGCTGCGGTACCCCCGACAGCTCTGTGGGTTACAAAGAAGCCAAGGGAGGGTGATGTGAGCAGTGTCTGCCTAGCGCTGGATGAAATACTGCTGCTCTCTTTTCAGCCCGCGACTGGTCCCTATACACTTTTTCTGCAGTCACTGGCTTTGGCCTATCATTCCTTTTAAAACCTCTCCTGTCCTCATTCAATTGGAGATTAACTCTCTCCTGAAGATTTACAGACTTAATCATTGATGGGAAGTTGTTTTTTAAGTGGCATTAAGGGCAAAGAGCACAGAATAAGGTGCTTCAGCTGTCAGTGTGAATAAATGGCATGAAAGAGAGGGTCCTTAATCCTGGTTCCTCACACTGAAGGCAGCTATACAGAAAGCTGATCTACTTGAGATAGAGAATCTTGAATTCAGCAGCCCAGACAATGACCAAGGTGCTGTACAGGGTACTGCAAGGGAACAGACACTGATGGAGACCATGCCCACGTGTCATTCAGCTGGGCCTGGCTGGGTCTCTTCCACACCGTTTTTCTTAAGCTTTTATTGCACCTCACTGTGGTTAGCTCAGATCACATTACCTTGGCTGACTGGCCCTGGGGAGTTTAATCTGATGAGGGAAGGGGTTTCAGGATGAATTCCCACCCCCCCTTCTTTTTTAGAACATCAGTCCAGCTCTGTGACCTGCTTTCCTTTTTAATGCCTGAATTGTTAGGCTGTCTGCTCATTCCAGATCTTCAACTGCTACACACTGCAGGGCTCCATTGGTTTCTGGAGATCCAGTTAATTGCACCTCACCACTTCTTTGGCTACTGCAGTTTATTCCCTTTTCCTACTTTCTTCCCAGGCAGCTCTGCAGATGTGGCCTCTTTGCAGCTGGGCAGAAACCCTGCCCGAAGGCAGAGATGCATTGTTGGGCAGCCCCACTCAAAAGTTACATGCAACTGTTCAGAGACTGTGCGGGACAGTGGGGAATGTACAACGGTTTCACCTGCTGGGTCTGCTTTTGTCCACCACAGGAGCCCAGCGGATGAGAACACCACATCCGGAAGGTCCCTTTCTTGTCCTTGCTCTCCCATGTCAGTAAGTCACTGCCTGGCCACAAGCTCTGCTCAGGATTGAAGCCTGCCTGCCAGTCAGGCGTGAGGCATTCTGGCTGCTTAAGATGCTGACGCTGCAGTCCTGCAGTTACCAGAGCACCAAAAATACAGGCAGAGAAGAGAGGTTCTCAAGCTGAAGTCACGACCCACATTTCCAGTGGTCTGGAAGAACCAGCTTGCATGCTGGAGTGCTGAGGGCACAAGACTGCAAGGATTTTTCTAACTGCATGAGCTGCTTAGGTCTTACCATTTGATCCATAAGCCAAGGGTCTTCAAAACGTACATCTTGTTCCACTAACCATGTGAAGAAGCCGATACCAAGGCCTGCAAGTCACATGACAGATTGCAGGCACTGGCTTTCTGAGTGCGTGGGTTTGTCTCTGCCCTGTGCTGGAGTCCTGCTTGCCGCTTTGTGAAGTGTGTGCTCTGTTTGGATGCTCTGACATGCAGTACTTGGGGACGTGTGCTCTCTGCTCTTTGATGCTATGCTCTTCCAATTAAATAGATTTTATTTTATTTTTTTATTTTAAATATAAATTGAGGGAAATAGGATTTGGACCAGCATGTTACTCTTGCTCCTATTTATTTTTTGGTTCCTCCCAACTTGAAATTCACAGACCGTCCCATTCCATTTTCATTTCTCACGGTGCCAAGCCCCAGTGAAGCATGCCAAGAATGAACCTACAGGTTTCTTTCTGTCAGTGCACCACGGTGCTGCAGTATCAAACCTCCCAGCAGGAAGAGAGGGATCTTTTATCATCTCTGCAACAGTAAAGACCTGCATTGTATCCCTGGTTTTGCCACAGCAGCTTCAAGCAGTCAAGTTTCTGGGACACTTTGCTAAGTACAAGGGTGCCATACAATTTTGTCATGTTAAAAACAAACCAAGAAGCGAATAATTTGGCTTTACGAAGTTTTGAGCAGCCCTCCTTAAACCCGGTGCCTTTTCCCAATTCATGTGATAGGACCCTTACAATCAAAATCTTTAAAAGGTGCAAACTCAACTCCCCAGTGAAAACCGACTTTCTTCTAGCAGTAGGTGCAGTTTTTTACAAACTTGTGGAGAAACTAAAATTGTATAAAGGGAACTCGAAGGTCAGATTACAGGGGATTTAAAAAAAAAAATCTTTTTTTTGTTGGCTTGGATTCTGTTACTTTTCCAGGGACTGATCCAAAATCCTCGCAAGTCACAAGGAAAGCTCAAACACCGGTAGCGGGGAAATGCCTGCTGCTACCTTGGAAGCCACAGGCATCTTTCCAATGACATCAACGAGCTTTGAGTCAGCCCCTGAATGTGGTTTTCCAAAGGATGGGGATTTTCAGAGTGACACCTTGATTTCTTCCCTGTACAAACAGACCTGCTTGTCACTTATACATATTTACCTGTGTTCAACATACAGGTTTGGGTTTTTGGTTGGGTGTTTTTTTTGCTTTCAGAAGCAATATGCTGCTAGACACATTTCCTGGAGGGAAATGGACACCTACCTACACACAGAGCTATACAGCTAATTTATACCTTGATGAATTTATAATCTTGTCTATGCTTCTATGGACACTTTGTATGGGCTGCAGCTCAAATCCTAAAATAGTCAAGAATTTTTCCTTTCCCATATAGTATTCTATTTACTTTGACTTTAAAAAAAAAGCGTATAAATGCAATAATGCAGGTAGACTAGAAATACTAGATTGAAAATTAAAGTAGTTTAGCTTGTCCCATTGTGACTGACAGTGTTGTACGACACCCAACGCTGTACCCTGACATTTTCCAGGCTTTCTACATAGCTGAATCTAGTATTAGCTTTGAAAACCCATTGTATGAGTGGTGGGTGGATGGGTTGGAAATGTGTGCTCTCTACACACTGTATGTTACTCACATCAGAAGCTGTATGGCCACTTCATATGCTGTGAAACTGTAAATGATTCCCAATACACCTGTAACTCTTACCAGGATTGTGAGAAATAAACTATATATAGAGATATATATACACACATAGATATATTGTATAATTCCTCATGTGAGCATCTTTGTGTATGTGGGGGTGTGAGTGAAGACAGCTGTTCTCCCTCTTGCTCCTTGCTTGTGTCCATGGTTTCCGCAGGCTCGATATTTTCTAGGAGTAGTGATCACAGTGAGAACTGAAAGAAAAGGCAGTCCCTGCCCCAAATTAACCCTGGCCTGCCCAAGGAAAGCAGGCAAAGGAAGATTATTGTTATTCCCACATCAGGACTAAAGCATAGAATTAAAGACTTATCCAGTCACAGAGCAAACCTTTCCGATCCCGATGATCCCATCCAGCACTCTGGTCTCCAGGCTGTGCTGCACTCTTGTTTGTGGTGACCTCACATTTCCTTGATTTTATCTTTCAGTTGTCCTGGGAGCAGCCATCCTCACATGGAATAAAGCATTGCCTATCCATGGGGGTGCTGAGCGAAAGATTCACACTGACCTGTCAGAGGGGAGGAGGGTTTCAGCAGTACGCGTCACTGCAAATGGTTGCCATCATGTTCCACCAGCCCCAAACAGAAATGTGCAGGTTTTTGGAAATGAATCTTTGAAGAACTGGGAAGATATATATTGTAAACCATTTGGGGCCAGGAAGAAGGGGCAGCCTTTAATTGCAAAGCCTTGCATATTTTAAATTGGAAGGGGGTAGATTTAGATTGGATATTAGAAATAAATTCTTCACTATGAAGGGGGTGAGACACTGGCACAGGCTGCCCAGGGAGGTGGTGGCTGCCCCCTCCCTGGAGGTGTTCAAGGCCGGGTTGAATGGGGCTTGAGCAGCCTGGTCTGGTGAGAGGTGTCCCTGCCCATGGCAGGGGGGTGGAACTAGATGATCTCTGAGGTCCCTTCCAGCCCAAACCATTCTGTCATTCTATGATCTGGGATTTTTGCTGCAGAAACACAGTTGAGGGTTCAGGTTTTAGCTTGTCTTAATATTCTTAAGAGCAGAAGAGCAAATAAATTCTTTCCTGAGTCTACACCCTGCATCTGAGAGGCTGGGATGAATGGGTGCCTGGCTCTCCCCACTGCCCCCAATTTGGGTGTGTGACATAGTGCATATAGCCAGCCAGAGGCTATGCTTACAATTAACTTAAACCATGTGTAGCTTTTCCCTGTTCCCTTCTCCTCTAGCCATCATTTAGCCCCAGGAAACGCCAAATCACTGTACTTTAAATGAGAAATGCTGTGGTTCTGTTGTGCCAGCCCAGATTTGAAGAGGAAGAACTCAGCTGACTTAACATAACCAGGCTCCATCAAAACCAACAGTCTGCATGAAGTAGCAAATAATGTGTATCAGCCTTGTGAACGTGACCCTGTGCTAGTTACTACTCATGCTTGCTAACCTCCCCAATTAAGCAGAGGGGCTGCAAATGGTATCTACTGCATGCAGGAAGAGAGTTCAACGCAAGACCATTTGCAAAGCCGAGCTGGGGTAGCACCAAGGCATCAGCACCTGCTGAGCAGCGCAGGCTGAGTATTAAAACATCAGTGTATAATTTATTCATCTCCAGTAGTTGAGGCACTCTTCATGTGCATTTTTTTTTCCCTGTCTTCACTTCAAATCCACGTCAGGTCTTCTAATGCTTTAAATTTTGGGCAGTCTTGGGAAGATGGGAAGAGCTGGCTGAGCAGGATTTGAGACCCCAGTTTGCTTTCTGATCTTGGATGCAGAAGAACCCCACTGGATTCACAAGCAAGGAATAAGGAACATTAATGCGACACTCCATGCCGTGAAGGCTTAGGCTGCTGGAGTGGCACTAAGTCCCGCGCACAGTAGCTACACTGAACAGTGAATGATACAAATTGGGTTGTGGTTTTTTTAAATCATTTGGTGGAGCAAAGAGAAAGGAACATCCAGGTACTCCACAGTTAACCAGCCCAAGCTTTCAGAACAGTTTTGGAGAAAAAAGGAGACTGACGGAGACATGACTGAAAAGACAGACAAGCAGAAAGCCTGATGGCATAAGCTCCGATTCCTTTAGGAAAGAAACCAGGCTAGAAATTAGGTCGTTTCAAATAAACAAACAAAAGCAATGGCAGAATTGTACTGTCTTCATTCTGTATCTATTGTTTTATAATGGCATTTTCTCTTTGTAATACACTAGCAACTATCAAGAGATAAACCTGTTAACAGAGAGATGAAAAACGCAAATCCAGAAACTGAACAAGGTTTACAAAATTTACTCTTCCCCTGGTGAGCCACAGAGTGGAGACACGGGCAACAAATGACCATTTTTCTTGGAGAATAATGGCTCATTAAAGATTAAGAGCGTACACAAAGGAGGCAGTCAGGACCAGATACGAACGATGGGAAGGACAGCTTCAGGAAGGTTTGGATGAATTTATTTAGTTTGCAATTCTGTTGCTCATTCCAGCAGCTCCAGGAAACCAACCATTTTCTATCCACATATTTCACCCATCTTTTTTTTTCCCAGCAAACTTCCCTGACTGATCCCACACTTATCTTGTACCATTCCCATGTAACATTAAGTAGTTGTGGCTTCTTCAGGGATGCAGAAGAGCAGAACACACGTCTGTCCCTCCAGAACATCCCTGTGGTTCTTCATCCAAGGGTGAGAGGTATCAAGAGTAAAACCTGAGAGAAAACTTCAAGTAACAGCTTAAGCTGGTAACAGCTGAAGCCAGTCCCTTAAAAACAGCCTGGTTTTGTCAAAGGACTTTTGTTCCTCCTTATCTCACGTGCCCAAAACACATCACTAGCACAATACGCTACTATCTTGAGCTTGGTGTGAAGGGTCCTTGTGTTCGTTTGGCTGAGGAGGAACCTGTGGCTGAGGAGCAAAGAGGGGTGAAGCCCAGCGCTGTAGCTGGCTGTGGCCTCTGGGCCAGGCACTGAAAAATTCGCAGGTGTTTTGATACTGATGCCTGGTTCTTCCTTTCCAATCCACAACACAGCAGCCTCATACTTCCCCTCCTCCCAAGTGGGGTAGTCCCCATAGCAAGCTTTCAGTGTTTCAGCCCTACTGTGTGTCAGTATCGATTTTATGAGGAAAAAACCCAACAATATATAGATGGAAATAAAACGTAAACATGTAAAATGTGATGAGGGGAACAGCCATACTACTAGGGCAGAGCCTGAGCAAAACCACCCAGGGCACCACCGCGCTGACTCCGAAGGGGAAATAAAGCACGGCGGCCGCTGCTTGGCGGCGGAGGGCGGCATCTGGGGCGTGTTACCGGCTGATCCGCGGGCACGTCCCCCAAGGGTTAAAAGGCACCGCTGCTCTCCTCAGGCACGGCTGCGCGCCCCCCGTTCTCATCGCACTGCGCGTGCGCACACCGGCCGCATGAGGAGACGCCCTCCCCCGCCGCCACCGGGCCCCGCCGCGCCCTGCGCCATGTCGGACCGGCTCGGGAAACCAACCTGCCTCATCGTCGCCAGCGCCGCCGCCGCGGGTGAGACGCTCTCGGCGAGGGAAAGCTCTGTCGCGTTGGGCTCCGTTCCTCCCTTCTGCTTCCCCGGCCTGCCGGCCTCCTGCGGCCCCTCCGCCATCGCGGCGGGGTGCTGCGGCCCCCCGCTCGCCAGGCCCGTCGCATGTTCGTCGGTGTGTCCCGCTGTGCACAGGCGTGTCCGCGCAGCGCTGAGGTCGCGCCGTGCCCTGGGCGGGCGTCCCTGCGTTCAGGCTCCTTGCTGTCACCCGTGTCGCTGCAGCGCGGATGTGTCGTGCCTTTGTGCGCGCCTCCCGGCCGTGCGTGTGTGCCGGGCCCTGCAGCTGGGCTCCTTGCGGGACCCTGCGCACGGAGGAGGGGGTGTGTGTGTGAGTACGCGTCCCGCTCCTCCTCAGGCACCTGCGTGGCACACAGATGCGCTCGCCGGCTGTACGCACCTCTCTGCCAGTGCCTCTGGGCACGGCTGGGCTGCTGGGTGCCTGCTGGCTCTCCCCCATGTGCATACCTGCTCCTCAGAGCACACCTGCAGCCCTGCTACACTTGCACGTGTGCCTGGAGGAAGCCAGATTCCCTTGGCTTCTGCCCTCCCCTGTAATCCCCAACCCGGGCAAACAGAATGCCTTCATCGTGTGTTTCACAACACCTAGCCCACCTATGTGAAGGCTGTGCATTTCTTGCATTTTAAAGTAATCCTCTGAAGGCTTATTGAGAGCTTTCAGAGACTGAAAAACCCTGAGCTTTCGTACTTTGTTTTGTAAAATGAGCTGGTGTGGCTGGGGTTAGATTATAACTGCTGTTTCCTTAAGTTGTTTGCCTCTGTGTTTCAGGTGTGTCAGCCCAGTCCTTCCTTCACTGCTTTACACTGACTAGTTCTGCTTTTAACCTGCAAGTTGCCACACCTGGGGTAAGTAAAACTGGATAGTTACTGTGACTTCAGTTAGGCCAATTGATATCTCAGTTGTTTAGAGAATTATACCCACCTTTTTTTGACAAGTATTTTGCTGGCCTTACAGATTAAGGGACTTGAAAAAAACATATTTTCTTAATTCTGAACTGAATGTGGGATTCCTATCGTATAAGGAATTCCTGTTGTCATAGGGACAACTATGAGAACTACCTCAGTGGGGAAAAAATATAAAACTTCAGGCTCTCAGGAACTAAAGTCTCAAAATCTCACATAGTTGTCCTTCAGAAATGTGGCAGATGCCTGTGCAGTGATACTGACCACAGTCTCTGAACTGTGTTTTCCCTAG
This sequence comes from Porphyrio hochstetteri, assembly GCA_020800305.1. Taxonomy (NCBI): domain Eukaryota; kingdom Metazoa; phylum Chordata; class Aves; order Gruiformes; family Rallidae; genus Porphyrio; species Porphyrio hochstetteri. The sequence goes on from CM036908.1 coordinate 33,368,460, forward strand.
GGGAAGCCAATTGACTTTGCGGATGTGAACGAGAGCAACATGCGCTGGGTACAGGACTTCCGTATGAAGTCGTACGCCAACCCTGCCAAGTTGGAGTCGATAGATGGTAAGGGCTTTACTGTTGACCAGTGTCATCTCTGTTTATCAGGGAAACAAGTGATGCCTAATGGTAATGCCTTTGGGGAAGAACAACACAGAAGAGGCATTAAAAGTTGTGTTTTAAGAGGAAGTCCTGGCAACTACAGTTGCTACTTTCTTATATAATTGGATTGGTAATTCTCTCATTTACATGCACTGTGTGTGTATGTATATTCACTCTGTTGTGTATATATACATGCTATACATTCTTATTTTTGAAATAAATATTTTGCTAAAGTAGAAGTTAGCAGATACAGTGGCTTTATGCTTTGTTTGGGTAAGAAGATCTCAATAAAACTGCATGTTCTTTGTCCTAAAAAGAATATTTTTCTCTACTCTGCATAGTTCTGTTAGCTTCTTTTAGTTCATACAGCTCTTGGCTGACTTATGTGGTGCTGTCTTAAATCCATTTTAGACTTGACAAAACGAAGGTCAGGGCTTGTGTTTGTTACTTCCAACTAGTTTATCCTTTTCTTGCTAGGTGCTAGGTACCATGCCTTGCTGATTCCAAACTGTCCTGGGGCAATGACTGATCTTGCAAACAGTGGGTACCTGGCCAAGATACTGCAGCACTTCAGCACTGAGAACAGTAGGTGAACGTCGTTAAGAGATTTTGTCAAATTTAGTAGTACTATTGTGCTGTCTGTATATAGCTGTTACCTTACAATGATGTAGAAAGTTAATGTAGCTGAAGAGCATTCAGAACTGGAAAGAGTTGCCTTAGGGAAGTGTGTCTTTTCTTAAAAAGCATCCTTTTTGTGTAAATGTAGATTAAAAAAAAATCAGTAGCTTTTCAATGCTTGTGTTGGAAGAGAGGCTTTCTGCCTTGCAGTGATACAGAAATGACTCTTTCGAAGTCAGTAGGATACACTGCACTTCTGGCTCTGAACTTTGTATCAGGATTGTCATTAAGGCTGTAGTTAATCAAGACTTGTGTGTGCTTCTCTTACTATTTGAGTTTATATTTTCCTCTTTGACTGGTGCCGTCTCTGGGCTTGGGGTTAATGACAAGCGACTCTTTCCAAGACAGACTGGGGTAATTCTTATCATAGTGTGCAGGGAAAAACCTTAGAGCTGAAGAGAGTATCAACACTGCAGTGTAATTCTATGGTAGGAAGGCAGCATGCTGTGACATGAAGAATCTCTAACACTCATCTATGTTTTAGGCTATTTGAAGATGCTCACAACTGCTCAAATAAGCTTTGATTTATTTTCCCCCCCCCTCTAGAGCCTGTCTGTGCAATTGGGCACGGAGTTGCAGCTTTGTGTTGTGCCACCAAGGAGGATAAATCCTGGGTGTTTCAGGGATACAGCCTGACAGGGGTAGGTTGAACTTTCTCCTGACTCTTGCTCTTTAGGGGCTACTTTGGCTCCTGGGGGCCTGTGATTTCAGGTGATGGTGTTGGTGTTTCTGGTTTTATCTGAGAACATCCTACAGATAGAGATAATGAGTTTATTACCCTTGGATTAAGTGTGAGGTGTAGAGAGCTGCTGTGGGCAAGGAGGTCCAACAGAGTGCATGAAGGGATTAGCTCACTCTGGCTGTTGTGGACATGTTTGCCATCCTTGTAAACTTTCAAGTGAGTCAGTAAAATACTAGAAATGATTGCTGCAGCTTGTGTGATTCCTAGCTGAGAGCTTTAGAGTTAACTCTTTTGTTTCATGAATGCTGGAGGTGAGGTCTTTTTCAAGGTGCCCTTTCATTTTGAAAGGGAGAGGAAGTTTTAGGAAAAGAGGCTGTTTGTGCAAACTGGCTTGTCATTCAAAAAGTAGCCAAATAGTGTTGATGTTCTAAGTGATACACAGTCCTGTCTCTGACCTCAGACAAACCTGTGTGCCAGGGTGATACAGACCTATCTAGTACAGCTTCTGGGGTTGAAAACTTGCATGCAGAGTTAAGAAATGAAGTGGATGGGATTCTCACAAGCTAACAATACACTGGTGTGCTTAAGTTTGGTGTTAGGATCCATGATAAAATATTTTAAGTAAGATGTGATGTGGCCTTGCTATAGAAACAATAAAATTCAATTTCCACCTGCGCATGTGAAACCTGGACTAAGTATTTCTAAATTTTCTCTCCATTTAACCTGTTTCCCGTATGCATTCTGAAGCAGAGGGCTGTTATTTGGACTGTGCAAACAGCATAGCATAGCATTTTGGACACAAACATTTGGACACAGAGCTAGGCATGCACACTGTTTGATGTCAAGTTGATGTGCAGAAGCTGTGCAGGGTCATTATTTATCTAATGGAAGAATTCTCAGTTTGCACTTTCAGAAAATCCGTAGGAGATGCACTTCTGTTCCATTTCCTGTATCCTGCTGGGGCAATCCTAGGGGGAACAGACAAGTAAATTGCAGGTGGAAGCATGTGTTGGTTTTCCTTGGCAGTTTTTATAAAATGCAAGACAGACTTAATTCCTTTTGATCTTTTTCAGCCCTCTGTGTATGAACTAGTAAGGCAGCCTAATTTTGCCAGTTTGTCCATTATTGTGGAAGATTTTGTGAAAGATTCTGGAGCTACATTTAGTGGTATGTCATTTTCTTGTCCAACACTTCACATTTTGTGGCTGTGTTTCTGAAATGAATGTTTGTGTCAGTTTTACACAGCTGAGCAGGACTCTGACAGGATCTCTCCTCTTGCATTCTCATTTCCTGGGTGTAAACAAATACCCTAGATAAGAAATGATGAGCATTTTAAGTGCCACGAAATACTGCATGTGAGGTGGGCAGCACAGCACACTGATTCTGTGGCTATCCATGCATTCTTTTACCCCATGGTAAATGTGAGGGGCTGTCTGTCCTGCTGTGAAGGAAGAACTTGCACTGTGGGGAAGGGTGTGTGCAGGAGAGGTGCTGTCATCCTGCAGAGACACAGCCCCTACCTGCAGGGAAATGGAGTGCAGATGTAGGTAGCGTGCTGCAGCTGCTTCCCTGCTGCAGATGTAGGTAGCGTGCTGCAGCTGCTTCCCTGCTGCAGATGTAGGTAGCGTGCTGCAGCTGCTTCCCTGCTGCAGATGTAGGTAGCATGCTGCAGCTGCTTCCCTGCTGCAGATGTAGGTAGCGTGCTGCAGCTGCTTCCCTGCTGCAGATGTAGGTAGCGTGCTGCAGCTGCTTCCCTGCTGCAGATGTAGGTAGCGTGCTGCAGCTGCTTCCCTGCTGCAGATGTAGGTAGCGTGCTGCAGCTGGCAGAGGTGAAGTTCTGTATTTTGCAGATGGTGTTTATTAAGCAAATGCTTAATGATTTAAAGCTGGAGACACTATGCTGGATGGTTTGGGTTGCTCTGATTAGTTGTATTTACTATCATTTACTTGGTTGCAGCTAGATCTAGTTTTGTAGCTTTGGAGTTTGTTTTGTTACTAGTAACTTTATAAACATATTACTAGTCAAAATATAGAAGTTTTACTCTTGACATGCAAAACCTGGAGCTGTCCTATGTGAAAAACTAAAACTATTCCAGCACAAAAATGACACTTTTTTGTTAGAGTATTTCTGGATGTGCAGGAAAGTGTGATTTACGTGCTGTATCCTTGCAGTACTGAAGAGCTATGGGGAGAAGTAAATAAGTGATAAATGTATCTCTGCAGTTGGAGCTGTTGAGTCTGCTCTTTTGTTAGGCTTTTTTTAGAATCTGTCTTTATAGAGAACAATGAGATGCCTGTGGTATTTGTCATCCTTTATTGAACAGAATAGTGCCAGCCACTGAACTGCTACAGTCTGAAGTGGCTGGATTAAAGATTACACGTGTGACATGGATAGGAACCAAAATGGGTTCCTAATGCCATGCATTTTTTCCCCACTAAGAAATGCCACCATCTTATCAAATAGCTCTAGATTCTTTGCTGAATCCTCTTCCATCTGGGCTGCTCTCAGCCTGTTTGTGTCAAAACAGCATCTGTGTGCTTTTTGAATGAGCAACCGCTGCCACCTTCTGCATTGCTGGCTCAGGACTGAGGGTTTAAAAGCTGGTGTCTCACTGGTGGTACCTGTTAATGCCATGTATGCATGGCCACAAATTAAGTGAGAAGAGGAAAAGCATGTGTGGTTCCAAGGCATTTGGCTGGGGGAGGGGGAAGAAATTAAGAGCCCTTCATTACTGACAAAATAATGGTTCTGTCTGGAGTTTAGTGATGTAACAATGCTGGCTGGAGCACTGAACAGCTGCTAGCAGGTGTCAGGTGGTTAGAACTGGACGGAAAATAAGTATTTTCTGCAGGCTCTCTGAAGCCTGGTGGTTGCAACTTTGTCTTACATAAGAGGTTATATTGTATTGCTGGTAATGAGAACTTTAAAATGCATGCTTCAAGTTCTTCATTATGAACATCTTGATATATGTACTTTACCCATCTGGTATTGAACTAAGGGACCTGGCCTGCTGTCCTTTTAGAGAAGGACCTTCTAGTGAAATTGGGGCCTCACAATTGGCCCTGTCTGGGGTTATAGATCAACATGTCAGTCACCCAGCAAATCTAGCTGGTTAAAATAGTTACTTTGTGTTAGCTCTATCAGAGAAGTGATACTGAAACTGAAGTGGTGTCTGCTAACACAATGCTTGTTGCTTTTTCTCCTGCATTTAGCCAGTAGTCCAGATGCTGTACATGTTGTGCTAGACAGGCACCTGGTGACAGGACAGAATGAGAATTCCACTCTTCCTGCGGTCCAGAATCTTCTTATTCTTTGCAATATCAGGTAAGGCAATGTGGGAGATAAGCACTAGGAACAGATAGTGGTGAGCATATAGGTTCAGGAACATAGTCCCCCAAGAGAATGCATCTTCCCCTTGGCTAACTGCTGAGATGTGACATCTTTGGTCTATCTAGTTTGTGATGTCTCTTGGTAAAAAGCACTTGTGATTATGGGAAAAAAGTAAAACTGTTTGGACAACACAGCTGTTAGCAAAGCCCATTCTGCATTTCCGTTTACTAGTCCTGATAAACATCTCTGCTAAGAGAACATCTATTGGGTGGTGTTTTTTGCACTTGGCAAGTTAGCAGTTGTTGGCTGTGTTTTAGGATTCTGGGAATGAACAGATTTAACTTTGTTGGTAATGGCTCAGCTATTTGACTGTCTTTCGCCTGGTCAGAACATACATAAATAACCATGAAAATCTTCTTTTGTTCAGGTGAATGTGTACACATTCAAGGACATTAGAAGTCCTTTCCTGGCTGTGGACTAACAGGTCGTGTCATGTTTGGATGTGTTTCATTCAGCAGGAAATGAAGGAGCAGGTCTCTTCACAAATAGGATGGATGAAGAGCCAGGAGGCTAAGGAATTTCCAGCCTGTTAACTGGATAAAACATCCCTCTGAATTTCTGTCCTGGACTATGAAGTGACTGACAGTGAAGTGGCAATATCAGGTTTTGCATCTATGGAATGAGTGAAGGTTGTGAATACAGAAACTGTAGTGTATCACACTTCAGAAGCAACTGTGAAACCACCTCGAATTTTTGTTGTGACATCTTTCACTGCTTCTATCAAGACTGTTAACTTACAGGTGTGAGATGTGGTCAACTGTTGTTTTAAAAATGGTGCTGTGACTATAAACTGCTGAAGGTCTATGCCTAGGCTGGTGGTGGACTGATGGTTAGTAACCCTGCCCCAAGTAGCACCTGGAACTGTGAACCATCTGGTGCTTGTATTTCAAGTCTCAGAATCTGTCCCAAGAGGAGCACTGAAACACAATTTCAGATGTGTTCTCACCTTTGGTTGGTCACAGAGTTACTGCTTGAGCTCTAAATGTGTCTGGGATACTTGGATGTACTTGGAATCAGATGGAAAATGCAAAGCTCAGAATAAAGCAGAACCAGTTGTTGGAAGCAGCTCACTGTGGTGGTGATGTTAGCACAATGTGCCCTTGTTTTCTTCCTTGCCTGTTCAGTCATGGACTACTGTTTACAAAGTTTGCTCAGCTGTTTTTAAATGGCCTTCTAACTGGTCTTCTGTTCCCCTTTGTGGTGCTTGTTAGAATCTTTGTTTTGAAATGTTTGAAATATTCCTGTCTGGCAAGTGCAGTTGTCTCTTGCTGGCATTTCATGGACAAAGAAAAATGTGTAGGTAGCTAATGTGGATCACCTTTGGAGGAATCAACTGTATGATGAAGTCTGGCTCTTTTGAGCAGCAGATGTGGCTTGAAGTGGAATGTGGAAAGGAATAATCAAACTGAGTGTTTTTAGGTGTTGCAGGCTCAAACATACTAAATCTACAGGAAAGACAGATTTTAACACATTCTCCTGCACTATTGGAATGGAGTGCAACACTTCTGCAGTGCTCTGAGGGAAAGGACCTTTGTGATTGTGGTTTTTTACAGGCTAGTATGTATAACCAAACATCAAGCAGGTTCATTTTGTGTTTTTCTGTAGAAATTCTACTTTTTAGTTCTGTTTCAGGAATTCAGTATGATGTTGTTTAAAAAAATGAATCTGCTGTGGGATTTCTTGAGTCTTCTGCTGTTATATTCTGGAGTTAGAATTTGAAATTATATTGGGCTTTGATAGAAATTAAACTATAAAATACCTTTGATAGCTTAAATCTTTCTTCCCAATGTCATCCTAGATGTCTGTCATCAGGACATACTTTCTGTCTGGATTTCTAGTTGGCTGTCTGCTGAAATGATGTGGAAAGGTTTTTTTGAAGTGCAGTAGTACTTGAAATTGGTATAGCCTTGTGTTGAATGCTGTATGCCTACAGACACCCTCTGCCATGGAAGCTTTATTTAAATAATAGTGAAGCTTTGTGCCCTAGACTCAACTGATTGCCTGAGTGGGGAGCTTGGGGGCACTGGAGTCAGATATTTGGGGTCCTGGAGGAGGTGGGTGTGGTTTATGTGGCTTTTGAGGTGAGGGAGCTTTGCCTCACCTGCCTGCAGCTGCCAAGTGAAGTCCCACTTCTGAAGTGGGAGATGGAGAGGCCTCAAGTCTGCATTGCCTTTGAGACTGTGTTTCCATGTGTCTTGGTCTAAATCACAATGTTTCTTTGCCTGCCTATAAAAACAGTATTGCTGTCTGCTCTGTCCTGTTTCCATACCTTAATTGTGAAGTTCTGTGCAGGCTTGTTGATGAGCTGCCAGGTGACCAAAAAGCATTCAGACCACTACAGGCTTGCATCAGTTTTGTTGTACTGTTTTTTTTCTTATTTTGTGCCATCCAGGACCTGTTGGAATTGTTCTGTGCTGGCATCACACTGATGTACAACAAACATACACTATGTTTATTTAGATTTTTAACACTTTGCTCCTCCCCTGTGGGAGCAGATACAGAGTTACTGTGTGTATCCTTGTTCTCTCACATCACTTGTACACTTCTGTCTCCTTTCATCCAACTGCACCCAGTGGTGAAGCTGCTGTTGTGAAATAGAGGGAGAACTGCATGATCCAGCAGAAAGGGGCTGGAGAGGTGATGTGTGCAAGTGTGTGTGCCTGTGGCTTTCTGATGGGGTGGCAAGAAGAATGCTGGCTGTGTGGATGTGGCCTAACTTCTAGTGACAAGGCAAAACAAGCCTCATGTGGATGGGGGGCTGGCATCTTTTGAAGTTGTGCTGATGCATTGTGAGCAACCAGCGACGATGACTCATCTAAGTTCTACACTATGAACATTTCCAGCCAAAGATGGGAAGTGATCATTTGGAAACTGGGAGAAGAACAACAAATTGAAATGGCTGTTTGATGTCACATCAGACGCATTCTGGAAAGTTTTACTCTGTTTATTTTGAGGGGACGTTATGTCAGTGGGTTAAAATGTGAAGGTGGCATCCATAACTTCTGCTCACTGTTGTTTTCTTTACCATATGTGTACAGAATTAACTGCACTTAGTCCAGAATATTATATAGAGAGTTTATGACTGTAAGTTTTCAGTTCATTTTGGAAAAGCTTTCAGTGGAGCAGTAAACCTCCACAAAAACTTTCAGCAATGCATCAGGCTATTTCTGTTACTCCTGCTTTGAAACTAAAAGCAGCAGGGTTGAACTACAGGAGTCAAAGATGACAGCATGTCTGTTGCTTGGGATATTATAGCATACTCCTGCTTTAGTTCTGTGTTCGTTGTGTGCTTGATATTTTTTTCTTTTGCTGAAAAGGTATTTACAGCAACTAAAATGAAGTGAGATTACAGAAGGAGGAACAACCTTGCATTTTAAACTTGTTATAGAAAGAATTGGAAAATCTTAGGTTAGATATTCTGTACTGTGCACTGTGCTTCCTTCCAGGTCAAACTGAGAAGCAGGGCAGTGAAGTATCCATACCCCCAAGCATCTGAGCAGTGATATTCATCCTGAGCTCTTTTCCAGCACTTGACAATAAAATATATTCTCCTCTCCCTGGTTGTAAGAATACAGCATGCTCAAACTGCTCTGCAGACCAGCTGTGAATACTTTTCTTACCCAATTACCCCTAACAAGACTGTGACAATTAACAGGAGCCAGGTTTTGGGAGGAGGCATTTGTGTGGATGAGATATTGCTGCTTATTTCCTTGTGCCTCTTGACCTTTATCTGTGTCTTAGCTTGTGTTATATTAGTGTTGTCTCTGCTTCACCACTCCACCTGCTAGTCTTTAGCTTAAACCTAATTTGAGTTTAAAAACATGTTTGATCCATCTAGTGATGTGTATTAGGAATCATGTGGGGCTGGCTGGAGGCGGCAGCAGGCCTTTTCAAACCCCACCAGCTCTTAGCATACTCTTTTCACATGGGTTCTGCAGCCATGCACCTGGCTTGAGTGTAGCAATTTGAACACTGCTGTGAGGACAAGCTTTTGGCAGTGCTTGCAAATACTTTGGTGTTACAGTGTCGTTGTGTTCAGATGCTTATGGACGGTTCTGGCATTTAACTATGTGACCAGCCCTTTTGTCCTCAGGTCTGAAACAGCTCCTCAGACAAACTGAACGCTTTGCGTTACGGAGATTTTTCAACCCACACAAACCCTGACTGCTTCAGTGCTGTGCTCTGGAGTGCTTGGTGCTTTGGTCCTAAGGATGTTACCAGCCAGGCTTATTTCCTTAAATCCATCTGTTCCTGGGAACATCCAGGTGCTGATTTTTAATTCATTTATGAAACCACACACAGTGTCGCATCATGCCTGGGCTTATTGCATGATCTATTTTCCTCTGATGCTCTTATGGGCAGAGATTGAAGTATCTACTAGAAGCATCAGAGTGCCTGTGCAGTACAGAGAGCTGAAACCCTTGTGGGATGAATCCAGAGGGACAAGGGCCTTTCCTTGAGGATTTATCCTATGGATGTTCCTGTGTTGTGCCCCCCACAAAGGATTTCGTCAACAAGAAGACAGCACACAACTGTTTGCAGCAGCACACCTGCCACTAAAGCTGTGTGGTTGGTCACTGCAGGGAGGAAAGGAAAGGCAGAGAACATCTTTGAGGTAACAGAGGCCTTCACTGGCAGTTTTAAACATAAGTTTTGAAGAGGGATGCTTAAAATGCTTCATACTTGCAAACTGATGTGGAGCCCCAAGACCTGCTTGGGAGTGTGATCAGAGTGGTAATACTTCCTACATTTTAATTCAGTTTCTGGGCTGTAGCAATGATTTAAATGTCTTTGTAGCTTGACCCACCTAATGCTTACAGGGCAAAAGTTTGGGTAATGTGAAAGGTGAGGAATGGCCAAATCCCTGACAGCCTGGGCTTTCATCACAAATCCTCTGTGCTACCATACCTCTCCCCTAGCTTGCTCTTGTCACTGCAGTCAGTGGGGGTAACTTAGGTCTGAATCTGGCACAGCTTGGGCACACTCTCCATACCTGATGAGAGGAGGTGGTGTTTCTTCAGAATACTTAAAGCATCTACTTGTTACAAGGGATCACTTAGGGACTGTTTGCAGCTAATAGCAGTTAGTCATACTAGCATTCCATTAGTGTATTAATGTTTAAGATTCACTCCCTGGAGCTTCCACAGGATATCTGTTTAAAAAAAAAATTGATGCTTCTGCTTTACTCAGGTGCTGTGTGAGGAGCTCTGCTGCTTGATGCTGGGTATCGGCATGCCTTTATTTAACAGACTCCTGCTGCTGCTGGAACAGCCCTTCTGGCTTTGTACAGGACTGTCTGCTTTCCTTGGTGTGTTCTGCTGGGGCTCCCTTGTAGGCTGCTGAATGTTAATTCATAAAACATGGAATCATTTTGGTTTGAAAAGGCCTTTGAAATCATCAAGTCCAACCATTGGGAATTAACTGAGAATCCTTGGGCTTTGCTTATGTGCTTGCCCTAAACAACAGCAGAGCAAGGGTAGCACCAATGCATCAGAACAAGTATCAGAACAAATGGAAATGACTCTTTAATCCTGATTTGATTTAAAATTTCAAAAAGCACCTATCAAGTCCTGTCTGGCTTGTTTAACTCTGTAATGCCTCTGGTGGCTGTGTATGAGAGTCCTTACACATTAATCTCCAAGGACTCATTTTAAACTGAAACTCTGTGCTGGGAGGCTGACAATAAATGTACTCTGCTAGTTTTGGGAACCCTACTGGCTGTATTTACAACAGCTCTGCTCCCTTGTACTTCTCTTGTATCTGTGTTTCAAGAATACTGGAGGTACTGAGAGCAACCATTGGCAGCCACTGTACATCTTGTGTTGTGGAATGCAAGAGGGTGCTGAAAGAGGAAGGAAAAGTGTTTTTCTCTTTTTTTTTTTTCTTCTTTGCCCATGCCCCAGCGTGGTGTGCTTGCACAGAAGCCAGGTGATGAGAGTGCTGCCATCCTGGGAGAAGGTTGATAAGGTGTATCTGTGCTTGCCTGTTACTTGCTGCTCTGCAGGTGCTGGAAGGGAAGAGGTGCTGCTGTGTGGGGTGTTGTCACCTCCCCACGAGGTGGTGGTACTGCTCCAGCTAGACCTTTGCCTTCCTCCTCCACCACCCCAGAACTCCAGGCACCACCTGTGGGAAAGTTACTGTCCCCTGGCTGGTTCATGGGAAGGGCCTGCTGCTTCTGTGACCCTTGCCAGGTGGGCTGCAGCTGAGGGAGGGAAAAACCTGTGACACCACTGGGTAGTGATTTACTGCTGAGTGAGGTACAAAAATCTATGGTACACAGGTTATGCCTGTGAGTGTAGGGTCTGCTGTGCCACTCTTCTTGGGAAGACAAGGGCAGCGTAGCTGGGAGTCTGTCTTGTCAGGAAAGCTGCAATCCTTTGTTGAAATAGCTGCTTCCTCCTCTCTGGGCTATTGAAGGGCTTGGAGCCTGTGCACAGAGGTCTTTGACCTTTGATAGGCATGACTTGCACAACTGCAGTGGGGAACAGAGGCCTGTGGTTTGCCAGGCCTGTGATGTTAAATTGTAAATGAGAGAGGATCCAGACAGCTGTGCCCTGCATTCCAGATCAGCAGAACAGTCAGGAGACCTGACTCTGGTCCTTGCCTAAAGGCAGTCTAAGGATTCATGGATGGTGGAGGTGGTTGGGTTAGTGGTCATGCCTGTGCATCTTCCTGGTATTAGAGTGCTAGGGAGACCGTGGTGTCAGGAAAAAAAATCAAACCCAAAAACTCTGTAGGGCACTTGGTAGGACTGGGGAGAAGATGAAAACAGCTCTCAGGTGAATGAGTTTGGATTTGGTTTTTTTAGTAGTAGCTTGCCAGGGGTGACTCCAGACACTGACTACAACTGGACGTGTGGGTCACCATTTTCTATGCAAGGGGCTGTTACCTTTAGGAGCTGGGAACCAGTCTCTTGCTGGTGTGTACAAAAAGCAAATTTGCTAGTAATAGGGAGGAAAACCCCCATTTTTCAGGCATCCTGGAAGGACAGCAGTAGCATGCCTGCAGAATGCCAGTCAGAGGGTAACCTTGGAGTCATTAGACTAGTTCTAGATCTGTTTGAAAGGACCATGTCTTCATGAACATGTGGCTTCCCCACTGATGTTTCAGTGACAATTAACAAGTTACACACTAGTAAAGACCTTTTGGGGAGTCTAAACTGATCTTTACTGATTTCAGTGGGGTGCTACCTGTATTTACTAGGTGTGGCTTAGGGGGTCTTCCTCAGAAGGTGTAATACTGAGTTCCTGTAAAACTCTATTCTGCAAGCAGAGTGGGAGGAGGGGGACAAAAGAAATGGCTTTAAACTGAAAGAGGGGAGGTTTAGATGGTATGTGAGGCAGGAATCCTTCTTGGGGAGGGGGGAGCCCTGGCATAGGGTGCCCAGAGAAGCTGGGGCTGCCCCTGGATTTACTGGCAGAGCTTATAGCCAGCTTGGATGGGGCTTGGGGCACCCTGGGATGGGGGAGGAGTGTCCCTGCCCAGGGTGAGAGGGGCATTGAGGAGGGAGTCCAAAGGCCCTTCCCATGCAAACCCAGTCTTTGATTCTAGGAGCAGGATTAATCCCTAACCACCATCCACTTGGGCTCTACCTGCCAGGTCATGTTCCTAGGAGCCAGGCTTGGGCCAGGTGATGTGGGTTGGTTTTGACTAGGAGAGAAGCAGCTTCTCTATGAAAGAACTATTGTGAAATCCAGCTACTTCTGGGTGGATCTCACCCTTTGTCAGGAGCAGCTAATGCTGAATAGTTATGTACAGATCTCAGGAGAACAACTCAGCTGAAGGACTCAACAAAAAGATTCCTGTATATACCAGTAGCAGGTAAATGCAAAATTCAGTCTCTCTGCATTGCATCTAAATAGAAGGAGGTTGCTCTGAGGCCTGGCTGATAACTTGGGCTGCTTGGCTTCATGCAGCTCCTCTGAAGTGTAATCCTGCTTTAACCCTGCCACCTGTAAGAACACTGTAGCAGCCTAAAATACCTTCTGGTTCCTTTGCCAAGAAGTCAGGTGTTATGACACTCCTGCCTTGGTGGAAACAAGCTGTGGCAGGCTGAGAAGGATCCAGCTACCCAGGTGAAGCTAGAGCATGTAGAGAGGCTGCTCCCCTCTCAAACATGAGGAAAGATCTGTTTTTCAGGGAGATGAGCCCCAATCTGTACTTGTCATATCTACAGCCCCAGACTGACACTGTTTTATGTTTGCAGCTTGCTAGATTAATTAGGCTTGTTGTGGGGAAATATTTTTGCTTGGCTGGGGCTCCCTATCCTACCCTGTCATCTGTTCTGATTATATTAATAGTTTTTAGAAAACATGAAGTGATTGCTTATGAGTTGCCTTTCAGAAGCCACCTCTGGTTTGTCACAGGTGTCACTGATCTATCATCTCTGCAGCTTTATTAAAGCTGTCCCAGGGAAGTGTAACTCTGGACTGGCTGAAAACCTCCTTCTCTTACCTGAGGATGTCATGACTTCAAGCTGAAGCCTCAAAAAGCCAGAATCAAAACTCACTAGCCTTGGTGACTATTAAGCAGGTATTCTTTGCAGTGCTGGGCACACAGGGCACTGCTCCTCCATATAAGTGTGCTGTTTCAAGCTCTGTTACCAGCTGGAGCTGAACATGCCTGGTTTGGAAGCTGTGGTTTGCTAAGAAGCCTCATGCTCTGGTGTGTAGAACAGACTTCACAAAAGTGAGGTCTAAAGCAGGGAGCCTACAGCCTTGTACTTGGCCCCTCTGCTGCACCTGGCAGTTGTTTCCTTTTCAGCAGGACACAAGGATTCAGTTAACAGCTTATGATGGCTCTGGTGATGCAAATCCCAGTGCTGGTGGCTGGATGTGCAGGGAGGTGAAGGCAGAGTAAAGCTTCTAATGCTTGACCTTTGAAAGGAAGGGAACAAGGTCATGCCTTTGGGCCAGCTTAGCTTCTGCTTTTTAGTGTTACAGTGGGGGATCAGAGGGGTCTGGCTCAGTCCCCCAGGCCGCTTCATCCCCTGGAAGCCTGGAACTGTTCCCCACCCTTTTAGAGCCACAGACTGTTTTTTGGTTTTGGGTTAGAGAGGGCCTTTCAGATTGACTAACTGGGCACTGCCAAGCCCGCTGCTCAACAATGTCCCTGAGCACCACATCTACATGTCTTAACTACCCCCAGGGCTGGGGCCTCCTGGGCAGCCTGGTCCAATGCTTCATAACCCATCTGTTAAAGAAAATGTTCCTAATAGTCACTGTAAACCCTCCTCTGGCACATAAAGCCATTTCCTCTTGTCCTGTTGCTTGTTCTTGTCTACTCTTGATGGAACTGGACCTATATAAACTAATAAGATATATTTAATTAGTCTTAATGAGAGAACAGCATGAAATCATGTATCCCAGCTTACCAGAAAGCTCTTTAATTGGGAAGTCCTTGCATTAGGTCATTCCTGGGGAAGGCTGCCACATCACACTTTCCTTGCAAAGGCAGCAGCTTGAGGAAAGGGGGGGCAAAACCTTTTTTAAAGTCACTCCTGCTGTCCTGTGGCTGCACAAAGAGGATAGGTAGGGACCAGGACCAAGGTGGTTCTGTATTATGTTTGTACCAAGGAGGGCTTTTAAAACCTTTAGTCACAGGTTTCTAAATCAGCTTGCTTAATGTGTTTAGGCCATAGAAGTAGCATCTTAATTTTTTTAATGAAGATAGTAGTGTTGGGTGCCTCCTCTAGCAATAGAATACAGACATTAAAGAGTTTGTGTTAATTTGAATGTATTGACAAAAGTGCCACAAAAATTAAAACTCTATCTGTCCCTTTGCAAATTGATAAAAAAGCATGATACAGAAATCTATCACAGAATCCATCCAAAGCAAAAGACTTTTACAGGTAAAACATTTGTACATCCATTTAATCTCAGGTGCTCTGCTCCTTCAGCACTGACACCTCAGGAAAGCTGCTTTTTTCTACTTTCCGTTCTCAGCACTGAACATTCGCTCCTAGGGAGAGAGAAGTAAACAAAGGGCAGGGAAGTTGAGGAACTGTACTGTACCAATGCAGGGTTAAGTCACTATGAAGTAGCTGTCAGCTAATGAGAACAAGTACCTAGATCAGGTGGACTTGGTGTGTAATCCTCCCCTCCTCACACTGTTCAATTCATCCAGTTGAAAAGCTCCCCACAAACTGACAGAAGACTTTCAGAGGTGCTGGTTGTACTCAGCATCCCTTGGTGCCTCCTAGTGCCAAGCCTAAGCAGGATTTATTTCTACTTCACTGTCTGAGGGTTGTCTTGCAGCACTGCTGACAGCTGAGTTCAGAATGAGACTTTTCACTTTGACAGCAGTGTTATCTTAATTAGCTGCCAGTCTAAACACTGCCTTGGGCCTCTAACAGCAGGTGTGGCTGTATACATCTGGCATGAATTCTTTCATGAGATGCAGTGAAGTTTACCAAGTTCACTCAGTCTAGGCAGCCAGCTTCCTAGCTGCCTGTCCTACATGATGTGTCCTGCCTGTATAAAAACCTGATCAAGCTTGTTACAGGTTCTTAATCCCTAGCCATGCCAAAAGAACTGTGGGGTAGCTGCAGTACTTGGTGGTAAGAGGCAGCATGATGTAACATCTACCTTTAACATCCTCTCCAGTTTAACTGCATCTGCAGCAAACTTCCTGATCCCCTCAGATAGTTTTTCCACAGCCATTTGGTCTTCATTGTGGTGCCAGCGGAATGCCTTCTCATCCAGGTGGATCTTCTCAAGCTCACAGGCCTGAGCTGTTGCAAGGGGAAGTGAAAGAGAAACAAAACCATGATTATCAAATACAACAGGTTCCTTAAACCAGTCTCAAGCTTCTAACCAGCCCTCCAGGTGCTGAAAAGCCTAATACTGCTTCCAACCTGCCCTGACACAGGTGTATGCTTTAGGGTGCAAGGCTGGAAGAGCTCCTGCTCTGGGAGAATGGTTTTGTTAAACTAGAATGTTTGTGTATGCCATTATCTTGTATCCACCTCCCAGTGGTATGCAACTCAGGCCTATTAAGAGTTATGCAACAGTCCTACCCCAGGGAGACCTTCTAGGCAAGTATGCTGAACTTTGTCTTTGACTAGTTGGCAGCACTAACAAAAGCTCAATTGAGAACATGCTTCCAAGCTAGCCAGCAGCCTGTAGGCAGCAACCTTGGTACTACAGCTTGGTGCCAAGTCTCCTGACTTGTAAAGTAGCATGTTAATGAGGTGACAGAAGAGCCATAGGAACATGCAGTCAAACCCACAGTATTGTTATATGGAATCATTTAGTCTTGCATAGGATTGATTTCTAGAGTTCCTGGAGGGAAAACACACTCTAGCATGGTGTCCTGGTTTCAGCTATGATGGAGTTAATTATTTTTAGCAGTGGATGGAATGCCATGTTTGGGTGTTAGGATGAGAACAGTGCTGATAGCACCCTGATGTTTCTGGTTGTTGCCGGGCAATCAAGTACCTTTCTCAGTTCTTCATACTTCCCTAATAATGAGAAAGGAGGGGACGCAGCCAGGACAGGTGACCTGAATTGGCCAAAGAGGATATTCCATGCCAGTTACGTCATGTTCAGTATAAAGGGGGACTGGGGGGAAGAAGAGGGGACAACGCCAGGACATGCAGTTTCTGGGGACGGTCGGGTTTTTCCGGGATGGGCTCTAAGCTGTGCGGCCTGAGTTGTGTGGTTTGGTGAGAAACTGCATTGTGTATCACCAGTTTCATCTATTTTGTGCTTTAAACTTCTGTTATTGTTATATCTAGTTTTCTGTTATTGTTTAGTAAACTATCCTTATCCCAACCTGCGTGGTTCTGGTTTCTTTTCCTCCTTTTTTCCTTCCCTTTTCCCCCTCCCCCAACTTTCCCTCCCCCTTCCTTTTAAAAGTACAAGCGACTGTGTGGGGTGCGGCCCTCGGCTGGGGCAAAACCACGACACATGGCTAGAGCTAACTACATCATTGATTCATCTAAGTTTGATTAAGTAAGATTAACTAGGTTTGGCATCTTTGCTGATACTTGAAGTTTCATCCCAAGAGACACATGAAGTATAAAATTCCTCCTCTCATTCTGCTCTCTCAGGAGAGGACACACAGTACTTAAGCATGCTCCAACCTATCTTAATTCCAGTTCATGCACTTGGTGGGACTCAAGACCCCAGAGAAGCACCTACACACATCAGCAACTGTAACAGTACTGCTGTAACAAGGGAACAGGATTTCCTTCAGAGAGGGGTCAGGACTTCCCCTTAAAGCAGCCTGAAACCACAGACTCTTCACATTCAAGAAGAGGAGACAAGTACTGAAGTGGACTTACCCTCTTTTACACTGAGTGTGGGAGTTAGCTTGACATACTCTTTGCTGAGCTCTGCCAGAAGCTTGGGTGAAATGGTGAGATAGTCACAGCCTGTCAGCGCTTTTATTTCTCCCGTATTCCGAAATGAAGCACCCATCACAATGGTTTTGTAGCCAAACTTCTTGTAGTAGTTATAGATTTTAGTGACACTCTTTACTCCTAAAAAGGAGAAATTGGCAACTTTCAGAATGACTCAAGTACAAGTTATTTTTAAAACATCCTCAAACCCAACAGCTTTTCCAAGAGGATTTATGAGAGCAAACTGCAGACATTGTATTTTGAACATATACATTAAAAGGAAAGCTGACCTGGATCCTCTGAAGGCTCATAGGCTTTCTTATCTCCATTTGCAACATACCAATCCAGGATACGTCCTACGAATGGGGAAATCAGAGTAACTCCAGCTTCAGCACAGGCAACTGCCTGAGCAAAGGAGAACAGCAAGGTCATGTTGCAGTGAATCCCATACTCTGCTTCCAGAACCCTGCAGATACAGGCTGGCTTAAAACAGCAGTTTGCCCACCGACTTGGCTTTGTATTCTAGTAACAAGCTAGGAATTTAAAACTACTGAGTTTAAGTTAAGAATACAGTACGGTTTGTAAGTTTAAATTTTAAGCTAACAACAAATGTTTTGTGCTGCCAGACTCTGCTTTAAATGCTGTTCCTGGAGCCAAACACAGACAACTTCACATCACATTTTGTGAAACCCTGTGGCCTGGCCCTTGTATGAACAAACTTTTCCTGTTTCAACAGAAAGCTGCGTGCAGCAGAGCAGCTTGCTTGCTAGCTGCAGCCCTGGTACCAGATTTCCTGGTGCAGTGCTTTCAAAGCCATTGTTTATAAAGGCGGAACACATCTGCCAGGTGCCTGCAAACAGGCAGGAGCATGTTATGAATCAGCATAGCAGGTACAGGAATACTTACTTGCCAGCCTGGATTCCTTCCCATGTTGAAGAGAGCTTGATGAGGATACGGTCTTTCTCAATTCCTGCTTCCTTATAAAGGTCAATGAGGCGCCTGGCCCTTTGAATCATTCCTTCCTTATCAAAGGACAACCTTTGAAACAAGAGCAGGACTGCTTAAACCCAACTTTGTTATTTTTTAAAAGCTCTCATCCCCCACTCCCATGGAAAACCATTGTCCTTTTTAGCAGCAATTATATGCTAACAGCAGGGTTTTGTTCTCAAGAGATGCTTCCTGGTTGAAAGCTCACCACATATTTAGTGACAGCACTGCTACTCTTAGAGGATCCAGAGCTCTTGAGGAAGTTCCAGACCAAAGAGTTTTCCTCAAGTTTTTTCATAATGAATGCAGAAGCTGAGCATTAGGGGTGGATTGCCAAGGAGCAGGTTAACTTGCATAATCCCATGCAAGTCTTGAAATAAACTGCTAAAACAGATCTCTCTGTGAATTGATATGGCATTACTACACAAACAGGGATGAGCAAAACTCTAAGGATACTGGAAACATGAGGTTTCCCTGCATTAAGGGCCAACAAGATTACAAAGATCCAAGCTCAGTATTACTTGTTTTCATAAAGTTGTGTCACTAAATTATCACCAAGCAAACTAAGTAAAATCCATGCTCTTAATTAAACAGGAGTAAACACTCATGCTAGTCTTGTAACAGCAAGCTGTCTAATCAGGAACATCTTTTCCCCAAATGGCATTGTGTCTCTTCTTGTATCTAGGGTACAGATACATCGTGTGTCTCTTTATATCCAGGGTAACCCAAGGAGAAAGAGCCAACCTTGCATCTACTTCTGTGGACACACGGCCAGGTATCCTCTTCAGTATTTCAGCTCCAAATAACACAAAGAGTTTGTCACTGGCATTTTTGATCTGCTCCTCTTCTGACCTGAAAACCACAAAGGGCAAAATAATTTCTGAGGGGGTGGAAAACACTTTCCTACTTGCAGTGGATTTGAAGACCCAATTTTACAGCCTGTTTAACATTAAATTCCAGCGTTGAAGCAGCCACTGCAGCTCCACATTGATGTTCTGCCACTCCCCCCTTACACCACTAGCAGTATTAACCTTCACACACGTTCCTACAACCATCAACTTGAAGTGGTTTCCTGAGCAGCCCTGGAAGACCTGTGTGAACTGGTAAAGGGAGATGTGCTTCTTCAAAGCACATCCAAAACCTGCACAAGGAATTTTTCTGTGAGGGTTGAGGCTTTTTGGGGCAAGAGATATACCTACAATCACTGGGGGTTCCCCCTCATATTGCTCATCATACTAAATGCCATTTGTATAAATAAGGCAACTTAAATATAGAGTTACTAAAAAAACAAAACAACCCTCTTTACTTACCCACCGAGTTTTTTGCCGTAGGCAACAGCATCATCCACAAGTTCCTGGTACTCTGACATCTGAGCAGCAGCTAGTATCAGGGAGGGGTTTGTGGTGGCATCCAGGGGCTTGTACTCATCGATTGCTAGGGAAATAAAAACAACCTGTTTCAAACAATCAGCAGGCCTGAGCTATTAAAACCATTTTGTTCAGATACATGAGAACATAAACCCTCAGAGCTGCAGGCTAGTTGGGTTCATGATGGAGTGGACTAGTGCACAGTGATACTGAAACCCCTCTGCCTGAAAGCAGGCTGGTGCCAGAAGGACCTTGACAAGGCTAGCAGAGCCACTCTAACAAATACAGCAGAGCTTACTCAGGGCTATACACACTGCCTGAAAGAAATAAGCTTGCAGAAACAACAGCTAAAGAGAAGAGACCCTCATTTCAACCTCTTACATCACATTACACCAGCACATCTGAGTTCTGGGCATCGCAGAGGAATTAGAGACAGCAGTTAGGCATTTGGGGTTTCACACATCTGCAACAGAACAGCTCATCTGCTAGGCTTCCTTCCTGCCAGCAGATATCTGACCCTTCAGCTTCCCTTAAGCCCTGGACTACACTTACTCCAGGCAGTCATGCCCAGTGTTTACCAGAGGAGGCTGTGACCAACACTGTCTGGCCCTGATCACAGCCAAGCTGCCTGGCTTGGCCTCTGCAGGCCCTTCAGCCCTTTCCCTTGTTAACACAGTTCCACATCAAAAAAAACAAACAAACAAAAAAAATCACATGATGTTTGCTGCCAGCTCATCTTCCTCATCATTCGTGCACAGGGAGGAACCACCAAGCTAGAGAGCACAACCGAACTTTGGAAGAATGGATGAAAGTGACATATTGGTTTTCCTGCAGCTCCCACCGAGGCAATGATGGCGATCCCAGAGCAAATCCATTCTGCACAAACAGGCCCCTAAAACACCCTTCAGTTCTCATGGATATGGCTCAGCAGAAGGCGGCACACTGATGGACCCAGCACGCACTTGATTTCAGAGCTGTGGTTTGATCAGAGTTTATTACTCCTTTCCAGCCTTAGAGCATTCGGAGGCTTTTACGGGTCTCTGGCAAGGGGCATTAAGTGACACTGTTATGTCTGTCACTCAGTTTTCGGGCAGCCTGTGGTGTAGCCATGCAGCATGAGCTTTCAGCAGCAGCTCCAGGACCATTGCACCATCTTTCTTACTGTGAGCATGAAGGAAGCCTAGCAAAAGAGCAAGCAAACCTTGGTCCAGCTTAAACTACAAACCCAGTGTGGTTCCTGGAGAAGCCACCCCTCCTTGGTCCTGTCCCACACAGCACTGTGCAGACACACTTATCTGAGCGGTACAGGCGAGCAGTGATAGTAACAATGGCACCTCCATCAGTGTTTGACTCTGACCAGGAAGGACCAGTCGCTGACCGCAGCCTTGGTTGGATGGTGGGAAAGACCCACTGGTGACACAGGCGGCCAGACAGCGATTGCAAAACTGTTCTAGGGAGCTTGCTGGACCCACCCGGCACTCGGCCTACTTACTGCCACCCCTACACAAACACCCCCTCGGCCCTTACAGGAGCTTCATGACTTCTTTCCCCTTCCACGATGCTTTTACAAAACTGAAGTAGCCAGTGTTGTGTTTTGAACTCACCCCCTGCCCTGCACTCATTACATTACACTTGCCGGTACCCCTCACAGTTCCCGTTTCAGCTTGTTTATCCATCACCCACGGGATTAGGTAAGCAGACCGATTGGTGACGGCAGGGCAAGATCCAAGCCGTGCTCTACGCAACCCAGGGGCCTTCAGGGAGGGATTTGATTTTGCAGGCTTTCCTCTCCGGTTCTGATGGGGCAGGAAAGTGGCGACAGCTCCAGGACACGCGGCTTTCATGGTCATCCACCACCTCCCCCTGCCTCGGGAAGGGGCTTCCCGGCTCTCGGGGATGAGCACAACCAAAGCACTCCTGCATTAATCGCTTTGCGCCTGCTATTTAGGGGGAGAACACCCCAACAAACCTACACCCCTTCTCCCCCCCCCAAAGTCGACACTGGCTGTTGGAAAAACCGCCCTGGAGCCCAGCACCCGGTAAAGGCCGGTGGAGCCGGGCACCGGGATTTGCGCACCCTCCACGTCAGCCTGGGGAAAGAAGCCACCGGGAGCTCGGACAGACGTGCGACACGGGATGGGCCGGGCGCGGCAGCCGCCAGCTCGCAGGGCCGGACCGGGCCGGCGGGAGGAGCGGCGGTGGCAGCCGGCAAGGCACCGCCGGTTCGAACGGAGCTGCAGCTGCCGGGGAGCCGCTCTCCTTCCGCCTCCCGCGGGGACCTCACCGCGGCGCGGCCAGCGGAGCCCGGGGAGGCCACCAGCACGGCGCAGCGGCGCCTTCTCCGGCCCGGAGCGCCGGGCTGCCCCTCGCAGAAACCGGGACCGGAGCCCTGGGGAGGGCGACTCTTCCCGCACCCACCCCGCTGCCGCACGTTAGATAACGGCGCATTCCCCAACGCACCGACACCAAGCAGCCGTGCCCCCCCCGCCCCGCTCCCCGGTGGTTCGCTCGCCCCTGCGGCCGAGCGCGCCTGCTCCCGGGGGGGAAAGGGAGAGAAACGCGGCGGCAGCGCATCCCCCGCCGCCTCTCACCGTTGAAGTCCCCGGTGTCGGCCACCACGGTCGTGTGGTGCTTAAGCTGGTCCAGCGCCGACTCCATCTTCTGCCGCTTCACGGGAGACACCGACATGCTGGCGGGTCTGGGGGATCGCACCGCCTATATCGACCGCTGCGTGCCCGGGGGGAACCGACCTGCGCGCGCACCCGCCGCTCCCTCGCCCGCCGGGAGGGGCGAGCCGCCCCCACCGCGGCCAATCGGGCCGCCGGAGAGAGGCCTCTAGCCAATCGGGGGCGCGGGAACAAGACGGACGCGGCCGGGAGGAGCCGAGACGGGGTGGGGGGAGGAAGAAAGCTTCTGATTGGGCGGTTTGGCGGCTCGTCAGAGCTGGGGGCTGGTCACCTTGGCGACGCGGGATGCCGCTGCCCGCCATTGTAGCCTCCGGGGTCGAGGGGTCCTACAGTCCCCGGGAGCTTCCGTGGGGCCGCCTCACGTCCGGTTATGGCGCCCGAGCACCTGGGACATCCGTCCCTCTTGGGCCCGTGGGCAGGCCTCCCCCGGCGGCGCCATAAGATGGCCACGGGAGGCGAGCGTGAGGCGATCGCCTCCCGGAAGGACTCCTAGGCGCGGCGCGCTTGCCCTGCACCGGTGCGGGAGCTGAGCCAGGGCTCTGGCCTGTGCCGTCTCGCCGGAGCCGCTCCCCAGCCTGGCGGGATCCACGTTCTTGGCCCCTGCGGCTGTTTGCTCCCCGAGATCCCGCTAACACGGTTGGCCCTCTGAAGTAGGGAGTGGGCCCTGGCTGGCAGTGGCCCAGGAGAAGCCGTTGGCCGTCACGTAGAGGCTCTTTGGATCACGCTGCACTCTAGTTGTGGAAGCTGCCATGGTAATTCCCTTCCCTCATACACGTTGTGTTAGATGTTACATGCAACCCCCTCATGCATTGTCCAGCCGAAGGAGACGCTGATGTGAAGAGGCCTTACACTTCAGCCCTGTTTGAATTCCATGCCTGTACAGGAGACGTGCTCTCACTGTGCCCAGAGCCCTTCACCAAGGAGTATGAGATCCTCCCTTGTGCATCCCTTCCCTCCTCTCTGTTCTCAGCCCTGCATTACCTGGCACTGTACCAAGGGTACACCCACAAATGTACCCTTGGACAGTGTCTTTGTCTAAAAGCAGGTGTGTTGCCTCAGTTACGTGTTCCAGAGCTAGGAGAGATTTGTCATCTCGAAAGGGGATGCTTTGGATTGGGCTGGTGGCTTTCCCACCATTTGACTGCTAACTGTGGGATTTTTGCCTGCCCCTGTTTTTAGACATGAACATGGACACCCTAACACCCCTTTGAACGGCAGGCCCCCAGAAACAGAAGGAAACATGCGGTATCAGATAGTCTGTTGTATACTTTGGGGTGACAAGTCATTAAGAAAAGCAGCCCTTATCAACTGCTTTTGTGTCCTCTTGCCTTCATCTATATCCAGGTAAAATAAGACAGAGATGGGGTTATAAGTATAACTTAACTATTTTAATAAATCTTATACAGTGCATGGTTATATCATTTTATCCTTCGTTCAATTACATTAATGTACAGTGCATTATAGCTTTATCTGCAGGCAGTACAAATATAACAGATGCACAGCTCAGGCATATGGAAGTTTTTGAAAGTGCCTTCTGCAGTAAGGCCTACTAATATAGTTCTTGTTACGAAATGCTCCCGTGGCGCTCAGCTTCACAGAGCTATTGTGTCCACTTCTATTATATCCCAAGTAACTAATTCTGTGTGATTTGTTTTCCTGTATACCCAAAGACACGAGTGGTGATGTGAGTCCTAGCTCACCGTTTGTTTTTAATTTTCATTTTAGAAATTATTTAGCCTCCCATGCTTCTAATACCAGTGGTTTGCCAGTGTTCACACCCGCTTCCCGTCTCCACCCTAATCCAGAGCCAGGGCTTCTCAGGAGGATTGTCCTCTTCATCCCTCCCTGACAAGGTGAGTGCCCTTTGCGAACTCCAGTCACTGCAGCAAACCAGCAAGGTTGTGACTAAATCCATGGTCCTCCTCTGTATGTTCCCTGCCTGCACCCTGATTCTGCTGGTGCTAACTATCCCCTATTATGAGATTTCAAACCGTATCATCCAGTAGAAACGTTTTTCTTTGGAAGAAAAAGCCAAAATTGAGAGGTGCGCCAGGCTTCTCACATTTAGATGCATGTTCCCCAGCCACTCATTTACAGCTCTCCCTCTCCGGATTTTTCCAGGGATGGGCCCAGATTTTGCATAGACTTAGGCCTGCTCTTAACCTTTCGAAGAGGTGGGACCACCCATGGAAAGGAAAGTGCATGTGTAAGTCTTTGTGGAGCCGAGGCCTGAATTCCTAAAGGTAAGGAGTGTGAATGAAAGAGAAAGACAAAGTCTTCCTGGTCCGTCAGCGGTTCCTGTAGATGTGTTTGCTTTTCTGCATTCCTATCAAGTTGGTCTGCAAGTAGAATATGAATACTGCATGTTCCAAACCTGCTGTGGACAGGAACTCTCCTATATGCTTGCATTTAGAACTTTGAGTAAATTATTGGTGCATAATCAATTCTGTCTCCAGGGAAAGGGATGCTTCCCTCATCCCTATTCCTAGTGTGGAAGAACAAGGGGGTATTTCACTAGATAGATTTATACACACACATGTAATGTTACTAAGAAAAAGAACAACAGCCTCTACTAAATTAGATAACCTTTTTTTCTTGCAGCTGCTCATTTTGTGTTAAAATAGCCTTTCCAAGTGTGCTTTTGTTTCTTAGATGGTTAGGTAGCCTTTCAGATGATTCTTTGCAGTGAAAATGTGAAGGTGGGGACGAGTGGCCCTGGGAAGGACTTTGGGTGTGACCGGGCTGGGAAGGGGCTGCTTATCATCTCTTTATTTGAGGCCTGGTTTTGGCAATCCCGGAGCTTTCCGATGCAGGATGGGTGCCAAGGTGAAAGGCTGATCAGGCTGAGCTCACCCATTTGTGGATTCAAATCGCTCCAGTTGTGGCTGGGCTCCTGCTTGTTGTTACGCAACGAAAGCCCAAAGCGGTGCCTATATTAAAGGCAGCATCTGGTGTGGGGATTCAAGCCTCATCCAGTGAGGGGACGCGGGGGGACAGAAGGAGGACAGTGGATTGTCACAGGAAATTTGCAGGAGTTATCTGCCATGGCAAAGGAAATGAAAAAGTGGGGGAAAAAAGATGGTATTTCCATGGTCCAGACTCAAAACATTCAGGCTGGCTGGCTCTGGGCTGTGTGCCATGCCCTCTCTTCCTGAGCCAGGCTGGCAAGGGGGCTGGGAGTGCGTACAGCTCTTGGAGAAAAGCTTTGTGGATTTGCTTTTGAGGTGGGGTGGGTCTTTCTGCTTGAATCCAGCTATTGTCATACATCCAGATGCATGTGAATCCTGCTCTGCTCTGATTGCATGCACATAAAATTTCAGTATAAAATATATAGTTATATATATATATAAAAAAAAATACTTCATGCAATATTAAAACACCTTTCCCAATGGGACATGGTCTTACTGTCTACCCTTATCAACAGTGTTCCAAGAAATCGTCACTTTGATGGCAATTACACTGCTAAGTTGGGAGCACTGCCGTGCCTGGTCTGGACTGGGGCTCACTGCTTTCATTCCCTTTTCCTGCACTACTATGACTAATAGCTGAAATAAAGCAGAGAGATTTTAATTAGCAGAATCAATCCTTTCCTGGCGGCGCTTCATGATTTCTTGGAGCTCTGACTCCCCTCTGCTTTTCTAGAATGGAAAGAAAAGAGAAAATATGGATTTTAACTTCAAGCTGTAGTTAAATTACAACACTTGACTGATGCTGGATGAGCAGAGGTTGTCTCAGAAGGATGAGGGATACTGGTAAGAAGGCAGATTCATCAGTGGGGCCAGGGCGGTGATCTGCTGTACGGAAAGCTACTTACCTCCAGTTGGTTCTTCTCCACTGTAATTTTACTGTATACTCTGTTTCCCTCATCCCCACACACTTTCTTCAGCTCCTCTCTGTTGAGAGAGAAGAGCTGAGCTCCGGTGAGGATACCAAGGTGTTCCACTGTCCTGGGAAGACACAAAGGGAGGAGATGATAATTTTCCTATGTGTGGCCTCTTCCCGAAGGTGCGTAGCCCGAGATGAAAGGGTTAGGAGTGGCGGATGCACAGCCCCTGCACAGGGCTGTGTCACGTGCAAGGCCCTGGGGCTGTGTTGAGGTGGCAGCTCTTGGGTAACCCAAGCTTTTGGTGGAGATGAGGAGAGGGTGAAGCCAGTGTCCCGCTGGCATCCACTATGTACCCAGCCCTGGCATGCTGCAGCAATTTCACTCCAGTTGCACCATGGCTTGGGAGTAACCCTGGAGCTCCTCTTATTTCACTGGGCAGAGTTGGAACTCCTCAGCCTTGACCACGTGCAGCTTTTTGGGCCTTCCCTGGTGCCTGGGAAGATTTTCTTGCCCTGGCTGAGGGTCTGGCTCTTCCCCAGAGATACTGCAGGACAGCTTCTCTGCAGGCAGGCAGTCATGTGGAATATGCATGGCAGGCCATGGGTTTAGTTAATTATTTTCCTCTCAGTTCAGCACTCTGACCTGGCTAACTGGGACCGGACTAGCACCAGTGTAGCGTTTGGCTGCGAGTTGTGTGGAGTAGCAAGACCATTCCCTCATCTGCAGCTACTCATTGGGTCTTTGCTGCACTGTGAGACAAGGTTTCCTAGCGTATAAGAAAGGAAGGGAGGAAGTTTGGGCTCTGTGCTGGTTATAGAGCCTGGATTTAATACGGTTGAAATCTAAAGTGCACGACAGGCTCTGTAAGTAAACACAAATGACTTGTAATCCAGTTGGAATGTTGCAAGCTACATCCCCTGCTCCCTTTTTAAATGAAGGATGAGCAGTTCATATGGTAGCAAAGCAGCTCTTACTCTTTGCTGAATGACTTTGCCTCCAGCCAAGCTTTGACTTCTTCAGTGCTGGATTCGAAGGTGAGGGGCACAAAAACTTGCTGAGGCTTTTCCACTTTGAAATTCCTCTGGGGAGGCTGAATTTTATTGTTTGTGATCTTCTTTAGCAACTCATCGTTCAGCTCATCCATTTGATGAATTAGTTCTGGGGGAAACAAGGCACAAGGTAGAGAGTAAGGCAGGCAATCAAGTCTTCAGTCACAAATTCTAGTAAATTAATGTGTTTTGGGGGAAGATGAGGGGGTAAGGAGAGCTCACATCTGCAGAGGCATTTGCTTTTAGCCAGCAGGAGCAAAACTGCCCTTCAATCTGCCTGAAAAAATCTTGTTCAGAAGCACTTAGAGTGGGGAAAAGTGTGCCCCGTTTGGCAAAACAGTAGGGGAATGTTTTGACCAGAACATGTTGGGTTTGCATGGCCTGTGCTGGTGAGGACCCTGTTTTCACCTGGTTTATATAAAAATTTATATCAGGATCGCTCTTGTTTCTCTGCTGCTAACCTACTCAAGGGACATGGAACCCTACACCACTGACAAAGTTTGCTCAGGGATGCAACATCTGATCTGGCAATGCTTTTGCTTCCACCAGGGCTGTCAGGAGGTGAGAAGGGCTGGGGCCCTTTTTCCCAACGTCTGGTGTTACTGTTGTGTTTTTCTTTTGGTTTGTCATCTTCCTGGTGTTGTGCTACACAGTTCCCTACACTGCTTGAGGCTGGGCAGGGGGCCTGACTATCTGCTCGTGAGAGCAAAGGTCCTGTTTTTCCATGCCTCTGTGTTGCCATTTATGTTTTTTCCAATTGCCCTTCAGTTGTGGAAAGACAATCCTGTATTCATAAGGAGAGTCTTGTGTTTGAGCTGTCCCTGCTCCCTATCCTTTCCATCCCTCTCTGCCATTTACAATAAGTAATCATAGAATCATAGAATCACAGACTGGGCTGGGTTGGAAGGGACCCCACAGATGACAGAGCTCCAACCTCCCTGCCACAGGCAGGGCCACCAACCTCCAGGCCTGGATCTACACAAGGTTGCCCAGGGCCCCATCCAACCTCGTCTTGAACACCTCCAGGGATGGGGCACCCACCACCCCTCTGGGCAGCCCATTCCAGCCCCTCACCACTCTTTCTGTAAAGAACTTCCCCCTAATATCTAATCTAAACCTTCCCTCCTTCAGCTTCACTCCATCCCCCTTTGTCCTGCCAGTGTCTGCCCTTTAAAAAGCTGATTCCCCTCCTGTTTCTCTGCTCCCTTCAGGGACGGGAAGGCTGCAATGCGGTCCCCCTGCAGCCTTCTCTTCACCAGGCTGAACAAGCCCAGTAATCCGCTGATCCAAGTCCTCAGAGCTCCATCATTTGCTGTGCTGGGTAAAAGTGTGAACTGGGAGTGAGCCACATGCTCGTACAACTCCAGTGACACATCATCTGGTACCGCTTTTTCCACAAAACTCCAAAAGACTGTGGAGAATAACTCAAGTGTAATTTTCTTAACAGATCCATGTCCGTGATGTTTGTGTTATGGGGCATTCTGTTGTCCCCCCAGTTCTGCTACCACACACTCCTGGAAGCGGAACTGGGGGGAGTCCTGTTTGTGGCCTTGGGGAGGGAGCTTGCTACAGGTGTATGGAGGGTGGGATAAGGGGGTGAGGTGAGCAGGGCTCCTGGTCTTTCACACATCCTGCAACCCCGTGTAGCATGTGCAGAGTGAGGGGCGATGTGAATCTCATCTCTAGCTGGGATGTCTCTGAAACAACATAGAGGCATGGGCCAGGCGGGTGCTGCGTGTGTGGAGGAGACAGAGGCAAAGGAAGCGAGAGAAGGGCATTGCTCTGACTGCAGGGGGGAGCTTCCACATGCTTAAACGTATTGGTGGGGAAAGGAAACTCTCCTTGGGAGGAAGAGGAAGGTGAAGCTGGAAGGACAGTCAAGGCAATCATGGTTTTGCCTTGCTTGTCCCAGGCAGCCTGAGAGCCCATGATCATAGAATCACAGACTGGTTTGTGTTGGAAAGGACTTCAAAGATCATCTAGCTCCAACCCCCTGCCATAGGCAGGGACACACACCCTCCCCAGCCCAGGGTGCCCAAAGTCCCATCCTACCTGGCCTTGAGCCCTGACAGGGATCCAGGGACAGCCCCAGCTTCTCTGGGCACCCTGTGCCAGGGCCTCCCCACCCTCATAGTGAATAATTTCTTCCTAATACCTAATATAAATCTCTCCTCCTTCAGTTTAAAGCCATAACCCCTCATCCTGTCACTCCGTGCCCTTGCAAACAGCCCCTCTTCAGCTTTCCTTTATTTCCTTCAGGGACTGGAAGGCTGCAATAAGATCTCCCTGGAGCCTTCTCCAGGCTGAACCAGCCCAACTCTCTCAGCGTGTCTTCACAGGAGAGGTGTTCCAGCCCTTGGATCATCTTTGTGGCTTCCCCTGGACCTGCTTCAACAGCTCCATGACTTTCTTGTACCAGGGACCACAGAGCAGGACACAGCACTGCAGGTCAGGTCTTGATGTGTTGGGACCTCCCTAGAGCTGCTCTGCTGGCTGTTGTACTACCTGGAACCTCCTCTCTACATCTCCAAAAGCACTGCTGGTCTACTGCTGAGCACTAAAAGGTGCAGTCCCTCTTTGTGCAGAGCCTTAGGACAGGGAACACACACTTGGGTAGGTCTGAATATGTGCACGCAGCCACCAGAAATAGTGGACAGGACCACTGGGGTGCAAGTAAAGAAAGAAAATCACTGGGACAGAGAGCAAGCAAAAACTCATGGAAACTTCTCAGTGAAGACCCGAAATGCAAAGTGTGGTGCCATGCTCTCTGGTTGCCTGAGACTGCTACGTGGGGTTTGAAGGGGCCCGGGTGCTGGGAGCGCGGTGCAGGACACGTACGTTCTTTGGCATCCTGCGGAGAGTTGCGCGATAGCATTTCACTTCCCCATTTATCCCCAGCGTAGCTAGCAGGTAGCTTGTGTGTTGGGCTGGATGGTCCGTATCCCCTGGGGCTCAGGTCTCCTTTGTACCTCTGGTTAGACTAGGTGATAAGAAAGGAGAAAAGGAAAAAAAAAAGTACAATTTTTTTTGGCCATTCTTCATTTTCTTCAACGTTTTCCCTGCCACCCATGAAAGCAAATTGTGGGACAGGTTGTCATCTTCTCCCAGTGCTGATCTGGAGCCGCTTGGCTGAGGCTGGTGTGACCACGGGGGGAGTTGCATGGGAGAGGTTCAGCTCTGGGGGCTCACAGGAAGGAACAGAACCCAAACCGGAGGCTGAAGACTGTGAGAAGGCATTTACACCCCTGGCAAATGTGTCACACTCATCACACAGAGGGACATTGTGCTTTACGCTTGCTTACTACTGCTGTGGATGACTGCTCTCACATGTGGGACTTGGCCCTTTAGCCTTTGGCTGTGCAGGAATTACTGCTTATGGGGAGTTCTGGGAGATGGAAGCACAAGGATTTTTATGTGAAGAGGAAACAAAGAGAAATCCCATTCAAAGCTAAAGCATTGCTGCTCTAGTAACTGGATGTTAAGTGGCCCCTCTGCCAAGTGCCTGGAGCAGTCTGGAAAGAGTTTTTTGATTTTTCCCTGATGGAAGTATCAGGGCTTTTGTCCAAAGGCCTGCTGGGGCACTTTATGCTTTGCCCAGGCTGTGAGATACCAAATAGGGGAGCAATACCACGCTGCCTTGGGCATTCAGAGCACTGCTCCATGGTTTTGCAATGCAAGGTGCTGGAGAGCAATAGTCACTTACTGCTCCCTAGGTGGTATTTCCATGTGCCTCTGCTCTGGCTGCTTGTTCCTGCTGCTGACCTGAATGGGGTGAGGGAACAGCCCATCTTTAATTTAACCCCCATCAAAAATCTCAGCATTTTTGTGGCAAAATTTGCTTTGATGGGTGTGGTAGCTCTTTCATCCCATTGGAGGCCCAGCCTTGAAAGCAGCAGTTTGGCCACAGAGGAGGTGCTAAACCATATAGATGGGAATTACGTGGGTTTGTGGGGGGAAGGCAGGGGCTAAAGGGCAAACTCCTTCAAGCCATCCATCTGTCTGGGGACACCTCAAGGCGAGAGCTTGCAACTGGGGAGGGGGAAAGTAAACAGTGGCAAAATATGAGAGTTTTATCATGGGAGGCTTGAGAATGTCCAGGATCCTTGTTCCTCAGCTGGGAGGTTTCATCCTAATTGTGCACAGCAGCCAAAGAAATCCAGGGAGGTCTAATTACAGGGTTATTCTCAGAGGCTGATGATGCCCTGCAGCTGGCTACCAGTTAACTATCACCTGCCTACAGACCTGTTCCAGTTCTTCTAGTTTCACCACATCCAGGATGTTATAAGGGACGTAACCAGCCTGCCCGCTCCGGTTGAGCAGCTTCCACCACTGCTTATTATCTTCCAACACCTGAGAGAGGGGAAAAAATGCATTTGCCTGTGAGAACATCAAACTTGTGGCGTAGGATGAATGGCAGAGGGTGGAGATAAACCACAGGGTAATGTGAAGTTGTCAGAGTAACACTGCCAAAGGCAGGAGTTGGCAGAGATCTGTTTGCAATTCAGGACTCAGGTCTTTCCTGAAAAGCAGCAGAATTTCTCCTTGTGATGAATGGGAGAGCACCTCTGGGGGAACACAGCCCTGGGCTGCAGAAGAACTTGTGGTTCCTACTTAACTTGCCTGTTCCTCCATTTTTTTCCCCTCAGTGACTTAGTTTGTGTTGTCTTTTGGCATTAAAACAAAGATAATCAGGAGTGACTCCTGCCAAATGTAACTTGATGTGTTACATCATAACGCAGTACACAGTAACCACCATGTGGCAAGGAGATTGCCTCTTGCTGAGATACCTCCTATTGCCCCTACCTCCCTGCACCTTTCAGCAGCCTTGTTTTCATCCAGAACTGGGGTATTTTATTTAACTTTAAGTAATCTTCCCAGAACAGATGAACTTTGCTGGCAAAACCCACAGATGTTTCTCACTCCAGCGACATTTTGAACAAGAGCTTTGAACCAAAGTCTCTTTCTCAAGCCATAGACCCGTAACGGTTAGTGTAGTGTGTAGGTTAAGTCAGGTCCTGCGTTCTCCAGCTGCTGAGAGAAAGGTTATGAAAAAGGATGTTTCAGTAGAAAATAATTCCTTGGGGGGCAGGGAATGGGATGATAAACATGCCCCAGGACCTGGGTGAGCAGAGTACAACAGTGACTTGTTTTCCTTCCTCCTCGTTGCTAATTAAGATGTGACTGATGTGTTTCAGCTGAGCAGACAACCCAATGAATAGCGAGCTGGCTCCAGCTCAGCTTTAGGTTTGAGCAAAGCCCTGTACTACTGCTTAGAAGATACCAAGCAGAAATGAGTTGGTGCTCAGCAGCATCTTGAGATGTCCTGGCTGTTCCACCTCTTCCCTCAGAGTGTTTACTTACCTCCAGGATTTCATCCTTCAGCACGGAAAGTTCATTGGCATTTCGTGCGGTGAAGTCATAGCGGATTTTGGCATATCTCTTCGGCAGAGCCATTCCCTGGGCCTCAAAATTCCTGTGGAGAAAAAACAAAGAAAGGATTTTTAATGGAGGGACATCTAATAACTGGGAAAAAAGAGGAGTGGTGAAGACTGTGTGCTGGTGCAGGGAGAGAGGCAGTTGTGTTTGTGTTAGGAGGAGGCAGAGCCCCATTGCTACGTGTATCTTGTCAATGATTTTCACCCCTCATTTTAGTGAAACACCCTGTGTTTGAGAGGGGAAAAAAAAGCTAAAGAGCTGCTTGGTTACTGGCCTTATTGGGGACCAATAAACTTATTGGAGGCTGCTGCTTTCAGCGTGGAGAATGTCCAGAGAAGGGTGACGAAGCTGGGGTAGGGGCTGGAGCACAAGTCTTATGAGGAGTGGCTGAGGGAGCTGGGGGTGTTTAGTCTGGAGGAGGCTCAGGGGGGACCTTCTTGCTCTCTCCAACTGCCTGAAAAGGAGGTTGTGGTAAGTTGGGGGTCAGCCTCTTCTCGCAGAGAACTAGCAATAGGATGGGAGGGAATAGCTCCAAGTTGCACCTGGGGAGGTTCACATTAGAAATCGGGAGACGTTTCTTCTCAGTAAGAGCAGTTGGGCATTGGAACAGGTTGCCCAGGGAGTCACCATTCCTTGGGGTGTTCAAGGAAAGGTTGGATGACGCACTTAGGTACATGGATTAGTGAGTAATATGGGTGGTAGGGGGACGGTTGGACTTGATGATCTTGGAGGTTTTTTCCAACCTTCATGATTCTGTGATTCCATGAAAAGATTTTTTCCCCTGTCTGTTGGTTCTTTGGGACTGGGAAGAGTGACAAACTGTGAATGAAATGCTCTGATTGCAACTCCTGTGCTGGGACGTGGCAACAGCTGCTTCATGTGCCAGAGCAGGGGAGAAAGGGTGGTGAAGATGGGTGTAGGCAGAGCTGACTGGGAAGCTGTGGGGTCTTTTGTCAGGTGAAGCTGAGCTACTGGAACAGGATTCTGCTGGTTCCCAGGAAAAGTGAATGGGAATGTTTTTATTCTAAGGTGTATTTTGGGAAAAGAGGAATGTGTTTAAGTATTTTGCTTAGGAATTTCTGACGCAAGAATATATGGCTTTTCATTTGGAGAGAGACAAAATAAATACAGTGGGTTGTCAAAAATGGAAAATAGGGAAAAAGTCGAATGAAATATTTCCTTTGACCCAGACCGAAATGGGGTTTTTTTTGATAGTTTTGGGGCTTTTTGCCTGGCTTAGAAAAGCTTTGCAGATCAAATCGTATCTTCCCCTGTGCAGTCTTGCAACTGTATCTCCTTGCTGTGTAAGGGCAGGTAGGACCTCTCTTAATGCTCCTCCTGTGGATCTTTCTGCTTGTGACTTGCATCTGGCACAGCTACCCGACGCAGGTTTCCTGGGTGCTGTATTTGCAGTGGGCATGCCAGTGGTGATTGGGTTCTCCGCCAGTTTTTGTCATGTTGTGCATAACTCAGCAAAGCCAGTCCTGCTAGCAACTGTGGGGTTGAGCCTGGTGTTTTTCCTTGCTGAGTCCTTGGTTTTGGCCAACAATTTTACATCTGTGGTTTGTGGAAACCCACCTATTTGTGGCAAGCCGCCTGTGAAACCTGACTTTGTAAAGCAAGCCTGCTAGGCTTATTCCCTTCATTTGACTGTCTTTATTTGATAATTTTGGGGGTCTGAAAAAAAAGGAAACTGCTGGTTCAGTGGTTTGATGTCATGTCTGTGGCTGTAGTGTTGTCTTGAGGTTGCTTGATTTCATAGAATCACAGAATGCTTTGGGCTGGCAGGGACCTTCAAAGGCCATCTAGTCCAACCCCTGGAGTGAGGAGGGACATCTTCACTAGATGAGGGCACTCAGAGCCCTAGCAAGCCTGACCTTAAATGTCTCCAGGGATGGGGCCTCCACCACCTCTCTGGGCAACCTGCCTCACCACCTTCGGAGTGAAGATTTTTTTCCTAATACCCAAACTAAATCTCCCCTTTTCTAGCTTAAAGCCATCACCCCTCGTCCTAGTACTACACACCGTCAGGAACAGTTCTTCCCCAGCTTTCTTACAGGCACAACTTTGGGACAACTCTTGCTGTAGCCACAGCTGTGTGCAATATGTAACTTGGAAAACCACAGTGGGGGAGAGCTTGGATTGCATCCACCATACAGTGGAGAAAGGGAGTGGTGGCCTTACCCTGCAGTGCCCTGAAGGCTGGGAGGGACAGTTAGGCAGAAATTACTTCTTGTTGTAGCATTCCAGAGGGCAAATGAGCATACAGGGTGACAGCTGGCGGAGTTTGAGGCTAATGTGTACTTTGTGTGCACCTAGGTTTTACACAAGCGACCTTTGCTGATTGCTGTAACCTTGCTTGAGGCTTACATGATACTTCTCTACAGCCCAAAGCCTTGCTGTTAATGGCAACACTGATGCACAGGTGGTTTTGTTCATGTGGGGTCACTTGTTTAGAAAACTGGTTCAAACTACTCCAAAAATGTGTCTGTCCCAGGACTGTCATCTCAGCAAACATCTAGGAGGACTTGGCTGAAGTTTCTCTCCTTCAGTGCCATTACCTCTGATGGTTTTTCCTTAAGCGTTATCCATAAGGAAAACCTGTCGTTGTCAGCCTGGAAGGTTGGTAGACAGGTACAATGCCTGTCCTGGAGAACACAGACCCTCCTTTCTGCTCACACTGGAGTCTCAGGGAAACCATCGCCTCAAAGGCATGCTGTTAGTTTGTGTTCCAGGACTTGATGCTACTACTTATAGCTTGCCTGGGCTGAGACTAACAGGTGAAAGTGTTTTATCTACTGGCTGCTAAACAAAGACTTAAATGTTCTCATGTAAACTCTTATTTTCCCTATTTTTCATAATGTCACTGAGAAAAATGGAATTGGGGAAAAGAATTTGTTACTGTCATGCTTCCCCTTCTCTGCACTGCGTCTGTGCTATTGCATGGTCCTACCAGGACCTTTGGTGGGGTGAATGGGAAGAATAAGCTATTTTGCTGATATAACTGGATTTAAGGTATTTTGCTGTGAATTTAAACTTTGGAGTAGTAGTAGAGCTTATAGATCTTTTCGATTAGAACATAACCCCATGAAAAATCAGTCTGGCTTGAACTTTTTCCCCAGTTTAGAGCTGGCTACAGAGAAGTGTGTGGCCAAGCGCTTTGCTGGGTCTGGACTTCCAGCCTGTGAAGACGTGAAGTTGGTAACTTCATGTCAGATCGCTGCCAAGGTGTCAGGGAATTAATTAGCAATTTGGGAAGAGTTTGCTGAAACCTGGGGGACATTTCAAAGGCTGTGTGAACAGCCAAGCAGATGAAAAGCCTCTAAGCTTTGAACCAAAAGTACTGTGATAAAGGTTTTTATACCCAGGAGTAACTGGAGATAGAAGATGAGCAGGGAGGTGGAGTGCTTGCTTAACTTGTGAAAGAGCCACCTTTCCCTTGGGAAAAACAGTGGGAGGCAAAGAGCTGGCCTGGTTGGTTCTGGGTTGGGAACTGAACTTCCCAAGACCCTGGAGGAAAGGGAAGGGAGGGTTTGAGGTGTTTTTTCCCCTTTTCTGCATTTATCTCATCAAGAAGAGTTCTCTGAACTCCTCCCCTGTCAGCTTCTGAGAGATGGGAAGACCTGAAAAACGTTTCTCCTTTTATTCAGCCTCTAATAAATGTTTTTCCATTTGCCTGTGACTAAAAGCAAAAGGAGGAGCTGCTGCCTCAGTTCAGATGTTTTCCAAGTAGCACTGCTGAGGTCGGGCTGTTCTTTCACAGCCCAGATTTTTCAGCAGCCGCAAGCTTGCACATGCTCGTGCTTTAGCACAGATCCCTCCTATAAGCAGGTTCTTTCTGTGCGTGCTGCTGTGGCTTTGGGATGAATGGAGAGACACTGACTTCTCTGAATGTATGGAGAACAAAAGTACCTTTGGCACATGATCCCGGATGTCACTTTGGTGAGCTGATGTCATGAAAATAGACATACTGACTGACTAATGAAGTCATAGAACCTCAGAATCTCCTGAGCTGGAAGGGACCCGTAAGGACCATCAGTCCAACCCCCAGCTCCACACAGGCCTAGCCAGTCAGAGCATGCGACTGAGGGCATCATCCAGATGCTTCTTGCCCTCAGCCCAGCTCAGGGCTGTGACCCCTTCCCTGGGGAGCCTGTGCCAGTGCCTGACATCCCTCTCAGCACAGAACCTCTTCCTAACATCCACCCTAAACCTGCCCTGGAGCAGCTTCACAGTATTCCCTCGGGTTCTTTCTCTGGCCCCCACAGAGAGGAGAAAGATCCGTGCCTGCCCCTTTGCTCCCCCTCAGCAGGAAGTCACAGGCCGCCATGAGGTCTCCCCTCAGCCTCCTCTTCTCCAGGTTGAACAATCCCAGGACCTTCAGCCTCTCCTTGTAAGCCTTCCCCTCCAGACCCTTCCCCATCCTCACTGCCCTCCTCTGGACACTCTCCAATAGTTTTGTGTCCCTCTTGTCCTGTGGTGCCCAAAACCACATCCAGGATGAGGTGAGGCTGCCCCAGCGCAGGGCACAGCAGGACAATCCCCTCCCTGGACCTGCTGTACTGTGCTTGATACACCCCAGGATACAGTTGGCCCTCCTGGACACGCTGCTGGCTCACGGGTCTCTTGGCCAAGACCCCCAAATCCCAATCAGTATGGCTGGCCTCTAGCATGTGATCCCCCAGGCTGGTTGCACAGCCAGGGTTGCTCCTGCCGTTTGTGGTGGCAAACACATATAACCCCACTCCTTATAGACCTGCCAGTGATTAAAAAACAGTCAGTGTTTACATAAATAATCCCTGGTCTGATCTTTGAGTTCTTTTGATCTTGTTAACAAGTCTGAATTAATAATGGCAGAGAGTTACCAACTGGGATGCTGAAACACCCTGGTGCCAATGATGTGCTGCAGTGGGTGGTTATGAGGATTGAGGGGGCAGCTGAGGCAGTGCTGATATGTTACCTGTTTACGTGCTGAGTTACATTCTGTTTGAAGGCATCCACGGCTTGTGTCTGGTCAGCGGTCTGGCCGCGCTTGAGTGAGGAGTTGCGGTAAGGATATCCATTGGCTGACGACAGCTGGAGAGAGACAACGGTGTTACCAGGGAAGGGGAAAGCTGTACTGGAGATAAGGACAGGGATGGTGGTGGATGGATTGTGGCCTGGAAGCTTTTGGTCATGTTTATATGCACACCAAAGAAATGCTCTTCAGGCCAACCTGTATCCGTGGGGCTCAGTCATGGTACAATATCCTGTTCCCTGGAGGGGAGGCTGACTGCTCCTGCTCTTTCCTGCCCTTACTTTGTTTTTTTAACCAGAGCAACCAGATTCAACTGAGTTTTGAGCCAACTGCTTGTTCCCCACCACTGCAAGCTCCAGAGATTTGTGTCTCACTCTAAAAAAGGGGGAGGGAGGGGAAGAGGAGAGGGGATGATGGGGGGAACAGGACTAACCTCCTCTTGCAAGTGTCCGATGTCTATTTCCCAGGGAGCTCCACGGAAGATTTCCACGGGCGGTTCCCAGCCGTTGCGGAATTTGGGGATGTAGGTGGGGATGTTTGCTTCTCGGGGCCATTCAGCTCTAGGAGATGAAGTGGGGGACATATGAGCATCACAGGGAACCCATCTCTGAAAAGCACGTTGAGGAGAGGTAGAGGTCCTTGGCCCTCTCTCATTTGCTATACAATCGAGCATCCTGTCTGTCTTTCTCAAGAGCTTGGGGAACCTGGTGATATGACAGCTCTGTCCTTACCTGGATCTGGTCCATGTCTCTCCCAAGGAATCCCAGAGGTTTATCTCCTTCGGTGTCAGGTGTCCTCTGAGGAAATCTGTGGTGTCTTTAGAAAGAAGCGGGCTGACAACAGACCTGGCGAGCTCAGGGCCACCACAGCTATTGACGATCTGGATTACACATGAACACACACAAATACGAGAGGTTTTTGCAGGAGACCTTCAAAATATCAAACCAGCACGCACACAAAGGAACAGAGATCAAAGCCAGGAAATAACATGGCTCTGATCCTTTGAAGTCTCTCTGCCTGCCCTCTCTGAAGGAAGCTGGCGTACCCTCCATAGTGAGTACCTCTAAATCCAGGCAAATCCGTGTTAGGCTTGCGCTTCCAGAGTTGTCCTCTGTGCCTCTCTATGTAAGGGTGGTTTCACAACACAGATCAACTAAACGAATGGTCTGCTGCCACCTAAAAGCGACACTGCACCCCCACAGCATCCCCTTGCGCTGCACTGACAGCACTTGATTGGCAGTTTTTATTAAGAGAAAGCAAATAAGGCAAATAGTTCCTAAGTTCTCCAAGGTCTAGAATGAAAGCAAAGCTCTCTGCCAAGGGGCCTGATTCCTGGTGGCACCAGCTAATCCTTCGTTCAGCTTGGCTGGGTCGAGAAACATCAACCTAAATCTCTGAGGGAGACTGGACAGGTCAGAGGAACACAAGGATTTCTCTAGTGGAGCCAAGGCAAGGGCTGAGCAAAAAATCAGCCATTGTTAGAGACAGGATACACAGCAAGCTGGCACTTTAAAAGATAGAAAATCACTTAGTATTCCCGCATTCCTTCTGGCCTCGTGTCGAAGTTGGGATTTCTGCTTCCTATCCTCAGTGCAGATATTAAACGGTGTCTGCCTGATGGTGAGATCCGGCAGCTTCCCAGTGGGAACAGTAGCTGGCCTGCGCTTTTGTTCACGGTTAGGTCTTTGTTAGAGGGCTGGAAAGTTTCACGTTTGCTGGGGTTTAGGTATTTACTTTGAGCTGGGAACCAGAACAGAGGCCAGAATCAACACTGGGATTGTTGTTTCTAGACTACTGAGAGAGATTTGCCCAGCTGTGAGCAGTCTCCTGACTCTTCTGCAGAATGTCCCTACGAAAAGCAACATCAGGAATGAAACCAGAGTTTGCAGTGAGACTTGTGAATAAAGCTTACCAGTTCCAGCGGCCCGAATAGGAAATGTACCAGCTCCGAAGCGCTGGGGTTCTGGATGTGCTTTCTCAGTTTGGCCTGAAAAGAGAAAGGAAACCCAGTTTAATCCCTAACCTGGCTTTGCCTTCTCTTTTTCTGACTGATATCAGAGTCTCCTTCTCTGGAGATACTCAAGCCCCATCTGGATGCCAACCTGTGCGACCTGGCCTAGGGAACCTGCTTTGGCAGGGGGGTGGGACCCGATGAGCTCTGGCGGTCCCTTCCAGTCCCTACGATTCTCTGATTCTATGATATTTGCTACAGTCAAAGATGCAGAAAGTAAGGAAACTTTCATACCTACTCTGTTCCATCAGCCTTTGTGAAGCTATTTTGAGCAGAAGCACACCGCCTCACCTTATTTTGAAAGTCTTAGCAAGGAAGTCTTAGCAAAAGAAGCCTGTTGCTTCTAGCTCTTGCCAAGATGAAAATCCCACCAGTTCCTGTGAATACATCATGGGGTCCCTTGCTGGCAAGGAAGAATCCCCACCAAGGCCTTTCCTGCAGCACCTAGAGCTGCCCTGGTGGCTTGAAGTGCTGGTATTTGGAGTAGGCTGTGGTGGGGTGGAGGAGCAGACGCTTAGGATTACTTTATTTAAGAGTTGCATTTCCTTAACAGCAATCAGCTAAGGCGAGCGGTGAGGAACCAGTTCAGCCTGTGCTTCCTTTCATCTCCTCCTTGTGTCCTGCACTGCTGGCATTGCTGCAGTGGAAAACAAACTCCTTCCTCCCTCCAGAAACCCAAAGCCTTTTAAATGCTGGTGATTAAACGTGGAGCGGGAAGCAGAACATAAACAATGGTCACAAGGTGTCTAAAGGGACTTCATGTGGCAGCAGTGCTGGGGCAGATGTGGCAGTGCTCTGCCGAGTCCCCGCTCGACACCTTGTTCCCTCTTGCCCGGGGAACATCTGATCTGCTCCTTGTGGATATGCGGGCAGGAAAGCCCAGGGCAGGAGTGCAGGGAATGCTCAGGCACATGACTGATTTCCTGTGCCTTAGCTCCCACGCTAGTGGGGCAGCAGCGGTGCTGAGCTCGGGCATTGCCTGCCACAGCTTTTGCCCAGATCTGCTGCCAGTAACAAGCACTTGAAGCCACGCTGCGCGGTTGGCAGCAGCCGTGGTAGGACAATAACCGCAGTGCTGGCCTGTGCTGCGACTGAGGATTTCTATTCATCCCAGCTGTGTCAGGAAGGGCTGGGATTTCTTTATGCTTAGAGAACCCTCAGCTGGTCCTTCAGGGAAGCCACTGTCCTGCAGCGGGTGTGTGACATAGCCTTTGCGGGGTGCCTGATCAGGTTGCGCAAGAGCAGCGATTGCTGGCCAGAGGCTTGGCACTGGTCCTGAGCAGGCAAAATTTATGCATATTTGCTTCTAAAAGGAAAAACTGGAGCTCGGTGCCCTGTGTTAAGGTCATTCACCATCTCTGTGCTTTCCTTACTAATAACTTCTCAGGAAGGATCATGTTCGGATGTGTTTGCTGGGCAAGCTCAGTCGAACTGACAGAATTTCTTTCTGGCCCATTACCCTCTTGGTCTCATGTACTTCCATGAGCAGGGCTAGGAATGTCTTACTGTTCACCAGAGACTGCTGTGCCCCTGGCTGAGACAGCTTTACAGCTGCTCTGTAGACAGAATCGGATGGGAATCATTTAAAGTAGGTAACACTTCTCGTTTTTAATTGATTTTTGAATATTTGCAGTCCTCTGGTTTATGCTTTGTAGGAATAAAGAGGACCAGAGTTCTCACAAGGGTCTACCCAGATTTCTAAAGGCCTCAAGCAGAAGGAGATGTCTAGTCTGTAAGCCTCTGCAGAGCTCTCAGCAAGGTGACTGTGGCAGTTCTTGGCTCTCGTGGCTTTACAAGTGCTTTAAGTTGGGACTGCATGTGAAAAGAGACCTAAGCACTGGCTGCTCGGTCCCATCCCGGACCTGACACTTCTAATTTCAGTTTAACAATTTGGCCCAAGAAACCTGCACAAGGCTGGTACA
Organism: Porphyrio hochstetteri; assembly: GCA_020800305.1. Taxonomy (NCBI): domain Eukaryota; kingdom Metazoa; phylum Chordata; class Aves; order Gruiformes; family Rallidae; genus Porphyrio; species Porphyrio hochstetteri. Next base: position 33,409,998 of record CM036908.1, read on the forward strand.
ATATTTGTTCTGGTTTCTGAAGGGTCTGAAATCCACACCTTTGTCCCTTGATAGTGTTTTCAGTTCACATGTCACTTTAAATGCTCGCTGTCTTGATCTGTGGGGGAAAGCCCTGTCCCTGCATGGGACAAAAATCCCCTCTGTGTCTTACCAAGAGGTTAAAAGCCAGTTTGGTTTTCTGGAAGCAGTCGATGAACTCGGCCTCGCTTGGGGGTCTTGCTCGCAGAGTCAGCATTCCCTCTTTCATAAGAAGGTGGAGAGAAAGAGACTTTAATTAGCCCACCCCTTTTCAGGGAAGTTTCACCTTGCTGGCATGTGCAAGACAGCAATAAGGGGTGTCGAGACTAGAACTACTTAAAATCAAGGGTTCAAGAAAATCTCCAAGTCTTTCTCTGTGTTTGAGGCTCTGTGTACTCTACAAGAGGTCCTCACAGAGCAGCAGCACCTTCCAAACTGGTATGGTTGCTGTTGGGCCCATAGCCATGCTGCTGCGTCAGTCTGACCTAGCTAGGGTGTGAGCTGGGGTCTCCTCTTGACCGTCATCCATGCCCACGTGTTCCCCATTTGTTCAAGCTGCTGCACTGTACCTGCTGGCCCTTTCTTCTTGTTCTTCTTGCCTTTCTTCCTTTGGTTGAGCTGTTTGAATGCCTCTGCGGCCTTCTGAAGCCTGGCGACGAACACCTCGATGTCATCCAGAGTGCAGTTGAGGATTTGCTGTGAGGACAGAAATGCAGCAAACCAAGGTGAAAGGGAGCCCAAACCGCACAGTGGGGAAGCCCCCGTCTCGGAGCGTGCCGTGTCTTGGAAGATGCACAGGAATTTCATAGGCTGAAAGAACTGGGGCTGTTCAGCCTTGAGAAAAGAAGCCTGAGAGGGAATCTGATCAATGGTTATCAGTATATAAAGTGGGGGACACAGGGGGAAATGGCCAGCCTCTTCTCAGTGGTCTGTGGGGACGGGACAAGGGGCAATGGCCTCAAGCTGCAGCACAGGAAGTTCCACACCAACATGCAGAAGAACTTCTTCCAGTGAGGGTGACGGAGCCCTGGGACAGGCTGCCCAGGGGGGTGTGGAGTCTCCGTTTCTGGAGATATTCAAGCCCCGTCTGGATGCCAACCTGTGCGACCTGTCTTAGGGACCCTGCTTTGGCAGGGGGGTTGGACTATGATCTCTGGAGGTCCCTTCCAACCCTTGCAGTTCTGTGATTCTGTGAATGGGGAATCCAGGCATGAAATTAAGCTCAATTCATGGCTTTCCAAACACAAAGCTGTGCCTGGTTGTGTGCTGTACTTATCAATGTGACAAGTGACCCCTGCTAATGGATGGCTGGAAAATAACCCAAAGACTAGACTGTGGGGTGAGGAGGAGCAGACCTTCTGAGATCAGCATAGCTCCTTCAGATCAGAGAAGTCTGGAACTGACCCAGCGATGGGTCAGTTGGCTTTCAGTTGCCTTATCTTTGTGAACGGTTTAACACTGGCTAGATTATGTGTGAAATGTCTGCTGGCAGAGGAGCCCTTTGCTTCCTTCCTCTCTTGTCCCTCTCCTCCTGCCTATCAACTGTGTGCCATTTTTGTTACCAACCGTTTCTTTCTCGATCTTCTGTGCTAAGACAGCACGGGACTCTTCGTGGTCATGGGAGCCAGAGCCTCGTCGTTCGTAGTCTGCAAACAAGGGAGGGAGAGAAAAACATGTCTTGATTATCGGAGGTTGCAGATAGGCTCTCTTAAACACAGGGACCCGTGGGATGGGGACTCCCAGCGTGGGTGGTTGTGAGAGCACCTCGGGAGATCACAGAGAGCAGGAGGTGATCAAAGGTGCCGATTAAATCTGGCAAGGGGCCCAGCACAGTCCTGTGTCGATACGCTGCCTGTTTTCAAATGTAAGCAGCAAATGAATCGTGACGGCTGCAGGCACAGACCTGCAGGCCCTGATCTGCAGATCACCTGCTCCTTGGCCTTGGGTGCATCGAAGCTGATTTACGCCCGCAGAGGAGCTGGAGCAGAGTGTGTGTAAACGTGCCATTACAGTGACTCCCACCTTTTTTCTAACCCCTAGCTCTCTGCAGGAGCCCTTCCTGTCCCAGAGGCACCAGTTTCACTATGCAATAGCTGAGAAAGGAGACAGGGAAGTGAATGTGAGCATCGCTTGCTGGGAAGCAGCATGCCAGGAATTTTGCACAAACCGGTGCTTTTGTACAAGCTCGTGTGCCATCTTTCAAGTGTTTTTAATGGGTATTTGGAAAAACAAACAATCCTTCTGCAGTAAAAAAATCCACAGGCACCTCCCAGCTTCTGGAAGACCGACACTCGGTGAGGGGGTGATATTTCAGTGCAAGCAATTGGTGGGTGGCCTCTTGTGAGAAGAGTGGTGTGCCAGCTCAGTGAAACGGGGTTGGAAAGGGCCAGCCCGGATGGTGTTTGGGCAGCAGCGCTTACAAGGTGGGAGAACTGGGGAGGCAGTTTTTTAGGAAAGGACTGTGAAAAATGTGCATTGTCTTTAAGTCTTAAGACAAGGTGATTAATTCTGACAGGTTTTCTAGCAAAAGCAGTAAGGCGTGTTTCAAAGGAGAAGCGACCTCAGCAAACAGGCGTCATTCAAGGCATTCTCCTGTCACCTGCTTTCGTGTCAGGCTCTGTGTTCTTTGAGCCAGAAATCCTGCCTGGGTAAATGCCCAGATCTGCTGGTGCAAGCAATGCACGTAAAGCTTTATGCTAAGCACCCTGGGAAGGGCAGTTAAAGATGGCCAGATCATTAAAAACTGCTGCTGCGCATCACATCAGATATATATATATACACACACCTATGTATAGATATATACACACATGGCCCATCTCTGAAATACAGCTCTTATTTTCACTCTGCAAACCTGGACCTGGAATAGGCCCTCTCTCTTTAGGAGGCCAGAGCAGCTGCTCGGCTCCTTGACCCATCCCGGGAAAACGAGTGTCTGCTCTACTTAGGTGGTGTTTCAAGTTTCTTAGAGTATCCTGATTATGTGTTTTCCTTGAACCTCGATATTAATCCTACGAGAAGGTGGTAGAATAGGTGGTGATAAAAAAGGCTTAAAGTTTGCTCATCATTTTAGTCAATTTAAGCTTTTGTTGGAGAAAGAGCTGATTCCCGTTACCAGCAGCTTATTTCTGTGGCTTCTTTCTCTAAAGAAAGACACAACTTTTTTCAAGCCAGCTCAAACAGGCTGAAGTCAGTATGATTTAAGAACAAGGTTTAAGATTAGCGTGAGAGAGTTGAGTTCAGATCTCCATTTCCACGCTCAACTGCAGAACTCCTGCAAACCGCTTCATTTCTGAGGGCAAAACCTGGGCTGCTATGTAGTCAGTGGAGCCAGAAGCTCGCCTTTCTGACCAGGTCTGTCTTGTTTGTATGGTTTAAGATCACCGATGCTCGGCCCAAACTTCACATGACGGCTCAGTTTTATGAGGGGCTTTTACCTCTTTTGGGAATTTCAGTATCCCCCAAATACAGGTTTTGTTACACAGAGGTTCTCAGAGCTTTGATTTCTTGAGCTGCCATTGAGAAGATGCATAGTGCCAGCCCAGTGGGTAGAAATATTTGCTGTGACCTAGTTTTTAGGTGTTTATAAACCACAGCCAGAGACACAACAAAACATTGTGCCTGTGGTAGGATGTGTGTACGTTATAAAGTGATGGGATGAAAAGACACTGGACTTCCCTGTGTCCCTGAAATGACAACAGGCCGTTCCAGGAGGGTTGGCTCTCTGGGTTAACAAGTCCCTTGTCCCCAGGACAGGCTCACTGAGCACTTCCAGTACCTGGATCATGCTGGGAAGGGGGTGCCACGCGGTTCCTGTTCATCCCTGAGCCTCGCATGTCATGCTGGATTGGGATAGGAGCTGGCCCTTGCAGCGGTGGGAGGATGGATTGTCTCTGCTTGATTTTTTCTTGGTTTGCTCTGCAAGATAATCAATGTGGAACAACCCTGTCAGTGTTTCACAGGGGCTGGTGAGCAAATGTACTGTTGTAAATGGGACTTCTGGTTTTTAAACTACCATCTGGATCCCACAGCACTTACTTGAGCGTCTGTGGCCGTATCTTCTTCCCATGCTTGTGGTCTGCCAGGGCGCTCTCTATGTCTTCGTGAACCATCTCCGCCTCAAAGATAAAACAGGGAGGGTGTTAAGGGCTTTGCTTTGGAAAGGATTGAGGGCTCTAAGTGGACAAAGAAGGAAGGGGCTGGTGGAGAGCTGAGAGTGTGTTTTGCTCTCTGTTTCACACTGTTGAGGAGGGCTCTGCTCACCTCCACCTCATCGCAGTTGAAGAAGTGGATGTCAGGTTTGTGCTGCTCTGAGTCCTGACACACCAGGAGAAGGATGGAGGAGTAGCGCATCTGATTCAGCACCGTTTGGCAGTGCTGGACGGTTGGCAGAGGAAAGTCCTCCAGCTCCTCCTGGAAGATAAAGAGGAAGGGGTCAGGCAGTGGGGGACTGTTGAATTGGTGAATAATGGTCCTGTGTTCCCTGTTTGAGGAGAGAGACCTGGCAGAGTTTGTGCTTCTCAGCAGTGGTTTGCTGGGGTTACAGAGGGGCACTGGCTTGGGACTGCAGAATAGGAGGGATATGGGTGGCACACAGAGGTGAGTGCTTGTTTTTTGAGTCCTGAATATTGGACCTATTGGACCTTGTATCAGACTTCGATAACTTTAACTGTTGTACTCTACCTGCATCAGCACAAAAGTCGTGAATCCCAGCATCTCTGGGAGGAGAGATCTTTTCTGGACTTGTCCTCCCATTGTCCCCTTGAATGACCTTAGGCTAATATTCTTGAGTTTCTCATTGTTAAAATCAGGGCATCACCATCCCTCTCCCTCGTACATGTACATACATGTCTTGCCTGTCAGCATGGGACACTTCTCAGGCAGGTGATCCTACGTGGTGTTTTGATGCAAGTATTACATCCTTCCTTCCCTGCTTATGCTTTATGCAGATCTCTGGACTGGTAAGTCTGCATCGCTCCCACAAAAAGCAGTTTTACTGTTGGCCTGGAACACATCTTGATATCTTTAACCTGGAGCATCTGTGCTCTGGAGCTGTGAATAAATCATCCCACGCCTACCTGTGCTTTGGATTTGAGTCAGCAAGCCCCTGGACACACAGGAGTGGATATTGGTGGTGATTTGCCTTTGTTTGGGTTCCTTAGAAACGACCCTCCCAAGCAGAACGGGAAGGGCACATACATCAACCCATGGGTAGCTCTCGCAGAGCTATAAGTACCTGTGACTCGCAGTCCAGCAAGCGGATGGACTTGTCATTCACTTGCAGCAGCATCTCCTGTGTCCAGATCTTCTCTTTGGAGTTGAGCAAGATGAGTTTTCGAATGGCGTCATCAACCGTCACGATGGACTCACTCTTGTCCATGATGAATGTGGCCAAGTGCTGAAGTTGGGAGGAAAGGAAAAGGAAATAGATGAGAAAGCTTTGGAGCATGTACCATGAATTGTCAGGGCAACCATCTCTAAAGGCTTGAGCTATTTATTGCGTGCCTGCTATTGAGACCACAGGCACGAAAGAGTCGCTGCAGAAGGTGTACGTTCTGGTGGTTAGTGCCAGCCTGTCTGGGGTGGTGAAAGACCAGGGTTTCATAATGCAGCATGTGTTTTCATAACGAGTTTCACCCCTTGCATATTTATCTCATCGTATGTCAGTTCAAGCAGCTCTGGCCGCCATCCAGCAGTGCGTGTTTGCCAGTGCTTTCTACACATGAGTCAGTCCCCTGGGTTTTCTGAAACTGGCTTGGAAGCCTTATGTATGGTAAATAAACTTCCCTCGCCAAGCTAAAAGCACTTGCGTTTTGCTCCTCTTGTGTAGCACATCTCCCCATGTGGGTCACAAGGTGACAGTGTGGTGACCCCAGGAACGGTCCTGCCAGGTGCTTAGTGTGTGGGTGGATGGCGGCACTAGGAACTCCTGCTTGTCTTTGATGCATAAATCCTGCAGTCAAAGCAAGAGCTAGAAAAATGGGGTGCCTTTAAAGCAAGCCACAAATTGGGATGTGATGGCTTGTTCAGCCTAGAGAAGAGAAGGCTGCAGGGGGACCTCATTGCAGTCTTCCAGTCCCTGAAGGGAGCAGAGAAACAGGAGGGGAATCAGCTTGTTAAAAGGGCAGACACTGGCAGGACAAGGGGGATGGAGTGAAGCTGAAGGAGGGAAGGTTTAGATTAGATATTAGGGGGAAGTTCTTTACAGAGAGAGTGGTGAGGGGCTGGAATGGGCTACCCAGAGAGGTGGTGGGTGCCCCCATCCCTGGGGGTGTTCAAGGCCAGGTTGGATGGGGCCCTGGGCAACCTTGTCTAGATCATGCCTGGAGGTTGGTGGCCTTGCCTGTAGCAGGGGGATTGGAGCTCTGTGATCCTTGGGGTCCCTTCCAACACAGACCATTCTATGATTCTATGGTTTGTAGAGCATCTCCCCTATGAGGAAAGGCTGAGTAAGCTGGGACTGTTCAGCCTTGAGAAGAGAAGACTAAGGGGGGACCTAATCAAAGTTTATAATTATCTGAAGCAGGGGATGCAGGGGGAATCAGCCAGCCCCTTTTCAGTGGTCTGTGGGGATAGGACAAGGGGCAATGGCTGCAAGTTGGAGCATAGGAAGTTCCGCACCAACATGCGGAAGAACTTTTTCACAGTGAGGGTGACTGAGCACTGGAATAGGCTGCCCAGGGAGGTGGTGGAGTCTCCTTCACTGGAGATATTCAAGACCCGCCTGGACACCTATCTGAGCAATATGAGCTAGGGAGCCTGCTTTGGCAGGGGGGTTGGACCCGATGATCTCTCGAGGTCCCTTCCAACCCCTACAATTCTGTGATTCTGTGATTCTGTGATTCTTTGTTGTCTCGAGTTCAGCGATGAAGATTTCCTGGCTTTTATGCCTCTGATCCTTTGTGCCTTGTGGTCAAACATAACCTTTTTAGGGTTCAAGCAATTTTTTTGTGGTGCTCCTTGCTGCAGTGGTGCTGTCAAGGCACCAAAAGACAGCCTTTGTCCCAGAAAACTCGCAAGCAAGAGCTACAAAATATGGGGACAGAGGTAAAATCTCTGTTCCCAGTAGCAGTCTCTGCTCATGAGATGATTAAATAGCCCAATGCATAGTTCCCAGTATCAGCATGTGGCTCAGAAGGCAGTGGAGGAGGATGAGAGCATTGCTTGGGAAGTGCTTTTTTACCTGTAAAAGTCCAAGGAGATGCAATGTGGGAAGCCGACTGCGAGGCAGCAAAAGCTGACCCTGCCCTGGCACCAGCAAGCGAACCAGCAACTGTCCTGCTGTGGAAATGGGTTATGAAGGGACCTTGGACAGGCTGTTAATGCTGGGGTCTGATACAGACCGGATGGACCCGGGGATTGTTTTGGGTTGGAAGGGACCTCAAAGATCATCTCGTTCCAATCCTCCTGCCATGAACAGGGACACATTCCACCAGATAAGGTTGCCCAAAGCTCCATCCAACCTGGCCTTGAACAATTTTAGGGATGGGGCATTCACAGCTTCTCTGCGCAACCTCTTCCAGTGCCTCACTGCCCTCATAGTAAAGAATTTCTTCCTAACATCTAATCTAAACCTCCCCATTTTTAGTTTAAACCCATAACCCCTTGTCCTATCACTACAGTCCATGACAATGTAGCCTTGGATGGCCATGGTGAAGCACAAGCAAGAGGTGTTGAAGCACGAGTGGCTGTGAACGTTGGGGTCTGGTACAAACCAGATGGGCCCAAGAAGGATACATGTGCACGGTGCCTTGGATTGAAGCATGAGCAAGAGCTTCAAGATGCAGGGGGGGAAGGCTCTGATTTAAAGCACTGCTAGCCCTGACTTGTAGAAAGGACTGAGTCCCTAAACGAGGGAGGATCTGTGGTGACCAATTGTTTGTTAAGGGGGGGTTGGATAATTCATAAAGACTGGAAAGGGCAGCGAAGAGGCTCAATGCTGCCGGATGCGAGCCCCAACGCTATGTTCATAAGGCAAAGGTATTGGGTGAGGCGCTGCCTAGATAAACCTCCTGGCAGGTATTTGAGCTGAAAGCTGAGATTAGCCATGTGATCAGATATGAAAAACATGCTCAGGGATATGTTACAGTAACTGTAAAACAGTGCCCAGAAAGGCATTCGCAGAGTCAGTATTATCTGCACAGAGGTGACAAACCCTTTGCTTTCCAAGCAGTGAATTGGTTTAAACCTGGTGACGGGCATTCTTATCTGTTCTATTATATTTACTGCCAGGTTTACAATCTCCATAAATTCCTTTATTGTTTACTGTAATTCTCATGGAGGGGAAAGCTGCCTTGCTCAGGCTTCTTAGAATGTTTGTTCTTTTTCATTTTTGTATTTAAGATCCCGGGGGAGTGAGAGAAGCTTGCTGCTGTCTTCGACTTATCTCGTTAAAGCCCCTTTTCACCAAGATGGATGCTAAGAGTAGCTCTTGTAAGAATGGGCAATGACTTGTCCACTACTAAACTTTGATCGGCTCATAGATTACTTCAGAGGGTGTAAGATACCTCTTGTGAAGAAAGCTCTTCCTACCTCACTGTCTGCCACTGAAATCCTGTTTGCTTTGGTCAAAGTTCAAGGTAGAGACTCACAAATGGGTGGCATGTGGTGTAATTAATGAAGAATTAATGTACATGTCACTGTTTAAAGTCCCTTCTCTGCTGCCATGAGTGACTTTATTTGGTAGGAGTTGCTGATGGGGATGGTTGGCAGGGCCGCTGGTGGGGCAGCTGGCCATCAAGTTTGTTTCTCCAATGGAAACCAGGGCCTCTTTCCCAACAAGCATTGCTAAAAGTCTCAATTTCATTTCAAGCAACTGAACAGGCTCCTGTATTTCTAACTGTGTGCTTAAACTCTCACTGCACTGGCATCTTAAACTAGAGGAGAGAGAGCCCTGGCTACTAAATATGGACTTCCTGAAGTGCTTTCCTTTCTTGGTTTGCCTGTTCTCAGTGATGAAAAGTCCAATCTGGCCTCAGATGGACACCTCCATTCCCGCGGTGTGAAAGCCACCAGCCCACAATGGTGTGTTGCGTCCCAGGAATCGCCGGGCCTGGGATGGCTGGGTTGGCTTCTCTTTGTTTCTTCCCTTTTTAAGTGGATGGGAGATGAGTTTGGCTTAATGCCTGTCATGGCCGAGGGGTTTTGAATTACTTGAGAGGACACAGTAGCTGAGGAAGAGGTGTAAGACGATAGGCGATGTGGTTTCTGTTTGAGCAAGTGAGTTCCTGTAACCACCATGGGAACCCTGCTAATGTGTCTGTCCACGCTGATCAAGAAGGGTTTGAAGCCCAGGGTGATGAGAGGGACAACAGCTTTTCCATTTCCTGCTCCCTTGTACAGAATTTCCCTTCTCTTTTTAACATCCCACCCTGTTCTCCTCTCCCCAGTTACTCAACAACTTTAATTTGCTGCAACTTAATTATTCAGAGAGGAGATATATCTTTGATAAATAATGGGTTTGTATGCCCTTTTCAAGTTAAAGTAGAAAAAACATAAATTAATCCAACTTCATATTCTTTAATCATCTTTTTAATCCTCCCTTCTCATCACCTGATTTCCTATCAGCAGGCTGCAGTGACACAAAGTGCCTGGCTGAATGACTGCTTAGTGCTGGCTCCAAGAAAGTCCCTGAGACCGTGACCTCCCATACACATGTCACGCCTCATAGCAAGAGGATGGAGTTGCTGACTTCAGAATGTCCCCAGACATTTGCTTGATGCAGCCCGTAAAGGGGACAAACGCTTTAGGTGTAGGTCAGTGCACTAGGCACACAGAAGCAGTGGCTCTGTTTCTTTCCCCAGCCCCATAGCAGGATGTCTAATGTGGGCATCTCTCCTGCTTTCTTCTTCAAAGAAATGTACGGGATCCAAGGGAGGGACAGTTGAATGGTCTGGGATGGCCTGTGTCACACAACGCAGGAGAAGCCATCCAGCTGGACCCAGCTTTGTTACGGGATTTGGGAGTGATTCACGATTGGGAAGCTGTTCGTAGCCTCATAGGGGGATCTGTGAGTGACACCAGGGTCTATTTGCTTGGTCTTTCAAATACTGCCATGCCATGATGGAACAACTGCTGCTCTCCACAGCAAGGAGTGAGTGGAGCAGCAGAGAAATACTATAGGGCAGGAGAGCTGGTATTTTTTAGCCCAGACCATGGTGACCCACCGCTCATGGAGGGAAAATGGCTGAGTCTGAAAGTGTGTCCTACAGTCCAGGAGCTAGAAATAGTGGGTGGACTGAGCTGGGTGGGAAGCTTGGGAGACAAGGTTATCTACAGGTGTTGGGGAGCTAGGAGCTGGAGAAAAGAAATACAAAGTTTCAAGCAGCTTTGCTGTTTGCCTCTCCCAGGGTGTGGAGTGACACTTGCTTACTGTAAGAATGTTCCCAAGTCCTCTTTGGTCTAATGAAGGACCAGGAGAAACAAAACACATTGTGTTATCAGCATCTATCACTGACATTGGGTACTCACCTGTACGTGGTACTGTGAGGTCTCGTGCATGATGACATTGGAGTTGGAGTATTTTTTCCTTTGTTCTGAAAAAAAAAAAGGAAAAGAAGCCTTCATTGTAGTGTCCATTTATCAGTATGTCAGGGTCAGAGAAGTAGAGCTCACGTGACGGAGTGCTACAGCCGTTCTCACAGTCGCTGAGCTTCCAGCTTCAGTCAGAGTACTGGGAATAATAAAATACACTAACTTTCATAGCAAAGATTGGCATATCCGGTGTGTAGAGTGCATATTCAAGTTGTATCCCTTAGTGCTGCTGATAAATTTATTCCTGGAGGTCACAGACTGGTCGGGGTTGTCAGGGACCTCTGGAGATCATCCAGTCCACCCCCCTGCCAGAACAGGATCACTTTGAGCAGGCTGCAAGGACAGCATCCAGGATCACAGGGTTTGAATGTCTCCAGAAATAGACTCCCCAACTTCTCTGGGCAGCCTGGCACAGGGCTCTGCCACCTTCCTAGGAAAGTTGGTTAGGTGGAACTTCCTAATTGTGCCCGTTGCCTCTTGTCCTGTCCCTGGGCACCACTGAACACAGACTGACCCATCCTCCTGAGCCCACTCCTCAAGTATTTATCAGCATTGATAAGATCCCCCCTCAGTCTTGTCTAGGCTACAAATTCCCAAGTCCCTCAGCCTCCCTTTGTAAGAGAGATGTTCCAGACCCCCTCATCATCTCTGTAGCCCTTTTTTGTACCCGCTCCAGTAGCTCCCTGTCCTGCTTCTGTCCATTTGAGGAGGAAATTAAACCTAGTGCAAAGGAAAGCCCCATACAATACATGATGAGAAGAGGAAGCCCTCTTGGAAGAGGGCTGGGGAGGGGAGGAGTGGCTTGAGAAGGCTGGCAGGACACTGTGACACGTATGTGGCAAGACGAGTTAAAAACAAATCCAACCTCAACCTACTGACTTGGACACAGCATCCCTTTGGATTGACCTCCAGAAGAAACCCTCCATGCTACCGTGATACTTTGAGGTCTTTGAGTTTGCCTCCTGGCAAGGCACGGTGAAGGGCTGCAGGTACAGATAAGAAGGGCTGCAGGGATCAGGGCCAGCTGCTGAGGACCTGAGCTGCTAGTACAGCTTTTTATGAGGCAACAATTCTTCATTACTTCCTGCATCTCTTACTGGAAAGTGGCAGTAAAGAGCAACTGGGGAAAAACTCCTTGGAATTTCATGAGGCTATTGAATATCATCCTCTAAGCATTCCCCCTGCCAGCTCTTACTCGTTGTTTAACTGGTGCTCATCCAGGGTCTCCTTACAAATATTTCCTTATAAACACCTAACAGGGACTAGCCAGGCAGCGACTGCCCAGGCCCAGAGTGGCTCTGACCTGAAAGCATTTTCCTCGCCAGCAGAGGACATCCTCCGATCTCCACTCTGCTTGCTGAACTCAGTGGCAGGTTTTTATGTTGTCCCCCTTCCTCCAGCCAGTGTTAGAACATCCCATCCTCTGCAGCGACTGTCACTGCAACCGAGGGGGTTGCCCAATGCGGGAAACCTCGGGGCTCCTTGTTCTTTGAAGAAGTATATATTCATCTTAGTTTAACGGTGGTTGGCTTCAAAGTTCTCTTTAATGCCTTCTCTGGGCTGTTGGCTTCTCTCTTTGTTTTCCCCTTTCCTTCAAACATGGAATGTGTGGTCTCATTTCATAAATTTCACCTTGAAGAGGCTGGTACCCAGAAAATTAATATCCTTGTGGGAATATCACAGAATCCCAGAATCTTAGAGGGTTGGAAGGGACCTCCAGAGCTCATTGAGTCCAACCCCCCTGCCAAAGCAGGGTCCCTAGGACAGGTCGCACAGGTCGGCATCCAGACAGGGCTTGAATATCTCCAGAGAGGGAGACTCCACACCCCCCTGGGCAGCCTGTCCCCGGGCTCTGTCACCCTCACTGGGAAAAAGTTCTTCTGCATGTTGGTGCGGAACTCCCTGTGCTCCAACTTGAGGCCATCGCCCCTTGTCCTGTCCCCACAGACCACTGAGAAGAGGCTGGCCATTTCCCCTGTGTCCCACACTTCAGATATTGATAACCATTGATCAGATCCCCTCTCAGGCTTCTTTTCTCAAGGCTGAACAGCCCCAGCTCACTCAGCCTTTCCTTGTAGGGGAGATGCTCCAGGCCTTTAATCACCTTCGTATCCCTCTGCTGGACTCTCTCCAGGAGATCCCCGTCTTTTTTGTAGCAGGGAGCCCAGAGTTGGATACAGTACTCCAGGTAGGACCTGAAATCCTGAATCCTGAATCCTTGGTCAGTTTCCAGACTTTTTTGGTGAAGTCTGCAAGACTCAGGTAAAACTTTTCTTAAGTGTTTCTTTAGTTTATCTTGTTAGTAGCATGTCGTGCTTTCATTGAAAAATGCTCCCCAAAGACTTCAAAGAAACACTGGTGATAGTTTTGGCTGCTGAAAATCAAAACTTTTCTTGTGATCAAAAGAAGGAGGCTCTTTTTTAAATAAAAAAAGATGGAAAGCTGAAGGTCAGCCTGTTTTGAAGTGTGGAGGGTGAAATGAAGTGAGCAGAAAGTATTGAAGGGAAGGGGCTGGAGGGGGGAAGGAGCTCTGGGAAGGAGCAGGGGCTGCTGGAGTAGTGCCTCTTGGGACAGGCTATGGGCAGGCAGGGCTCAGGATCTCTCCTTGGGGAGATCATTTGAGGAAGAGGATAGCAGCCGAAGGAAGGTGCTGGTGATGCGGCTCCTCCTGACAGACATGGTGGCTTGTTTGACTTTTGCTATCCTCCGAAATGGCAAGTGTTTTGCATCCTTCCAGCTTGTTCAGCGGGAAGAATAGCTGCCTGTTCCCTGACTTCTTCCCTGGTTTGCCTCTGTGCAAATCCTGTCCTGTGTGGGTAAGCAGCCAGCTTGAGTGGTAGTTCTGGCTTTCCCACTGGCAGTGCCTCACCTCCTTTATTTCCCTCTGTCTCTTGTGTAAAAGAGAAGTGACCATTTCCTATCTGCTGCTGCTCCTCTTGTACTATCGATGTGACTGTCCCATGTGATTCCCCCTGCAAAGCGGCTTCCTGGGGTCTGATACCCCTCAGCGCTGCCTTCCTGCTTGTGGTTGTGAGGCACAAGTTGCTTTGCTGCTGGAGAAGCTGCCCAGCCCTGAGGAGTGAGCACCGACCTCGACCAGGTTCTGCCTTAAGCGTATCTTGCCATGGGGACACACATGTGAGGAGCTGGGGTGTGTGCGGGGCAGAAGGAACACGGCTGCTCACCCTGTGGGTCTCCTGCCTCAGCTCTGGGCATGGGAAGAGGTCCAGCAAGTGGGTCCGAGTGGTACAGGGCACCCACGGAAGGGAAAGCTGTCATGGTCAACAACTCCAGTGACCAAAGCCGTGCTCCTCGGACAGCCTCTTCCTTCTATATCCCAGCGCTCTCTGACCACTTCACCCCAAGGAAGCACAGTCCCCTGGTAGCTCCCAACCCACAGAGTTGTGTTCTTGCAAGCTCTGGTAAGCCTGTCCTTTGCATCCCCTCTGAAGCTACCAGAAATCCCTGAGACCTCTGCAAACAGACAGCTGCTGCCCCACACTAGTTCAGACCATGCACCCTGCTTGTCCCTTTCCTTGAGCTCACTTGAGCGAACTTGTCCTGTGAAGGGTTGCACGGGGCCAGCAGAGGGGCCAGCAGAGTGCAGCAAAGGGACGGAGAAATGAGGGTCAGGATTGGGAAGGACAGCTGCTCCTGGAGCTGGTGATAGAGGTGGAGATGATGCGACGCTGAATTACAGTGTGGGTGTTGCCTGGGGTTGATTTGCAAACTCTGATGCGTGCTCTCCTTCAAACCTTGCTAGAGAGGAGAAAATGCCACGAATGGAGCATCCTGCAGTGACAAAACCAGAAAACAACCCCCAGAGCACCGGTTTGGAGCTTTAGCTTATTCCTGGGGTGTCCCAGCGCTCACTTCTCACCCACGCAGCTCTTACTTCAATGTCCTGCCAGCAGATCCCATGTGAAGGAAAGAAAAGCTCGCCCGAATCTGCTGCTTTCCCTGAGAGATGTCAGGGTCTAAAATACCTTACAGGTATGTGCCTCCTCAGCCCCACTTACCAGGATTTCTGCAAACATGTGCGAACCCTGAAACATGCAACGGTGTGCTTAGAGTTCTCCCGCCTGGAATGGGGTAGGATTTTGAGCCAGCCCACCCAGGCTCGGCGGATGCTCCCTTTTCAGGTTGCTTTGATTTAGCTCATGCCTAGTGGGAACTGGGGGTTTCTTTGCTGTCCTAAAATCAGAGAGCTGGTGGGGAGGGCAGTTAGAAACCGGTTATGGTTGAACAAGCTCAAACCTCTTGGGTATATCAGACTGCGGAGCTTTCGTTCTGTTTTCTTGCTAAGTGTCTGTCTGTCCAGTGCTCTCATCCTGGTGACCTGTCCTGGTCTGGGACTGCATAAGCAGAAGGGGCAGCAGAGTTGGGATGGGGGCTTAGTACACGAGTGAGTTTGCAGCATACTTTTTTCATTGGATTCCACCTTGTCAGCGTGATCCTTTCCCCCAGAGTCCCCTTACATCTCCATTAACGCTTTTATGTCCACTTTGGCTTCTGTGGAAGGAGGACGAGCGTGTCCCTGAGTGGGCAGCAGGCTCGTCTGGCATTGCCAAAAGGTGTCTGGCCCAAAGGGCTGCTTTCCCGGAGATTCAGCTTGGGGCTTTCACCTTTCTCCTCGGTCACAGAGAAGAGTGTTTAAATTTAGCTCATCTTGGTTCTTCTCTGAAGGCGTGGGGCTGGGCACTGGTGGCAAATATGTGGCTGCAGGAGCGTGTTTAACATACAGAGATGGTCTGGAGACAATGGACATGGAAAGAGACACTGCTGCTTTGCTTTGGAGCCGGGCGAGGGTTGAGAGAACCTGATTTCAAGCTGATTTTAACACTTTTTAATACTTTTCTAACTCTCTTTAAGCCCAAGGTGTGCCATCAGCTTGGCCAGACACCTGACTGCTTTGCACATCATGTCTCCATGCCTGAGAGTGCAGCAGCGTGCCTCTCCTCTGTGGCTAACCCCTGGCAGCCCTGAACCGCTGCATGTAGAGATGATTTATCGGCAGCTGTGCTGGCAGAGCTGTTGGTGGAGACCCCAGGTCTCCAAGCCCATGCCTTTTACACTACCACCAGCACTGACTTGGAGGTGGAGGGAGGATATTTCGGGCTGAAAGACCTCCAACACACAGCACAGCTCCCTGCTCAGCCATCAGCTTCCAGAATGACCTTGAATAAATTAATTAATTTATATGTCAGCACAACCACTTCCCACCTTAGGCTTGTACCAAAGGGTCAATGGCATTTTTCATGTGTTTTAATTGCGGCCTGCCCTACTTTAAATGTGGGGCAAGGTCTGCGAGAGGGCACACGGCAGCAGCACCGCAGGGATTCATGTCTGATGGTGAGCAGTGGGGGGTTTCTCTTGGTAACCTCAATTTCCTCACCAAGCATTTCTTGTGCAAATAGATGACACGGTTGGAAATGAGAACACCTGGCCTGTGTGGGATGGAGACAAACTTGGATTTTAAGACATCCCGTCCCCTCCTCTTTAGAAGGGAGTGGAAAAGGCTGGAGTGGTTGGTTTGGAGACAAAGGGGTTTTATGTTAGGATAGGCAAAGGTCTCCAGCCCTGAAGGAAGGGTGCAGAGCCACGTCAGGAGCTGGTAGTGCCCATGGAGGGGAAAGTATAGTGGGAGGATGGGAGCAGGGTTAGCATAGGACTAAGCCTGCAAACTTTTGGGGTGCCTGCTGATGCTTTCACCCCATTTTCCAAGCTCAAAGAAGCTGTACATGTGATGGTCAGGGGAGATGTCAGTGTGTACCGCTGAAAAAGTGTTGGGAGCTCTTGGAAATCTTGGGGACCTGTTGAAACCTCCAAGTTCTACACAGCCCCATCACCTGTGGGACCTACAGCCATTTGCAGATGGAAGCAAGCCCAGGGCAGGGAAAAATGCAGACTGTTCCCCCTCCCTCTGTTGATTCTCCCTGGGGCTGTTTCTTCGTTACCTTTAAAAGGTGCAGAACTAGAACAAAGTGCCTCTATTTTGTTTCAGGATGCCATTCAAGTGACGTCCCAGAAGCTGCCCAGGGTGAGGAAGGGGGTGTTTCTGCATATTCTCTTTCCTGTCCCTTTCTTTAAGGCTTCTGCTTGTTCCTCCTCCAAAATCCCTTCTGTCTCATTGGCTTCTACCTGGTCCCCACACCCATGGAAACTTTTATTTTTGGGTTTCCTCCTGGCATCTGCAAATAGAACCCGGTGGCCTGAAAACAGCCGGGCTGGCCGGGGACAGCAGGGTGCCAGAACTCTGAAACCTCCCCCTTTCCCACCATTTAGTTTTCATTTAAACACAGGAAGAAATAAAGATTGAGGCTGCAAATCACAAAGTGGTTTGGCTTAGCCCACATCTAGCCGAGACGTAGCCTGAGAAGTATGTGTGCTTTTTTTTAAAAAAAAAGAGGGGGTTTTGTTTGCTTGTTCCCTGCGGTGAAGTACCACAGGCCTTTCCCTGGCTGTGGTGTTATTTGCTTTAGTTTAAATCTGGCTCTTATCATGCTGGGCCTATCTGAACATGCCAGAGTGATTCCTGCGGGGAGATCTGTGGCTGTTTGACGCTATGGATTGACAGGGATTCTTTCTGTTGGATTGCTGAACTCCCTTGGCCAGAGAAAACTCCAGGAGACAGGTCGCGTGTCCTGGGCAGCTCCCTTCTGAACAGCCCTGTCCTCTATCCACTTTGTTTTGTGTGAACGGATGCCAGCATGTCAGCAGCAGCAGCTAATGTCCTCCCGGTTTATCTGACACCTCTCCTGCTAGGATGCTTTGCGTCTCTACAGAGTCATAGACTGGTCTGGGTTGGAAGGGACCCCAAGGATCATAAAGTTCCAACTCTATGTACATCCAACTCCCTGCAAAGGGCGAGGAGAGCTCTGTAGCACTGCCACAGCCACCATCTGAAGGTGATCAAAGCTGGCAGGAGCCCACAGTGACCACCACTGAAATTTTTTCCCTTCTCTCTGCTGACAGAACCACACCAATACAGCTCTGTCCGTTGCTTTTGGTGCCTGGTGACAAAAAACCCCTCAGAGCATGGGGGTCCTGCCTGCCCTGGAGGAAGGTGGCCGGTGCGATCCACCGCTGTGGCCTAAAGAGCAGCAGTGATGGATAATTTGTGGTCGCACCCAAACACTTGTATGAATGGCAGAGGCGGTCAGGAAAGCTTTGACTGACTTGACTGTGGGACATGCACCCACTCTCATAAACTGTTCCATCTCTTGCATCTAAGGCCTTGGCCCAGAAACCCTAAGGCATGCATTGCAGGGCAAAACACCCTATTAAATGGTTCTTTAACCAAACTCAGTTCAGTTGCTCCATTCATCCCTAACCAGCTGGCTTTAACCCCACACCCAAAGAAATTCCCAGAACCCTTCTCCGTTGCTACCTGTTGCCAATACCTTATGGATAAACAGTGCTGTGGGAGTGGCTTCCCGCTGGCACCAGTGGCCGCATGAGGAAACGAAAAAGCTCCGACCTCTGCAGAGGTGGATTTTGCCTAAGGGCTCAAAACTGGGCACAAGCTGAAATCCCCATGCTGAGGCTAAAATCTTGGCTGGAAAGGGAGCATCCTGTTTGGCTTTATGCTAAGGAGCAGAAGGGGTGCAAGAGAGAAATAAATTGGCAGGCGGGAAGCAGGATTGATGTACATCCTGGAGGGACAGGGATATGGGCTTGGTCCAGGAAGCTGAATCGTATCTTTTGTGCCAAATTCCCTCCCCATTTCCACTCAAGACCTGATTTTGCAGGGAGTTAGGCCATGGCTGTGCCCACTGCCTCCAGCCCAGTGGATCGCATGCACAAGACATCAGCTAGCGGGATAAATTCTGCCCACTGGGACCGGCTTAGTGTGTGCACCCAGCACACTCCACTTTCCCTGGATCCTTGGGGGTTACTGCAGCCTCGGGCCGCTGCGACACTACACATTCCCAGCATTTTGGGGGCAATTGAAGCCCTCCTTCCCTGTTCCTGCCTGTGGTGTGATGCTGAGCTGTGTGGGGGTGCAGGCTACTGTGGCAGGACCCCACAGCTCAGTCCCAAGGTCCCATCCCTTTCCATCCAGCTGAGAAGGAAAACTCTGCAGTGCTCTTGCTGTACATACCCAGGGGCCAAAGCCAGCTGTGGTGTAAACTGGTGCCTCTTTTGCAAATGCAGCCAGTTACAGCAGAGCTGCGATGCCCCACCCTCCCCTCCACGCACATCATCCCTGGTTAATTAACGAGTTTTATCAGCCAGGATCCTCCCTGTGTCTCCCCCGTTTGTTTTCAGCTGTTGCAGGGCAGAAGGCACAGCAGAAAATGTGGGGGATGGATGGGTCAGATGTGAAGCTCTCTGTGAGGGTTTATTTTCACTGGTGCTACTGGAGACAAGACATCTCCTTGCTTCCTCGCATCGCACTACAGACCTCCTTGGCCTCCGCGCCCGTTAGTGCAGCCAAAGGAAAGTCCTGGCTGTTGTTTTCTGGAGCTTGCCAATTCTTTATATTATCTATATGTTATCTAGCAACACACATGCTGTTTGTAGTAACCTGCCAGCATAGCCTGAGCGAGTCTTTGTGCCAAACCAACAGGTCAGGACACAGCCCTCCCAAGGAGAGAGCGAGCCACGAATGCCTCCGTATGCCAATGGCAGCCATGCAAATGTTGCCGTGGCTGTGCTGTAGAGCAGTGCTAACAGGGCAGCATCCGTTCATGGGGCTGAACATGGGGCCAGATCTGATCTGGCAGTCTGACCATGCGTTGGTGAGGAGTGCAGCTCTGCCAATCCAACGGGTTCCCGACTTCCTCACAGAGTGGGAGGATGCTCTGGGTTCTGCAGGATTAGTGAAGGACCTGCTGCAGCTGAGCTCCCGGCACAGTGGCATCTTCAGGTCCATACCTTGTGTCTGTGGGTACAGAGATGTCCCTGCTCGGGGGTCCCCGTGGCCAGCCAGCACAGGGAGACCTCTGCTTTTGGAAGCATCTTTGTAGCTTCTTAGGAAGCATCATGCTCCCCGGTTTTCCTGCTAGTGCCACGACACTTTCTGAACTGTGGGAGCTTGTCTGCATCAGCATCTGCGACGCAGGGCAGCTATTGCTCATGGATGGCATGTCGGTACATGGCCTGGAAGCTCTTGAACGAACAGGCTTTCATTGAGGTCAGGGGCAGGCAGAGGTATGAATGGTCCGTGGCAGCAGGGAGCCACTCTACTGATAACGTGGTGGCAGCTGCTGGTAGGCGTCACGAGGCTGAATTCCTCCTCGGCACGCTCCGTATTTGCCACTGGCTCAGCCCCAAAGTCCTCACATTCCTCTTTTATTAGCTGAAGACACAACCCAGTCTAGAAGAGCAAATAAAAACCTGACCCACCTCCTGGGTTGTGCAAAGCCTGAGTAGAGCAAGAAACACTGTGCGCCTGTGTCTGTGTGTCAGGCTGTACGTCCAGGGCCATGCTGTCTCCCAGGCAGAAGGTGCCTGGGGTTCTGTGGTGCAGCAGGGGAAGCTCCTGCCTAGAGCTGTTCCTTTTTTATCCCCTTTACAACTAGAGCTGGAAGAACTGTTGCCAAGTTGTCTTTCACCAAACCAGCCAAAAGGTTTGCTGGGTTCTGAACAGCCCCTAGCTGGGAGCCACTGGTTTTGTATGTCAGAATACACGGAGTAACCCTGGGGGAACCTTGAATGAATTAAACCAACCAATGAATTCACTTTGCTCGAGGACCAAAACCCCTCAGAATCAAAAGTTCTTATTTTTTTGGCTGTTATTAACACCGCTTTTGTTCCCAGCGTACTTGGGTGTGCCCAACAACCCATTTCCACTTCAGAAAATGTTCCTTTGGGTAAGCTCTGAGCAGCTACTCCACTCAAGGAGCAAACTCGTGCTCATCACTCCCGAAATGGACCTGCTGGACCTGCCAGAGCAGAACCTTCTCCACCCAGCAGCTCCAGTCTGAGCTGAGCCTATGCATCCTCCCTCTTACCCACCGTGGGGTTTTGATCTGCAGGAACCAACTGCAACATTACCTTCCTATTTTTCTTCCAGCCCTGTCTCTAGTCAGAGTATTAAATTTCCAAGGCCTTGAATAAAAGGGTCATCCACAAAGCAGAGTTGGAGGGTAGCTGGGGTAACCTGAACCTGGAACCTCAAGTGGGAAAGGTGTTGTGAAGAAAGAAGCTGAAATGGCACCGAGGGAGCAGTGGGGGGCGATGAGGGAGTTACTCAGGATGGGGAATTAATGTCTGGGGCGCTGCTCTCACTCAGACCTGTGATGGACCTTTTTGCGGTGGCCTGGGGAAGCAAACGGCAACAACACATGAGAAATCTGCACTGCCCTTCTGCCCGGCTTTGACTCCCTGCTGCTGTCCCACTGCACTGGGCAAATGCATCCCAGGATGCTCCCCTCTCTCAGTGGCTTTCCTTCTGTCCTGGCAAAGGGCAGGAGCAGGGAAAAGCAGCGCTGGAGGTTGCAACATGTTGGCCGTGGTCATGCAGCTGGTTGGAGACAGAGGGAACTGTGTGTCCATCTGCCCTGCCCAGTGTTCCGGATGTTTTGGGTGGGCAGAGCAGGTCCCTTGGGAGGAGTGGTATGTACAGGAAGTGCAGGACCTGGGAGAATTCCTGTTAGGTTGGTGGTGCTGCGGTCAGTGCTGGTTCCTCCATCCCCCTGTCACTTCCCAAATGTGGAACTGCAGGGCAGTTCAGGGGAAGCAGTTTCTCCTCTCCATGGCAAGGAGCGTGGGGCTGTGCTGGATCTCAGGCAGCTTTAAAGGAAAGAGTGGTTCAGTCAGCTGGGTCTGAAGTTGCTTCATCTGGAATTGCAGCTTCTGATTGTTGTTCAAGGCTTCAGGGCATGGGCTGACAGCTCTTCCTAGTCAGCAGAGCCCAAACCCAAAGACCTTCCCAACAAACCATTGAACCTCAGGAACTGTCTTGACAAATGGTGCTTTCTGTTACAAGCTTCTGCTAAAAGATGCGGAGGATAAATCTGCATCTGAGGGATGTGCCGGTGAGCGGTGCTGTTCAGACACTGCCCAGATCCCCTTGGGTTTCGGCACAGCCCTCCCAGCCCAGCCATGGAACAGAGTGAGCTTGGTTTCTAGCCACCTCTCCTGGCAGGGCTGTACCTTATGGGTAATCCCAGAGCGTGTTACATCCATGCACAAACCCTCTTCTGGAGGGCTGTGGAGAAGAAGCAGCAGCTCAGGGCTCCATTTTGATTGCTGTGTGACTGCCACGTGGCCTCCAGCTGAAATAACTCTGTAGCTCGTGGTCTGGGCAGGTGGCAGCTCTGAGTAAACAATGACCCTTTTGTTGGTCGCAGGGCTGGTCAGTAGTGAACGCACATTTACAGTGGTGCCTCAGGGAAAGCAAGACGCCGCTGTGTTGCCGTCTCTCTGCGCTCGGGGCTGTCCCTGAGTTGGTACAACTCTTGTCTGTGACAGGTGTCTCATCTCGGAGAGCTCCCCGCATGGCCAAGGGCTCCACTGTTTGACAAGGGAGATGCCTGGAGACTTGTGGGAGTTGGCTTGTGACCACTAAACATCATTTACCCCTTTGCTACCGGGGTGCTCTGCCCTGGCTGGTGTCCTCTGCCAAGCTGGTGGCTTTCGGCATTGGTGGCATCTCCTCTCACCGTGGCTCACTGGGCAGACGATACCAGTCCCAGGCTGTGCTGAGCGGGAAGGGCTCCTCATATTGTGTTAGTGCCCCGTGTCCTGTTACTGGGCTGAAGCCGTCTTGGGTTACGGGGAGCAGTGTCAAGTGATCGTGCCTTGTGGGCCACTGCTTGTGGGCACCAGGTCCCTGCAGCCTAACTTGTGCTACAGGTGGGTTCTGTTGCTCCAAAATCCTTTTTCCAGCCCTGGACCCTGAGAAGTTTTGGGTTTTTTTCCCCCAGAAATGAGTGCATCAAGGTGGGGGGAGATGTCAGGTTGGAGCCAATGGGTTGGGGCTCAGGTTTGGACATGAGACAACCCTCCTGCCAGGCTGATGTCTTGTACTCACCCCTCTGCTGGGGGGCCAGACTAGTTTTGGGTCTGCAGGGCACTTTGGTGCCCCAGTGCTTGAAGCGAGAGGAAAAGGCACCCAAATGAGCTGGCCAGGGGTGCTGGAAAGCGGCTGAGTGCCACAGGGACAGATAACCAAACAGGCTGCTCCAAGCACCGCTGCGGAGCCATCTCCTTCCTGCAGCCCCACAAGAAATCCCCCACAATCCTTAAACTGCCCTCAACTCTATGCAGCTTCTCACCCTGCCTGACCCCTCATAAGAGATAGCGCTATCTGACCGGCCCTGAGGGCAGCTTAGATGAACGCCTGCAGAGGTCCACCATGGGGTCACCACAGAAAGGGGTGGCAGAAAGCTGCCAGGGGAACCTCTCCGCAGAAATGCTCCCTTCCAGCCCTTCCCTTGGCTTCTGCCAGTGCCACACTGGTTTCCCCCCCCCCCCCGCCCTGCATCCTCCCTCCACAGGCTTTCATCTAGGTTCAGAACAGACACCAGTAAGAAGAGAAGCAGCTTAATTTATTTATGGTATGCATTAGCATTTCTTCACCTGGTTGCTGTGCATTGAGTAATGGGGCTATCTGATAGGTGCCAGCCATTTCCCCGCTTCCAGCAGGGCCAGAGCTCGCACCGTGCAGGCAGCCACAGACGCTTCCAGAATGTGAAGCTGAGCAAATGCAATGTCATTTTGCTAACGGGGGGCAGAAAGGAGGAGTATCCTGCTCGGCGACAGCTGGGAAACTCCCCCAAGCACCTCCTGAGCATAGAATCATCAGATACGTTGGGTTGGCAGGGACCTTTAAGGCCATCCAGTCCCTGGAGTGAGCAGGGACACCCTGAACTAGAGCAGGGTGCTCAGAGCTTTACCCACCCAGACCCTGAATGTCTCCAGGGATGGGGCCTCCCCCACCTCTCTGGGCAACATGTGCCAGTGTCTCACCACCCTCAGAGGGAAAAACTTCATCCTCATGTCTCCTCTAACCCTGCCCTCTCTAGTTTAAACCATTGCCCCTTGTCCCATTGCTCCATACCCTTACAAACAGCCCTGCCCAGCTTTCCTGTAGGTCCCTCAGGGACTGGAAGGGGCTCAGAGGTCCCACTGGAGCCTTCCCTTCTCCAGGCTGAACCAGCCTGTCTTCATAGGAGTGGTCTTGGATCATCCTTGTGGCCTCCTCTGGACCCACTCCAAAAGGTCCATGTCCATCCTGTGCTGAGGGCTCCAAAGCTGGACACAATATTCCAGGTGAGGTCTCACCAGAGCAGAGCCACCACTCTCGATCTTCTGGCCACACTTCTTGTGATGCCATCCCGGGTGTGGTTGGCCTTATGGGCTGCAGATGCACATTGGTGGCTCATGTCCGGCTTTCTATCCAGCATCTAGAAAGTGTTTCCAGCTCTGATCACCTCTGTTGGGGCTGGGGCTGGGGGAAGATCTTGTAGGGCTGTAAGGCAGTTTATCTCTGGAATTGCCTGGTGACTTTGGGCATCCCTTGACCATGTCCCTATGTGGTCACTGCAGTGATGAGGACGTGGTGGCGTGCCACATGCTGGATGATCACAGCAAGCTGGGGGTAACACCAGGGTGGTCACCTTTCCCCCTTCCCCATCACCAGCTGTGAGGGAACCTGCGTGTTCCTTTGGGTTCAACCCTGAGGCCCCAGAACAGATTTCCCCCGCCTTGTCTCTGCCACCCAGTTGACTTTGTACAGAGCCTGGAGCTGCTGCCGTGCCTCAACCCCACCATGATGCTCTAAAAGGCACCTATGTGTGTTACCTAGCCAGCTCTCAATGCAGGTGTCTGCGCTGGGACTCCCTGTGTCATTGCACCCATTTCTTTGGCAGCGTTCCCAGGCTGAGGGTCCAGCCTGATCACACCGGAGGAAAAGTCTTGTAAGCTCCAAATGTCCCTTGGCAGCATTTGTGATCTCATGATCAAGGCCAGATCGGCTTGGTGTGACTTGTTTTGTTCCGAAACCTTAATTCTCCCATGAATTTTAGGTTTTGCCTGCCCTCCAGTCCAAATGTGCCAGCTCACAGCAAAGTTAGCATTAGGGGAGGGAGGATCCGAGTGTGAAGGGGACCTGGACGTTTAAATATTGGTTTTACGCATGCCGTACGTCCTCAGATGAAGGCTCTGGTGTGGTTCTGTGTTCTGCCAGGCAGGAACCCCGTGGATGTGCTCAGGCTGGGCTGGGCTGAGCTGGCTGCCGCTGCTGCTGTGTGCTGTAATCCCCCAGACCTCATACCGCGCTTCAGAGGCAGCGCAGAAATAACGGGCAGCACATTTACTCCTCTGGAGGATCTGCCCACAGACTTCAATACTCATTTGAGGCTTGCTGGGATTTGGTGGGAGAGGTTCCGTCCCTGGTGACATTTGCTTTTGGGGTGTGACCACGCCAAAAAACACCATAAAAGGTGCCAGGGTGTTGCAAACGGCTTGTTTGAGAAACCAAGTTTGTTTTAATGGCAGCTTGTTGGCCCTTCTCTTCAGTAGCTTCCACAGTGGATGGGGGGGTACTCCCTGCTCACCGTGCTGAGGCATCCTTGCACCCACAATTAGATCCCACCCTGACAGCCTGACAGTCACCGCCCTGGGCTGCCTCTGTCCCTGGGTGCTAACCCGCTCGTGCCCTGCTTCTGACGCCCTTGTCAGCTCTCGTTTTCATTTCAACACATCGCTGTATGGTCTCTGTGGACCTTGCAGGATTCTTCCTGCCTCCGCCATCCCAGCCAGATCTGCAGGAGCTTTTCAGTGTGCAGCCAGAGGAGCGATGCCGATGGAGGCAGGAGGAGCTCGCCTGAACAGCAGTCCTGCACGCCAAGGAGGGCAGTGCCCAAATGTTTCCACGCCTCATCCTCCTGCATCTTTCCACACTCATCCGGAGTCCTTTCATCTCCTGATGAAAGCCTCCACCTGCCCATCCTGCAGCATCCAGGCCACCAACAACAGCCCTGGCCAGTGCCACCAAATTGCTGTTCTACTTTTATTCCCACATTTCATTTCTTGCAGCTCGTTACAGTTACCAAGGACTCGAAAGCTTCATCCACAAAGTACCTCCCCAGCCTCCCCTGGCAACACCTGCTTTTCCCCAGGCCAAGACAGGTCACCCATGGGACATCACACTGATACACGGAGAGCTGCAAAGGGATGTTTCCCATGAAGTATGAACTCTCCAACACGGGGCACACAGCCTGTTATTCCCCTGGGAAAACATCTACCAGGCAGATGGACAGCAGTCAAGTGGGAGAGTTTGCAGGCTTGGACTACACAAAAGCTGCTAGTGATCCCCTGAACAAACCTCCACCTTCTCATCCAGGCAGCGAGCAAGGGAAGTGACTTTGCACAGGACCTTCTGCTTTCTCTGCTTACCCCATAGCCAGGACTTCCCCTGGGATACGCAAAGGGAGCTGCTACGATCAGGACTAACCGTTAGTGATACCCCATGAACCCCCAGTGAGTCGCTCTGGAGCTGGGGTGGTTTGTAGCCACACTCCAGATCAGGCTCTGGCCAAGCACCTGTCCTACTGATTCCCTCTGCTTCCCAAGAGCCAAAGGGCACCAGACATTTCATGGTTCACCTAGTAGTTAGACGAGGATAATCATTAACCCGCTGAGGACAGTTGCTCTTTTGTTGGGCCCTTTATCGGGTTATCTTGCTAACATAACTGGTGAGGATCTGGGTGACAGGTGGGGGCAACGGGAAGCAATGTTCAGCGCGTCCTCACAAAATCACAGCTCTCCCCAGCACAGCAGGTGGTGGTACAGCGCTAAAGTGTGTTTGTGCCACCATTGTCTGGCCAGCCCGTTGTCTGTGGAGGTCTGGATTCACCTGGCTTTGATCAAGTCCCAACCTAAAACTCCTCAACAGCTGCATTCGGGTCTCCAGAGGTGTCTTTGCTATAGGAAACCTTTGCCATGTCTGTGGGCACAACTTACCGTACAGGTCCTTCGCGCTCAGCTTAGAGGCTCCGTCCGCTTTGCCCATGCTGCCGCTGTAAGAGACAGAAGGTACATGTGTAAGCCAGCAGCTCCCAGATGTGTGTAACATCTGCTTTCACACTGCAGCCCTGCATCTCTACCAAGAGGGACCAGCCCTGCCTCCCTCATCATGTCTGGTAGACTCCAAATTAGCCAGCAAAGCCTCTGCTTGTGCTGGTGGCTCCCCCTCACTCCCCTTTCTGCTCTCCACGCTGCAGGCATACGGGGCTGACCTCAGTGTTTGGGAACAGGAGATGAGAGGACCCCATCTAAGCCTGTCCCTGCTAGAGTTACCTTCCCACACACTGTCCCCTGGAAGGACATCCCTTCTCGAGGAGCTCTTTGAAGGAGAGTGGCTCCCATCGTGTGATTAGGAAAGGGGAGGGGGTGGATACAGGGAAGTAGAGACCCCTCCATGTTATACGTGCTTCCCCCTGAATCTGAGGCCATGTAAGTGCCAGATCCCTTGTGAACGGACCCCTCTGAGATGTGTGCCTTGAGGTGCTCAGCCATAGAACATGTCCCAGTGTGGAAGGTCGTTAACTAACATGTGAGTTCTGGGTTGTCAGGTCTCTAAGCATGGGTTACGTCCCCCGAAGGGCCACCCTCTCATGCCTGGGCTGTGCATAGGGGTGTGCAGCCAGGAGATATTTGTGTTTTCTCTGGTGCAGGCCTGGCAGTGGAGGGTCAAAGCGGGACCTCAGGGTTTCAGGTGCTGCAATCAGGATGTCCTGCGTGTTGCATGGGGTGGCTGGTGGCTCCTTTCTGCTCTGTCACTCTTGAGGACAGGCAGTGCTTGGTGGTGCTCATACACCTACACCCTGTTCTCACCAGGAAGGGTAGAAAGGCCCCTGGAGTCCTTCTCCTCCCTTTGCATCTACCAAGCCGTAGTGTGCAGGGCATGTGAGGTGTGAGGTGGGGATGCCCACTATGGCCACAGCTTGTCAAATACCCAGGAAGGCTGAGACAAGCACCAGGGATTTGTTGGGGGGGGGGGGGGGGGGGGCGGGGGGCGGGATTGAGGGGGTAGGGCAGGTAACAGAACCCTTTGGAGCATCCCCTTGGGTGGTAGGAAGGAATGGTAGTGCCAGCCACGAAATGGAGGAAGCCCACCACAGAGATCCTTACTTTGACGAGCCGGGGTTGCTGCTGAGGGATCCCTTGAGACTCATGTCGATTCGCAGGGCAGGTACCTGCAGCAGAAACAGAGGAGACAGGGTTAGCAAGGAGAAAACACGCTATTGGGTGGTTCACCCGCGTGCGCGCTCTGCCTTGGGGTCTCCCAGCGCCAGGGTGGGCAGATGAGAGCCATTGGGTTTGCACAGCACGGTTCCCTTGCCCCTCTCTGCCTCGTGGCCCTGATCACCTCCCTGTCCTGACAATGACACCCCAGGTTGTCTTTCCAAAAGCTGCTTTGCCCTCTCGCCTGTCCCTTCCAGGCACAGCCTGACTTTCTGGCATTTCAGCACAGCTTTTCTGAGCAGCCCTGCCTGTGGGTCCACGGGGACTGATGTGGCCTTTGCCTTTATGGTCTGCCAGAGGCCATTTAACAGACCTATGGATCCCGGTGGCCACGTCCTCATGACTGTAAAAGTCCTGAGTCATTTGTTGTGCCCATAATGCCATTATCTTTTGTTATGTGGCAATTCTCCGCTCTGTTGAAGTATCCTGACCAGGGCATTGCCTGCACAGAGAAAAGTGAGGGAATTGGGGATGCTGCTCCACCGGCAGCGTGAGGATGGGTGGAGCAATGGCTGGTGCTCGGTGAGAGGCAGGCAAGCTCACTTCCCCGATTATTTTTCCCTCTGTTTTGGATGAGAACTATAAATAACATGAGAGGAGATGCAAGAGGGATCCGGGTGCTGTTCTGAGAGCCGAACTGCAAGAGCGGGGTGGGGGAACCCAAAACCGAAACCAAAAAAGAAGTGAAAACAAGGGATAATGAAACCTCAGGGGACACTTTGTGTTGGCATCCAAGACGTTCACCTCTCCTCTAGTGCAGGGGTTAATGGAAAGCCAAGACAAAGCCTTCAAGGTTTTAATTCACTTCGGAGGAGCTCAGGGGGTGCCTCGGGCTGGGTGCTCAGCGCTGCTCTGCTCTGCCTGATTCAGGCCCTGCTTACGTCTGTCCAGGGCTGTCAGAATGCAAAGGTATGGCTTTGAAATAAGCAACCTTGG
This sequence comes from Porphyrio hochstetteri, assembly GCA_020800305.1. Taxonomy (NCBI): domain Eukaryota; kingdom Metazoa; phylum Chordata; class Aves; order Gruiformes; family Rallidae; genus Porphyrio; species Porphyrio hochstetteri. The sequence continues at coordinate 33,438,684 of CM036908.1, forward strand.
CCCGAAGGAAGATACTGATAGGTGCCTTCAGTGGGATTTCCCACGGAGGGACCTTTGACCATATGTGGTGCATGCTGTGGGGCGGCCGTGACAACCATCTCATCCCGGGCAGGCAGCCCAGCCACCTCGCAAAGAGTTTCCTTAATGGAGCTTAGGCTAAATTGTGTGTAATCCCCAGGGAATACTTCAGAATCATCCCTGGCACCAGGGATTTCCCCTCTGGAGGCTGACTGAGAGCCTCTGCTGCAGGGCTCCATGTGTCTCAGCAGCGCTGCCCTACATTCCTTCTGAGTCCCTCTTGATTCCCCGTGCTGGAAACACTCCTTTGTGCTATTTTGCTCCGTGTGTTGTACCGGGAGGTGAAGGCGGATGCAGAGTTTTCTCACCAATCCGGACAGGGGTCTGTTGTGCAGAGACACAGCTCTCTGGGTGAAGAACACAGCACACATGTGCTGCATGATAACATACTGCTCCACTCTGCCACACGCATGTGTGTACACACAGCCCATACAGGCACCCTGGCGTGTTTTGGGCTCATCCTGATGGCTTTCAGCCAGCTCCACCTCACAGCAACGCTCCCCAGCACCGGGACGCTGTTGGAGATCACTCTGGAGTGCATTTCGGGGCTAGGATATTCAGTTCTCTCTTTTTCCTCTCTCTTGTGGTCGATACTGAAGTCCCTGCGCACGCACACACACAGGTATAATAAATTCATACGTGCCAGAAGAGAAACTTGGTGTGCTGCCAACCCCACAAGTGTAATAAAACCCATCCCTGTGCCCAGGCATGGGTCCCTCTGAATTTTCCCTCTGTTAATAGCCGTCTGCTGGTTTCCTTTTACAGCCTTCAAACCCTTACTATCTCCCCGATCTCTGTGTGCATTAGCATAAGATATCCAGGAAGGGGAATGTGCTCCAGTCAACCCAGCTCCAGTCTGTTTACTTCACACCATCTGATCGCTGGTGATCATAGGAAGGTTTCTGCATATTAATGTAATATTTCTGGCACCTTTTCACTTACTGCCCCAGGGCTGTGTCATAGAGTCACAGAATCACCAGGGTTGGAAAAGACTTTCAAGATCATCAAATCCAGCTGTCAGCTCTATACCACTGTAACCACTAAACCATCTCCCAAAGCGTCCTTAATGTTCTGAAATCCAGGTTACTCCAGTTAAGTGTTGCCAGGTTTGTCCTGTGGAGTTCAGAGCATGCTCCGGGACCACAGCCATGAAACAGCTGGAGGGACCAGGGATGCAGCCAAGGGATAGAATCCCAGACTGTGTTGTGTTGGAAGGGACCTTTAAAAGCCATCTAGTCCAACTCCCTGCAGTGAGCAGGGACATCTCCACTATATCAGGGTGCTCAGAGCCCCATCAATCCTGACCTGGAATGTCTCCAGGGATGGGGCCTCCACCACCTCTCTGGGCAGCCTGTGCCAGTGTCTCAACACCCTGATATTGAGGATTTTTTTTCCTAATACCCAATCTAAATCTCCCCTCTTCTAGTTTAAAGCCATCACCCCTCGTCCTATTGCTACATGCCCTCGGAAACAGTTCTTCCCCAGCTTCCTTCATGAGCTCTGATGAAAAGACATCTGGGCATCTGTTCCTGCTTTCATAAGAACCTATCTGGTCAAACCCTGTGAGGCTGCCAGTGGAGCAGTGGCCGTAACGGTGGCAGAGGTTGCTGCTCAGCTTCGTGCCTGATCATAAATTGTTCCTTTGGACGTGTCTGATTGGGTGCGCCCAGGTTTGTAAAGTGATAAAACCCAGTCTCCCCTCCTCCACTCCCCCAGCACCATGGGAAGGTTGTCCTCCCTCCCAGGGGTGCCGGCATCCCACCAAGGCTGCACACTGGAAGCAATGCGAGGGCCTGCCAAGTCAGCGGGTCCTTATCCTACTGGGCTCCCTTCTTTATTCAAGCTGTTCTCATGATTTACCCTTTGCCTGGTGCTTACCCCTGTGCTAAGGGCCATGTCTGTGTTCAAATGAAGTGAGGGCGCGGTGTGATGCTGGCCAAGTTAAGGCAGGACAGAGCCGCATGCCAGAGTTTTCATTCCATTTAAATTGCCTGATATTAAGTGGATCCTAGCTGGCAGACTGGGGCGGGGGGTTGTGTGGAGTGGGGCATGTTGGGGACTTTGTGATGATTTGGCTAAATGGAGAGACCACTGAACCTGAATAAGCTGAAGAAAGGGCTGAGAGCGCTTCACCTCCAAATGGGGATGGAGCTGAAGATAAGACACGAGCTGTTTCTCCTCCTTCCCCATGGGGCGAGCAGGAGTAGGAAGGGAAGTGAGAGACAAATTCAGCCCTGCAATGCGCGGCTGGGCAGGGCTTGCCTTTGGCTCAGCTTTACCCAACCCAGCTTTGAGACCACCACATGGCTCACCTGGCAAGCCTTGCATGCGAGGATGTGGTTAACGGGATGGGGGCTCCAGTAGCTAAGCCAGGCTCAAATTCTGGCTGTGGGGACAGAGGGTAGCTCTAGACTTCTGCTGCAGGGGCTAAAGCCTGGCTCCGTAACCCTTCTCAAGCCAGGACATCTTGTGTGCTCAAACAGCCTTAGGGAGGTTGGCAGAAGTCAGCGCTGAAGGACATTGAGGTGGGTGAGGTTGTCTTGGACTTTAAAACAAAGGAAATCTCACTCCCTGACTTTCCGGGCAGTCTTATACCTTCAAGGTCAAATATCCTGAAGACTCACAGTCATGATAGGAGCCTGGCGTCATCTGTGCTGTGTTCCTCTGCTTTTATAACGAATGGAAGAGGGCCATACATTGTTTTTCCTTTCTTCGAGTCTCTTTGAAGAGGGAACTGCAAGTTGTAAGGGTGGAGAAGCTCTATAGGATGGAATAGGACAATAGTGCTCTCCTCTTTGGGCCGATCGCTGCTTTTGTCGTATGTTATTTTTATGAAGCCTGGTGTGCCTCGGTTGTGCATTTTTGTTCTTACAAGAAAAAAGGGACTGTGAAAAATTCTGGACTTTGGGTGAAGGTCAAACAACTTGTAAATGTGAAATGCTGGTGTCTTTTTTAGGGCTATTATTATTATCATCATCACTGTTAATAATAATATCAGCATCTAGTGTCTGGGGGTGCTTTTCATCATGGGTCTGAGAGTGCCTTTAAGAGTGCAGTCAGGTAGGGTGGGCAGGGGAAGGCTTGTGGGTATCAGAGGCCATTAAAATACACAATTGTAGTGGTGGAGACACGCTAAGCAAAACACAACAGTAAAAAATATGGCACAACCCCCAAAATCTTAAAATCTGACAAGCTACCTAGGAGTCAGTAAGTTTTAGCTAGCATGGTCTAGCCCATTTCTAATACACCTTGTCTGTTATTCCCCTGAAATCTGCCCCGTGTGACCAGACTTCTGAATTGCCCACAAGTTAGTCCTGAAACATGTTTTCCCACCCAGAGCCGTGGTGCTGATGGTTGAACCAATGTGTCCCAAAAAGGGGTCAAACAAGGTTTGATGTCTGTAGCCTGAAGCATTCCTTGGCTTGATTGGACCCTTTGAATGAGGCCAATGTGCAAAGCATCCCCTTCCTCCCTGTCAAGTCAACCCAACCCAGAGGTGGTGGTGGGGAGTGGCTCCATTGAAGTGCCCAAGCATGCGGCAAGGGAAGTCTCTGCACCAAGGAGGTTACAGGGCTTGGGCACTGGTGTGGAAACACTACCCAGGGGTCCTGCCCTGCCTGGAGTGGGAGCAGGCAGGTGGGACAAGGGGGCTCTCGTCTCTGTATGTAGCCTGTGCCAACGGGACAGGTCAGGCAGAAGCACTAGATTAGCAAAAGCCTTGTCAAGTAACATAAAGCGGTGGTGAGAAACATTAGCTGGCGACCGCGTGATGTTATCTCTCAAACTTCCCAGGGCAACAAAGCACCGTCTGTTAGGGCTGCTCAGGGTTTTCATGAGGGAACGTCATGCTGGCAAAAGCAGTTTGACAGACAGTCCACAAGGCTGAGACTGCCTGTACCCACATGAGAGAGCAAAGGGAGCACAGGTACCCTGTCATACGTGTCCTGCTCCAGGTAGCACCTCCTCAGTCCCCGAAAGTATCCTGCCCACTCCCACAACCTGTCCTGCCCTCTGTCTTCATATTGATAGGTGAGGGTATGATCCCATGTCGACCACTAACGAAATAGCTTTTGGGTGTTGGTGGGGCACCGGGATCTGAGGGCTCAGTGCTCCTCACGTGGCCCCAGGAGATCTAAGTTCATATGATCTGGTTTAGATCTCTAAAATGTTTGTGAGATAGACAGAGCACTGGGACAGGCTGCCCAGGGGGTTGTGGAGTCTCCTCTGGAGATATTCAAGCCCTGTCTGGACACCGGCCTGCGCGACCTGTCCTAGGGACCCTGCTTTGGCAGGGGGGTTGGACTCGATGAGCTCTGAAGGTCCCTTCCAACCCCTAGGATTCTGTGATTCTGCGACCCTGGGAGCTTGTGGCAGACCTGAGAGCTAAACCCGGGTCTCCTGTGTCCTGGTCCAGCATCCAAATGATGAAACCACCCTTCTCCTGCTTTAAGTTGCTTTTCTGAATCTTCCAGTAAGGACATCTGTCAGAGCTCACCAAAAGAAAGTCAGACCTGCTTGACAGGGTCCCTACCAAGATATGCTTATAAAGAATCTCATCTTTGGCTTAGAAAGCATCAGAGGAAACCCAAACCCAGAGCAAAGAGGCTGACAGCCAAACAAATGAATGTGCTGCTGCTGCTGCTGCTGCTGCTCCCATGTAAAAGCAAGGATCTCATCACATCCATAAGGTGGGAACTTCCCAACCCTTCCATTACAAATCGTGCTGGTTCAGTGGGATCAGGTTGGAACTTCATGACTGATTTACCCTAGTGCTGGTGATTCCTGCTTTGGAAAGGGGAACACATCCGACTGATACTTCTCAGGAGTCCCCATTTCTCATCCGCATTGATTGAGATGTCTTACAGTGCCCCCAGTTTTGTGAAGCGGTGAGTCCTCTTGTTCTTCCCTCTCTCCCACCCATGGCACCCTTTCAAGTCTCTTTACAGCGACGGAGCCACTCGAGATCACGGGTCACTTTGGGGACACTCTAGCCCCTGTGGAAGAGGTGAGCATGGACGCACGTGTAGTTTCAGGGTACATGTGGTGCGTTAGGCTGGTCGGTTCTGAGGTGGTGTGTACAACAGGTACGTGTCCGGAAGAAACCCTCCCTGTTCTGTACATGGGATTTTTCACATTATGGAGACTCTTCAAAGACAAGCACCTGGACAAACATAACCCAGCCCACCAGGTCCGAGCAGAGAAGAAACAAGTGCTGTTCAGCCTCAGTGGCAGAAGCGGCAGCAGCTCTTTCAGACTGAGACAACTTAGATCTACAGCCATCCCTGAACCCACTTTGAGGGACCCCAATTCCCTCCCTCCTTACATGCTGTGCCCTTCCCCACTGCATGCTGCAGAGCACCGGGATAAGCTGTGAATAACCCATCGCCCAGGATCACACCCAAGCGGGCTGTGCCTTGTTTGCTACCCTCCTCTGGAGCAGCAAGTTGTGCTTAAAACGTATTTCCTGGGAAAATGTTCAGGCGGACTTCCTGGCATGGAGAAGGGAACACCCACATGCTTGTCCAGCAGCAGGGCTAGGCAGGAGACCCCCCAGCCCTGCCAGACTGCAGGAGAAATTTGGGGGCAGTGCATCTCCTGGCTTCACTATTGAAAGGGCTGAAATGGAGGCTTTGGAGTTAATGCTCAGACACACAAACTGATACTGCGGAGCAGAAGTGGCAGTGTTTCCAAATTCCTGATCCAAGGTTCACAGATCACACTCTGCATGCCCCCAGACACATGCACACACGCATGTGCGTGGCTCTTGCCACTACTCTCTTAGTGTAGGTGCAGGCAAGGAGCCCAGCCAGCACTGGGCCCACAGAGGTCGGGTGGGAGAGGATCTAGGAGCTATTTGAACCAAACCAGGAGCTCTTCTGTTCCTGCCAGCCAGTAAAACATTTCTTCAGGAAACACAACCCAAAACAAGCCTAGACAGTGCCTTGCTCCAGAAGTACCCTGTGAGAATGCACAAACACCACAACCTCCAGGATCTTGGGGAAAAAAACAAACCCAACCTGGAAGTTGACTCCACTACCCCTCTGAAAGCCCTCTGCTGAGTCACACCTCCTGAATTCACACTTTTCCTCTCTGTTGGAGGAATCCCGCAGGAACTGGGTGGAGGAAAAACACAGAGCAGGTTTGGGCTTGCTGCGTGGCTGTCGAGCCTGTTCTTGATGTGGTACAGAGCCAGCTAAGCTGTACCTGTGCTCCAGCTGCAGTTCAGCACGACCAGGGCCAGAAATAGCCTGCCATTCCATGCTTTTGGAAAGACGGAAGGAGACCAATAAGCTCGTTAAATGATTTAAACTAATTTAAGGGATTTTTTAAGACCTCCAGTTCAAAATACCCCAACCAGGAGGAAGTATAATGTCACTCACTTGCATTCCCCAGGAGGGAAAAAAAGAAAACAACCACATGCTGTGTTCCCTGGCTTCCTGTGGAGGGAAAAGGGTCATGTGTGGGGAATTTTCCTCTGTGCCCACACCTCCCATGAGCAAAGCCTGTCCCTTTGCCCTGTGGGTGGGGGGGAAGGACCCACAGGAGGCTGGCTGTGGGTCCATCGGGACAGTGCATGAGGGCAATGTCAGACAGGTCCAGCTATTCACAGAATCACAGAGCTGTAGGGGCTGGAAGGGACCTCCAGAGCTCATCAAGTCCAACCCCCTGCCAAAGTAGGACAGGTTGCATGCGCCGGTGCTGGCTGGACCCGTGATACCCTGAAAGTCTGGTGAAGAAATGAGTCGGTAGTTACCATGCTGGAGGTTTCTCTGCCCTGTGTCCTTATCCAACCCCCTCAGCCAAAAAAATGATCCCCTTTTCTAGCCCGGGGCAAGACTCTGGGCACTAGGTGCCAGTCAGCAAAGGGGTTATAGCTGTGAGTTTTACAAGGGGGGGCCTTGACACTAGACTCTGTTGACGAAAGGATCCTTTTTACTTTCTTCATGTAGAAATCAGGACCTGGACCTGAGGCCAGTGAAAATAGGGAGTGACCCTGCATGTGTGTGTCATGTTCCAGGGCAGGATGAATAGTGGCCAGAGGCACTGCCCTGTTTTCCTCCAGCCCTGCCTGAAGGAGGGCATTGAATTTTTGGGCAAAACACCAAACCCCTGTGCATATCTGGCAGCAGCCTCCTGTCTGCTGGCTGTGAGCCGGCCCTTGTGTGCAGCAGTGAGAACATCTCTTGTTTCTAGTGTGAGCTTTTCCAGGCTCCAAGGCATTTGTGGAACAGCTCAGGGTGGGGGGGCTGGGGGCTGGTGATGGAGAAGGTGTTCCTGCCGTGCCCTTGCTGCTCTGCACAGTGGTGTTAAGGCTCTGACTCGCGGCACAGGGAAATGATCTTTCATCCTGGGACTTTGGGGTGTGTGTGTGGGGGCAGTCACATCCATGCTTGAAAAGTGGCAGTGCGTTCATGCGAAGCACCCATAGAAAACCAGCTTCTCCCAGAAGCTTTCCAGCTATCTGACTCAGTCACAAGCTGCCGGGTCTGCCCTGACATCCCACTGCTAATGCCTGGGTGCCTATACGGAGATTGGCCTTTGCTGTCATGACAGCTTTGAGCTAATCACTCAAGTGCCTAATTGTTCACTAAGGGACTGCTTTAATGTGTGAGGACACCTCCTATCGGTACTGTGCAACCCTCCCGAGCTAGCCTCTGCGCTCCTCGTTTGCCAGTAAAAATAAATGAATACTAATAAAGCTCTTTGGCAGCCGAGTCCCCTTCCGTGTTACTCCCCAGCAAAGGCCTTCGCCCCAGGAGGCCAGTGGTACCTAAACCTGAGCATTGCTTGCCCAGCTCACACCAGTGCTGGGGCTGGAAAGCTCCAAGGATGGAGGATGGGGTGGGATAGCTGGTCCCTAGCCAACCCTCAAGGAGGACAGAAGTTCTCCTCATAGGCAGGCTCAACTGCTTCATGGGTGTGACAGAAACACTGAGATAGATGGGACATTTGCACCGGAAAGTTCAGAAGTTTGGGCATGCTGCAGGACAGCTGGTGTGCCCCGAGCTTTTTCTCCATCAGAGGAACGCTCATTATTAGGCGATGAGCTGCTTTGGGGGCTGGGTTTAGCTTCAGCGTGTCTCCAGCACGGCCATCGGCCATCGTGAAATCTCTGGGGTTGCAGTGCAATGGGTAAACCTGAGGCAAGAAATGCTCATGTCCCTGCGTAGGAGGTCACCTCCTGGCATCCTTCCCCAAAGGGAGAGGGCTGCAGCCCATCTTGGCCTGCCTGTACCAGTGAGTAGCTGTCTCACCCTGCTCCTTCCAAATGTCAGCTGGGCCTTGGGGAAGCCAGTGCATCAATAATTCGCATTTCCTGCTGTAAAACTCGCCCTCGGGGGTTTGCTGGGAGGGTGGAGCAGAAGGTTGGAGGGTGGAGATTCATCTTTTAAAAAATCACATTAGATGTTTAAGGCTTTTCCAGCCTGCTTGGGCTAATCGTGACAACATTTGTTGCCACTTCTTCCCACCCTGCTTTGTGCTTCCTACTTATATCCTGTCTGGGTATTTTTGGCCACTCGCTAACAATTCATTCCGACTTGGCATATGGGAGCTGGGCTCCAAGGGAGCGTCGCTGCAGGGAAATGAGCTGACATGGGCTTACCCAGCCCAGTGACCAGGGACGTGTCAGGGTTCAGGCAAACTTGGAATGAAATTCAGACCCCCAAAAAGCTCCCAGGGCTCTGAGCAGCAGCTTCCCTTTGGTGCTGCCCAAGGGATGCAGATGACAAATACTTCTCCCAAGCTCTGCGAGCACCGAGGGTGAGTGGCATCTCATTCAGGGGCTGCTCCTCCTTTCCTCAACCCTCTTATCCCAGATTGCCCTGAGATGTTCAGCTCATGCAGTGGGAGCCAGAGCAGGAGCCCAGGCAGCCAGAGCTGGGGCCAGCCCATAAATGTCGGTGCTGGCAGCCCACGGCACGTCCCTGGGGAGACTTTGCTGACGTACCAGCTTGGATCAGCAAGGGTGTATCACCCTCTTGGCTCCGGAAAGTGGGCTGTGCTGCTGAGCGTGGGGATAAGTAAAACATGTCCATGCTGCAGCCATGTCCATGCTGCAGCACTCAGGTGGTTTTTAGTAGGAGTCTAATCCAGTTTTTTTTTTTGTGTGTGTGTCTTTCTGTTGTTGGTATTTTCATATTTATGTCACTGCAGATAAAATTCTATGTGGAAACTTGTGATTTCTCATGTCCCAAATATCTCTGCAAGGCAGAAATGGGGCTCATCATGTTGTGCTTTCCCTGCCAGTCCAGTATGTGTTTTACCCGCCAATTGCCAAGCTTTTGGGATTCCCACAGAGCCCACATAGGAACCGTAACACTGACTGCTGATGCAGAACACGTCCTGCTCCAAAAGACCTAACCAAACCTCCGTGCCCGGCAGCAGATAGCCCCGCTCTGCCTTCGCATTTGGAAGCCATGATGCACAGTCGTAGACAGCAGTAAGGGGAAGAGAACCAGGCGTTACTTCCAAAAGCCCTGCACAGGAAACTCCCTCCTTCCTTAGGACACCAACTGCGCATCAGAGACGGGATTTCATCCCGCCGGTCTGACGAAGCTCTCCTGGATGCCCCTCAGCATGTCCTTCAGACTCCGAGGGCTCTGCTCCCACTGCAGAAAGGATATTAGAAAAAAATTTGCAGCCTTTTAAAGAGGAATGCACCAAGAGCTACAAGGGGACAGGCTACAGTGCCTTGGAGGAGAGGTTCAAATCTGGAAAGAACAGCGGCCTGTCCATCTGTCTGTCCATCCGGAAAAGAGCTGCTGTCAGTGCTCAGCATCCCCTCGGGGCACAGACATGAGTGCAGCTGATCCAAATGGGCTCGTTCACTGCCGACTCACTTGAACCCCTTTGGAAGCCCCTCATCTTTCTGCCCTGTGTGCGGCTCAGGATGGGGTTGGAGCATTCGGAGCCTTCTGGAAGCCAGCGAAGTCTGCCGGAGAGGTTCCCCTATGCACCTGTGGGGATGCCGGTGGATGCTTGACTTTCCCTTGGAAACCTGAGCTAAAGATGAGCGAATGGTCCTGACTCTCTCCTGGCAACTTGCACCATACCATAACGAGTCACAGGAGCAGCTCTGGCACTTCCCACCCTCCCGCTTGTCCCTGGCCACTGCCAGCAGCTCAGCATGGGGCTGTTCCAACTCAAAGCAGGGACCAAGAGGCCCCGAACCCCATGCCCCCCACATGTTTATATTCTTGTTTAACTTGCTGGTTTATTTTCCAGCTACATCAGCTCCCTAATTGACGTGCACAAGCCCTCGTGCTGGCACAACAAAGGAGCGTCGGAGGAGTGCGAGCAGCTGGGGGTGGCTGGAGCAGCATTGCTGCTAACTGTGGACCCCCCCGGCCTGTGTGCACATAAACCCTGGGCGATATCCGTCATCTTGGTTCACCTCCCACATTTGGACTTTTGGTAAAGCTTCTTTTGGAGTAAAGGTGCTCTATGGGTGATGCCAGCGGGACAGGATTTTGCAGAATGAGCAGCCAGCAACGTGGTAACCAGAACAGCCCCATGAGAGATCCTTCCAAACCCCTCCCCCCTCCCACTGAAAAAAAAGACAAAAGGGAGAAAAAGTTCCTTTTGCCTTTTGTTCCATGTAGAATGGAAGGATGTGTGGGGCCAGGATTGAAATGGCAGCTTCTAATCTTACAGTGCAGAAACCTTTTAACCGTCTTGCCACAAAAAAGGATAAATAACTTTAATGTCCCGCAAGGGAAAGGGAGGGGGAAAGGCACAACCAGTCCCTGTGGTGGGAGCCTGGGGTGGGGGTCTGTGAGGGCAGGCTGCAGCTGGGCTGGGGGAAACCAGGAGGGGTGACAGGGCTGGAAGGGCAGAGAAGAGCTCCCTGAAACATCTTCAAGAGGAGAGGTTTCAATCCTGCATGCCCAGAGGGGCTTGCCCCAGCCATTTCCAGTCCCAGCAACCTGAAGCTTTGCACAGGGACATGAAGGAGATGCTTTCTACCATGGGAACTAAGGCACTGTGGAGCCTGGAGAGGTGGTCCTGTCTCTAAGACCAGACTAAGTGAAGCTCTTTGAGATCTCTTCTGATTCAGGAGCTGGAGTTGGACTGCCCGTGGGACCGGAGACCTCCGGAGGTCCCTTCTGGCCTGAATCACCCCATGGGCCTCAAAAAGGAGAGGGGTGAGGAGCAAAAAAGCCCTTTAATGCCAGGTGGGCAAGCTGTGTTTGCAAGGATGGCACACAGTCATGCTGTCACGGGCTCCATGGATTGTCCTGCAGTTGAAGGAGAAGGCTGGGGTGGTGGGTACCACAACCCGTGGTCTGAAACCACAGCACTGGGATGCACGTGGTTTTGAGTGGGACAGGGAACTTCTGAACAGAGAAAACAAAGTCATCTACCCTCCACCTTAGCAAACACCAGCCTTCCTGTCAGCAGGGACACAACCCTGTGAGCCAGCTCTCCTGTGCAGTTCTCCTTTGGCCATGGGTAATGAACTTGCCTTGGCAAGGACCGATCCCGCTGGTGATTAGTGTCATGCACTGCACTCCAGGGAGAATACCAGGAATCACCAAGGGTGGTAACATCCTAGGTCTTCCCAGATCTTTCCCACTGCTTTGGATGGTTCCTCTAACCTTTGGCCCTTTACTCACAAGGTCTTGGCAGGCAGGGAGTGGAGAGCAGGTGTGTCTCTGGGCTTGTGCCAGGTCCAGAGCAGATGTTCTGGGTACCTGTCTGGTCTAGTCTGCATGTGACCGTGGCAGGTGGGCTCTGACCGCTCAGCTTGTTTCTTCCAGCCACCTGCAGTCCTCACTTCCCAGCTGTGATTCAACTTGCTCGAGGTTTCCTTCCAGTGAGCAGACACTGAGGCTGGAGCTCCTCTCCTCCCCTCCATCTTCCCTTTGGCTCTGAGGAACCAGAAACAGCTGCCTGAACACAGGGTTGTCCATCACCCCTCCACTCAGCTGTGCTCAGTTCCTCTCAGGTGGCTGGTGGGATGCCCAGAGGAGAGGACAAGGACAGGATGGGCACACAGCGAGCCTCTCTGCAAAGTTTCCCAGCCTCCAGCAGTGGGATTTGAGAGCTCTCATACCTTTTTCCATCCCTGAATTTGTCCAAGTGCATTTGGCCAACGCATAGGACTCCTGAAGGCCTGCGGCAAGACGCTTGGCAGCTCAGCTCTCCCTTTGTTGACGCCGCACTCACCAGCTGCTGCTTTTATGGCATGCCCCCAGCTCTGCTGCCGCAAACACCTCATCCCTCCCTCGCTGTCTCTGTGCCATGGGCAGTACGGCTGATCCCGAGGAGAGTGGCGCCTCAGCCATCCTTCTTCTGAGCTGAAGAGTATTGGAGGTTCTGTAACCGGAGTCATGAATACGGGGCCAGGGGCGGAGCGGGGGCTCCCTTCTTCATTTTTAAGCTGGAAGCTGCGTGGCAGCGCAGGGGAGCAGCGGGGAAAGGGTGCTTCCATGTCAAGGGGATTGCGCGGGCGACTGATGGGCTGACCACACCTAGGGCGTTACCTGCTCGTAGGGCACAGGCTGCAGCCAGCGCAGCCCTGGTATGCTTATTTACTCGCAGTTTATCCTGCTCGACCTGCTCCTGCCTGGCTCAGAGCAGTGCCTTGGCTGAGCTGCAGCTTCTCCGGCATTTAATTAATTAATTAATGCCTGCTCAGCTGGGGAATACCAACCTTTCCCCACGCAGCAGCAGCAGCAGCAGCATCCTGCAGCACCCAGCCCGACAGTCCTGCAGCTCTGTCGTTAACCCCAGGGGGCCCTCCCTGCCTCATCTACCCCCCCGACCCTGCCCCTTCTGTGGCAGAAAAGGGGGAAGACAATCCCACCCAACATTTCCCCTTCACTTCCAGCCCACGCTGCGGCTCCATTTGAGTGCCAAGCTGGAAGGAGCATGTGCCTGGATGCTGGACCGTGCCCCCCCCCCCCCATCCTCATTCACCTATGGGAAGGCTGCAGTTGGAGAGTGCTGACTGACACGGTGTGGGCATGGCCCCTCTGACCACAGCGCAGCAGCTCACTGTTCCCCTAGCTCCGTACTGTTCTCCCGCAATTGGAAGGGTCTGTGTTCCTGGGTGTGGGGAAAATGGAGGCGAAGCAGCAACACACCTGCCTGCGTGGTTGGATCTCCAGCCTGTCTGGGGATCATCTCGAGATGCTTCATGCGGATACCCGGAGGGACAAGACTCTTTCCCCTGCCAGCCTGCGGGACCCAGTTCTTATCTTATGTGGATCCAAGCATGGATCAAGCCCATTGAACTGCATCTAATTCCATCTGGAGGATTTGCTTGGGGCAGTCTGGGGGACACTCTCATTCACACAAGTCCTGCCCATGTCACATATTTAGGGCTGGAGCCTCAGTGAGGGGCACTTTGGAAATGCTGTTCTGCTCAGTGTGCATCGACGGGGGGAGGCACCCTCTCCTCCCCAACCATGCACCGGGCAAGCAACACCCACCCCTGCGCCGGCTGCCTGGGCACACACTACAGCTCTTCCCTCCTCAGGGAGGTTTGGAACTCCCATATCTCAACCCAGAAGCAATGCCAAGAACATCAGGTACTGCTGTGTGAAGTTGGTGTCCCAGGTTAACCTGCAGAGATGGACAGGGACAAGTCCCTTGGCTTCTTCCCCAGAGGAAAGCACCAACATCTTTCTAGGGAACAGAGCGGATTTAATTAGCGCTCCCTTCTGCATGAAGCCTGGCTCTCCTTCTCTGTCTCCTCAGATGAACACAGCTATAATTAAGAGGCAGTGGTGTCGGGAATGAGAGCAGGCTCCAGTCTGTGATTTATTAAGCGATGCCGTGGGTGCAATTACCTTTCTCCTCTCCTCTCCCCGGTGTTTTCATGAAGGGAATTTACTGATGAAAGGAATGTCTTGGGCTCAGGCAAATGGACGCCTTGGTGTTTATCTACAGCGCAGCCAGAGCAGAGTCACTGCTTTCCCCTCCATAGAGTTACTGCTGACACCCTCAACACTGAGGATTTCGTGCCCACAAGTCATGGCTCTGCCCTCAGCTCCAACCCTCTGTGACCTAGGGCAGCACCCACCAGCACCCTGCATATTGCCAACCATCTCCTGCTGGCATTGGGATGAGAAGTAACCCCAGGGATGGTGGCAGTGAGGAGCATCATCCACGGCAATGAGGTGGGTCAGGGTTTGGGTTTTGCTTTGTATTTGCTGGTGCAGGAGCTTGGGGGAGCCCACAGCTTTGGGTGGCAGCTCCAGTTCTCGCAGCAGCCAACACCCAGAACACACAAAGAGGTTAGAGCTATCTCAGTTCTCACTCCTGGTCATCTTCAGCCAGAGGAAGGTTCTGTGTGAACGCTCTGGAGGAGGATGGTGATGTTGACTTGGACTGTGCCTGTTCACTTGATTTTAATCGCCGTCCCGCCAGCAGCAGGGTTTCGCTTTCTAAATTAGGCAGGGCCAGCAAGCATTGCGGCCGGGCAGCTGGACTTTGGTTTATTGCCATTCTGCGCTTTAAAGGCCTGCACTTTACCTCTCTGGGGTATAAAAATCTGGATGGGCTGAGACTGATAAGACACAAGAGAAAGAAAAAAAGGAAGTAGGAAGAATGAAATTCAAACAATTGCTTTTGGTCTTCTCCCTCAGCAGAGCCTTGCTGGTGAAGAGCACACTGCATTAACACCGCAGGGAAGGGGACAAGGGCTGGGCTTTTTTGGGGAACTGCCCTGCAGGTGAATGGGGAAGGTCTCCAAACCGGTATGGTGCTTACACACCCTTCCCTCCCTTCTTAATTGCAATTCCTCCTGATTTATCTGGATTACCAGGAAATAAAACTACCTGGGCTTTTTTTTTTTTTGGTACCCCCCCAGCACTGTGGGTTTCAATTTGCAGGTGGCACCGTCCCCAGCCTGGGAGAAGGGAAGCATCATCTCCCCCAGAAGCATCATCTTCCCTGGGAGAAAGGAAGCATCATCTCCCCTAGGAGAAGGGAAGTATCATCTTCCCTGGGAGAAGGGAAGCATCTTGCTGCCTTGGGAAAGGAGGAGCTCTTGCCTTGGGTGCAGACGTGCCCTTGTCCATCTGGGAACAGCACAATGACACTGATATGTGGGATCATCTCTTTCCAGGATTCCCTTCCACTCCTTCCTGACAGGGGAATGAAATATTTTAGGGATGAGTGAGAGCAGGGTTTCTCCCTGAGCTTGCCACTTCAAACCTGCTGCAGGCAGACGGAGCTGCTGCTCACAGCCTCCTGGCTACATGAAGACCCTTAACGCTCCTCTCTAGTGTGACCCCCATGGATGAAGAGCTGCATGGTCTTGCGGGCAGGTGGAGATCCGGGAGCCGAGTTGGGATCTTGGACCTCCCGGGCCTCCTTGGATCTCCCAGCACGCTGAAGCTGCCTGGCACCGTTTCAGATAGGGCAAGGGCTGGATGAGCGGGGATGGTTTCTGGAGGTACCACCCTTCCCCTCCTGTTGAGCCGGAGGTTTGAACATGCCCTGGGCAGGCAGAGGGGTATTTTTCTGGGCACACACCAAACAGTGGCTGAAGTGGAGTGGTTGCAGAGGCTGTGGCAGCAGCTCTGTGCTTCTTGATCTCCCAGTGCTGCATGTGTGCTGCTGAGAGAGCCTCAGCACCACCGCGCAGGAAGCCATCCCTGTCACTCCAGGAAGTCTGCAGACTTTCACTGGCGTTTTTGCTTGGGAGACACCAGGGAAGGCTCAGAAGGCTTGAGCACTTTTAGATGGTGATAAACTTTATTGCTGAGCAGGTCAAACTCATAGGCTAAAGGCCATGCACAAACATCTACCCTGCAGATCTGCTGACTGCTATTACATAAAGCAGCCACGGGGCCAGCCATCAGCCCCACACAAGGAGAAAACTGCTGAGTCCTCAGCAACCCCCCAAACCTGCCCTGACCACGGCATGGAGTGGGGAGCGCAATGGAGACATGGCTCGAATGCGGTACTCTGGGATCCAGCCCTGGGGGAATGGAGGCTCCCCACACTCAGGCTTTGCACCTGGACTTATTTTACATGGATGTTTTTCAAGGCCACACAAACCAAGTCACACATTCTCCCTGTTTCGCTCCTTTCTTTGTCTACCACAAGGACTGAAACCTTGGAGTCCTTCAGCGCATCACGGTCCTGTCTGAATCTCCTTCACTTCAGCCCAAATGACACCATGAAATGTACTCTGTTCCCCAGCACGTCGAAAGCCATCTCATCACGAGGCAGATGCTAATGAGGTTCTGGCAGATCAGGCCCCGGGGCCAACCCCCAGCAGAGTCTCCACCCCTGGACATACAACCCGGAGCTGGCTTGGGTGTTGCCCCCCTACTCCATGCAAAGCAACCTGCCCCCCCAGCTCTTTGTGCCTTTGGCTGGAGCCGGGCAGGCGGACGCAGTGGGACAGCCTGACAAAATGGTGCCTGCCATTAACGTTACCACAGGCAGCGTCTCCATGACGCGCCTGCATGCACACAAGCGAGCTGATGCCCGGCTCGGACTCCATCGGCATTGGGCAGTGATCTATCTGTAGGACCTGTCTCACCGGGCTCAGGGCCGCGTTCTGACACTGATGGACGGTGACTCCAACAAAGGAGAGCCTGTCTGCCTCTGCGATATGGGGCCCAGAAGGCTTTTCCTCCCTCGCGTCAGGCTGCTCGCCTCCGCTTTGGTGTCTGTAGCCCTCCCCACGCCGAGTGGTGGCAGGCAGAGGCGCGGAGAGCCAAAGGAGCGAAAGCTTGTCTTGGCAAACTGCTTTATCGCACCGAGCAAACAGGAAGGGGGTGGGGGGTGTGGGGTGTGTGCACATGCGGGTCTGTGTGTGCCACTCGTGTCTCACACAGCTGTTCCCTTCCCCAGGACTTCACCAGCATCCAGTTCAATGATGCTGGAGCCCAGCGTTGTCTCCGGTTCCCGAACCCCCCGAGTCTCTCTAAGTTCTGTCAGTATGGGACAAACCCACTGTGCCCGGCTCTGATCCCGCACTGGCCATGTGCAGGAGGACAGGGGTCTGCAGAAAGAGCCCCAGGTCCTTGGCCAGCCTGGCTTCCCAGCACAGGTATGAGTTGGACCTGACTGCAGTGGGGATGGAGCGGATGGTTTTACACAGGGCGATGCAACGACCTTTGCCGCTCCCAGATGTGTTCCCACAGTGGATCCCACATCTCAGCCCTGATTTAAAGGGCTCCTTGGCATGGCACCGCTGCCAGCCCTCTCTGTGCGCCAAAGACCTGGTTTGCTCCCCGATGGACTGAAAGCTCCATCACCCAGATAAACAGAGCAAGGAACATGCTACCGCCTGTGGCAGCCGTGGGCAATACCCCGCGTGGGTCTCAGCTTCAGCCAGCCGGGCTGTTGTGCGTCAGCCAGGGGCTGAGCCTTTTCCTGTCACCTCTTTAACTCAGGAAAAAGTCCTTTTCGGGGGCGGATCCCACCAAAGCAGCCCAGCACCGGCGGAGCGGCGGGGGGGGGTGGCGGGGGGGGGGGAGGCTGGAGCAACTGCCGACGGATCCGATTTCGGAGCAGCCCAGGAGCGCAAGCGTTACTCCCCGGTGCCCTAATTACTGCGGGGCTGTCACCGTATTTTACTCCTGCGCCGTCTCACAATTATTTCCAGTATTTAAAAATATTCATCAAGTCATTTGTCCCTGAGCTTTGTCCTCGGTGGCGTTTGCAATGGCATTCTACAGGGAATACGTGGAAGGGGACAGGATTGCGGAGCTCTGGCTAAGTAATGTGGACCAAAGCGCACGGGGAGCCGGCGCTGTCACAGGAGGGAGCGATGCAGCTCAGAGTGAGCTCTGAGCTTCCCTCCGAATTAAATAGGGTGATGACTCTTGCCAAGGTCACAGGCAGGGAGAGCTTGCTCCACAGCTGGTGGAGGTGCCTGGTATGGTACAGCAAAAGCCCCGCACGCATTGCAAGAGGGAAGCCCATGGCTCACAAACAGCCAGCAGCTCAAACCAACCATCTCCAGACTTCATTAGGAGCAACAGCAGCAACAAAACCCACCCCGTTCTGTGCCAGACGGACATTTTCCTGCCAACAAAGTGCCGCCTGCTGGATCTGCCCCCATGGGGATGTTCAGGAACGAAAAACAAACCCTGGGCAATGGAAAAAAGGCTCTTTCCACTCGAAAACCCTGGAGAAGTGTGCAGCGACAGCTGTCCCAGGCACAGCCCCTCAGCCTCACGCCCTCCAGAGCCAAATCTACCAGGCTTCTGAAGCAGACAAATGTTCAGAGTTGGGGGGGATGATGATGTGAACTTTTAGGGTTTGCAAGGAGGGACTTACCGGTGCTGAGAAGCTGCTCTCGTCTCCCGCAGTTCCCTGGGCTCCCGTATGTCCTCTCCCAGTTAGCCGTGTCCTCCTAGTTAAATCCTGCTGCCATTCTCCGGCGGCTGAGCTCCCTCTGCCTCCCTACACGGCACTTTGCCTGTGAGCCCGATGCCCCAACAACGGACGAGAGAGCCCACCCGGCACCCCAGCCTGGGGGTCCCCGTGCCGACGGCTTCCCTCCGCCTGTTCGTCCCGGTGCCGCTCACCCTGGTTGTCTGAAAGCAGGTGACAGAGGTTTCTTGGCAGAGGAGAGAGGAGGGGAGGGATGTGGAGGCAGTGAGAGGTGGAGCTGGGATTCGGAGCAACAGGTTACTGTATAACTAGGAGCCGGTGGCCCCGATGAGCCGGCTGCGTCACTGCAAGGCGCCAGGGGCAGCTGGGGCATTCACCTGCCCCCGGTGCAGGGGGACCAAAGCCCAGGCGAGGTGCTGCCTAGGAGGGATGTATTAAACTTTGGGTTTCTTTTGCCCAGGAACATTTTGGACCCAAGGGGAGGTTGGAGGCGGTGAGGGGAGGGGGGCAAAGGAGTGCTCAGAGCTGGGTTTTCCATTGCCAGGGAGGGAGGGAGGGGACACGCTGCCCGAGTGAATCGTGGAGGGAACAAGGCGCCTTTTGTGCAGCCCGGTGCTCTCCCCCCCTGCCCCGTGCGGGCTCAGGGGTTGTTTTTCTCCAGCTTTGCTCCTGCCTGTTCCTGCCTGCTCCCTCTGCCGTGATGTCTGTGGCAGGACAAGGCGTCAGGAGGGCACAAAGCTTCCTCTCCAGGCCCCTGAAGTGGTGGGGGGTGAGGAGCATGGCCCCCATCGGGGTACCCCACACTGTAGCACCATGCGCCTTTGGGTTATACAGCCATCAAGCCCTTCACCTTGCCTCAGCTCTGCTGTGAACTGGCAGGAGGTCATGGGGCCTGGCCACGCTGCACAGCTCAGCCCCCTGTGTCAGCCCTCTGCACTGGGCAGAGCTGTGCCAGGCTCATAGCAGGGAGCGGGGAGTGATGCCGAAACCCAGCTCAAGGTGAAGCATCGTTGAGGCACAGGAGGGGAGTAAAGGGCTCGCTGGCCTCAGGCATCAGGCAGAGGTCTTGGTGTCAGTGTGGCACAGCCTGAACAGGGCTGAGATGCTCTATGTTGGGCGACCACTGCCTGCAGCACCCTGTCATTGTCCACGTGTGTGTGCCCATGCACCAGGGAGGAACCACACGTGACCATTGCAGGGAGCATGCCCGTTGTGCGGCAGGACCACGTCATCTCTCTCTCATGGCATCCAGGCTCTCTTCCCGGGGCTGTCAGGAGTGAGACCACTGTTCCCTTTTCACCAGAGAAAGCCGCTCCTCACTGTAGCAGCAGATGTGGGACTTGAGCTTCAGCCCATGCGCTGTGGCCAGTGTTGTTCCTGTGCTCCTGGGGAAGGGTTTCTTTAGAAGCCCTGGTCTCATCAGATCACCTCTCGTTGCTCCTCTCTTGCTCTTCAAAAGCCAGAGGGAAACTTTAAAAGCCGGAAGGCTGCTCCCAATTTCTGTGGCCGGGCTGCAGGGAGGATGTTTGAAGTAGGCATGGGTCCTTGTGCTCCCAGCTCAGCCTGGCAGACCCCGTGCTGGGGGTCTTGAGGGCCCCTGCCCTCCAGAAATGGCCTCTCACATGGGCAGACGTGCTACTTCCAAAGGACACCTAGTTCCCTGTGCCTCGAGATTTAAGGGTTTTTGAAAATGATGGGATCAGCTGCACAATACCAGCCGAATGCCTGGGGCTTATGGACAGGCCCAGGGCAGCATGGGGTCCGTCTGGTTGGCTCTTCCCCTGGAGAAAAGGAGGCTTTAGAGAGCATTTATTAAACTACAGGTGCATCACTGGCCTCCCCACCATCCCCATGGTGTGCGCTGAACCCATGGCACACACACACTGGAGAGACTAGGGAAGAAACAGCCACAGCTCTGTCACTATAGAGAAGGAAATAAGAAACGGCTTCGGCCAGGGGACGCAGGTCTGGAGGGCGCCCGGCTCCCTTAACTCGGCACTTGCTGAGGTCCCTGTGGCTGCAGTTTGCCTGGTTGCTGCTGTGTTATGGGGGTGAGTGCCCTGCTCGCTGCCTGGCCCGTGTCCAGGCATGGAGCCAGGGAACCGCCCGGGTGAGTTATGGCAGGAGGAATGCCGCCGGGGAAGCTGGACAAGCCGGGGAGCGCCAGTTCCCTGCATGACAGTTACGGTTTCGGCAGCTCGGTTTTGACAGCGGAATGACCTCTTCCGCTGTGGGGAACCGTGTACTGATACTCAGTGTGATGCACCCACCCAGCTCCCCATTATCCTCCTTGCTGCGATGTTGGTGGGACCCCTGATGATCGCAAAGCTGCACAGGAGCCACCAACGTGCACTTGTAGCCCAGAAGGCCAACGGTACCCTGGACTGCATCAAAAGTGTGGTCAGCAGATTGGGAGAGGGGATTGTCCCCTCTGCTTGGCTCTGGGGAGACCCCCTGCAGTGCTGCATCCACGTCTGGAGCCCTCAGCACGAGAAGGACAAGGACCCCTTGCAGTGGGTCCAGAGGAGGCCATGAGGATGATCTGTGGGCTGGAGCACCTGTCCTACGAGACAGGCTGAGAAAATTGGGCTGGTTCAGCCTAGAGAAGGGAAGGCTCCAGGGAGACCTCCCAGCCACTTCCAGTCCCTGAAGGACCTACAGGGAAGCCGTGCAGGGCTGTTTGTAAGGGCATGGAGCGATGGGACAAGGAGCGATGGTTTAAACTAGAGCAGGGCAGGGTTAGATGAGACATGAGGAAGATGTTCTTCACTCTGAGGGTGGTGAGACACTGGCACAGGTTGCCCAGAGAGGTGGGGGAGGCCCCGTCCCTGGAGACATTCAGGGTTTGGGTGGATGAAGCTCTGAGCACCCTGGTCTAGTTCAGGGTGTCCCTGCTCACTGCAAGGGTGGGACTGGATGGCTTTGAAGATTCCTGGCAGCCCAACGTGTTGGGATTTATTCTCTGATTCTTGGTGCAGGATACACGGTCAAAACGCAGCCAGCCCTGGGAGGACCAGTGCTGGGAATGGCAGCCACGCCGCTGGGCAGGGGTATCAGTTCAGCAGCAGGGAAATGCCATGGGAACATCCACTGTGCCAGAGTCCAGGGCTGGGCTGGCTTTCCTGGGACACAAACTGGGATTCTGAAAGATTCTGTTGGAGGCACCAGTTAGTATTTTGGGTATGGACTGCTCACTGCTGGCAGCCTGGGCTCCATGTTCATGAGAAGACAGGCACAGTGGGTACCGTGAGGTGCTGTGCTCTGTAGGAAATCTCTGAGTGCGGAGCAGAGGGGGGAGCTTTTCCCTGGGGAAGGGGAGAAAACCACAAGGGAGTTTATTCCATCTTCCCTACAACAACCGATGCTGCTCGAAGCGGGACAGAGGAGTCAGCTGAACAGGAATTACCCCACTGACTTGGTTCCCAGACGTGGAACCTCGGTCTTGCTGCTCTGGCCACAGGTTGAAGCCTTTTGGTGCCGTGCCAAGGACAGCGCTCGCTGGGGAACCAACTGTGCTGCTGCTCTGCACGTTGTTTCTGCCTGCCAAGGAACACAGAGTGAGTCGTGAAGCAGCGCGGCACCATCTCCCAGAGCATCTCCAAGCCTGAAGGCCCAGGAGGCTAACTCACCTCTTGGGATCAGCCTTTTAAATCAGGTTGGTGGCAGACACCCCTGTGATGGCTTCAGAACAAAGACTTCTTCCTCGCAGAGTAAACACCACCCAAACCGAGCTCCTCAAAATATGTGTTCCTCTAGATTTTTAATGTCGTTTCCATCTGACTTGCTCAGCCTGTTTCGGAAGGGCTGGGCCTCATAATTAAAAGCCCCAGCAATCTTATGTCTGGCAAATGTCATCAATGGCTTCACTGTACTGTGGGGACGATTTGGAAAGGAGCTCCTGATTAGAGACACCCTCTGAGCTCAGGTCTCGATTCACTTTGGGTCTTTTTGCCAGCTTGGCATGGAAAGAAGCTGTCATGAAATCAGGGTCACCAGCACCAATGGCAAGTCCCATTCCAAGCCTAGAAATACCCAAGGTGAAGGAGTTGTCTGAAGCTTTCAGACTTCTTCATCCTTCTCAACTCGTAGCAGGGCGGAGGGCAGCATAAGTACTCTACCTTCTGCTCGTCTCTTCAGAAAAATAAACTCAGGGACAATTTTATCTTAAACTGGAAAAGGGAAACAGAGCTGTGCAGCCCCTGTGAGGGTGTGAATCCAGGTTAGTGCCAGCTGGCCCCCAGCACGCACCCCCAGCCCCCCAGCAGCCGTGACCAGGCTGCAAGGCATCAGGAGGTACTCTGAAATGACCTCAAAACTTTAGGTTTATCATCATATGCATGTGTTTACCCCACCACTAGCCATCAGAATGTGCTGTCACTCTCTGCCCAGTCTTGTTTTTTATCGAGCTGATGGTTATAGGGAGTGGAGGATTCACCATGTCTTACACATACACATACCTAACACGCTGGGTTGTAAAGCATGAGGAAGCAGCTGTGCTACTCTGTGTGGCCCAGCACTGTCCCACACTTGTACCGGGCAGGGGGATAGGCAGAAACCTGTCACCAGAACCATTTCTCGGGGGTTGTTCTTTGCACGGGTCAGGCCAGGGATCCCATTTTATGGCGCAGCTTCACAATTGGTTGCAGGGCCGTAGCTGAGGGGGTGCTGATCACAGAATCACAGAACTTGTAGGGGTTGGAAGGGACCTCCAGAGATCATCGAGGCCAAGCCCCTGCCGAAGCAGGGTCCCTAGGACAGGTTGCAAAGGTCGGTGTCCAGATGGGGCTTGAATATCTCCAGAGAAGGAGACTCCACACCCCCCTGGGCAGCTCTGTCACCCTCACCAGGAAGAAGTTCTTCTGCATATTGGTGTGGAACTTCCTGTGCTCCAGCTTGAAGCCATCGCCCCTTGTCCTGTCCCCACAGACCACTGAGAAGAGGCTGGCCATGTCACCCTGTGCCCCACACTTCAGATCTGTTCCTCAGCACAGGAACACCTGCTGCTAGCTTTCCTAGCATCTCCTGAACCTACACCCTGGGCCTGCTGCCTCCTGTTGTGCTGACAGTCTGTGGTTCTCTTGTTCGCAGTGAGCACCATGACAAGGAAGGAAAGTGCAGAGGCTGCAACCGCCAGCTACTGTGTGCAACTCGTCTGCCATGCTGCTGACGGTCAGGTAGGACAAAATGTAATTCCTTTCAAACCTGACAGGTATTCTGGTGCCAGACCTTGGCACAAGGCAGGAAAAAAAGTAACCTGCTGCTCTTTGTCTGCAGACAGAAAGGGGTTTTGCTGGGTACACTGTCGTCATTGGTAGGGTAGACACAGCTCAGTGCGTTTGTCACTCACTCCTCGTGACAAGAATGTGACAAGTACATTCTGCTCTGCCAAGCACATCTGGAAAGGCAATGGGGTGGGTGCTCGACTGGCGCAGATTAAGCACAGAAACATTTGGTGGTTGGGTTTCCTGGGTCTGCAGCACTATTTTCGGTCCCTGGTTAGCGCCAAGGGGATTGGCCTGTGGAAAGCAGCGGTGGGATGGGAAGAGTTTTCCAGTCTCACCCAAGTCTTCCTTTGTGGAGCGTAGCTGCAGCCTAGGATCTGAACGAGATGCTCTGCATTGCAAACACCTCTTAGATCTAATGCATGATTTATTTGAATAAATAAATACAAAAATAGGGAATTTTGAATACAAAACCTGCTTGTACAACTCCCCCACCCAAACCACCCCAGCTTTACATTACCACACACATATTTCTGACACAGTAGAAAGACCTGAATTGCACACGAACCTTCAGTTAAAAGACAACGTGGGGATTTCTGCAGACTCATGGAAATGCTCATGGAAATAAATGTGCTGAACAGAAATCCACTTGGAAACATCCTGTTGAACATTGAAATTGGACAGACGGGTGAGGAATGGTGTGTGTTTATGTCCATCTTAAGGCCATGCTGTTTAACCAAACACACCCTCCCGGTACCGCCTTGGGCCTCTGCGTCAGCAAGAGATGGCTGCCCAAAGCCCACAGCTCAGCTCTCCGGGTATGTGTGAAACTCTATTCAACTCGCTTCCAGCGGGATACATCAGGAACTGCCCTACTAAAGTCAGGGAAATTACCGCTGGGATCTGAAAACCCAAATGAGAGCAGGAGAAACTGTGCCCTCAAACACAGATGTGCAGGTGGCAAGGTAGAAATGAGTCCATACGATGCTGGCCTGATTCATTTCTGTGTCACTTTGCTTGCACGTTGCTGCTCTGCCAGAACTCACATCGTCTCCACAGCATGTAGCTTGATGATGTGCTGGCTACTACACTGTGTTGGGAATCAGTATCTGGTATCCACCCCTGAGGAATACCAGAGTGTTGAGTGCTTCTGCTGACTCCTCTATGGCCTTTGCCACAGACAAGCTAACTGATGACAGAGTATAACACAGCTGTTGAACAGGACACCTGGCCTACCATTCTGGGAGGTCTCTGCCCCTCAAAAACATACTTTGAGCAGCAGAAAGTCTGACAGGATTTTTATAGGCAAAATAATAAAGTATTTGAAATATAAACCCATTCTTTCATAGAAGAAATGTGTTGAAAGCCTGCTGAAAACTGCCAGGGTTCAGCTGACGAAAGCAGCGATAGCTATGACCTTTAGTACTGACTCAAGCCCATATGTCAAGAGAAGAACAGCGTTTATGATGACGTCCGCTTTCAGCACGTAGGTTTGCCACACCAGGAAATACACAGACAGGATCACACTTCCAACCGTGATCGCAAGGCTGAGCCCTAACGGGCCCTCTTCTTCTGTCAGGTTGCCCTTTGAACCTTGGAGGAAACAAAAAGCTGGTATAAATCTTTGATTTCTTCTGACAGTACCCCAAACCCTCAATCTGGAGTTCTCCCATTCAACAGCGGCTCATTGTCACAGCTCAGAGAACACCAAAATCCTGGCTGGAATCAAGGCTCTGTCAGTAAGTGGAAGGACAAACCCAAATACCAACAGAGAAACCTTTCCACGCTGACCAAAGTTAATCTACATCAAGAGCAAACAGCTGGCACTGATTGTCCCAGTGCCTGCCTTTTCTTACATTGGTTACAACCATTTTGATGGCCAAACCTTCCTCCTGTCCCTGTCCTCCCCAGCCCCACCTTTGGCATGACAACTTGGTGACCAGTGCTCACCTCAGAGCATCCACTCTAAAATCTTATGCAATATATGCGTACATGTCTTGTGGAACCAAGCACAGACTTCTTGTTTTGTGTTTTTTTAAGACTTTAGGAAGTTTTAGTGAGCTCTGAAGAGGGGTTAGGGGCCCTTTATGCTGTTCTGTCTTAGTGGAAAGAAGATGCTGAACTGAGGTGTGTCTTCAGGAGGGGAAGGAAAAGGTGCAGGGGCAGCCACACACTGCTTGGGGCTGTCCTTAACGTTACCCATTCCACAAGCCCTGGTATGTGGTGGGGCAGGCAGCTGAAAGGAGCTGTATCCTTTCAGTAAATGGGAATCTCTGGGTTACAACACGTCTGTTCTCACAAGTCATGCCTGTACACAGCATTCCAGCCGCCCCAGTTATATTGCATTATAGATTGTATTTCATACAAGAGCAAATTCTATTTGACCCTCTGGCCAAACCTATTGATCACTCAGATAATATTTAATGCTATAAAAGAACAACAGTCTCCAAACATCTGCCAGTCTGCTAAACTGGCACGTTTTGACACACCATTTCAGAATGATTAATGCTTAAAGCTGAGATCCCCCTGAAATCCATGGGGATAACGTGACGTACCCAAGTACAACCGGAGCACTTCGAGAATGGCCATAATGAAAAGCAAGGTGAGATCAGGAGCCAGAAAGTCATCTGGGTAGCTGAAAACTTGACCTGTAGAGTAACAGGGTGTAAATAAGCCAGGAAAATACAGTGGGATACAGACAAGCCACGACCGCACCGTAAGCACGAGGCCTCCTTCTGTGTTAGAACAGGTGCCACTTACTTTTATAAACAATCATGGCAAGAGTCGCTAAGAAGTAAAAGAGGTAATAAATCCCATTTACATAGAACAGCATCTGTAAGGGGAGAGATGACAGCTGATGGCTATTGTTAAGGGTTTCTCATAGCAACCAGGTGGGATCCGTTCCATAAAATCACCACTTCCCAGCAACCTTGGAGCACACTGTTCTACCTTTTCATACCAACTGGTTTGGCTCTAGCTAGCCTGCTGGTAGGACACAGAGTGTAACCCAAGATTGCAAACACTGGAGTTAGGATAAAAGGTGTCTCAGGTTTGGCTTTGGTTCCTTTTTTAAGTGTTTGGTATGTAGTGGGGTATTTCTCAGCCTAAGGAAATAGTGGAGAGGGGATTGGGCATGTGTATACATTTCCCCAAATGACTTCTATACCATTAGTCAGCCTTAAGCAAGTTGACCGAGGGCAGGCAGACCCCAATACATCAAATTCTGGTGAGTTTTTTGAAAATAGGTGCCTCTGTGAAGCAGAAAGTCTAAAAACTGTGCTCAGCCTTTGTTAGGTGTTTGAGAAAGGCCATGGGCTCAGTTTTGGGATGGAAATTGCTAAGAAACAGCCCTTCTTGAATCGTCTGAGTATCTCCAGGCAGGAACTTCACCCCCGGCATCTTTTAGAGGAGCTGCCCATCCAGCTTCTGATGGGAGCACCCACCCACCTGCCTGCGGTGGATGTAGCCCAGTTCCCAGGGACACTCATTTCATTAAAACAGAACCAGGTTTTTGTGTTTTTCCAGTTGGAAGGAAGGTGGAGCAAAATTACTAAAGAGGTTCTAAGCATGGAAATTGCTGAAGCCAAGGGTGTCTCCTCTTTGGAGGTTAGGTCTTGGCAGGAGTAAAGGCAGAGTGAATTAATATGGGAGAAGAGGAAGTACTACTGAAAGCTGATTTTACTACCTCGCTGGCTGCATCTGTGAGGTGTGCTGCATGGGGCTTGGGCTGGTCGGCCCACATATCCCAGTTTTAGCTTCAGCTTACTAAGGAAATGAGAGTTCTGTCACCATAAAATGTGGGTGCCAGCCCTCAGGCAAGGCTGCGGGGTGGGTTAGAGGGGTTTCTGTGTGAGTGGGAGCCCAAATCAGAGCTAACCCCCAGTGAATGCCGCAGGAAAAGCCTTCCCCTGGAAGAAATGTTTTACCAGCCTTGCTTCGTATGGATGGTACCGATGATGGAAGACTCAAAGGGTAACACAGAAATAGCACAGAGCAGGTTTGTTAGGCAGGGAAATGGGAATGCATTTCAGCCCGTCTCCCTGAAGATTCACGCATGTGGAGGGACGAGAGGTACAAAAAGGATACAACTGATGAAGTTCTTCCTTTCCCTTGAGAAGGAAAAAACAAAGAGAAGAAAATAAGTCTAAATATTTACCAGAAGAGGTGCAGAAGCATTCAAACACCTGAGTTTACGAGAGAGGTCGGGAATGCTTGTTGAATTATTTCAGTTCCCTGGAAGACTTAATCTTTTCTCAGATCATACAGCTCAGGGTCCAAAAATAACTTTTCAGATACATGGATTCTAAAGTAATTTGGGGGAAATCCCTGTTGTGAGAAGTCACTTTCACCAAGGAACCCATCTCTTTCAGAACATAAAGCAGCACACAAGCAGGCGCTACCTGGAACTTGTTGATCCTGTCCTTTGGCAGCAGATGCCATTCATCCCCTCAAACTATGCAGGGACAGGGGAAACATGCAAGGGAAACAGAATGGGCCATTTGGTTTTAAATTGTGAGAAAACATTCAGGTAGAACACGGGGCTCCCCAGTTCCTCCAAATAACATCCTTCCAAACCGGTTCCCTTCAAAAGCAGAGTCACTCTGTGTAAGACCTGAACACGTTCCAATCACCCATAGAAACCATACCAGGGATTTTCTAGAAGTGAAACAATGCATTTTGCTTTCCTCTTTCTTCTGCAAAACCCCAGATAAAGTTCCCTTGCAACGTGATGGCACCGATCACCTGAAGTACCTCTCAAGTAACTCGTTCATGATCTCAGACACTTTCCGTTTCACAGAGAGCAAAACTGTCTGTGAAAGGGAATTTCATCCATCACTTGGAGACATCTCATTATCATCAAACCAGTGGGACATACCATCTTCATCCCTGGGCTTCCTTCCTGAGGTTAACATCCTTGTCACCTAAATAGTTTCATGCAGTTGGGCCCAAAGTAATCCCCACTAACTTTAGGCACCTAATTATGGTCTCCAATTTGGGAAGGCAGTGGAAATAGGCAAGCAATTTTAGAAGGTGATTCATACCGTCTCTGATGTGAATATGATGTGAAATGCCTCCTGGACGTGCTTCATCCCCTCTCCTCTCTGAACAGGGACTACAGGCTCCTAACAGACTCTTCCCTTCACTCAGCTGAGATGCACTTTGATGAATGCTCGCTTTCTTTTTGCGGAATGGGAGCGAGAAGTTTCATTACACATCTTGTTTGGCAGCAACTAATGGCTAAAGATGTGTTTATGTACCTTGGTATAAACCCTCATGACAAAGAAATGCCTTGTGTTGGGACGATGTGCTTGCTTTCTTGCGCAGCAACAAGGAGCTATCTCCATATTGAAGTTATTTTAGCCTGTGGAGCAGGATGCTCATTTAGCACGCCCCAACTACATGCACGGATGGGTTATTATTCCACAAGAAGTGTCCAGATATGGAACTTTTTCTGTTTAATGTACAAGCAACCCCTTGTGAATTCCCTAATGGCAGTTCCCCAACATTAATTTTAAACTTCTTTTTTAATAAAACCCCCTTATTTTCAAGAGGGCACTGACCAGGCTCCTGCATCTGTTCTGGGGACAGGTCTGATAGCTGCTGTTTTTTAGGACATGCTGCCTCCCCTCGAGTGACAGGGGACATGTCACACGGGTTAAACGTTCAAATCCAGTAAGATGCCAGTGGAAGGGGCACTGCAGTTAAGTTGTGATTATGATGCCAGTTGAACGTGTAATTTCATGCGGAACAGCAGGCTGCTATTCCCAACACCCTGAGACTGTCTCACTGCTAGGATTGACTAGAGAGATCCAGAAAGGTATTTGGGAAAAGAGGGGAAAATATGACCTTTGGAAGAAGGGGCAGGTGTCTTGGGACAACTGTAGGAATGTAGTGAGATCTTGTAGGGAGAAAGTCAGAAGGGCTAAAGCTGAACTGGAACTCAGACTGGCCAGTTCTGTAAAAGATAATAAAAAGTCCTTCTCTAGGTATATTAACAGTAAAAGGAGGGTCAAGGAGAATCTCCAGCCCTTACTGGATGCAGAGGGAACACTAGTGACAAGGGATGAGGACAAGGCTGAGGTCCTTAATTCCTTCTTTGCCTCAGTCTTTAACAGTAAAGATGGATATTCCCTGAGTACTCATCCTCAGGAACTGGCTGACAGGGAGGGGAAGAATAACAAAGTTCCCATGGTTCAGGAGGAAATGATTAGCGACCTACTTGGCCAGTTAGATACCCACAAGTCAATGGGGCCAGGTGGGATTCACCCGAGGGTGCTGAGAGAGCTGGCAGATGTGCTTGCCAAACCCCTTTCCATCATCTATCAGCAATCCTGGCAGACTGGGGAAGCTCCACTCGACTGGAGGCTGGCAGATGTTACACCCATATATAAGAAGGGTCGGAAGGAGGATCCGGGGAACTACAGGCCTGTCAGTCTGACCTCAGTCCTGGGGAAGATCATGGAGAGGGTCATCTTGGGAGCTATCATGCAGCACATGCGTGATGGCCAGGGGATCAGGCCTAGCCAACATGGGTTTACAAAAGGTAGATCCTGTCAAACTAACCTGATCACCTTCTATGACAAGGTGAATCGCTTAATGGACGAGGGGAAGGCTGTGGATGTGGTCTACCTGGACTTCAGTAAAGCCTTTGACACGGTTCCTCACAGCATTCTGACTGAGAAACTGACAGCCACTGGCCTGGACAGGTGGACCCTCAGCTGGGTTAAAAACTGGCTGCATGGCCGGGCCCAAAGGGTGGTGGTAAATGGAACAAAATCCAGCTGGAGGCCAGTCACAAGTGGCGTCCCCCAGGGCTCAGTCCTGGGTCCAGTCTTGTTCGAAATCTTTATCAATGACCTTGACGAAGGGATTGAATGCTCCCTCAGTAAGTTTGCAGATGACACTAAACTGGGAGGAAGTGCTGATCTGCCTGAGGGTAGGGAGGCTCTTCAGAGGGATCTGAACAGACTGGACCGATGGGCTGAGACCAACGGGATGAAGTTTAACAAGGCCAAGTGTTGAGTGCTGCACATGGGACATAACAACCCCATGCAGCACTACAGGCTTGGGGGGGGACTGGCTGGAGAGCTGTCAGGCAGAGAAGGACCTGGGGGTGTTGGGTGACTGCAGGCTGAATATGAGTCAGCAGTGTGCCCAGGCAGCCAGGAAGGCCAATGGCATCTTGGCGTGTATCAAAAACAGTGTGGCCAGTAGGTCTAGGGAGGTGATTGTGCCCCTGTACTCGGCATTGGTGAGGCCACACCTCGAGTGCTGTGTCCAGTTCTGGTCTCCTCACTGTAAGAAGGACACTGAGGTCCTCGAGTGCGTCCAGAGAAGGGCATCCAGCCTGGTGAAGGGGCTGGAGGTCAAATCCTATGAGGAGCAGCTTAGGGAGCTGGGGCTGTTTAGCTTGGAGGAGGCTGAGGGGAGACCTTATCACCACCTACAACTACCTGAAGGGAGGTTGTAGAGAGGTGGGTGATGGTCTTTTCAGCCAGGTGACAGGAGATAGGACAAGGGGAAATGGCAAGAAGCTGCACCAGGGCAGGTTTAGATTAGATATTAGAAAAAAATTTTTTACTGAAAGAGTTGCTGGAGCCTGGAACAGGCTGCCCAGGGAGGTGGTAGAGTCACCTTCCCTGGATGTGTCTAAAAAAAGGGTAGATGAGGTACTTAGGGATATGGTTTAGCTTAGCATGGGAATGGTTGGACTTGATGATCTTCCAAGGTCTTTTCCAACCTTGTGATTCTGTGAATCTGTAATGAAGCCTGTGTTGCTGCTGGGGGATTTTTACATTGAATGTGAGCATTCTGGCATGGGACAGGGGTGCAGAAAAGAAGCATAGAATGTATTTTAAAACCCAGAAACATGCAGCAGCAGGAACAGCGTTCTGCTAAGGGGGGGCATTTGCACTACTGAGACCTGGTGCAGTGACTGTCCACTGCATGCAGCTCATTTCTGCCCTGTATGGGCCAGAGGAAAACAAAGCGTAACACCACTTGTTTCCAGCTGAATCAATTCTCAGGTGTAGAAGGGCAACTCCCAGGCAACAAGGTATTTGTACTTGGGAGGAGTACAAACTGTGAGTGTGACCCTTTCCAAGCCGCTCACATTCCCAGCCTGACTCTTTGGGGCACAGCAGCCATCTGTCCGTCCGTGGTGCGGGCTGGAGCCCCTCCACACATACGCACACCCCAACTGTAAGCCCAGCCCGTAACCAAACCCTGCTGTCCTTCCTGGGCTCCAGTTTAGTGTTCCATACAGCAAAAGCTCAGCTACTTATCCAGGCCGCTGCTGACATTAGGAGTGGTGTCAGTGACACTGCGCACACAGTAACTTCAGGCAGGATGTGGTCCCTTCTCTAAAAAGCCCGTTTCCTTTCCTTAAAACGCCAGAACTACCCGAGCAGCGTGCAGCAGCAGCTGCTCACACTGCAACTCTGCCACAGGCCTGTCTTTGGGACTCCAGCAAACGCCAGCTGTGCCAGCCAAAACCAGGCTACTGTGGGGTTAACTTATGCTTATGGGGGACAGAGGGAAATCCTTTGGCTCTCTGGAAAAAGCAGGGGTTAATTATTCTGACGGTGCTAAGAATATCTTCCCGCCTGTGAATTTTGGGGGTTGGACCCGATGATCTCTGGAGGTTCCTTCCAACCCCTACTGTTCTGTGACTCCGTGAATCCGGGCGGGTTGAGGCCTAAGGCAAAGGCTTGAATTTACAAGGGACGTCGCTCGGCCTCATGAAAGCGACTTCCCTGCGGGTAAAGCGACTCCTCAGCCCGCAGAAGCCCCGAGCCCTTCCGGCTGCCGCTGTCGCGATATGGCTGTCGGGCCTATTTCGGGCGCGCTCTCTCGCGTCCCCCCGCCTAAGGCGGCGCAAAGTATAGTTCTAACGCGTCGGGAAACAGCCCCCACCCGCCCCCGTCGCCCTCCGCCCCGCCGGAACGCGGGGTTGTCGGTACGGACGGCGATGCCGCTCACCTCGCCTCACACCGGCCATCTTGGCTCCCCGTCCCACCCCCTCGCCAGTCGTCCAGCGTCCCGGCAGCCTCTGCGTCGCGACCGTTCGTCCGCGGGCACCTGGGTGGAGCTCGCTGCCCTCTCCCCGCCTACCCCCTTCCCCCCTCCCTCCCTCCGCCTTCGGGTGTGATCGGAGCGCTCGGCCCGGTTCGGCGGCTTTCGGACGGATTCGGGCGCTATCCGTTCGGGTTTCTCCGTTCGGGCCGGCGAAGGGGAATTCGGGCGCGATCGGAGAGGACTCGGCACAGCTCGGCTTTCCTCGCGCCCGTCCCAGCCGCCTTCGGGAGCGATCGGAAAAGACTCGAACGAGCTCGGGATTCTTCGACCCTCTGGGCCGGACCGCTCGGGGACTCGGCCCTGTTCGGGCGGGCTCGGCTTCCCCACCCGATCTGTCAGGTATCGCTTCGGGCCGCGCTTCTACGGACTCGGCCGGGCTCGGCTGCGTCCTGCCTCGGGATTGGCCAGCCTACAGGAACCGCGGGCCCCGCTCCCGGGGAGCCATCGCTCGCCTTCGAGGGAGGCCTGGAAAGACTCGGGACACTTCGGGCACCATCGGAAGCCGTTCGGGAGCGCTCGCGCCCGCCCGGGGAACACGTTCGGAAGGGCTCGGGCGAGCTCGGCGCGGCTCGGCGCCCTGCCGAAGAGCGCTCGAGTGACCTCGGAGGACTGGTCTTTCCACCCCCCCCACCCCAACCTTGCGGCCGCCGCCCCCCCGCCGGGCCCTCCTCGGCGGCGTTCGCGGGGGGAGCGGCGGGCGTTCGGGCCAGCTCGCCCGGCTCGGCTCCCCCCGCCCGCCTCGCATGGAGGACGCCGACTCGGCGGCGAAACAGCTAGGTTTAGCGGAGGCGGCGGCAGCGGCGGCCGCAGTGGCGGCGGCTGCGGAAGGACCCGAGCAGCAGCAGCAGCAGCAGCAACCGCCGCAAGCGGCAGCCTCGGAGTCGGAGGCGGAGCCCGAGGAGGAGGAGGAGGAGACGGCGGCGCAAGTGACGGCGGTGACGGTGATGGCGACAGATGCCGAGCACATCGAGATGGGAGCCGAGCCCCTGCCGAGCGCCGACGAGGCCGCCGCCGCCTTCGCAGGTCAGGGCGGGCGGAGTGCGCATGCGCAGCTCCCGTCAGCCCCGGCGGCAGCTCTCTCCGGTCCCCGCCGCTTCGCCTAGGCGGACTCGGCCCTTTCGGCCCCGGCCGCCGCTCGGGCTTGGAGCCGGCAAACTCGGTTGTTGGGCCTCGCGCCCTCTCCCTGCAGCGTTCCCGCCTTTCCGGCGTACTCAGGCGGCCGTTCACCTCAGGGGGTCAGTGAGGGAAGGGCAGCGACCGGCCGCGCTGAGGGGAGTCACGCTCCTGCCCGGCCTGTGCGTCGGAGCAGAACGAGGGAGAGCTGCCTTCGTGGGTCTGAATTTACTCGGACGTGCCCTGAACCATGCAGTTTTGAAGGCAGGCTCCGGTATGCAGAGTCAGAGCCCGTCGCACCTAAATCGGTGTCTCCCTGTCAGCTTCTGCGTTGTTTATTTGCTCTTGCCCCACGTGTGGTACTGAAAACCCTCTGGGTTCGGCCAGGCAGTTAAATAATGCCTATCTATCTATGTAAAGTACAAACACCTAGCAGTAAGCTTCAACAATTCTTAACAGGACCAAGCACGCAGGTAATGGCACACTGGAAGTTAATACATAGCAGGGGGAGATCTCGTTGTGCTCTCGATGGTGGCCAGTCCCACCTCTTCCCTTAAAAAGCATCACAGCTTGGGGTTTTTTTTTCCCATACAGATGCAACATTCAGTCTTCCCTTAGTCCATCACACCCCAACAACTGCCATTACACTCCCAAGGATGTTAAAGCACATTCAACACGAAGCTAAGTAAAAATGGCAATGATTGTGCTTGTAACAACAGGGTTATGAAAAGTAAAACTAACTTTGAATAGGAAGGAAGAAGGAAACAAATTTTTAAAAATACATGTAGCTGTGTTTCAGGCGTTCTGGTTGCAGCAGAATACTAACTTCGCCTCTGTTTGACATTTCAGAAGTCACCACAGTGACAGTAGCCAATGTTGGTGCCTCTGCAGACAATGTTTTCACTACATCTGTGGCAAATGCAGCTTCGATTTCAGGACATGTGTTGGTAAGTCTGTGTCCTTTCATTTGAGGGCCTTAGCAAAGTCCCACATACTTCCTTAGTGTATGCGAAGAGCTTGGTTTGAGTTCATGCAGTAGTAAGGTCAAAGATAGTGTTTTCACTGCAGTATATAGACTTTAAGCCACAAACCCATCACCCGAGGGACATACATGTTTTCCTTTATCACTTGGAGAGGGTTTTTTTTTACCTTACTCCCATACATTCATTGTGTAATGGAAGTGATGATCTGGAACATGTGATCTTTGAATTTGGCTGGCTAAAACCTCAAAAACTAACCTAATAACTGCCATATTGATTGGTGTTTTAGGGTACCTCTGAGAAGATTTTGGGGGTATGACACACTAAAATACGTTCTATTTTAACTCTATCAATTTAAACTGTTTGTTTTTCTGTAGTCCGGGAGAACAGCCCTCCAAATTGGGGACAGCTTGAATACTGAAAAAGCCACTCTCATTGTGGTTCACACAGACGGCAGCATTGTTGAAACCACCGGGTTGAAGGGGCCATCAGCACCTCTCACACCAGGTATAAGGCAATTTGGTTTTGAAGTGTCATTTTCCCATTGGGGTAGCTTTTTTCCACTTTAATTCTGTTTCTAGGATTAAAAAAACACATGCATACTATTACGCAGTTGCCATATGATGATCATTTGTCCCCTCTTCTTGTATTTCTTGGGTGTAGGATACTTACCTTTTTTGGTGTGGGGTTCTTCTTCCCCCCTGTCAGAAATATATTTAATTTGCTTATTCTTGGAAAATCTTGCCCTGCTGCTGGGTTGTCGCATGCCTTCCTACACACACCTCGCCCCCAAAGGCAGATGGATCATTCTTAAGTCGATAATCAATAGATAAGTCTCCTACTTCCGCACGGAGATCTTTTTAAAGGGTCCAGGGGATCCGTCCAAGCTGCTGGCTGATACTTAGGTGCCTGCGTCACTGAGTGCACAGCTGCTTGGCAGTTTCCCTCTGCCCACAAGATGGCATGGCAAACCTGCAGCGGTCTTGGGCACAGTGCAGGCTCAGCCTCTGGGAAGGAGAAGATCCAGCCGGCTGCTCACACCACTCCAGGTTCCATCCTCAGTGTTTGCTGCTGGTTTTTATGGTCATTTGCAGAACGTTCAAGCTGAATTCTTTGTGCTGTGCTGTGTAACGCAGCGTGGCTGTGGAGAGGTGTCAGCTGCTTTGGTTACCCACGTGGCACCGTGTCCCCAGCCGAGCTGAGCGCGTGAAGGGATAGCCAGTGTGCTTTTTGGTCGCTGTCACATTTCTTTTCTTTTTTTTATTCCAAAGGACCGCAATCTCCTCCTACCCCGTTAACGTCTGTCCAAGAAAAAACTGGAACCAAGTATAACTGGGACCCATCAGTGTATGAGAATGAGCTGCCGGTGAGGTGCCGGAACATCAGTGGCATCCTCTATAAAAACAGACTCGGTTCAGGTAACGTAACCACGACCTCCTTGGGTGAGGAAGTGCGACAGCTCCTTCTTTCCTTGGTGCATTCTTTTAATCAGGATACTTTTAAGGGCTGATTGTGGGGAAAAAAAGGACAGTTTCCTCACCAGCCTTGTCCCCTTGGTATTACTGTTCTCTTCTGTTTTGCTCGTTCTTTACAGGCCTTTTAAATTTTTTTCTCAGATCTCTGAAGATACAGGCTGTTGTGCAGTGAGTCTCCCCAGTAATCGGTTGACTCCTCTAAAATCCTTTTTGTCTTAGAAGTAGACCTGTGTTTCTACAAAGCTCTAAAGAATCCCTGCTGGAACAGAAAATAGGTGGCTTGTCTCCTAATGGGAGTCGTTAGCTGCCATAGCCTCTCCTCTTCTCCTTTATCTCTGTGGGAAAGCTGAAGGAGTAGCAGAAGAAATTCAAGTCTAACTGCACAGCCCAGCGCTCGCTTCACGGATACAGAGTTTTTTTCACGCCCAAAACGATTAGAAATTTCAGGAAGGGCTTAGATCTGTGTGTTTATTCAAGAGAAACTTGTTTTTCTTGTGGATGAGTGGAATTTTTTTTCCTAGCTGTGTGAGGCCTTGGTGAGGCCAAAAGTTGAAGCTCTCTAAACACACACAGTCATTGTCAGAGACAAGATACCACATGGGCACGGTTATCCTGGGGTGGTGAGAAGCAGGAGATGGGTGCATGTGGTGATTGCTCTAGCTTGACTGCTGTTTTGTACAGCAGTTTCAGTGTTTGCTTCTTCAGAAAACTGGCAAGAGAATTCTTAACCTTTACTAACGGTTCCTTTCTTCTGCTGTATTTCAGGAGGCCGTGGTAGGTGCATTAAGCAAGGGGACAACTGGTACAGCCCCACTGAATTTGAAGCTATGGCAGGGCGAGCCAGCAGCAAAGACTGGAAGAGGAGCATCCGTTATGCTGGAAGGCCACTGCAGTGCCTTATTCACGTAAGGTTAAATTTGCTTCCTTCTTTCTGCTGGAAGGGGCAGGTAGAGTCTCCTCAGAGTTTGCCCAGCGCTGCAGTCCAAGCTGTGTATGCTGCCTCTGTGGAGTTAAATGCGATGGTGCCGTGGGGCAACTCAGAAGCAACGTTTTGATTTGGTTGAGAGTCAGTGATGTGAGAGGAGTTTTTCTCAGTGTGTTTTCAAATAACGTGACAGAAATCTTGCCTGTACTCAAAAAGGGGTTACAGTTTATGCAGGATGAAGTCCAGCTGTGAGCTGTGTTGCAGAAATTGAGAAGTAACCTCTCACCCATCATACTGTAATTCAATAACCTGGTCTGCTTAATTCTGTTGGCCTGACAGACGTATTCTTCACTTGTACCTTTTACTGAGTGTTGCTTTCGGTCCTTTATTTCCTGCTGTGTCCAGGAGTCTGTTCACAGAGAATTTGGCATCGCTGTTCTGTTGATGGTTGATTTCTACTTGGGCAGAAACTTTATAAAAACTCTCAAATTCACACATCCTTCCCTTTTTGTTTGAAAAATGTTCGTTTTTCCTTTGCTCTCCTCCTGCCCGCCCACCCCGTCACCATGACGTAGGGGACCTGGCCTCTACTGTTACTGTACAGGGTCCCTGGGAGGGAGTGGGTGCATCCCTCTGGGAGCTGCCCTAAATCTTTTAGCAGAATACAGTTGTGCTCTCGGTGGTCTTGGTGACTAACGCTGAACCAGTAATCTCATTTCAGGATGGGATTTTAAATCCTCACGCTGCCTCATGCACTTGTGCTGCCTGCTGCGATGACATGACTCTGGTGAGTTCCAGGTGTTACATCCATTAGTTTAAAAACAATTAATTGGTCAAGCTGCTGCTGGCATTTGTGTTATGGACACTCTGGCTATGAGTGTCCCAGGAATGTTCACATGTGCAGTGGTTGCATCATGCTTTGCCCACACTTCATAGGGGAAGGAGATAGGGAACTGCTACTGCTATCACATAGCAGCCTTGGTGGGACTGGGTAATATTTAATGGTTTGGGGTTTTTTTTCTTTTTCTCTTTTGTCAATAATGTATTTATATAAAATGCCTTTTGGAGGTGTCAAAGCTATTTGTGACTTTGAACTCAAATTTTGCAATTTTTCAGCTGGAAAAAAAAATTTTATAAGGAAGTAATGTAATGCTCTGTTGGATCTGTATTTTCATATTAAAATGCTTGGGTCGGTTGGTTTGGAGTTTGGTTTGTTGGTTGTTGGTTTGTTTCAAAAATTATGTTAAAGTCCTGAAAGCAGAAGTCTTTCACTTGATGTGAAGTAGTGTTTTGCATTTCTTTTCTGCTGGGAACTGGATGAATGCTTGTTTCCTAGTCGTGAAACTAACTGCTTCCTGTCTTCCCCTCACTCTGTCTCTTTTCTTTCACCTAATTGGCAAGCAGTCAATTATTTGCCCCATTCTGCTCCTTAAGTAATAGTGGGAAGTGGAAGAAGCTGAATCTGTGCCTCTTCACCTGGAGGGAGCTTTTTTTCCACAGAGATTTTGTGGTTTGTAAACGTAGGAGGTTTTTTGGTCAGTTGTTGCAAACTACCCTCCTTCCATGGCAGTACGTGCTGCTTGACCTCAGCTGCATCTGGAAGGCTGAGATTAAACCCAAAGTGCCCAAAGAGGTGCCTCAGCTAACACCTTTTCCTCTCTTCTTTTCCTTTTGCCTAGAGTGGCCCTGTACGACTCTTTGTGCCATATAAACGGCGGAAAAAAGAAAACGAAATGCCTGCAACTCCAGTGAAGAAGGACTGCCCCAAAAACATCACTCTCCTTCCTGCCACAGCTGCTACTACATGTAGGTTCTTTGGTAAAAACTTGCTTCCCTGTTGTTTTTTGATGAAAAATTGCCACAGTAGATAGTTTATGTCTATCAGTGGCCTCATGGAGTTGGCCAACTGAGAAAAATGTCCCTTTTTTTTTTTTCCCCGTTTCCTTTTCATTTGATTGTTCTGTTGGATCAGTGACATCCGCTCATTTCATTTCCTGCTTTGTAGAAACTCACACAGTGTTGCCACGTCAGGACTGCAGGTTGAGTAGGAAAAAATGCAACTCTGGACCTCCTGGAGACTTTAAGCACTGTAACATCCTTTTGCAAGGAGCAGTAGGTTTTGTATTTTGTTCTGAGCCAGGTCTGGACTCTGTTTCCCCACACCCACCCTGCCACTCCCAGCCTGACAGTGAAGGGGCAGTTGTGGTGTCCCGGCTCTGGTGGGTTGGTGGGGTTCAGGTTCCTCACAAGTGACAACTGAGAGATCTTATCTTGTGATGTTAGGTGGAAGGGAAGGGTGACCCTCGTCTGGTCTGCGGGAAATCCCCGTTCCATCCCCTGAGCTTTGGTTTTTTTGTCCTTTGAAGCTGATGGGGGCTATGGAGTAAGATCTGTGCTGTTTCTTGAAATACATTGAAAAGTAGGCTCTAAGCAGCTGGAATGAAATCCACCACCTGAAAGTTGTTAATGAGAGAGGCAGGAGGTGATGCTTTCATCTGCAAATTCCTCTCTAACATTCCGGACATGCTTTGTTACTTACTGTTTGTGATTGTCAAACCATCTGTGTGAGAACAGAAATTAATTTGCAAGCTCACCCAGCTCACACGTTCCTGGTCACATTCATGGGTCCTCCAGCTCTCATCACACGAGCATCATTGGACAGTAACATTACAAAGTGAATCGAGGAGGAAGCAACAGAAAGCCAAAAAAGACCAGCCAAAAGTAAGATTAGATTGCCGGCAACAACAGGAAGAGAAAATACGCGAGGAATCTATAGGGTTGCTTTGTTCATTGTCTATTTTAATCCCCTGGGTAGGTTTAGTCTATATTGGTGTGTTACTGGGAGGTGTGGTGAGGTTGCACGTTTGCTCATGCTGGGGTTGGGAGAGAGGATTGCTTGTTCTGGTAGTAGCTGCATATTTCACCAGGCATGAATCTGTGTCCTCGTGTCTGAAAGGGGACTTACTGGTTGCAAAAAGTTCTCTCTGGCTCAGTAACGTGCCGCAGAACCAGCCCCTTCCCCATGAATGGCACCAGACCTATCAATCTTGTTTAAAAAGGGTTTTAAATGCTTGGGAGCCACTCAGGTATACTCATCCAGAAAGATTTTGTGACTTGTTTCTTGAGTTGGCCAAGCACATGAGATCACTCCGTGAGAACTGACAGCTAAAACTATCCAGCTAACTAAACTGTTGTAGAATTAGCTCTAATCCACAGCAATTTTATGTTGCTTTAAGTGGTAAGATCCACAACTTGCTAAAGTTGTAATAAATTAGGATCAGCCAGAAGCTGGTGGGTTTTGTGGCCCCACCAGGTCTTGCTGCTAGGTGTTAAGTTTTCGTTCCTACCTTAATGGAAAAGGTGCGGATCTGGGAGGAGGCAGTATGTGGTGGGTGAACATTCCAGCCTTGTGCACCCAGAGAAGAGAGAGAGGCCTGTGGGAGGCCAGCAGAGCCTTCAGAAGCCAGACAGGGCTTTTATTCTCCTTTTCAACTGTATTGGCCGTAGGCCTGATCCAGACTTGGGTGTCTCAGGCTGTTTACTGATCTGTGAGTTCTTGG
The DNA here is from genome assembly GCA_020800305.1 of Porphyrio hochstetteri. NCBI lineage: Eukaryota > Metazoa > Chordata > Aves > Gruiformes > Rallidae > Porphyrio > Porphyrio hochstetteri. Next base: position 33,479,427 of record CM036908.1, read on the forward strand.
GATGATCCAGAACACAGACACCAACAGCTAAACCACCGAGGCCGCCGCACTGAGTGTTAATTATGAAAGTACTTCTAATATTTCCAGTCACCGTGACTCCTTCTGGACAGATCACTACCTCCGGTGCGCTGACATTCGACCGGGCATCAACAGTGGAAGCCACAGCGATCATCTCGGAAAGTCCTTCCCAGGGCGATGTTTTCACTGGAGCCGCGGGTAAGGGTTCAAGTGTATCTGCTAGACAACCAGAGATGGAGAAGGAGAGGGGGGAAAGAAAAGGTTTGGATGCCCACTGCTATAGGAAGAAGCATTTTGAATGCTGCGTGAAGGATTTATTTCACAGAAGCTTAGAGAGAGACTGTATGTAACCCACTGTCCTTCCTTTGAAATGATTTCAGCGGCTTGAAATCCTACAGTTGCACAGACAAAGTTAGAAGTTTTGTCCAGATGTTGCAGCTGCTGATTTACACTTCTGATTTCTAGGGCTTTATGGTCAACACTTGTTTTATCTCACTTCTCCTTCACCCTAAGATACTAAAAAAAACCAACTCCCAACTATCTGACTGCTAAAACTAAGTGAAAAATGCTGAATAAATGCTGAAAAATGCTGAAGTGAATCAAGCAAAAATATAAATGCATGACATGTATTTCAGTTCTTTCAGTTTGATTCATACCCAGGGTTGTGAGCTCTGCTGAGGGTACTGTCCTGCTCGAAGAACTGTGGTTGAAGTACTGTGATTGCTGTAAATACAGAGGTGTGTGGGAGGGAACCAGGCTTTAGAAGTGGAAGCTGAGAAGGGTGAGATCAGTGTAAGGTTTCCTGGCTTGCTGTGCAAGACCGTGCTGCTGTTTCTCATTTGCAGCCCTTGGAATTATCATCGACTGTAGGAACTTGTATAGAATGCTGCAGAAATACTGGTGAAAGGAGAGTGAGAAATGCCTGACAGTTGTGTTACACAGCGGTCCGTAACAGCCTTGTTCCTCTGCAGTTCAGGATACCAGTGTCCAGCAGCCTTGCCGTGTCAGTCACCCAGAACCTCACTACCCAAGTTACCAGGACAACTGTCAGATTTCCCCTTTCCCTGAAGCTGCGCTGCCAACCTCTCATCCCAAAATCGGTATGTTTTACATCTGTCATGCGAGGCACAATGCTTACGTTTACTCTCTAATGTTCTTTCTCAGCAAAGGTAAAGATTGAGGCAGAAAAATAATCTTGGCTGTGTTTTGCTTACAAGTTTTGCGGTTATTAAGATTTGGATGAGTAGATTTTCCACTCTCTGGAAAGTTTTTCGCTCCGTTATTGAGAACTTTGATTTGCTGGTTTCTATCAGAGGTGGTGGTTGTGATCCTGCATCCCACATCTTCTTGCAGTCCCCTGCCTTTCCTCAGGCTTTTCCTTCAAGGCTTTTATCACCACTTGGTCACTGTGGCTAAACATTTCTTTAGTGTTTGATCCAAAGAGACAGTCCCCTTGAAAATTTCATCACAGAAGCCTTTCTAAAATGTCTTACACTTCTTATGAATCCACTGATAAGTGCTGGAGGGAGTTCCGGGCAGGATTGGTGTGCTGCTCTCATGTCTGATGTCAGTTTTCATCCCTTAACGCAGACAGTTGTGTGGAATGATAGGTGCTGGTTCTCAAGTGCCAGTGAGGGCATCCCCTGCTGCGGTCACATAGCCTGTGGTGAAGGGAGAAAAGACAAAAGAGACAAGCCAGTATGAAAAATGACAAATGGAAACAGCCATTAGTGTCTGATAGGATGTGTTAAACTGATTATCGAATAGCTCTTCAAGTGTCATTATATTCTGTAGACTTAACAACCTTTCATTTGTAGAGCTGGCTGATAAATTAAGGGAACTACTGTGCCATTTGTTCCTGTACCAACAGACTGGAAGTGCTGGAGAAACTGGAATTGTGAACTTGGTGTGTTGTTCTTGCTATATGTGTTTTTTTATCGAGCCTGGACGAGAGACAGAGCAGCGCGCAGAGGGCAATCTGCCACTGCCTGGCCAGTGGATCGGGCAGTGTACAGGCCTCTTACTTCTCTAACGTACGTAACTTGTGAAGTTACTCCAATACTGATCTCCTGACACAGAGGAGCTGAAAGACAGGCAGGGCTTGATCCCAGTTACTGTTCTCTCAGACATCAAGGGAAGAACATGTAAGCACGGTGTATTCTTTGGGCAGTCTGAAGGCTTCTCTTTCTTAAAAGCCTGTGTTCTCCCCTCTGTGTGACTTTTTATTTACTTACCCAGAGCCGCACAGTGCGTTCCTGCTCTGTCCAGAGTGAAGTCTGGTTGGTGGTTTTAAGTCTTAGTCAGATCTTGATGTTACTGATTAAACATTGATTTTTTTTTTTCTTTTCATCAGTGAATACTTTCTCTGGACTGATACATCTATGCCAAAAGGAGGAATCGGAAGTAATTGCTGTTAGATAAGTTATCAAATGCCACATGGGGATAAATATTATGCTAGAAATGTAGCAGTGGGAAAGGCTCTTCTGCAAACAGCTACTGATAAAAGACCGGTTTATCTCTTACTCATATCTAAGTGCAAATAGTTCTACACCAGTCATGTGCAAATTGATGGAAATTACCAGTTTAATTAAGGGCTGTTGAAGCATAAAATGTGGGTTTACCTGCATGGTGAAAGGTTGCACGTCTAACATGCAGTGACCTGTGGGTACCACAGTTTTTGAGACTTGTTCTCTCTACAAACCTGTGCTGGATTCTTTCAGGTTTTGCAGCTGGCCTGAAAAACAACCAGGTATGCCTTGAAAAGAGTTAAAGTGTTTGTTAATACACTGAAATTAGTTGCTGTCTTGGATGATACTGAGTGGTTGTTGCGGTCCTGCAAGGAGCCTTGTGTGTCTGCAGACACCTTACTAAGGAGAGATTGGGTCTGAGCAGAACTGCTGGGACTGCAGCCTGGTACACGAAGGTGTGTTGGCTGTTGCTGTTCAGAACAGTAATTACAGTTGCATTTTTTCAGGACAGTATTTAGATCTGAGGTTTAAGTACCATGTGAATTGTTACAAGGTTTTTTTCCTGAATGGAGCATGCAGTCTCCTGCATCCCATCTTTCAGTGAGGGAGGCGTGAGGCTCATTTCTGCCTTTCTTTTTGGAGCCACCTTAAGACAGTGTGCCAATATCTGCCATGCCATCCAAAATGGATTGCAATCGGAGATGGGTAATAAAATAAATGAGAATAAAGTGCCTTTCAGACATTTCAGCCTCTGCCTTTTGTTAAGAGCTTCCTGTTGAGTAAATTTATTAACTCTAGTTTCAAGGACACTTACGTGTCCTTCTGTCTGCAGGACACCCCCTTGTAGTGCTGGAGATGCCTAGGGATGTTGTCTGTGCGTTACCTTCTATAGCACTGGCAGCAGCATGAGAGCTGGAAGACAAGCTGCTTGGCAGAGGGGCTGGAGGTGTTAGAGGTAATGCTCTAGAAGGAAAGCAGAAACTGGCAGGATGTGAACAGGATTTAAGTGGTCCAGCCCTTCTGAAGTTGCATTCCTGGCAGTGTCCAATGCTTCTCTGAGGGCAGTAGCATCTCTCGGTTGGAGCGGTCCCACGTTTATCATGGGAATGTGTTACTGTTTAAAGTGAAGGAAGCTCATTGGCTTTTGGAACTTGGAATACTAGCAGCTCACCTATTAGTAGATTTTGGGGTAATAAGACTGCTCAGCCCCAAAGTTGGTGGTGCCGCCCTTTTTTCCAGTAAATTTAGTAGGAATGTAGAGGTTGGCAGCTGTTGGTAGATGGGAATGTCTTGTGCTTCATTTTATGGTAGATGGCAAGTACTTAAGGTTAGAGCTAAATTTTTGAAAAGTAAAGCCAGATAACATTTGTTACTGGAAACGTTGCCTGAAGTGAGCTCACACTGTGTGTTGTTGGGATCCCGGATCTAGATTTAATTTCCTCACCCTGTGATCTCCCAGTGTTGCAAGCCCAGTGATGTGAAAAGTAGATGTTTTAGTGATAGAGTGACTGCTGGGTTCTTAAAACGTTAGCAAAGGTAAGGCTGAGACAGACGGTGGCTTTCCAGGACTTTGTCTAACATGGGGAATACTGAAGAGCCCCGATCACTGAGGGGGTTGGAGGCAAGTTCAAGGGAAGGCAAGGATTAGGTCACCATGGTGGGAGTTTAGTTACAGTCTTGTGGCTCCCTACAAACCGCTGTTACTACTAAAGTTATGGTTAGGATATGAGGAAATAAAGGCTGCCACAGCTCAGTAATTGATTGTTTTGTTTGTTGGTTTTTAATTCTTTTAATACCCCTTGGAGTACCTTTAGAAGCATTGCTGGGCTTCTGGGCTTCTGTATGTCATGTCACACCTACAGTGTTCTAGTTTTTATACAAGAGTGAAGAGCTGTAGTTCAGATCCGGGAAGAAAGAGTCGTAGACAAGAAATGTCTGTCTTAAAAACTACCCAACACAGTAGATGTGAAGCAAACATCAGGAGATGTTAGTGTCTGAAGCTAAACTTCCAGCTGGGTTGTCCACTCACCTTTGGGCTCAGGCAAGGAGAGGTTTCAGAGCTGCAAGGAGTGCTGCTGTTCAGAATCCCTAGATATATGAAACAGGCACAATTAGAAACAGTGTGAACACCTGTTACTAAAATCAGTGGCCTTTCAGTGTGAGATGTGCAGTTTCATCCCTATGGCTTGTTTTATGAGTAGGGTGCAGGATGAAGGAGTCCAAAGAGATGACAATCGTTGAGGGTTTTTTGTCAAAGGGCTTCCCGACTGGTGGTTTTGGAATGTTTGTAATGCATGGAATTTGAGGTGATGATAACTGTCTTGTTTTTAATCTAGTCTCGGGCCAGAGTTATGGGCCAGATCAGAATTTGGGGAGTGCAGGGGAGTGTCGTGGGGGTTTGGTGACCTGAGAATTGACATGTGTATAGTGACATCATAAGATTGCAGGCAACTTGGCATTTTGGGTCACTGAAGGACTAATTATAAACTTAGTTACTGATAGGTAAGGGAAACATTAGGTGGAACATCATGATGGTAGTGCCAGAAGAGTCTCTGGGAATGCTGCTTTCACTGGCTAATTGTGCCTGTCCGTGGCACTGCTAGGAGGTGTTAATACCTTCCTGGAGTAAATAGGGTCAGGAGTATGTGTTCTTCTGGCATAAGGGCTTGAGAGCACCCCAAGGCTTGTTCTGCACAGACGATTCTGTGCAGTGTAGCACACAGAAGGCAAAAATTTCACTGGACTGGATATTTTTGCAGACTGTACTTTTTTTAAAAAAGCAAAACCCAAAAAGACCCCACCCCCCACTTCATCGAAATGAAACGCCCTAATTCTGTGCATTTTCTTTTTCTTTATTTACATCCAGTGTTAACCTCACTCCCTGCACTGGCAGTGCCCCCCACGACCCCCACCAAAGCCATTTCCCCTTCAGTGGTGAATGGGCTGGAGGTGACGGAGCAGCGAAGCTGGCTGTACTTGGAAGAGATGGTCAATTCATTGCTGAACACTGCCCAGCAGCTGAAGACTCTCATTGAACAGGCCAAGCAGGCCAGCTCCTCTTTCCGCGAGGCTGCTGTCACACAAGCGAAAATCCAAGCTGATGTAGAGAGGAAAGAGGTAAGTATGCCAGAGGAGGTGAGGGGACTCAGCCATGGGCATCGTTTTGGCTGTGTCCTGAACAGAGTGGTACCTCACTGGTTGTCACTACCCCTAACAGCAGGGACCCTTAGAAATTGTTTCTTAGTGTCTTGAGAGCGGTGTTACCAAGAGAAATCAGAGTTATTTGTCTATTGGGGAAAGGAATAGAGTGCTCTGGGATTGTGAGAGCTATGGGTAGCCAAGCAGCGATACAAACTGTTTGGTGTTACGAGCCTTGAGCTCTCCCATCAGCCATTCTTAAATTTATGAGATGTGGACACTAAACCCTGGTACTGGAAAGATGGCGAGTGTTCAGCTGAGCGGTAGCTGCTTTCTTTCTGTCAGGTGAGTGGGGCTCTCAGAGAGACTGTCAATGGCCCAAAGAAGCAGGAGATGAAAAGACCAGTGAGCTGTAGAGCTCATGGGGAAGATAAGCAGTAAAACTGAGAGGTGTCTTGCTGAGCATTGTGCAGGCAAAGCTGATCTTGCACGAGTCCTTTGGTAAGACTGCAAGGCTGGTCAGCATTCCCGAAGTATTGACCCTTCTCTCCTCTGTAAGGGATTATCTGGAAGGACTGCCCTGTTCTCCCTGCTTTACTTTTCTTTAACTGATGCATGGTAGGGACCCCGCATTATTCTTAACGCCAGCTCATGCATGCACCCCGAATCTGGCTCCATGCTCTGCTGAATGTGTTCCACCCCTCTCACAGATCCACAGCTGCTGGTGTGGACTTGAGGGAGAGAGGTGGGGAGCAGTGTACTGTGAAACCGCTGTCGTTGTCGATAGCCAATGAACTCCCTTCCTGTACACCACTCTCCCTGCTGTTGCCATCGGCATTATTGCTAACGTCAGCTTTCCACTGAATTCATAGGCATGAGTGTGCAGCAAGAGGCCTTGAAGAAATGTGTGTGGGAAGACTTTGCTGAGAGCTGAGAACCCCTATGACAGTCCTTGCAGCGTCTTTGATATTCTTTGCCACGTTGTCTCTGCTAAACTGTTCTGTATGCTGCGTCCTTGATGTGCAGGTGTGTGATAGTTGAGAGTCATAATTCTTCCCTGCCTTGCCACCTGTGGGCCATCTGCTGCTAGAAAGATGTGTAGAGTGTGGGATACTGAGAAATCGGAAGCTTTGACACAGTTTAGAGATGAACATCTGACTGTTTAACTTCACTCTCTGCTCTTTTTCCAGTTTACATGCTGTCTTCCCTTCTGTTTATCCTTACAGTGGTTTCTGGAACGGTTGTTCAGAGTCCATTCCTCTTACCTTCTGATCCAAATCCAGCCCACTTCAGTGTACTTCTAGTTTCTTCTTGCCCCAGGAATGGGAGTTGAAATCACTCCTGTATATCAATTAAAGTGCTGACTTCACAAGGGAAGGATGAACATGTATTTGTTTCCAGAAGCAGCCCCTTTCCCAGTAACTACTGACTGCTCAGTTATACAACTTGTATATCTTACCTTTCTCACCGTGTAACAGGTACCTCAGCAGTTCTGTATTTTGCTAAAAACACTTGCTCACGGTGGTACTTTTTAAAATACCCAAATAACAAATCTCAAGTTTGTGGCTGTGTGCTAGCTCCTGGAACCATCTGGGCGATACTGCGAGTAGCTATTTCTGAATTGCTTCTAGTCGATTCCCTATTTGGAAGAAGCTCTGGGTTTCTGGATACAGGGTTGGCATTGGAAGCAATTGCAATAAATGTCATATAATTGGCTGTCTGCTTTTGTGTCAGTCAAAGGGGCTTTTACAATTGCATTACTGTTTCCCTGAATTGTCACTCAGCTTTCTCTTTCCCACCCTAAGTATGTGTGTGGTCAGACTGCTTTTAGTGACAGTTAAGATAGGTGAGAGTGCCGTGGTCAGTGTTGAGTTTTGCCAGTCCCATTTCATATAAAGGAAATAGGTGTTTCATCACCACTGTGTGTTCGTTCTACTGAACAGACTCCCAAGGCTAACAGGCGGGGTGGGGGGACCTTCTCACTGCCTGGGGTGGGGGGGACCCTCACTGCCTCCTCCGTGTGCATGAGCCGAGATGGCAAGCGCAGCAGCATGGGGCAAGCCACCAGCCCGCAGGATTTCTGTGCAGCGGTATGTTCCTAGGAAAAGATTGTGCCATTGTATTGGAGCTGCAGAGTAAAGGCTGTACAGCAGATTAAATTATAATAGAATTGTAGACTCAGCTCTTCCTGGAAGAGTGACTTAATACATAGCAGGATTAAAGAAATCTGTTAGGAGCAGGCTGATTCCCAACTGGATGCACATGCTTCATTGCCATGGCTGTAACTAATCCTTGTCTTTAGTTTTCACGTTCCTCCAGTTCACTGTTCCAGCTCTTGGGGATGTTGAGTTGAAATGCTTTTGATCTTGTAAGTGTCCGTGTCCCTGACCATATTGCCCTATCACCCGTGCTGAACAGGGGGATGGCTCCTTCCTTCTGTCAGGAGAGCACAATGGAGCGTGTGGGACAGCGCTGGCTTTGCCCTTCAGAGGGAATCGTGAATGGCCCCAAGTTTAAACAGAGTAGAAAAGTGGCGAGAACTGCACACGCACAGGAAAGCTTACTTGTGTGCTAGTTGTGTTTCAGTCTTCCTAGAGAGCAGTAAATTAACCAGGAAGGATTTTTAATTACAGCTTATACACCTTGTTGTACATTGCAATTCACGCGACATTGGGTTTTGCTTATACTTAGTATTTAATGAGCTTTGGAGTTCATTTAATATCACAAATGATCTGTTCTGCTCCTAAAGAGCAGCATTTTGGTAAACTTAGCTTTAAATACTAGAGGTTTTCCTCTGTACTGAGCAGTGGTGAGTGCTTGTGGGACTTGCAGAGCTCTGAACTGTGAAAACCAGGCTTTTGCTCCAAGTTTCCTTTGAGCAGGGAAGGCATTTGTGCTGTCTGTACACCTACGTTCTTATCTGTGAAGTCAGACTGGGGACATCGCTCTTTCATCCTGGTCACACTTGCTAATGATATTATCCAGGACTCTTCAAAGAGTCTCAGGAATACATCATTCCCCTCGTTTATATAATTTTCAAGGTGAAAATGCCACATCGGAGAGGAATTATGGCAGGAAGGGGATCTGCTAAATGTAGCAAGTGAAGAAACCATTAAAAAAAAAAAAAACCTAACTTGAAGCATAAATTAGAAGTATCTACAGTCACGTTTCTTCCTTAAGATGGCATGTCCAATCTGAACTTTGCAGGATTGGATCCCTAGGTGCAGTTCCAAACACACGGTGATATCTAGAGTCCTTAAAACCATCAGGAGGGGTGAAGTGTTGAGTGTTTAGGCACTGGGCTGTACAGCTGTGGAGCTTTAAGTACAGAAAAAGGCAGTTGTCTTCCACTCTTCTCTCATGCCTGGCAAGGTGTACTCCTCCCTGCTCCCAGTTACAGCCATATAATGCCCTGTGCAGGGGAATGGCGATGTCCTTGGCTGTTCCAAAGAGGCTGTAGGTCAGATTCCAAGCCCTGGAGCTGCCACCTTCACCACCAGAGCTCTTCTTGCACATCGTTTTGTAATTCAGAACTCCTCGCGTGCTCTCTGTTGCGATCTTTGTCCTTTTTTGGTAAATGTAAAGATCTTTGTTTGCTGGGCAAGCTTCAAGACCGAGGATCTCTTCCAAATTTTGTTTCCATCTTCTCCACAAGTTCTTTAGATGCCCCGGGTTAGTCCTTAGCCTCTCTGGAGTAAGGGTAACACTCCTTGTGTAGCAGTTTGCAACGTGACAAGATCTCGGGGTAAAAGGCAGTGTAAAAAAGAGTTAACCTTCCAAGTCCTAGAAATAAGGGCAATTTGTAAACCCCAAATCTACAGGTCCAGCATTTATAATAATAATAACTCTTTTGCACTCATTCTTTTGAGACAAAATTGTTCGAGAGTCTAAGAGAGTGGTTAAAAACACCTTTTGTGTTGCATACGCTGTCTGCAGTATCTCATGTGCCAGCTGATGACAAGAACTCCTTAACGAACAAGCGCAGCCCTCACGGAGTTAGTTCCAGGCACGGAACCGTTCAAGAAATGGTGATGGCCAGGAGCCTTGCACTCTGCTTGTGTGAACAGGTGCCGTGCAGCTGGTGCTCAGCCTGCCTGTGGCTTTTCGGTGCCGGATACACCAAATACAAGTTACATTTTTGTTATCCCTGAAGCCTTGGGGAATGACATTCTGAAGGAAAAGCAAACTAAACCCTCCAGCTCAGCACTGATGATAACTTCTAAAATGCATCATGCTTATTGCACAAACATACCAAAATATTTGTAAGCTTTTCCTGAATTGCTGCGTTTTGCGCAGGATTATTATATGCAACTGCTCTGGCAGTGCTTGATGCAGCTGTGAAGGGGAGACTTCTTCAGGGTGGTTATTAATTATCTTGTGACTGAGTGTATCTGATCTTCAGTTCTGCTCTGAGTGTTGGGGTGAGGGGCTTTAGGGTTATTTTGGTTTAGGGAAAAACATTTAGGAAGCGAGTGAGTGGGGCACCAAAGGCTCAGTGACTCGTATGAGAGATGTATGACTGCTTGTGGGACTTGCCCAAGAGGAACGGGTTAAAGGCAGTACTTTACAGAGGTCTGCGTGCTTTGGCAATGTAATTTTTTTGAGTGTGCATTAAGCCATAATTTATATCTGCTAAACTTTAAAGAGGGGGAGAATACATGAATTCACCAAATCCTGTGCCAGAAGACGTTGCTGGAAGATAACAAAGTTACTCAGGAAATGTGTCAAACAGTTTTTCTTTATAAAATTAAAGAATCAGTTTCGAAAACTGACAAGTGTTTTAATTTAAATAGCTGCCTTTGTGTAATGCAGTGATGCTTTTGGAGCCCAGCCCATTTGATAACAAGGTGGAAGATTAAATCAGCTAACAGCTGGACCATCTGAATTCTTTTTTAGAAAGATTAAAACAGTTCAGGGCTAGAGAGTATGAAATTAACCTAAAAAGGGTAGGGCATTCAAGAAATGTCTCTCTAGTAAGCAAATAATGTTTGTGTCCTCCAATGAAGCAGTGAAAACAGTGGAGAATTGGAGGTTAGGGGGTTTCTGAGAGAGCTGGATGTGTCTGGCTTTATCCTCCCTCTTATTCCACCTTTCCCTTCTCCAGCCTTGCTGAGTGACTCGGACTCTTCACACCAGAGGACTCGCTGTGCAGATAGATACAAAAGAGGCAGAAGGGGGTTAAATGTGTGGTTTCCATCAGCAGGTTTCAGGGGCTGATAACAGAGGCAGAGGAGCTGCTGTGGCTCAGACCGGGACAGAGGTGGCTGGGCTTCCTCTTGATCTCTTTCTCATCGATGATCTCCCTGAGAAACAGATTTAGCCACACATGGTGGTGGGAAGGGTTTGAATTCTGGAGTGGCAGCAGTTTTGCAGCACTGAAATTTGGCTTGTTCAGCCCTGGCACTGTCCCTGCACAGGCTGGGGTTATATAGTGTGCAGGGGTTTTCAGGCTGGATTGAAACGCCAGCTGACTGCAAGCTTTTGTATCATGTTTCTGCTTTCTTCACTAAAAAGAAGTTAAGAAACAATTGCAGAGCTTTCCTAGGCCACTATCTGACATTTAAAGGAGTACCTTAAAATCAGAGTATGGTCCTCATCTGCTCCTGCAGCGAGCCAAGCAGGGTGAGGAGTCCCTCTGGGAAATCCTGGGGTGTGCCTACGGAGTCCTGTTCCTTACCAGATCCTGCAGCCGAGCAGAGAGGGTCCCAGCTGGGGTGCCAAACTGATGCCTCGGAAAGCCAGAATCAAAACTCACCAGCCTTGGTGACTATGAAGCAGGTATCCTGTATTGCAGCGCTGGGCACACAGGGGATCGCTCCTCCAACTGTGTGCCCCGATTAAAGCCAAATTTCTCATATTTATACAGATTAACTATACATATTCATTATAATGTCTAAGAAAAGGCAGGGTTATGCTAATTATTTCAGGAAGTCACTTACATTAACTCCTCCTAGATAGAGCATGCTCAGTGACACTCAGGGGGTCTTCCGGTGGTCTTCAGGGATGAAGGCTGAACATCTTTCTCTCTCTCAGCGCATGCTCTTTACGGTTTCCTCCACAGTTATCAAAACACATTCCTGAGCTCAAAACACATTCCTACACAAACTAGTTAGGAATGCCTTTTAACTGAAAACAAGATATACTCTGTCTCTTAATTGGTTGTTGGTCTCATTCTTTATGATTCCCCTATCTTCACTAGCCTCAAAGCTAAGTTTTGTAGCTGCTTTCACGAAACAGCTCACACAGTTACAGCACAGCCATATTCTACTAAAATCCAAACCAAATATATTCTTAAAATACACAAAGTTATATTAATTGTCTCAAGCTGCATCTACATCAATCTATTCAGCATTATTGTATTTCACTGAATCATCTCTTTTTCATCGATGATCTCCCTGGGAAACGGATTAAGCCACACATGGTGGTGGGAAGGGTTTGAATTTTTGGAGTGGCGGCAGTTTTGCAGCACTGAAATTTGGCTTGTTCAGCCCTGGCACTGTCCCTGCACAGGCTGGGGTTATATAGTGTGCAGGGGTTTTCAGGCTGGGTTGAAATGCCAGCTCACTGCAAGCTTTTGTATCGTATTTCTGCTTTCTTCACTAAAAAGAAGTTAAGAAACAATTGCAGAGCTTTCCTAGGCCACTACTCTCTGACATGGGTCATTTGTCTTTCAGTCAACACTGGAAAACTCATTTTAACCTTTCCCGAAGAATCCAGTTTCCTGCCAGCCCAGGTCTCTGCCTGTGTGCAGGGTGGCAGAGGCTGTGGCACAAGGCCAAGGGTCCCAGCTTCTCCACAGCTGGCACTCACCACCATTAATAATTATCTCAGGGATCAACGTCATTTTCTTCCCGAGTCAGAGCAGGGTTGATTTCTTGCGCCAGAGGCCACGTCTCGAGCTCGCCCCTGTACTATTCTCTGTCTTCACCAGAATGCTTACAGCTTGGATGCAGTTTTGGCTTTCAAAATAGGAATTTGGAAGTTTCCATAGACGTGCTGCACGCTTCGCCAGCATAGCACTGGGAGCACTGGGGAGGCAGTGCGTGTGTCCCCTCTTGGTAATTCGCCTGTTGGTCAGATAATGGCAGAACCCAGTCACACCCCTTGCAGTGGTTTCCCTGCCACCTCCTTCATCTCCTGGGAGTTTTTAAATTTAAATTTGTATCACGGTGATACAAAGGGTTTTGAAGGTTGTGATTTTACAGGAGAATAAATACTGTGATGTCAGGTCGTAGAGACACTTGTAAATTAAGCCTTTAATCTCCTTATGTGTTGGGTCATAGTCACTCACAGATAAACCTTTGCCTGAAGGTGAGGGTTCACCTTTTTTTCTTAATTTTTAACTGTTCCAAATAAATTTAAATCAGGGTTAGGACGTCATCAGGTCAGGATCTGTTTTGAGTTCGTTTGTTTTGGGACTCCTGTTGCAGCAGTGCTGGCTGCTGAGTGTGGCAGGGGAATAGGTGGAGCAGCACCTGGTTGGACTTGAGCTGGTTTGGCGTAGATCTGCAACACACCCGAAGTGTGCTTTAAAACTCACCTCCAGAGGGCTGCTTAATTCAGAACCTGTTTGAAAAGCCTTTTATGCTGCTGTGAAAGGGGGGAATAATGGCTATGGTTGGTGCTGTTTCTAAAGTCTTGGGTGTGTGAATTTTGTCTGGGTTTTTTTCCCTCTAATCCATCCCCCCAGACCCCTTTTGCCTGTTAGGGGTTAGGATCACTGGACTTGGCCCAGGAAGATGGCACTCAGCCCTGTTGCCTGGGTGTTTTCTTCCTGTTCCCCTAACTTCTTAGGTATAGGTGTTGTAAGAAAGGATGCTTGGCTGGTTGGAGTAGGCATAGTGGGGTCGGAGTTAATGCTGTTCTGGCACTTTGTCACCTCAGGCCGTTTCCTCACAGGCTTCACTGTCTCCAAGTAAGATCATCGTGTCCCTCTCCTGGAAGAGAGGAGCAAGGTTCCCCTCTGTCCTCTTGCAACTGCAGTTTTGGGCTTCAGAGAAGCAAGTTCAGTGTCAGCGCCCTTCGTACAGAGCACCCTGTTCAACCTCTCATGTCATGCCCTGGCTGTGAAATGACACGTCTGGTGTATTTCTCCTTGCAGCAATATCAGAACCAGCTGTTTCAACAAACAGAAGATGTGGATGGGAAAACAGAAATCATCATCAAGGTAAGCTGGGGATCTCTCATATTTTATGAGGAGGCTTTTTGTTCTTGTTCCATTTAAAGACCTGGAGATTTGTCATTGCTACAGAGGCCATGTATTCTGTGTCTGGCCTTGCTCCAGGCAGAGATCTGAGCTTTGCCTAGCAGGACTAATGCCCCTTTCCCAAGCCTTCCAGGTTTTCACCATCCTTTCTCATCATCCCCTCTGAGTAGTGGTATTGTAGCTCTGAAGGATGGCTGTCACTGAGGTGTGGTAGGAAGGAAATTCTTCCTCCTTGTCCTGTGAGCTGCTTTGGAGCACTGCATGATTCCTTCTGGCTTTCAGGATGGGAGCATGAGTTGTGATAGTTCAGGACCCCTGATTTAACCCTTACAGTGTTACTCAGTAGTCTTTCTAAGATCTCTAGGTACAAGTGCACACACTGTTGTTCTTTTCAACATTTTCCAACACCGCACAGGCTATGAACAGCCTCAACCAGGTATCCTTTCGCACAGACTTTGCAAGTCCCAAAGAGCCGCTTTCAGCCCCTTTTTGGTGGCCCAAACCCCCAACTGTACCTCCAGAATACAAATATAGCTCAGTCACATTGACTGTTCGTTGTAGGTATGGTGTAAGATGTGAGCAGATGGTGTGATGAGCTCGGTGTGAATCGGGGTGCTGATTGTTAGATGGGTTGTGCTCAAAAGAAAGAAGGAGCTGCTGGAGCTAAAGACGCCTGTGTCAGTGGCACTTTCACAGCCAAGAAACACTTCCTGTCACAGCCTTGCACTGCTGCTCTGACGTGCTAATGATTTGCCAGTAATTTAATGAGCTGGAATGCTCTGTGAAGTGCTTATTTTTATGCTCGCTGATATTTCCACCTAAATATACAGGTTATGCTAATTGATGTCACTGATACAAGATTAAAGCGATAGACACAAAAACATTCTTTAAAAAACAGGTGTGATTTTTCATCCAGGTGTCCTCTCTCAACTTACTTCTAGGTTTATGTCCTAGCTCTTGTTACAGCCTTCTTCATTTTACTCCTTTGCCTTCTGGTTCCCTGTTGGGTCACTGCTTATGTAGCTGTGCTGCTGACTGGGAAAGGAACAAGCCTGCTCAGCCCATGGGGGCACATACTTTTCCCCTCAAAAATCAGGGGAGGATTAAATCAAAGGATCCTGTCTTCATTCCTACTCCTGTTGTCCTTTCTTAGACCCTCTCTCAAGCATACTCAGGATTAGAAACCAAACAAATCCACCAACCAAATCTGCCTTTAAAACTTTAAAGGTGAAGTTTTATGCCACTGTTTGACTTGGTTAGGACTGGCTCCTGCTGAAGCCCACAGTAACCTGGCTGTGATTGGTAAGATACACGACCTACATGGAGGAAGGCACTTCTCTGCTATTGTGGATGGATTTCCATGACCTCACCCATGGTTTTGAGGGGCTTCTTGCCCACCAGAAAGGAACATGGTGGTGCGCTTTGTTTTCCAAAGTGATCCCTTGCTAACGTGGTGAGGAGAGTGGGTCTCTGAAGGCATGTCCCAAAGCCACAGGGCCTGTTTGATTTGTGTGGAGGATGTGTTGGGAAACAGGGGCTTTACTACTGCTCCCACATGACGTCCTGTTACGCTGTGTTACCCTTATGTACAACAACAGGTGACCTCCCTGCTGTTGCTCTCTCTGATGCGGTCGCTTTGCCGTCCATTTTCACAGCAGTCCTGTGTCAACTGCGGCCGTGAGGCGACGAACGAGTGCACGGGCTGCCACAAAGTCAACTACTGCTCCACGTTCTGCCAGCGGAAGGTACAGGCTTGTTTGTGAGTCTGGAGAGGGCTGAATGACACCTCTGCCCGCTGCCTGACGGATGTAAGGGGCTGCAGAACCTGCTGTGTCACACAGGCAGCTAGAGCATGAGCCTTGTGCGGGTTGGCAGCCCCAGCATCCCAAACCCACCCTGCAGGGATGGGGAGGGGCTGCAGGTCGCAGGTTGGGCTTAGGATCAGCATGGTAGGGAGGATCCCAAGATTTGTACACTCCTTCTCAAAGGTGAGCTAAAAGTCACAGTAACACCAGAAATGAGGGCACGGACAAGCTATGCTCTTGCTGTGTCACTGAGGGCACAGTTCTCTTATTCTTTACATTATTTGTGATGCTGCAGCTGATTCAGTGGGATGAGCCATAAGATTTTGAACATGGGAGGTGGAAACAAGTATGAAGTACAGTGAAGGAAGTTGCCGTCTTCACTTTTCGCCCAGATTCCTTCCAAGGCCTGTTAGCACGCTGCTGTAGAGGGAAGGAGAACTTCACTTAGCCAGGCTACACCTCTGCAGGCTGCCCAAGTGCAGTGGCTGGGTGTGTTGAGTAGCTGAAGAATTTTGACTGTCTCCTTTTGCCTGTAACAAAACGTAACAGTGGCCAGGTTCCCTGCCTGCATTGCAGAAAGATAAAAAAACCAAAGAAGGGACAAATGCCTCTTGCAGAGCACCTAGACAGTGTGCATCTCATGGGCAGCACGCCACCCTGTTCTCCTCAAACCAAAGTGCTGTGGGAAGTGGCACCGAGTAGTCACCTTTTGTTGTCCTCATAGACAGCTTGTCACTTCCCAGGGGACATCTGCCCATGCTGTACCTGCTGCTCTGCACTGTAACAGGGTGGGAGAGCCTGTAGTTCTTCTCTATGCCTCGTTCCAGGAGATCCCCCTGTAGCTGTGAGTTTTGATGTGGGACCTGGGTGTTGAACAAGTGGGAGGGGTGTTGTGTTAGTTCACACTGTAAGTTAAAGTGAGTGAATCCCAGGAGGAATTGTACTCCTCTCCTTGGCCGAACTCAGCCCCTGGTATGGCGCTGTCTCTTGGGAGTGCTAGCTGGCAGCGAGCTCTCTTTCAGGAGAGAGTTTAGCAAAGGTTTCCACAGCCTCGCTGACACTGATGCCCTGTGTTGGTTTTGGGTTGAGAAGCCAGCATTCTGCTTAGTTTGTGTCTGCCCCTAATAGTGACCTAGCATGCCGTTCCTTCCCTGTCCACCGTTAGTTGTCTTTGGCCACACAGTGGAGACATGCTGCTTCTTGAGTAGGGCTGGTTGGGGCCTGGTGCTGCACCCTTTCCAAGGGCGTGATCCCTTCATGGCCTTCCCATCTGCTCTCCCTTCACAGGACTGGAAGGACCACCAGCACATCTGCGGCCAGTCAGCCACAGTGACGGTGCAAGCCGACGAGGTGCATGTCACGGACAGTGTCATGGAGAAGGTCACCGTCTGAGCACATCTACCTCTTGAACCGTTCATGAGCAAGCGCGGTGTGGCCGGCTGGATCGGCAGCCCGGTGTGAACGGTCTGTCCTTTGCAAACCACGCTCCAATCACTAGCAAACTCATTTTTGAAAGACGTTTTGATACTGTGACTGTGACAGCATTTTCCTACTCCCCGATCCTCTCCCCAAACCGTGAATAATACAGAGACTGTGAAAACCTCATCTGGAAGAAACCAACCCCATCTGACTGCAGCCTAGCAGCTGGGAGCCACCTTTGGCTTAAGTAACCTTTGACTTAGTCAGACTGGAGCCTCCACCATGTGGATTACAGCAATCTCATCATCTCTCTTGAGATGGATCTAAAGCAGGTGCTGCAAAGAGATGTGCCAGTGTTTCCTTCTCCCTGTGCCTCCCTACCTCTTGTTTGAAAAGAAGAAATGTTTCATTTGGTTTATTTAATTGCCTTGAAAAAGTTCTTAGTTGGCCATCAGAAGGACTTTTGGTTTGTTGGGGTTTTTTTCTCCCGTGTTTTCCCTCTATGCTGGGCAAATTTGGAACACGTTGGAGGTTCTGCACTTGAATATAAATGAAAGATAAGATGTTGTTAAATAAAATACAGTGAAAGCATGAGTGTGCCCGGCAGTACTGTTTAATTCCCACGGCAGCACTGGAATGTTCTGGTCAATGCAGAGAGGGGCTGAGTTGCCGCAGCTACACCACAGCTGGGATGACACACGTGTCTTCACTCTCTATCTAGGTAGTGGCTGGCTGGGCCGTGGTTTGGGGGATGCATGGTCTCACCCTGCAGCATGCCTCAGCTGTAGCTACCCAGCCAAAAATCAGACCTGATCAAACCCAAAGGGAGAGCATATTACTAGTGTGCTGTCCTGGCATTGCCATTTAGTAGCTGCTAATCAAAGAAGCAGTAAAACTATTTACTTCATTGATTGCAACAAAATTATTTACTTATGTACTGCTTTAATAATTTAAGCTAATCAGATGTCTTTATTCATGTTGGAAGAGGAATGCCCCAAGCTGGAAGAGTCTCATTGGACACACACACCTCTGTGGTGTTTTTTTTTAGCCTCAGGCTTAAAAACTGTGAGGGGTTAGTTGTCTGTCTGGTTAATCACTCTGATTTAGGGTGGGATGAGGAGGATTACTGCTCTGCTTGTACTCCTAGAGGGGTCATCTCTCAATCCCAGCATTGTTTGTGTGTCCAAAGGAAAAGATTCTGCCCAGAGTTGCAGGAAGGTAAATAGAGAGAAAACATGATGGAAAATACTGAAGTCTTGCAGTAGCAGTTTCCGAAGGGTCCATTCCTTCTTCCATGCATCTCAAGGGTCTTGTCTTTCACTGCTGGTGTCACAAGGAGATGGACCCTGGTTTTTCATCTCCCACAGCATTTGTTGCACTGCTGAGCTCTCTCAGAGCACCCATCGGTAGGACTTCTCTGTGGCAGCGGCGGCTGAGAGGCAGTAGCCAGGCCCTTTCCATGGAGGGTGGGTAGTGGCTCCATGGCAGCTTTCCGGCTCTTAACTGGAAGGTTAAGGCAGCGAAGGCTGGCTCTGAAGTGGTACCTTTGGAGTGCTAACGCAGCGCTTGTGGTGTCACATGTAGCTTTCAGCTGGAGAATCATCATTTCTGTTGCTTCACCCCTTTGGCTCACCTCATGTTCTCCACAGAGAGACGTCCCTGGATGGTGCCGCTGGTTCAGGAAGCAGAGCTCTGTGCGGATTCAAGGACAAGCCCAGCTGCGAGAAGGGGGGAGCTAAGACACCAGGTACTGGAGCTCATAGGGTCTCCTGCTCTTGTAGGTGAGCGGGTGGCAACATTAACACAGAGCGAGTCCCCCAGTGAGCGGCCTCACCATGTAGTTCATGGCTGAGTATAGCTGAGCCCTGGCTACTGGTTGAATTTTGGCTTTACCAGGTCTTGCAAAGGGGGAAAGAAAATGGGAAGAGAGTAGGATAACATTCCTGGATGAAGAAATGGCGGGTGTGACTCATTGCAATTAAAGCTCTCTGGGAGCTTCACATCAGAGCCCCGTCCCTGGGGCAGCTGCGCCCCAACCCCGTGGCAAACCATGAATCCTCCAAAGTGCAATCACCATGGGAACCGATCGCGTTTATCTGTCAGTGATAAACTGAGCCAGCAGTTGTTATTCTCAGTCAGGGAAAAGCTTCAGACCTCCCTGTGGTATTTGTCTTTCCTCTTGTTCCTGAGCAAACAAACCCCCTGTGGGAAGCAGCCCTATGCAAAGCCATCACCCCAAGGCTTCCTGTTCCGTGCAGTAATCATTTCCTTCCCTCCTGAGCACAGGAGTAGCTGCTCCCTCTGGCTGCCCCTGGTGTCGCTGCCCTGGGGTTTACCCAAAGATAAGATAGGATTTCTATCCTGCAGGCTGGAAATGATTCCTGGCAGGTACTGGATGGCTTCATAAGGAATTCTGGAGAAGTAGACCCTAACATCGTCATGCCTTCGGGTGGGTAAATCTGTAGTTACTACCAGGTGGCCGCATGCACTGCCCACAGCGGGTAGGACTGGACACCTATCTGTGCAATGTGCTAGAGAGCCTGCTTTAGCAGGGGGGTTAGACCTGATGATCTCTCGAGGTCCCTTCCAACCCCTATGATTCTGTGATGCTGTGAATACTGGACAGGGACATTTTGTTTGGGGATTTTGGTAGGACCTTAATGTTCCCTTCGCAAACATGAGTAAAATTAGGCTTTGGATTGAAACTAGATAAGGGGGGGGGGGGGACGACAGGGACAAGCCAGGTGGAAAAAAGCCTGGGTGTGGTGGTCAGGTTACTGAGGGATGGTGTGCTGGCAATGACCTCTGGTCAGCCACCCTAGTTAACCAGGGGGATAGTGTGCTAATTCAGAGTAGAGATGTCACTACTACTGATGGGCTAGGTAACTTAACCAGCTGTCACTTGGGAAGCAAGGCTTCCCAAAGGAGCATAACAAGATCAATAACCAGCTGAAGTGCATCTACACCAATGCATGCAGCATGGGTAACAAACAAGAGGAATTAGAAGTCCTTGGAACTATAGGAAATTATGATGTGATTGCCATCACAGAAACGTGGTGGGATAATTCACATGACTGGAGTGCTGCAATTGCTGGTTATAAACTATACAGGCGTGACGGGCTGGGTAGGAGAGGAGCTGGGGTAGCCCTGTATGTCAGAGAATGCATTGACAGCCTGGAGCTGGAGTATGATGAAGACAGGGTTGAGTGTCTCTGGGTAAAAATCAGAGGTGCACAAAATCAGTGAGATATAGTGATGGGAGTCTGCTATAGACCACCTGACCAGGAGGAGGAAGCTGATGAGTTGTTTTTTAAACAACTGGGTGAAGTCTCGCAATCACCAGCCCTTGTCCTTACTGGGGACTTCAACTTGCCGGATGTCTCCTGGAGGTACAATACAGCAGGGAGGAAACAGTCTAGCAGGTTCCTGGGGGGTTTGGAAGACAACTTCCTGACCCAGCTGGTGAATGAACCCACCAGGGAAGGTGCCCTGCTGGACTTGGTTGTTAACAGAGAAAGCCTAGTGGGGGATGTGAAGGTTGGAGGATGCCTGTGACATAGTGATCATGAGCTGATAGAATTCTTAGTACTGGGAGAAGTAAGGAAGGGAGAGAGCAGAACAAGCACCTTAGACTTCCCTAGGGCTGACTTTGGACTGTTCAGAAAGCTGCTTGATAAGATTCCATGGGAGGCAGCCCTTGAGGGCAAAGGAGCCCAAGAGGGTTGGTTGCTCCTCAAGAAGGAAATCTTGGTGGCACAAGAACAGGCTGTCCCAGTCTGTCAGAAGAGGAGTCGGCGAGCAAGGAAGCCAGCTTGGCTGAGTAGACAGATCCAGGCAGATATTTGGGAAAAGAGGGAAAAATATGACCTTTGGAAGAAGGGGCAGGCAGGTGTCTTGGGATGATTATAGGAATGTAGTGAGATCCTGTAGGGAGAAGGTCAGAAGGGCTAAAGCTGAACTGGAACTCAGACTGGCCAGTTCTGTAAAAGATAATAAAAAGACATTCTCTAGGTATATTAACAGTAAAAGGAGGGTCAAGGAGAATCTCCAGCCCTTATTGGATGCTAATGGCACATTACTGACAAGGGACGAGGACAAGGCTGAGGTCCTTAATTCCTTCTTTGCCTCAGTCTTTAACAGTAAAGATGGATATTCCCTGAGTACTCATCCTCAGGAACTGGCTGACAGGGAGGGGAAGAATAACAAAGTTCCCATGGTTCAGGAGGAAATGATTAGCGACCTACTTGGCCAGTTAGATACCCACAAGTCAATGGGGCCAGATGGGATTCACCCGAGGGTGCTGAGAGAGCTGGCAGATGTGCTTGCCAAACCCCTTTCCATCATCTATCAGCAATCCTGGCAGACTGGGGAAGTTCCAGTCGACTGGAGGCTGGCAGATGTTACACCCATATATAAGAAGGGTCGGAAGGAGGATCCAGGGAACTACAGGCCTGTCAGTCTGACCTCAGTCCCGGGGAAGATCATGGAGAGGGTCATCTTGGGAGCTATCATGCAGCACATGCGTGATGGCCAGGGGATCAGGCCTAGCCAACATGGGTTTACAAAAGGTAGATCCTGTCAAACTAACCTGATCACCTTCTATGACAAGGTGAATCGCTTAATGGATGAGGGGAAGGCTGTGGATGTGGTCTACCTGGACTTCAGTAAAGCCTTTGACACGGTTCCTCACAGCATTCTGACTGAGAAACTGGTTGCCGCTGGCCTGGACAGGTGGACCCTCAGCTGGGTTAAAAACTGGCTGGATGGCCGAGCCCAAAGGGTGGTGGTGAATGGAACAAAATCCAGCTGGAGGCCAGTCACGAGTGGCGTCCCCCAGGGCTCAGTCCTGGGTCCAGTCTTGTTCAACATCTTTATCAATGACCTTGATGAAGGGATTGAATGCTTCCTCAGTAAGTTTGCAGATGACACTAAACTAGGAGGAAGTGCTGATCTGCCTGAGGATATGGAGGCTCTTCAGAGGGATCTGAATAGACTGGACTGATGGGCTGAGACCAACGGGATGAAGTTTAACAAGGCCAAGTGTAGAGTGCTGCACATGGGACAGAACAACCCATGCATCCCTACAGGCTTGGGGAAGACTGGCTGGAGAGCTGTCAGGCAGAGAAGGACCTGGGGGTGTTGGGTGACTGCAGGCTGAATATGAGCCAGCAGTGTGCCCAGGCAGTCAGGAAGGCCAATGGCATCTTGGCGTGTATCAAAAACAGTGTGGCCAGTAGGTCTAGGGAAGTGATTGTGCCCCTGTACTCGGCATTGGTGAGGCCACACCTCGAGTACTGTGTCCAGTTCTGGGCTCCTCACCACAAGAAGGACATTGAGGTCCTGGAGCGAGTCCAGAGAAGGGCAACCAGGCTGGTGAAGGGGCTGGAGGCCAAATCCTATGAGGAGCAGCTGAGGGAGCTGGGGCTGTTTAGCTTGGAGAAGAGGAGGCTGAGGGGAGACCTTATCACCACCTACAACTACCTGAAGGGAGGTTGTAGAGAGGTAGGTGATGGTCTCTTCAGCCAGGTGACAGGTGACAGGCTGCCCAGGGAGGGGGTTGAGTTACCTTCCCTGGATGTGTCTAAAAAAAGGGTAGATGAGGTACTTAGGGATATGGTTTAGCTTAGGATGGGAATGGTTGGACTTGATGATCTTCCAAGGTCTTTTCCAACCTTATGATTCTGTGAAAATTATCAAGGGTAGGGGGAGAGGGGGTTGCACAGGTTGATACACCCTGATATGGCATGTGAACATCTGGGAAATGAGCTTAAGAACCCTTTTTCCCCCCCAGACTCCCGTCCGTGTTACCTCACAGCCCCAAGAATGCCACCCCAGCAGCCAGAAGAGGCTTGCAGCCAGCTGAAAGCAGCTCAAGGAGCATGTGGGGACCTGCTCCAGGATGGCCAAGCTTGTGAGTAGAACAATGAAAAACCCACCCCAACAATTTATGATCCTCATCAGTCTTGGCCAGGCTAACGCTCTTCCCAGAGCCACTCCTGAACCACAGTGGGCCGAAGAGGGGTGAGTTACTGGGATGGATTACGGTGTTTGCCCTTTCCTGCAACACTGGGGACTGATTTGCTGGGGTGAAGGAGGCAGCCTGGCTCCGAGAGCAGTTCTGGGAGACTGGCTGCATCCTAGCCTGCTTCATCAGGGCTCGATCGTGCTCCGCACTCCCAGCTTGTTTCTTCCTTAAGGATTAAACTCTGTGGGACTGGTGGAGATAGGCAACTGCCAGGCTAGGCTGCGGCAAGGGAGGGCTGTGCCTCAGCCACCTACTTCAGCAACACTTCTCCCCACAGAGTGGGGAGGATTCCACCTCCCAGGGCTGAGAGCGGGGAATTTATCCATGACTCTCAGGGCCAGAGCAGCCACAGAGCTCTCCTGCCTCCCCAGCTCATGGTGGGAATGAGGGGTGTTTGACTTTGATTAGTAACAGCTAAGAGAAGCCCTGACCAGACCAAGCACCTAAATCCAAAGCAGGAGCTGTTCTGAGAACCATCCCTGCTGTCTTGCAATGTGTCTTGCCACTTACATCAAGCACCAAGTGTTAAAATCGTGGCTACACCTCAAGTTTCCAGTGAGGAGAACACCCAAGCTGTATCCACCAGTACTCACCTGTGACTCTGTTACAGAGAGCTGGGAACCAGCAGCTTTCAGCTGCCATCTTCTCCTTCCCTCCTCCCCAACAAAGACAGCAGACCGTAGGCAGAAATAGAGCTTTAATGAACTATATATATATATATATATATATATATATATATATATATATATAAAAAAAGGTAAAAATAGCCCAGCCATTCCTTCTCCCCGCCAGTTCCAGTGGGCTCAGCAGAAGAGACGCAAGACTTTGCGGAAGAAGTTCCTGAACTCCGCGTTGAAAACAGTATAGATGATGGGGTTGAGAGCACTGTTGACGTAACCCAGCCAAGTGACAGTGCTGGTGACTTGAGTGGGAATGGTGCAGGACTTGCAGAGCGCCCTGGTAATGTGAACCACAAAAAAAGGTGTCCAGCAGAAGAGGAAAGCACCTGCCAGAAGGACATTAAAGAGGGAAAGTGATGTGAATGTTAAAAAGGGGTTTAAGTTAACAAATGCAGCCTGGGCCAAACAGGAACAGAGCCAGCTCAGGGTGCCTTGGGAAAAAGCAGCGGATGTGCTGACATGTTGAGCTGGGCTTATGCCCCAGCAAAAGATTTAGGGCATCTTTCTCATCCTAAACATCAAGGAAAAGTCTAAGTTATGTATCGTTTTGGATTCTCATTTACGACATTGGGAGTCACAGGTTTACCCTGAAGACAAGGTTGGCTCATAAATGCTGCACAAAGGTTCTTTCCCAGGGTGTTGCTGGCACTGCTCTGCCCCAAAGGGCTTTTGCTGGGTAAACATCCTCTCATGAGACATGGATCTTAAGCCCCAACCCGGCTGTGCCACAGGAACAAGGTGAGGGCGGCTATCGAAATGAGCCTGCAAGTGATGGAGAAGGACCAAAGCCATGGCACTGGGCAGGTGGAACAAGAGGAAGGTGGCTTTTATCCCACCCCACCTCCTCCAGCAAGAAGCAAGCATGGCTGTCAGTGTGCTGCCACGCATCACGCCCACTGCAGAGGAGTCGGCAAAGCATGTGTTCGCTTTGCAGGGTTCAGACCAGTCCTGCAGACTGGACCCTGCCCTAATACCCCACTGCCGCCCCTTCCCCGGCCACCCCCGGCTGCTACTCACCGACAACGACAGGCAGCACCCGCATGGCCTTCCGCTCCCGGCCGTTGATCTTCGCCCGCTTCCGACTGTGTCCTGGGTGCGGGTACTTGAGGTGTGGGTAGGAGACAGTCTGGATCCCATTGTTCATCCCATAGTCCCCAGGGTGGTCAGAGCGGATGTAAGGGTTGCACTCCTCTGGCTCCAGGCCGGTCTGCTCTCTCTCGAAAGTTGAGGGGTGATACAGCTTCCTGTTGGCCCCGCAGATGCTGCCCCTTAGCTTGGCTTTCCTAGCTTCTTCCCAACGCTTGAGTCCTTGGAACATGGCGCAGTAGAGCACCAGCATGACGGGGCAAGGGATGAAGAAGGAGCAGATGGAGGAGTACACAATGTAGTTGTCATCCTCCAGCTGACACAAGCTGGGGTCCCGGTTTGGGACATTGTTGAGGCCAAATATGACTGGGGATGCTACAGCGAAGGCAAATATCCAGGTGGTGGATATAAGGATCAACTGCCGCAGGTCGATTTGTCGCCGATTGTAGTTTAGTGGGATTGAAACAGCTATAAACCTGTCAATACAGGCCCCAGGTGAGTCAGTCCCAGTATGGCAGTGTCACCACTGGTAACATCATAGAAACAGACTGGTTTGGGCTGGAAGGGACCTCGAAGCCCATCTAGTTCCAACCTTCTTGTACTGTGGACACCAGATCTGGACTCCAAGGGAGTCTGAGAAGCAAGTGGTGCCACAGTTGCTCACCACTGTCTTGTGTCCCCTGTGCCCCCCCCCTTAATTTCCTCACATAGCCAAGGCTGGGTACAGCCAGCGTCCCCCTCAGAGAGCACCCAAAGCGACAGCGTTGGTCTGTCACACAGCCATGCTTCACCTTGGCCCCCACAAGTGTATCGATGGACACAAAGCTGGGGCAGAACAGTAGGGCAGGACACTGTCCTTATGGGACAGCAGGATCCAGCCTCCCTGCGTGGAACCCTTGCAAGGGCATGTGAGGAAGCAGCTCGATGGCAGGACACAGCACACCCACCTCTGGCGTGAGGAGGAGGAGGAGGAGTAAGACACTTACCGATCCACGCTGATCGCACAGAGATTGAAGATGGAGGCTGTGCACAGCATGACGTCCATGGTCATCAGGGCATCGCACAGCACTGTGCTGAGTGACCACACGCCTCCCTGGAACTGAGAAGATCCCCAGGGTCAGCGGATGCCAGGTCCCACTAAAGATGTCTTTTTTAAAAGCACACTGAACACCACCAGACCTGGCCACCTCAGCCACTCAGACTTCCCTCCAAACCAGCGGTCTGAAGCGGAGCGATCCTGTGCATGGCATGGTACTCCCCTTCCCACAAAGCAGTGGCACCAGGGAGCCAGCTCACAGCTTCAGGGGTCTTACCTGGCCGGAGAACCGATCCCACAGACCCTCAGCACTGCCAAGTCCTGCTGGGCGTGGGGCAGCTCACTGCCTCAGGCTAGTGCAGGGTGACAGCCAGTGGGCTCAGAACCCCCAAACTCAAGCTCACCACCCCAAAGTCTCCCCAGAAACACAGGGCTGAGCTCTCCCAGCACAGCATCACTAGCCACCGGGCGCTGGGGAAGCAGGGGCAGGCTCTTCAGCAACTGGCAGAGCACAAAAGCTTGACATTCATGTTTCATGTCCGCCCCCCTGCTTGCCGAGGCCGCAAATAGTTTGTGTGTTACACAACTGTTTCGTGCTGCACACTAAGCTCAAGGCCAGTCTGTTGAGGTGAGCTTTGGGCTAATCAGATAAAATCTCTTGTTTGCTCTCTCCACAATTGCAGGCACCCGGGGCACAGTAGAAGTGCTGCCAGCAAGACGTCGTGACCAGATGTGTGTCATTGGTCCAAATTACTGGAAGGTGTTGACTCTCACTGTACAAAAGGTATCTGCTAAAAATCTGCACCACTGCATCCCAAATAATCCTCGGGGGAAGCTGGGGCGGGATGGGGGGGAGAACCCCAAACCCACAGCAAAGCCAGAAAAAGCCCAAAGGTTTTGGGGCAGTGTGTCCATACCAGCTTGTGGAACAGGAATGTCTGCTCAGCAGCGCACTGTGAACCCGGCTGTTGGGAAATGGGAATGGAAGGAAAAGCTCAAAGGGCACAGAGATAAGTCAGGATTCATTAAAGCCTTTCTTCAGCACAGGGCACCACGCACTGGTCCAGACCCTCCTGCATCTGAAGCTGATGCACTGACCGTCAGCTTCATGTCCCCTCGCCAGCACAGCTGCCTCGGGGACCAGACCGTGAGCAGCACTTCCCGAAAAATTCCCACTTTAGTACAAGAGAGGGTCATCCCTTTTTTTTGTCCCTGACGTAAAAGAGGGGCTCAAAATCCCCCTCCGCCCTAGTTTAGCAGCTGAGAGGAGGAAGAGCTCAGTTGTTCCCACGTGTTAAACTCATGTCAAGCTCTGTCCTCCCAGTCCACTGTGTGTGGTCTGCAAATGCCGACTCCAAATCCAGTTGTTAGAGAACCCAGGCACAGCAAACCCAGCCTCTCCTAGGTGTCCTGGGCCTGTGTGCATTCCCTAAGGAGCAGGGCACACAGTGGTAGAGCTGGCAGGGTGCTGGGAGAGGTTTTCTGGCACGGAATAAGATGGGCTCAGCAAGGAATGCCCAGGTTCTCCTGAGGGACAGGCCTGAGCTGTGTGAGGGTCTTTTTTTATTTCACTTGGCAGGCAAAGAATCCTCCTCCCTGGAGGGTCAGAGAAGGGGAGACTTGATTGCAGCCTTCCAGACCCATGAAGAACTCCAGGAAAGCTGGAGAGGGGCTGCTGGCAAGGGAGCGTAGGGATCGGACAAGGGAATGGGTTTAAACTGAAAGGGGGGAGATTTATTTTGAGTATTACAAAGAAATTCCTTACAATGATGCTGGGGAGGCCCTGGCAGAAGCTGGGGCTGCCCCCGGATCCCTGGCAGGGCTCAAGACCAGGTTGGATGTGGCTTGGGGCACCCTGGACTGGTGGGAATGTCCTTGCCCATGGCAGGAGGGGCACCAGGGGGATCTCAGGGCCCACCGAACCCAGTTTGCATTTCTATGTGTCTATGGTGCTGTTCCTTCTTAGCATCATCCCATTTCAGCCCCACCATGGCTGAAACAGGAGCTAAAGGTACTTTCAGAGCTAAAGACATCATCCCATCACAACTGAGACCTCCACTCCCAGAATGGTGGAGCAGCTCAGAGCAGGGGCTGGGGGTCAGGGCTTTGCAAGAGACTTCTTCCACCATTGCAACAGGCAACAGTGAGGGAGACTTTGCGTTTCAGCTGGGTGGTTTCTCAGCTGCACATCCTGTGTCTGGGGACAGAAAGGACAGTGATGGCTTGAGCTAGCAAAGCCACCAGAAGCTTTTTCCACCTGAGCGCTTGCCTTGCCCGGTTGTAAAGCCAGCCAGTTGTTTAAGCATTAAAGCCCTTTTTGAAGCTGATGCAGGAAAAGCACCAGCTCAAGCCCATTCCCACTCTGAGCCACTGTGCTGTTACTCCCCCGAGCTCGGCTGGTGTAGAGACTTGTCGATGCGCTCCCCCGGCACGGGCAAACCATGAGGGCTCACAGGGCTGCTCCTGCTACAACAACAGAAAGCTTGTCCTCCCAGTTGGTGAGAGGCCACCATCCTCTGAGTCCCTCTGCAGGGAGGGGCTGGATACAAACCCTGCTCATCACGCTGTTCAAACGGGATACAAAGCGCTCGGTAGCAGCGGCTGCTTGTCTCCTCTGACTCCGAGGCTTTTCCTAGAAGCTTGCAGATCTCTACCACGCTAACGCATAGTGATTCAGCTGGTGTGTATCTGTTCTTCTCAGGCAGAGAAGACTGAGAGAGTTGGGGTTGTGCAGCCAGGAGAAGAGAGGGCTCCAGGGAGACCTTACAGCACCTTCCAGTACCTGAAGGGCCTATAAGAAAGCTGGGGAGGGACTTTTTAGAAGGGGCTGGAGTGACAGGACAAGGGGCAATAGTTTTAAATTGGGAGGGCATAGATTTCAATTGGATATTAGGTTAAGAAATTTTTCCCTACGAGGGGATGAGGCCCTGGCACAGGGTGCCCAGGGAAGTGGTGGCTGCCCCCTCCCTGGAGGTGTTAAAAGCCAGGCTGGATGGGGCCTTGAGCAGCCTGGTCTGGTGAGAAGTGTCCCTGCCCACGGCAGGTGGGTGGAACTTGATGATCTTTAAGGCCCTTCCAGGCCAAGCCATTCTGTGATTCCATGATAAGGTCACCCCCAGCACATACACATGGGTGACACAACCATGACTGAAGAGCAAACTGGAGGCACATGTCAGGACTCGCCCGCACTGCAGGAGCAGTGTGGCCATGCCCACCAGCCCCGAGCAGCACCACGCACCAGGATGCACAGCTGGGGTTCAGCCCGCATTTCCACTCTTCCACAGCTGCTCTCCCAAACAAACCTGTAGTAGCAGTCACCCAGTGCTCAGCCTTGTGCATAGTTCAGGCAGCCTATGGATTTGTTCGCTGACAGATGCTGAACAACAGGTTCTGGTTTTCTCCTCCCCAGCACAGAACAGGGAGCTGTGGAGACAACGCTCTCCTCGTAACGCTGGGCGGGAGCAGAAACGCCTGTCAGGGGCTGGGGCAGACAGCTCTGTGGGGATTAATATCAGGCAGTAATGATGTCACGCACGGGATTATGATTAGTGGAGCTGTAAAGCCAAAGTAGACTCTGAAGAAACTGTTTGGCTATTTTTATATCACCATCTCCTTGAGAGGTGGCCCGGAGCTCCAGGGCAGAGCTGGACTCAGACCAGCCCCCTCTCTAGCGGAGATCAGCCACCCCAAACTCCATTTGGGATCCGAATCACCTCCCACATTTTTGCCCAAGTCCCAGATTACAGGAGAGAGAATTAGATTCTAGGCTACAGTTTTTCATAGCCTCTTTGTGATTCCGGGGAACTAATAAGTTCCGAGAAGGACAAGAGCTCCCAGGCTTCAGCACCCTCAGAGGACACAGCCTTTGCTGGGAAATTCAAGTTGGAAAATGCTCCAAACTCCTCTTTCCCCACCAACCCCCAAGGCTTTGGCTTTGGGGAAAGTGCTGGGTGAGGACATGCCACCGTGCTGCGTTTCTCTCCTGCCCATCTTAGCAAAATGTGCCAAGAACTTCTCTGATGGGAGAGTGACTTTGGATTAGAGGCACAGCTAGCTTTGCTGGGCCACGTGATTAAGTGGTACCTAATTACAGGAGGTTGCAGAAGATTAGCCTATCAAGGTACACAGTGCAAAGCTTCAGGGATCATAAACAGCTCAAGCCACCTTTCAGAAGCGCTCAGGGGCAGCTCCCTTCCAGCACTCTCTCTTTTGCAGCAGGAGGCCCCTTGTTTCCCTCCAGCGGTGAGACTACCCCACAGTGCTGCATCCAGCTCTGGAGCCCTAAGCATGAGAAGGACATGGACCTGTTGGAGCAGGTCCAGAAGAAGCCATGAGGATGATCCAAGGGCTGGAGCATCTCTCCTAGGCTGAGAGAGTTGGGCTGGTTCAGCCTAGAGAAGGGAAGGCTCCAGGGAGACCTCCCAGCCACTTCCAGTCCCTGAGGGACCTACAGGGAAGCTGGGCAGGGCTGTTTGTAAGGGTATGGAGCGATGAGACGAGGGGCAATGGTTTAAACTAGAGCAGGGCAGGGTTAGAGGAGACATGAGGATGAAGTTCTTCCCTCTGGGGGTGGTGAGACACCGGCAAAGGTTGCCCAGAGAGGTGGGGGAGGCCCCATCCCTGGAGACATTCAGGGTCTGGGTGGGTAAAGCTCTGAGCACCCTGCTCTAGTTCAGGGTGTCCCTGCTCACTGCAGGGGTGGGACTGGATGGCTTTGAAGGTCCCTGCTAACCCAACACATCTGATGATTCTATGATTCCATGAATGTCCAGCGTCAGGGAAGGACTGTGCAAATGCCCACAAGAAGACAACTCCAGGCTCATGTTTTTCGTGGGCCATGACAGTGACTGCATTCTCCAGAATACACAATGCATCCTGCAAAGGGGAGGGGAAAGAGACTGAGAGGGATGCAAGACAAAAGTTGGCCTCACATCTGCTCTAACAACCTTTCTGGACTGAAATTGTTGAGATCAAGGTTTTTCAGAAATGAGGAGCAAATCCAGCCATCGGCCTGAAACATGGTGAGGGCCCAAAATTCAAAGACGCCTCCCTGCATCTTTGGTCACTGAAAATAAAGCCCTTCACATCGCACCGGTTATAATAGCTGGCCTGGATCCTCTCCCCAATTTTTTTTTTGCAGAGGCTCTGCTGGGTTATCAGAAGAACATCTACTTCCACTAATGCTGTAAGCCTCCAGGAAAGACAACTCTCTGTGGAAAGGAGAGTGTGCACTCACAGGAACCCACAGGAAATTTGGAGGGGGAGAGGTCTGGCCTCTCAACAGAAGAGCTGCACCCCAGGCAGACGGCATGCTGCAGATAAAAAAGGTGATGTTTCGATGCCGGTGGTACACCGACACCCTGGAATGCAGAGCAGCATCCATCCCCCCCAAGGAAACAGGCTGTGTAATTCAGGCTGCTCCATGGTTCCTGAGTGCCACTTGTCTTCACTGACCTGCGGGAGCCGGGTAAGCGTGTGGCTCTCCTAAAACTGCTTCCTCATTTCCCTAATCGATTACACAGATCCTAGCGGCAAAGAGGTTTACATAACCCAGCCTCACCCGGCTCCTGCCAGCAGCGCCCCGGAGCAGGCCCGAGCCAGAGCTCTGGCACTCCGCGCGGATTAAGGAGAGCGCAGAGCCGGGAGCAGTCTGCGGAGCGGGGCAGGTAGGAGGCTGCTCTACAGCCAGGCCCAGGAGTGGACGGTGTTCCCTGGCTGCCCTAATCGCTGGGAATGCCTCTGGCTAATGAGGAGTGTATCAACTGCCGTTCCTGCCCTTGTCAGAGTCTTTGGGCAAGGGAGGCAGTTACAGACGAGCTCTTGTAGCCATGCAGCTCCCTTGCTGTGGGTGAAACCACACGGAGTCTGGCAGTGCTTGGCAGTACCTCCATGGCCCCTTGAAGCTCTGCTTCCTCAGGCATCCCCACTGCTGCAAGGGGAGCGGTAAGCCCCCTTCCCAGTGCTACCAACACTCCAGGCACTCTGGTATCCCCGCCTGGCCTCTCTTCACACAAAAGCTCCTGGGGAGTTACCATGGACCACGGGGAGTGCCCCATGCCACGTTCTTCCCCCTTCCTGGACTTACTGGCACTGGACTGCTAGGAGAGCATAACCTCACACTCCCACGGGCAGGACAAAGCTGCTGCAGAAGAGCAGTCTACCTTCCCAGTGGCTTTTTACCTCTCCCAAGAGCCGAGATCCCAGAGCAAGTCGTATGCCTTCTGCATATCAGGGCAGCCTGACCACCTAATTACCTGCCTGGTAATTAACAGCTGGCAAACACTAGAACGTATCTTTGTTTGAACAGGGTCATCAGAGAGCACTGGACACATCTGCACCACCTCACAGTGCTCGTGTGGCACGTGCTTGCCCATGTGTGCACCGAGACCTGCACGTTGGCGCAGTAGCTGCAAGAGATGAACAGCAAATCCACCTCCACCCAAACCAGTGTTCCAAACAGAATGGGCAATGACAGGAGCACAGAAGTTCCTCTGGTTTTCTTTAATGACTGTGTATTTCTGCAAAGGAGGAACCGGCTGTAAACATCACCAGGGATTCACCTCACGTCTGCAGCCTTGGGAGCTGCTCAGTTCAGAAAGCAGATGCTTCAGGCCAGTTGGGAGGTGACTTTTCCTCCCTTCCCATCCATAGGATGCTTGGTTACATCAGGCTGTGGAGGATCAGAACTGACAAAGCATAGAATCAAAGCATAGAATGTCCTGAGTTGGATGATGGCAACGTTTGGATTTCTGGCAGACCAGCTTTGTCACAGCAGTTTCAGCACCCCGAGCGTTAACCGTAGCTGCTAAGTACATTCAGCAGGACAAATGAATGAGGAAAGAAATTCAGCCTGAAGAACCCCAACCATGTACAGCAAATGCAAGAGGGGGATTTAGGACAGGGCAAGGGCTCAAGGGAAGATGTTCACCTAGCAGGGAGAAGGCTGGTCTGTGCAGAGAAGAGGTCTACAGGCTTTCCTGCATGCCCGGAGTGAGCCGCACAGCTCCAGTTTGGTGGGAGACCTGATTTCCTACACCCCAGCCTATTCCCAAAGGAAGTTCACCCAGCCAGGGACTGTCTGTTTCCATGTGTGCTGATGGAGCCCAGTGTGACAGGATGGCAAGAGGCCAGGAGTAATGCACATGGTCACTGTCAGCAAGCCATGGCCAAACCACACAAGGACTGGGCTGGAGGAGATTTGCATCTAATGGCTGCATTTCCCTGCCCCTCTGCCAAGCTATATCCAGCAACTGTGAAGCAGCACTGAAAAGACAACAGTTGTGACCACACACACCAGTTTCCCCCATCTACCACCTGCAACCCCTTTCCCACTGGAGCATGGGGGACATCTCTTGTTTTGTGGGGATGTCAGGTGTCACCTCAAATGTTTAAAGCCCTCCAGCTGTCTCCTAAAGCCTTGGCTGGAGAGATGTCTCCAACAAGCTAACACAAGAAGCCATCCCACAGAGTAAAAAAAAACAGTAAGGTGACAGAGCTGCTGCTGCCAAATTAAGGAAGTGGTTGGCATTTATTGGTCTGTTCCTGCTAAACAAGAAGCAAAAGTCCCCCACCCTCTCAGCTGGTTTTCCAAGTTTTCCAGAAAGCCCCAGTTAAAAAAAAATCCCAAACATCCAACCAAAAAAGCCTAACCCCAAACCAAGAGTAAAGGTTGAACTGAACAACCAGAGCTGCCACGTGTAAATGCAGCGGCACATCAGGCGAGCTGAAATCAAGCTAGTTGTAAACAGCCACGGTTGCTGCACTCCTCAGCCCCTCTCCGAGTTCTGAGTCGGATCTACGGGCTTTGGCTTTGTGAGAAAGGAGGAGAGGAAGAGGAGAGGAGAGGAGAGGAGAGGAGAGGAGAGGAGAGGAGAGGAGAGGAGAGGAGAGGAGAGGAGAGGAGAGGAGAGGAGAGGAGAGGAGGAGGAGAGGAAGAGGAGAGGAGGAGGAGAGGAAGAGGAGAGGAGGAGGAGAGGAAGAGGAAGAGGAGAGGAAGAGGAGAGGAAGAGGAAAGGGGAGGGGAAGGGAGGGGAGGGGAGGGGAGGGAAGGGAAGGGAAGGGAAGGGAAGGGAAGGGAAGGGAAGGGAAGGGAAGGGAAGGGAAGGGAAGGGAAGGGAAGGGGATTGGAGGGGAGGGAAGGGAAGGGGATTGGAGGGGAGGGGAGGGGAGGGAAGGGGAGGGAAAGAACAAACCACAAACATTCTGTCCCCTGGCCCTGACTTGATGGCTGCTCTCCCTTCTCCTCAGCGTACTTCAGACCAAATGGAGCTGCAAATCCTGCACCGCATGAAGGTGACTGTTCAAAAGGAACACAGGCACTGCAGCCGTGAGGCCGCAGTGAAACTTCCAGGCGTGAAGTGGGGACTGCTTTGACCTCGACCCAGCCTGAGCCATCTCCCAAGCCCGCTGCCTGCCTGAGAGCCTGTCTCTCCATACCTGCCCGGAACCTTCACACCCACCCTGTGCGTGACCGCTGCATGGGAGGAGCACAGATCCCAGTGCTTGCTCTTCTTACAGCATCTCTTACTCCTGGGGAGCCTGCCTTGCTGCAGGAGCTGCAGAAGCCCAGCAGAAAGACAGTCCTGTCATACACTGCCTTCATTCCCTGTTGCTCAGTATCCTGGGCACAGAGACATGGCAGAGTTACACCCCAAAAGTGATGTTTATGAACAGCTATCTAAGTGAACACACGAAGTGTCATCACAGCAACAGTGCAGGCTGGACAGCCCAGGTTTTTCAAGCTCACACAGGGCTGAACACCCGTCCCCTAAGCATTGAGAATCTGTCTGCTTGTGTCCCATTGGAAGCATTTTCGGAGGCACCCCCAGAATATGGTAACCAGTGTTTTATGTATGCCAGTAAAACTCAGGCCTCTAGTCCAAGAGAAACCACACTGGGGCATGTGTCTGCCCATGGAATCAGGAGGTGGAGAGATGGAGAGACAACAGAAAGAACAAGTTAAAAAAAAATCCTAGAATCTCCTGAGCTGGGAGGGACCTGTAAGGACCATCAGTCCAACCCCTGGCTCCACACAGGCCCAGCCAAGTCAGAGCTGGCACTGAGGGCATCATCCAGACACTTCTTGCCCTCAGCCCAGCTCAGGGCTGTGACCCCTTCCCTGGGAGCCTGTGCCAGTGCCCAACCCCCCTCTCAGGACAGAACCTCTTCCCAACATCCAACCTAAACCTCACCTGGCACAGCTTCATGATGTTCCCTTGGGGTCTATCCCTGGTGACCAAAGAGAGGAGAGAGATTGGCACCTGCCCCTTCGCTCCCCTCAGCAGGAAGCCACAGACTGCTGTGAGATCTCCCCTCAGCCTCCTCTTCTCCAGGCTGAACAACCCCAGGGCCTTCAGCCTCTCCTTGTAAGCCTTCCACTCCAGACCCTTCCCCATCCTCACTGCCCTCCTCTGGACACTCTCCAATAGTTTTGTGTCCCTCTTGTCCTGTGGTGCCCATAGCTGCCCCCAGGACTGGAGGTGAGGCTGCCCCAGCGCAGGGCATAGTGGGACAATCCCCTCCCTGGACTGGCCGTGCCATGCTTGATGCACCCCAGGATATGGTTGGCTGCCTGGGCACGCTGCTGGCTCACAGGTAACTCGCTGTCGACCAAATCCCCAAACCCCTCTCGGCATGGCTGGCCTCCAGAGTCTGATCCCCCAGGCTGTATTAGCAAAATTAGCTGAGAAGAACAATGAAGACAGATGTTTTCTAGCCCCCAAAACTGAGTTAACGAGGGAAGATCAAAACCACCAAAACCAAATGGCATGGAGGTGCTCCTGTGAGCTCCTGTGAGACAGAAAGGAATCTACCACTCCTCCATGGGTTTCCTCATGGGTCCCCAGCTGGACCCATCCCTCCAGGATACCTCCATCTCCGCAGAGGTCACAATGTCCTGCACAATCCTCAGAGCAGGTAAGCGAGGCTCAAAGCACCCTAAGCTCTAATCCGCAGCCTTCCGTGCTTAAGGCAGTGTATACCCATCCCAGTGAGGGGCTGAGCAGTGGCAGCAGAGAAAGGGAGATGCTAAGGCCTGGATGCTGCTGGTACACTCTTGTGTTAGCCTTCACA
Source organism: Porphyrio hochstetteri (assembly GCA_020800305.1). Lineage (NCBI taxonomy): Eukaryota > Metazoa > Chordata > Aves > Gruiformes > Rallidae > Porphyrio > Porphyrio hochstetteri. The sequence continues at coordinate 33,515,379 of CM036908.1, forward strand.
GATGTGAACACAACTGGGTCTCGCTCCTGGGGACAACCCCATTCCCTCCCCAGGGAAGCACCTTAGAAACCACAGGCTGTCAGAACACACGAGGTTCCTCTGACACCCCCCCAGTCCCCAGACTCCAGGTTGTGGGGGTATTTACTGTGTACAAGGCTGCATCCAGGCTCTGCCCACATCTGGAAAGAGCTTCTCTTCCCTCCCCACCACCAGCTACCACACAGGCTGCCACAGAAATCCTGCTGTTTTGGTCCTGTGAGCAGGAGGGTGAGAGCCGCTGGCTGGTGCTGAGGGAGCCTCCTCGCTCCAGACCCCCAGTCCCCCCGCAATCCCCAGCAGTAAGCATTTATCTCCCTTTTATGGAGGGGGATGCAAACCCCCTCAACCTCAGGAGCTCCCGTTTTTCTTTCCCTCAGCTGTTGCAGCCTTGGGAGTGAACAGATTTCAGAGGTGAACCTGAGCCTGACCCAGGGCTCCCCAAGGTGTCTGTGAACATCATCACATCATCAGGCCTGTGAGAACCAGACCACGTCTGCCAAGAGGAGCCCTGCAGCAAGCTGGCTAAAGCCACCAGAGGTAGCGTGACCAAAGCCCATCCGGCTCCCTAAAAACCCAGCTTCCCCTACCCAACCTGACCTGGCGCCCCATTCCCTTGTCACCAACCCCCCTGCCTCAGCGAGGCAGCATGGCCCAGGAGCTCGCTGCCCCTTTGCTGATGCCAGCCTGGGCAGCCAGCGATTCAGGGAGGGGCTCCCCAGAGCTGGCAGCCCGGCCTGGGACATGCACCCCGGTGCAAACAGCTCAATAACTGGCTGTGAGGATGGGGGAGATGGGGGCACAGAGCGATGCCCCAGTAGGACGGGGGTGGGGTGGGGATAGAGGGTACAAAGCGATGCCCCGGTAGGACGGGGGAGGGTGGGGATGGAGGGCACAAAGTGATGCCCCGGGAGACGCAGAGGGAAAAGCCGCGGGGCGTTGGTAGCGGCACAAGCATCCCTGCGAAGGGAGCTGGACAGAGAGCAGGGGGCAGGGGCTGCGCTGGTGCTCCCGGACCGGGGCGGGGCGGGAGAGGGGGGTCGGCGGTGGGGACCAGACCCGGGGAACGGCCGCCACACTCCGTGCTCGTCCCTTCCCGATCCCGCCCAGCACGCTGTAACCTTCAGGACTCCCGGGACCAGAAGCCACAAGCCGAGTCCCTCCGGTGCCCAAAAGCCACAACCCCCGGTCCTATTGGTGCCCAAAATCCATAAGCCCGGTCCCACCGGTACCCAAGCGTGGTCCCACCGGTGCCCCCCGGGCAGCCTCACCTCGGAGTAGACGTAGAGGGGCAGGACGAGGAGAGCGAGCAGCAGGTCGGCCACGGCGAGGCTGACGATGAAGTAGTTTGTGGTGGTCTTCAGCGCCCGCTCCGTGCAGACGCTGAGGCAGACCAGCCCGTTGCCCCCCACGATGAGCAGGATGAGGACGATGCCCAGCACCAGGGCGGCCACGTTGTGCCCGGCGCCCGGCGGTGCCGGCGGTGCCGGCGGCAGCTCGGTGCCGTTGCAGGGCTCGGCCCCGGTGCTGCCGTTCCCCATGGCGCCGCGGCGCTGCCCCGGCAGCCCGGTGCATGGGAGCTCCCTCGCCGCGGGTGTCCGGTTCAGCTCCCGCCGTGCCCAGCCCCGGGGCGAGGCTCCGGCAGCGGGCCGGCCGGCCGCAAACTTTCCGGGGCAGCGGGGAGGAGCCTCCTCCGCCGCCCTGAGACGGTGCCGCCCGACCCCCGCGGCTCCAACTGGGTCAGCAAGCGGCTTAGGGGGCGGCGGGGCCTGAGAGGGGAGGGCACACACACGACACGGGCTCCCGGTGTCCCGTCCCCATTCCCCCCGCCGCGCCCCGGGGGAGCTGCCGCTGCCGGGGGACCCGCGGCCGGCCCCGAGGGGAGGGGCCCGTCGTGGTGGTACCTCCAGTCCTGGGGGAGGGCTCCACGCTACCTCCTGCCTTGGGGGATGCTCTTCTGGGGAGGAAGCCCTGCTTGTCTTCCCCTGGCCGAGGTGAGAGATGTCAGGCCGGGGCTTTGCTGGGGAAAATATCAGAAGAAAATAACAATGAAGAAAATTATATTTAAAAAAAAAGGAAAAGGAAAAGAAAAAAACGAAAATAAAAAGATAAAGAAAAGGAAAGGAAAAGAAAAAAGGAAAAGGAAAAAGAAAGGAAAAGGGAAAACCGGGGATTTGGAGTGTGTGTGATGTGGTCAGTGGCTCTGAACAACCCTCTTTTTGCTTGGACGCGAAGCCTGGTTCCCCTGGCATGCTGTGACAGTGCTGGCCCAGGGCATGAGGGTGGAGTGGCTGTGGAAGCCACCCCCAGCTGCTCATTTTGTCAGAAAAACGTGATTTAGTTTGTCCTAAGCAGGTGCTCTGAAGGACACAAGGTATGAACAGCAGCACCTTCTGCCAGCATGGACACCCCAGCCTCATGTAAGCCTGTGCCTCAGTTTCCCTCTTATAAACTGACAGACCAGTGCCCCAGCAGCTCCGTCAAGGAAACATCTATCCATGCATCAGGGATGGAGCCTGTATATAAACCCCTGTCAGTGTTCGTTAAAATATGGGGAAAGGCGCCTCTGTACCTCCCAGGACCTCTGCCTTTCCTCTGCCACGGCAAGGACTTCACCCGCCAGAGCAATGTCACTGTTGCCACCTCCAGCCAACTCCAACCTCAGCTGCCAGAGACCAGGTATGGGCAGCACCAAGGAAGGACCCCATTTCTTACACGAGCCAAGAAAACTGTGGGACAACTGCTTTTTCAGGGCAGAAACTCCGGTTGGTTTGCACCGCGGCTGCAGTGGAGCTGGTCCCCAGCAGCGGCCCCGGAGCTGGGAGGAGCTCCCCAGGGATGAGGTATGAAGGATGATTGTGAGACAGTGCAAAGGATTGGGAAGGTTCTACAGAGGGTTCGATTGGGGGCCAGTGTGAGGGATTGTGAAAGTCACAAAGTGAGGCATCAGTCAGAGGCTCCCGAAAGACACGGGACTTTTATCCCCGTAGCTTCTCACAGTTTAATTTTTAAATAGAGAAGGAGAACAAAATCACCTGCCAAAGTTTCGGCACAGCTCTGCCCCACCTCAGCAGCTGAATAGTGCCCTAGCTGGGCAGCGCATCACCGGGTCTATCTCCAGGTTCAGAACAAAGGCAGGAAGATCAAGAGCTTTTAAGGCCAATTCTGCTCCTTTTATTTGACATATTTAGCTGAGCAATTCTCCATGGAAGTCTCATCCAGCAAAGCCCTCCTGCTTTACATCTGCCTATAATGCGTTTCCAAGAAAAGAGGCAGTGGCAGTCCTGCCTTTTGGGTTAACCTCTGCGAGGGAGGGACAGGGGTGGCACAGCTCCCTCGGCTTTCCGGGCTCTCCGAGTTCCCCTCCCATAAGCTGTGGGGATTTATGTACGTGCTGGATAGATCTTCTGACATTTAACGTTCTGGCAAGTTATGCTGAAGCCACTTAACATGTAGAAGTCATGTGTTTTTAATGGTGATTAGCTGTGGGGGTGGAACTATGGAGAAAATGGCTGGATTTTCTGTCTCTGTTAGCTCAGAGCCACAACTAGATGATTTTTGGGTGGGTGTCTGGCTTCGGACTAAGCCAAGTAACTGACCTCACTCAGGGGCAACCTGGTGAAATCCAAGGGTCTGTGTTGTGGGGCAGATCAAACGGATACGCTCCAAGAGCCCCTCCACGGGTCTCGGAACATTGGTGACCTTCTTAGAGCCACTGGCTATGAGAGACTTCCTGGGGAGGAGGATGAGAAGCGAGGGCAGCACGGGCAAGGAAAGGCGTGCCTGTGGGCAGCAAGCACCCAGCCGCAAGCTGCTTCCTCCTGCCTTCATCCTCGCCCAGCCTGTTCTTGCTCACCACCTGAAGGGATGTCCTTTCGGGTCCCAGATGAAGTCCAAAGAGGGCTGCAGCTGAGGGGAAGCCCAAGGAGCTGCGTAGCTGTGAGGAGCTGCAGCACTGGTGGCTGGCACTGTAGTGGGCCAAGCCGGCCTGCCAGCTGGGACACAGTGCGATGTGTGGCATCCTCCTAATTAAAATTAATTCCCTGAAGTGCTTTCTCCTCTCCCCAGGCACGGTAAACAGCTGGAGGCTGAGGCTACAGATGCTGATGCCAATTAAAGCTGTGAGAAGGCCAGATGTTGGAGAGACGGTGCTCGGAGCTCCTCCATGTCAAGGTACAAGGTGGTTTCCAGCTGGGGAGAGAGCGATGCTGGGCTGGGAGGGCAGGGATGGCCAGAGCAGGCCTGGGGAGGAAGGACGCCCATCATGTCCCTGCAGCGGTACGCGTTGTCCCACCTGTGCATCCTTGGCAGCCCTCAGGGGAGATTTGGAAGAAAGCTCACAGGGTGTCAAAAACCCCACGAGTGAGGGATGGGGCTGGCAGCTTGTCTTTGCAGGCTTTTAAAAAGCTCTTTGTGCTTCCTTGGTGACAGAGAGACAGACATAACATGCAGGCGGGTTGGGAAAACAGAGTCCTCCTCTTCCTCTGAAAACCTGACTGTGCCCTGAGTCTGGGCTTCACTTTCCTGGGCCATGGTGCCAGCCATGGTAAAACCAGCTTCCCTTTCTCTCCACTGTGCCCATTTCTGCGCAGGGAGGAGGATTTGCTCGTGGAAGGGACATGACTCACAGGAATCTGTCCTGATTGAAGGCTTCATCCTGCTTGTCCCAGCACTGGGCAGCAGCCTCTGGGCTGAACCTGCCTCAGCCCCAGCATCCCCGGACAGAGTGCAAACAGAATCCCATTCTTCGTGTACCCTCCAGCTTTGCACCCTTCCCTACCCCGGAGCAGGGGGATGAGGGATGTTCTGGCTTCCTTCCAAAACGCCTCTCTCCTCCCGTACCATGGAGAGCCAAGGCACCCTGCAGCCCTGAAGCACCACTCCCGCATCCATGGAGCACTTCTCCCCTTTCACTTCCCACTCCTTAGCAAAATGGTTCAAGTGTGCTCGTTTGGGTTTTGATTTGGGTTTTTTTCCCATAAAAATATTAGGTGTTTCTCTTAACCTCTTATTTCAAAAGAGCCAGTGTTTACTGCAGGTTTCACCCAAGGGTTTGGCTAGGAGCAGATATAACTTTGATCACAATGACTGAGGTCTGCTCCAGCACGGCGCCGAGCTCCTGACACAAAGGCTTTGCTGTCCTTGGCCCTGGGTAGTGCTGCCAACCCTGGAGATCACCACCACGCCCAGCACTGTCCGTTCAGATTCCAGAGCACTCGGCCACACTTCCAGCAAGATGGTATCTTAATGCTTTCTCTTTATTTTCCCTTTGCACTGGTGCAAAGCCAGAAAGCAGTTGGATGTTGGGGCAAACACTTTCTGGGCTCTGCTGCCCAGCTCAACGAAGTGGGGGAGAGACACAATCTAACCAAACCCAGGAGCAGCACTGCAGCTGAGCACCATATCGGCAGACAGAGTGAGCGCTGCATGTAGCCTAGATCTGGGAATCTTCTTTGCTAAGAGTGATTTCCCTGGCTGAATTGCATGCTGCCTGGGAAAGATGTGTAGTCTCCAGGACACGTCTCTCCCATTCCAGGGCAGTTATCTTGTCGTAGCGGGTATGGGGGGGGTGTGCTCTCCACTGTGGGCACAGAGGCACCGCAAAGAGGGAAACGGAGAGCGAACACTGCTCTTCCCTCTGTTCTGTGCATCGCTTTAAGCACGGACCTTCCAGAGGGACCCGATTCACAGAATCACACAGAGCTGTAGGGGTTGGAAGGGACCTCCAGAGGTCATTGGGTCCAACCCCCTGCCAAAGCAGGGTCCCTAGGACAGGTCGCACAGGTCGGTGTCCAGACAGGGCTTGAATATCTCCAGAGAAGGAGACTCCACACCCCCCTGGGCAGCCTGTCCCAGGGCTCCCTCACCCTCACTGAAGTTCTTCTGCATGTTGGTGCAGAACTTCCTGTGCTTCAGCTTGAGGCCATCACCCCTTGTCCTGTCCCCACAGCCCACTGAGAAGAGGCTGGCCATTTCCCTCTGTGTCCTACACTTCAGATATTGATAACCATTGATCAGATGCCCTTTCAATAGGAGACCAGGAGGGACCGGTGTGTTTCTGTGACGCTGGGTGAGTTCTGAGACCAGGTTTGCTCCCAACTCTTGGGAGGGAAAATTAATGAAGTCCACTCTGGGTCTTGGGAATGAGGTAGGTGTTTTCTTGAGGACCCACCACCATACGGGACTGCAATTTTCCTTCTCTGTTCCCCTCCCAAGCCCACCTCCAGCTGCCCCTGCTCACCTCTTCCCCTCATCCCACTCTTTCCTTTTGGAGCCAAAATGACAAAATCAGGTGGTAAAGATTAAAACCACTCCTGAAACCATCCTGTGCAAGAAAGGAACATTCAGAAGGCTAAATCCTCCAATCCCCTTATTCCAATTAGGGTCCTTTCTCTTACGGGCCTGGGAGCGGTGCAAGCAAACGACTCCAATCTGCTCTTGGCAGATAGCAGCATCACGGTTGGCTCCTCGGTGTGGGGAGGGCTCCCTGTGAACACACAGGAGAAAATCCCTGGTACACACGTGGACTCACACACACCACTTTAAGGGAAAGGAAAAAAAAAAAAAGGGAAAAAAAGAATGGGGGAGGTAGAAGTTCCTGAACACCCCGTAAGCTGATTAAAGGGTATTTTACTTTTACGTAGGAAGGATTTAGCCATGCAGTTCCTAGTACTGTCTGACCTCAATAAACTCCCATGCCATTGGCGACACTGTTGATGGATGGGGTCACAGCCTGTGCCTGGGCTCCTCAAAGGTCAGCGGCACCTAGACAGCTTCATGGGGACTTGTGACACCGTTGCTGGACACAGGTGGTGTAATGAGATGGTCCTTCCCCCAACGTTCTCAGGGTGTCTTCACCCTTGTGTGCTTAGCCACCTCAAAGCCATGGACCTCAAAGGCTGGAGCATTTTGGGATGCATGTTTTGGCCAGCCAAGGCATCTCCATGAAGAAAAGCAGCCCCAGAAGGTCTGGAGTTGCTGTGCTAACACAGCTGGGGTCTAGACAGTGGATAGTCTGGTAAGGGATGCTACCTTGTAAGTGTTGTCCTGGACAAACTGCAGCCCCAAAGGCTGGATGAGCTTTCCTGGCCCAAGGCAGGAGCAACAATGTCCACAGGACACTGCAGCAGCATTTATCCAGCCTGTTCATGAAGCTCTGTGGAGATGGAGTCTGAATGCATCCACACTGCTCCTCCAGCCAGAAGGTCTTTTCCGATCTCCTGTGTTGTTAAAGTGTCAATGGGAATTTCTCTTCTTCCAACCTCAGAAAGGCCCTCCCAGGGCTTTGTATGCCCATGTTTGAGAGTCTGCCAGCATCCTCCTCATGGAGCAGGACTGGGGTGCCAAGCTTTATGATAAAACCCTCCTTCCAGCGCAGATTCTCCTGTGTCTTCCTCCGATGCATAAGGTGGCCAGGCTCATGTGTCCTCCTTAAGTATTGCCAAATGTGGGGCTAATGCACTGAGCTTTAAGATGCTGTATTTCACATGGCCAGGTTGCTGAGCCCCTCCCTCCCACTATCAAGGGGAGAAAAAAGACCTTCAGCAGCAGCAGCTTCGATGCTTTTGGGTGGGTCAGCTTGCACACCCATCGATGTGATGCAGAGCCTCGAGCGAGAGGTGGGGATGGCCCCTCTGCTCCGTAACCTTTGCTCTCGGCCCCGCACGAGGGTGTTCCCAGCCAACAGTGTGGCTGCTGTAAATAGCCCTTGCAGCCAGATTTACTTAATGCAGCTCACCACAGGTCTCTCCACGCTGCCCATCAGTTGGCATCGAGCCTAAGTACAAGTGACTGTGCAAAGATCCTGGTGGCTTTACACCTGGCAGTGGCCGCAGGACAGCTCACCCCCCTGCTCAGGGACACCCCGAGGCTTGCAGACACCTTCTCCCCACCCTGCATCATGGCCTCCATGCTCCTCAGTGTTACCTGACTGTGGGACTGTGCTATACAGCCCGTAAAACACCATTCCATCCCATGATGGGGTCCGTCGCTGGCAGCTCGTGGCAAGGGTCAGTTCAGCCCTGACTTCTCGCAGCTTCGGGTGTGTCTGTGCAAGGAGCAGGGATCAGGGGATCAGGGGAGGGCATCCTTTGTCACTCCTAGATCCTGGGAGCTTTTCTCTACAGGGATGCTGCACAGAGGTGATGGGTTAGATTACAGTGATTAATGGCTGATTTAGTCATGCTTTGTGCCTGCTGACTGCAGGCAAGGGGAGTCTCCACGCCTGCACATGGAGAGTGGGAAGAGTAAGGTGCAACTTCACAAAGCCCCATTCAGCTGATAACCATATGTAGCACAGTTTAAGCAGTATGGACCTTAAACAGTATGGACCCTAAGCAGTATGGACTGTAAACAGCATGGTTTATGACTCCCATTTCCACATGTCCCCTGATGAGACCTTAATGTTAAGCCTGGTTTCAGCAGCCTCAGGTGTTGTTTCAGGGCTGGGAATTTGGTTTGAGCTCCGGTTTAATTCAGGTATAAATTTCACCTTGCAAAAGGTTTTGAGATTCCTTGCACGGCACTGAATTCCCTCAGGAATTTGAGCATTCCCTGCATTTGAGCCCATGGTTGTCACCTGCTCCATGGTGCAGCAGCACCGGGCGCAGCCACACACTTTTCTACCCATTACCTTTCTACTCTGCCACTGCTGCTGCAAAGCAAACCCCATTTTTTGGTTGCAAAGTAGGTAAAGCGGGTTACTTGGTTTAAGATCTTCCAGTCCCCATAAGCTTTTACCCTCTGCTGCCATCGTGGGGCCACTACATCACTGCAACCTCTTGCTGCAACCTGAGCTTCCCCCAGGCGCGGGGGGGCATTTCAGATCCACTGAGGTTATTTGCAAAGGAAAGGGAACCGCATTAATTTTTTTTTTAGCTCCTTATATGTTGTTTAGCCTTTTTTCTTTTTAAATTAACTCTTTTATCCTCCTTGCCTTGTTCCTAGCTGGTCTTTCTCTGCTGTAGATGTTCAGCAACACCACAAGCCCAAGCTGAAGCTGGCCACCACCAATGCAGACATAAAATATCAATACAATGCAGAACAAAAAAAAAACCTCAAAAATTTTAGATGTTTCTGATGGCACTGGAGGCTCCCAAAGTGGGGCTGAGTGCCCAGAAGAGCTTTCGGCTGCTGTGGGAGAAGAACGTGACTCAAGGCATCCACACCTGGTTGTGTAGAGAGGAGAAGCATTGAATGAGGCTGTAATGCTACAGTCGGTTGTATCTGTGGTGGTGGTAGGGTGGCAGGGGCGATGCCAGCACAAATGCAGCTGAAGAAAGCAATCCTGAGAGAAAGGAGAGGGCAACGGGTTGGAAGAGCCGGGCTGGGTGTGCGCTGCCTGGAAGGAGGAAACGGGCTCCTGTGTCCATGCATTGGCCATGGCACCTCTCAGTGGTCCTGGAAGGGGACCTGGCATGTCCCAGCTGTCTCTCCCTGCTCCCTTTTGCAGGAGAGCAGACCCCAGTCCCATGCAGTGATGCTCGCTGCTCGGCGGTGTGTGGGTTGTTCTTCCAAGGGAAAGATGACAGGGAAAATTGTGTCCCTGCCAGCCCGTGGGGACACGCTCTGCTTTTCCAAAGGAAACTAGATAACTAGACAAGAAAGTGTAATATAGCTCCTCTTTCTCCAGTTGGAAGATAAGAAGATTTGTTTATAACTATTAATCCTTCCAAGCTACTTTATACAGAAGGAAAGAAAGGGTGTAATCCTATTCCCTCCCTCTGTTTCCATGCCACCTTTAGCAGCAGTAGCTGAGAGTGACCAGCTCCAAACCCTAGCAAAGGCAGGGGAAACACTCAGGATGCTTTCTACGCATGTATAAGCCTTCTTCTTCCTTTGAAGTTGTGATATGGTCTGTTCTCAGCACGGCTCTGAAAGCACAGCTTGAAAGATTCCATCCCCTCATGGAAAAGTCAGCCCTCGTCCTACTGATCAGACAGTGTTTGCTCCCAAAAAAGTGACACGTGGTTTAGCTGGATCGCTGGTACACACATCCACGCGCCAACTCTTCCTGGCAAACAAAACCCAAGGTAGAATTAAAAAAGAATAGAAGATTAAGCTCCTATCATGAGATAAAGGCAGGGGGAGAGATAATGATGACAATCAAATCAATTGGAAGGGGGATGTTTGCCTATCAAATTACTGTCAGTATACGCAGAGACAGGAATTATTACACATCAGCAGAAATACAGCCTGTTGAACTGCTGCAAGTGACCTGATAGGGTTTGGGGAGTAATTAAAAGGACATTCCAGCCCGGACGTGTTATTTGCTGTTAATCATGATTGCTCATATTCATATCTTTACCCATAATTGCTTCTGATAAGGGCTGCAGATTTATAGGGGGCTGCGGACTGGAGGGGGCCAGTGGTGCATCGTAGCCGCGAGGAAGCCAGGAGCCTGGAGCGACCACGGCTGGGTGAGTACCGCTGCCCCGGCTGGCCAGCTGCCTTCTCCCCGCTTTCAGGGTTCGGGTGGTGGATTTCAGAGATCTGCCATGCTTTGCTGAGCCATTGCCATGAGGCCATCCACCTCCTGAAGAGCAGTGCTTGTGGTACCTAGGGTTTTCCTCCTCTGGAGCAGCCAGAGGAAAGGAGCCCAGCCAGCCACTGGACCAGGTGGCTTCCAGAAATATGTGGCCTTCAGATCTAGGTAGAGCCCAACAGAGCAAGAAGGTGTGCAGACTGGCTGGGTACCTGCCTTTTTGGAAGCTCTCGTAGCGGTAGTGCTCCTGTGGGGTGATGGGAGCGTGGATTCAGGAAAGCCTTTGGGCACAATCCAATGTTTCAGCGGTAATGTTTGTCTCCTGGAAAGGTCTGAGGTGCTCCCAGGCCCTGGGCTGGCTCAGTGCACACTTCTTTCCACTGATCATCCCAGCCAGTGAAAGAATTTGCATTTCTTGAAAGCCAGTGTCACCAGGGACAATGAAAACCTCAGAAGTATCTTAAGAAGGTTGAAGAGCTCTGCTGTGATCACAGCAAAGATCCACCTCCTCCCCAGGGTCTGACTAGCTGAAAAAAACAATGCAGTCCATCATTACTGATACACAGGAGAAGTTCCCCAACTTCTGGCGCTACCAACTTCAGCAAGCAAACACAATCTGCACAGGAAGACAAAATGATGTCCAGAAAGGGAAAAGATGAGTTGATCACTTGATTAGCAGCTAGAAAAGTTTTGAAGAGACAGGAAACTCTGGAGCTAGGGATGGGGTTTACAGTGGGCTTTTAAATGTGGGGCTCAAGACAAACACCAGCCCAAGGATGGCCAAAATGCTGTGATGAGATCCTGGCTGGGCATGAAGGCATCATGTTGTACAGACTGAAGGACAGGCTTGGGATCCAGGTTCCCCTTCCCTGAAGGGTGGTGAGGTTTGGCGGCTGGTTTAGCTCTGTCACATCCCTCAGCTGGGAAGCAGTAGTGTGGCAGCTGGACTTGGATCCCCAGAAGAAACTGATGCTTGAAATGTCCCTTTTTTTACTCATTTCTGTCCCACTCAAAGCCAAGTCAGACAGGAAAACACAGCGCTAAAGCATCAGAAATGTGAGGTGAAGCTGATGGCTCCTTAATCAGGTGAAACCTCTCACCCCTCTGCTCTGCCACCCCATTGAATCCCCCTTCTTGTCCCTCCTCCTCTTGCCTCTTCTCATCCTGCTGTGCCTCAGAAGTAGCAAGCAGTCCCCCCAAGCAAACTCTGACAGCGCTTTAATGCTCTTGGATGCTCTAGCCTGGTTTCAGACTGGACTAAAACCAAAGTAGGAGGCTTTGGTTCTGGCTTAGCAAGTCCTGTCTGGGAATTTCTGGGCAATGACCAAGAAAGCAAGCTTGGCTCTGTGTCAGAGGAAGGTGTGCGCGTTACAAGGGACAGCACGGCTCCTGTGCTGTCCCTGGGGGACGTGAGCCCATCCCTTCCCCTGTGTGTAGATGAACTTTTCTTTGGTCCATCAAAAATTTTTTTGAAACCCCAGACAGGTTTCTCTGGAGATCCTTTAGGAATACTCCTAACTGTTCCTGTGGGATGTTTTGGTGGGTGCTTTCATCCCTCTTCCTCTCAGTTCTAAGAGACTTACGGTAGGATGGGGCTTACTCCACGGTGTAGTGCTGCTGGTGAAGTAACTTGAATTGTTCATCTTTGGTATCGTAAAGCAGTGCTCTGTGCTGGCAGGGATTCGGTTCAGGTGGTGGGATTTATCCAGCAGTGTCTTCTTTGTGACCTGTGAACTGTACCAAAGACCGAGGTCATTTCTTCCACTGCTCATAAAACCCTGTGCTTGAATTCAGGAGGAGACATGGTTTCCCTGATGACCGGTCTGTGGCGAGTGATCATTCCCATGATTGTCCTATCACACTTCTCAGCGTCTCTTCCATCCCGGGAGAGGTAAGCATCACTTGTGCCTCTGTTTCCTTTTTCTCCACAGCTTTTTGCTCCAAGAGCCCACTAATGATGAAGACAGCCTTTTATCTTCCCTCCAGAAATTGCAGCTCCTCAGCTGTGGAATTTTGGTGGGGTTTTTACTTCCATAACCTGATTTAGTTAACTGAGTGCAAATGTCGTACATATTTTTTCTTGCTCTAAGAGTGGAAACATTGATTTGACTTAATTTGGGAGAAAAGTCAGGACCCCAAATGGACCAAACGACAGCAAAAAGGACACTCCGATTTCCTGCTAGGTACTTACACAGGCTGCTAGAGGTGGAAGTTTCTCTTTCAGATAGCCAAGTCCCAGGAAAGCATCACCAAAAATAATCAATCATCTTGTGACTTTAGAGGACAGAGCTGAGATTTCCTTCCAGCCCTTCTGCGGTTTGGTAGCTCTGGGTTAACCTCGGTGAGGTTCCCCAAGGCTCGTGCATCTCCAGTCTCATGTCCCTCTCTGGTGCCAAATCACTGTTAACCTCATGTTCCCATGGCCTCGTGCTAAGTTGAATATGTCAGTCAGAAGCAAATGCAGGCAGTTCTTCTGTGTGATGGCTAACAAAGGTATTTCTTTTTAACTCCTGTAAGATTTGCCCCTTTTTTGGGTGAAATTGGCACAAGTTCTTGCCCATCTTTCTTTGGGACCCTCTTACCTCGAGGGAGCAGTTTTAAATACTTGTTCTTCTCTGATCTAAACCCATCCTTTTCCTATCTCTTTTTTCTCTTCTGCCCTCCCAGGACTGAGAGACATGCTGATGGGCTCTTCCACAGCGAGCTCAGCAAGATGAATGGCAATGCCTACGTGCAGGAGCTTGTGAGACATCTGGTGGGCCTCAAGGAGAGGTAAGAACCAGCCAGAGACACCCTCCTGGGACATGGAAGTCTCCAGCCAGAGATGGGATCCCAGCAGTGGGGGGATGGCCATGGGGCTGAGCTGTCTCCAGCCCTAGAGCTGGCCTGAGCACTGGCCTCATGCAGAAGATGCCCAAGATGAAAGGAGATGGAAGAGGGAGCAGGGCTCCCTGGTGGTGGGGAGAGAGAAATGTGTGTGTCTTGTGGTAAGTCCCATGCCATGCAGCTGGGAGGAGCAGCTGTTGGACTGTGCTTTCCCTGACGCAGGTCCCAGAGGCACTCGGATGGGCTCTTCACCAGTGAGTACAGCAAGATGAGAGGAAACGCTCAGGTTCAGAAGTTCATTCAAAATCTCATGGGCCGTAAGCGCAGGTAAGAGCTCTGCTTCCTGGGGAATGGGATGGCAGCCTGGGCCATGCAGGCTGCAGGGAGGCAGGTCTCAGCTCCAAGGAGAAGCAGGAGGTGGCATCATCAGTGCTTTGGAAAACTCCATGTGAGGGCAAGCGGGCTGGGGCTTGGTGTCCTCCAGTGAGGCTGTGCCTGGAGCTGCTGTGCAATAGCAGTGATAACCCACCACAGCAGGTGGAGAAAGGCACAGACCTTTTCACTGAGGCTATTTCTGAGCATAAACCGACCTTACTGCATATGTGCAGCAAGCTTAGTCCATAGGGTGCAAACCTTTGTATCAGATCACAGCCTGGGAGGCTTTGTTTGCATTTGATTTGGCCTTCTGGGGAGAGCTGTAGGTGATTTCCCCACTTCAAATAAAGCACCTGAGAAACTGTTTGGAGATAAATGGGCTCCGTAACAGAATGAGAAGGATCTCTGGGTCTCATAGCGCCCCATCTGTGGCTCTGACCACCAAACTGGGCAGGCTTTGCACATAGTCATATATGGGGCCATTCACCCAGCTGAAATACCGGCTCATCAGCTCCCAGTGAAGCAGCATATATGAGCACTTTACCAGTTGAAATCCATGGTGCACTCTGGTGCAACTCACAAGTGCTCCTGGTGTCTGTGAAGGTACAACATTGCCCAGCGTGGTGTCCTTTCTTCAAGGCAGAGAGGAGGCATTCTGAATTTTTCCCATCTGTTTGGGGTGCTTGTATATTTTCCGGGGCACATACCTCTAAGAAAATCCTGGCAGATGCAGTAGATTTTTAATTCCCAAATGCTGGAACAAGGTACACATCCATGGGCAGAAGGACACGCTGGTACTGGGTATGAGGCAGAGAGCAAGGGGATGTTAAATCCTGTCTCTTGGCCAGCCAGGAGGCATCTGAGCCTCACTTGAAGAGGACAGTTCTTTTCCTTCCTGCACAACTACAGTGACAGTCAGGAGGTTAACAGAGCACAGAGCATGGGGCAGGTCACTGGAGGGGTGAACCTGCCATCCAGACAGCAGTGCTGCTTTACAGCTGCAGTGGTTATACTATTTGTGGGGTTTTTTTAAAAATTACTAGTTCAATTTATATCTATTTTTTCATCTAAACCAGCTCCTCAGGCCCAGTAAACATAGATGTGCAGGGGAGAGAAGAAAACAGCCATGAGGAGCTTTGCTTTATGTGGTTGTACCAGAGCTTTCTAAACACCAGGTAGGTGGGACAGATTTGTCACCTCTACAGCCCTTATTGCCAAAGTATTGAAGCCAAAAGATGACTTTTAGTAACTTGTAAATGCCTCAAGCTCAGCAGACTGACGCAGTAATGCAGCAGACCGGAGGGCTCATTGGACATCTCATTTGCCTTCCCCAAAGCAAAGCTGACATTGAGGTTTACAGCCCAGAAGTGCCATATAAAAGCCAGTTATTAAAAAGAACAAAACCCAGGGAAATGAAACAATGTCTCTTTTGAATCTTAGAGTTGTCATCCCAGACTCAAACAATTGTTCACCCCATTAGGAACCCGGATCTAACGGTTAAAACAGAAAGCTTTCGCTACCCTGTCACAAGTCAAACACATGTCTCAGGATGTGCCATCCTGGAGCCTGGATTTTGTCTTTTCCTAGAGACCAGCCCCTTTCACTTGGACATCTCCCTGTTAACTCACTAAAATGAGGAGGAATAAACACGCCCTTAGTTCCTCTTGTCTGTGTTGCCCAGAATAAGCAGGGGTGACCTTATCACCGCTTACACTGACCTGACAGGAGGGTGCAGAGAGGTGGGCGATGGTCTCTTCAGCCAGGTGACAGGAGATGGGACAAGGGGAAATGGCCTCAAGCTGCACCAGGGCAGGGTCAGATCAGATGTTAGGGAAAAGTTCTTCCCTGAAAGAGTTGTGGGGATGTGGAACAGGCTGCCCAGGGAGGGGGCTGAGTCCCCGCCCCTGGGTGTGTTTAACAGACCGGTGGATGAGGTGCTCAGGGATATGGTTTAGCATAGGACAGGAACGGTTGGACTCGATGATCTTAAAGGTCTTTTCCAACCTTGTGATTCTGTGATTCTGTCATAGTGCCAATAGGTTTGCCTGCACATTTATGGGGTGCCTGGCTGCATGCAGCCACATCTGGGTCTCTCTGTCATACATCTACCCCTTGGAGTCATCTTTGAATTGTACAAGGTGGCCTTGTCACCCTTTCTGCAGTTCACAGCCCTGGAAATAATACTCATTAGTTATCACTCCTTTCTTCCCTTCCAACAGCCACTCTGACCATGACGCCAAGGAGGCCGCCGCCATCACCAGCCAGTACGTCTGCCCCATCTCTAAGCAGCTGGCTGCAGACATGAGGGACGATGCACACACTTTGGACTGAAGCTCAAGAAACTGCCAAGGAGACAGCTTTGCATGTATATAGGCTTGAAAATAAATGAGAACGCTACTGAATTTGCTTAGGAAAAGCTCTGGAGATGAGTAAGTTAAAAAAAATAATGATTCTGGAAAGCAGACAGCACCCAATAAAACCACTTAATCACGAGTGAAATGTGCGTTGGTGTGAACTGGTCAGTAGATGGAGCCTGGATGAAGCACATCACTTCCACTTGGCGTTGGTGTGCTGCTCCCCAAGTCAAAGAAAGATGTGTGGCTGTGCCTGTGCTTCGGCTGCTCTTGGGGGAATAGCAGTGAGGGTGGCACTGTTACAAGGAGTGGGGTGGGGGGTGTAAGTGGTACTTTACCCCACCCAAGGGGTCATTTGCCCCTCAACATGAGGCTCATTGAGATTAGCTAGAGTCCCTGGCCACATCTTCCACGTCTGGGACTCAGCACTGCCTGCAGCCAGCTGCACAAAGGGGCCAGTGGCAGGACCTGCAGTTCCAGATTTTATTGCAGAAAAGTATCCTGAGAGCTACACAACACAGATACACACTGTAAACATAATTCCCATGCCATTCTGCCCCAGTAATTCCTGGACCAGCCTTTTCACTGTGACCCAAGACAGAGCTCGTCTGGGAGGAATTTCTTCCCACGATTTAATGAAGGTTCCAAGTTATTCCTGCACCACGCTGCAGATTCCCTCCTGTGGTAGACCAGCAACTCCATCTTTCCTGTAAAACCAACACATTTTGAAGAGCAGCTCTAAAATAAAACATCTCCTGCTGTGGTCATGCTGGCTGCAGAGCTGCTCAGCCCATCCTGCACCAGGAATTTTCTAAATTCATGATGCACCTGACCCCTGCAAAGCAGGTAATCCATCGAACGCTCATCTGAGCACCAATCCCCTTACTGGGATGAGGAATGCTGTTCTCACAGGCCTTGGCAATCATTTGGTTCAGTCCAGGGGAAATTTCTGCTAGGAAAGAGACCTCTAGGAGGAATTTTGAAAGGGGTGTTGACAGTCTGTGTTTGGTGAAGCCACTAACAACCACCTGGCTAAAGTGCTGCATCTGAAATCAGCCAGGAATTTAAAAGGAGGACTGAGAGCAGCTGAACTCCTCTTCCTACACAACAGGCAAGTTGAAAACAAGGCTGTTTCTTTGCATCAGGAAGCAAATACCTTGCTGGTATTTGGTGTGGAAAAAGTGATTTAAAAAAGATCAGGCAAAGCAGCAGAGTATGATGCTATGGAGGCTTTGGAAGCTGCTGAGATGTAAATAATTGGAACCTGGATGGAGATTCTGGTGAGCATGTCTATGAAGAGACACTGCCGTCTGCTGGTAGAAAGAGGTATGTGTTGTCCCTGCAGAATTGCTGGATGCAAAGTTGCTGGGCAGTCACCTGGATCCATGCTGCTTACCTCGTGAGGTACTGCAGGCTGGCTGGGAGTGACAAGGTTGGCTCAGATATCTCCACCCAAGGACTTAGCTCTTTCCTTTGCCATCTAGGCAAAGGAACAGCTGGGGTGGCTTTGTCTTCACTGAAACCTTTGCCTTTTCCAGAAATAAAAGTATTTGAGAGCTGGCTTTTTATTTGTTTTCTAAAAGATCTGTTTTTTCAGGAACAACATGACAGACTGCAAGTAGAAGACACAAACTGTAAGTAATGAGCCAGAGAGCAAAACCTGGTGTAGAAGGGAACGTGGGCCATGCAGACAAAGCTTGGCTAGGATAAATACAGCATTAGGGGTGTAGTAACCTCATTATGCCTTTTTCTAGTAAACATGGGAGAGGCTGGAGTATTCAGACAGCTTCCCAGGTGTCAGCCCTTGTCCTCCTTCATGTCATCTTGGGGGCCTTGGCTCTGAATTCCCAAATGCTTCAAAAATATCCTTGTTGCTGCAGAGAGCTGAGGATAGGAAAGACCAAGGAGTGAAGCAGAAACAGGAGTTTATGCATTATCATGTTCCGTGACTGGTAAATATCTTTCAATAAGTCATCCAATGAGGCAAAGAGGCAAAGGTTGAACTGTGGCAGTCCACTGCAGCCAATCAAGGTCTTTTGCTTTCGTGAAGCAGTGAGCGCAGAGGACGGCACTGGGATAAACGGGGAGAGAAGAGGATCAGCTCACTCAGAAACAGGGAATTTTTCAACAAGTGGCAGCTCACCATGGCTGTTTCTCACTGGCTCCTTGCCCCCGTGCTCCTTCTGCTGCTCTTCGTAATGCAGGTTTCGGCACAGGAACCAGGTAAGCTCTTGCAAGGGGTCCATGATCACAGAGGAAT
The DNA here is from genome assembly GCA_020800305.1 of Porphyrio hochstetteri. Classification (NCBI taxonomy): domain Eukaryota; kingdom Metazoa; phylum Chordata; class Aves; order Gruiformes; family Rallidae; genus Porphyrio; species Porphyrio hochstetteri. The sequence continues at coordinate 33,533,713 of CM036908.1, forward strand.
GGCCCCACGGCAGCGGGTTGCAGTGTTATAGGTGGGAGAAGTCAATGCTCTTAACTCTGAGAAGAGCTTTGCTCAATGACCTTCTCCCTGATGGCATCCAGAGAAGTTTTGTGTCTCACCCAGCTCTGTCACTGTGTGAATCCCTGGACAATTTTGTGTCTTGTTTGTGTTTTTCCAGGATGTTCTGTCGAGAATAACAGACCATCAGTTGATGAAAATAACCCCATTGGCTATGTGGTGACCACTGTCCATGTGCAACAAGGCTTCACTGCAGAGATTGATCCCACTTCCCCCGATGCCAGCTTTTTCATTCTTCAGGGGTCTGAGCTGCAGCTGAAACAAGTGGTGGACTATGAGGTAAGCCTTCAGCTGGCAGGCTGTGTGGATGAGACAGATGGCAAGGACTACCAGCCTGGGGTCTTGGACTTACTGGGCTTCATAACCTGTTTCTAAAGGATCTACAAAACAACTTTGAAAAACAGACCTATTCCAGTTGAGTTTGAGTTTGCTACTTGGGAGGTCGGTTCTTCCACCAGCAGAGTATAGGGAGGGAGGGGATGGATAGTTTTTCCCAATGCATCAGTGTGAGTGAAAGCACAGGGAAGATTTAAAACCAAAGAGGTAACAGGGTAGAGTTTAGAGCTCTCCGGGACTCGTGTGAAATGGTCCCTATTTACCTGTAGAAAGCACAGCTCCAAGCAATGAGGTGATCTTGTGTGAGAGAGCCCAGTGGAGGGCTACGAAGGTGATTAAGGGCCTGGAGCATCTCCCCTTCAAGGACAGGATGAATGAACTGGGGCTGTTCAGCCTTGAGAAAAGAAGCCTGAGAGGGGATCTGATCAATGTTTATCAATATCTGAAGTGTGGGATACAGGGGGAAATGGCCAGCCTCTTCTCAGTGGTCTGTGGGGACAGGACAAGGAGTGATGGCCTTAAGCTGGAGCACAGGAAGTTCTGCACCAACATGCAGAAGAACTTCTTCCCAGTGAGGGTGATGGAGCCCTGGGACAGGCTGCCCAGGGGCGTGTGGAGTCTCCTTCTCTGGAGATATTCAAGCCCCATCTGGACAACAACCTGTGCGGCCTGTCCTAGGGACCCTGCTTTGGCAGGGGGGTTGGACTTGAGTCCCTTCCAACCTCTACAACTCTGTGAATCTGTGAAGCGTAAAGGCAGGATAAAAGGTCAGTGTACTCGATTAGGTTGCTGCTCAATTATTTTATCTCCTTGGAGCACTTTGTATGCCTCCACAAACATCCTTAATCTGCCTTTCCCTTACCGTGACACCCCATGTTTATTGGAGAGAGGAAGAGCGGTGTTAATGCCCATCAGGCAGCGCTGTGCTTGCTGCATGGTATGCTTCTGTGTCACTCAATTTCAAAAGAAATCTGCCCAAATTCACCTACATTGTGAGAGAGCAGCCGGTTGGCTTTGCCAATGTATTACAGGACCCAGAGGGAGAGAAGCCAGAAGGTCAGTTGGCTTTGACTCCATTGTAAACATCCCTGCACTGACTGATGGATGTAAAGCAAAGAAAGGGAAAGTTAGTTTTCCCTGAAAACAAGCTAAAGCCTGGTAGCGTCTCTGGTTCAGCAACAGGAGTGTTTTTCTCACTTACTTCAGAAAGAGTTAGCACCTGGTTTTTTTTACAATGCCTGGGGTTTTGTTTTTGCATGCAGAAAGAGAACTTTCTACTGGTGTACCTGAAGTGCTATAGCGCCGCTGGGCAGGTGAGTGCTCATCCAGAGGGTCGGTCCCGTTCCGAGGTTTGGGGGGCTGCATGGACCTCCCTCCGGTCTTTGATTCTCTCACTTTGCCCTTTCTGTAGAGCGATTCTTTAGAAATCATCGTGGCCATTGTCAACATGAATGATAACTCACCAGTGTTTAAGGAAACGAATCACACCAAAGTTGTTCCTGAGGTAAGAGTTTTACGGAGGTGAGGAGGGCGCTGGGTCACACAGGGCTGTGGGACCAAGGAAGGACCAGCAGGGAGAAGTCTCCAGCCCATTTCACAGAGAGAATAACCCCAGCAACTCTGTTTCAGGATACAGAAGTGAATGCAACCATCATAGTCCGGGAAGATTTAAGTGCTAGCGATGATGACCTGGACACCATATTTTATGAACTCACAACAGTCGTGCCGGTGAGTTTGGGGAAAAATGGTCTTTGTGTTTAATCCATGAAAGCCCTGGATTTGGGTCTAAGGCCACTGTGTTGCGTTTAGTTCTCTGACAGCTTCTGGAAGAAGAACCTCCTTTGCAAAAAGCAAACATTGGTCTGGTTAGAACAGGGCAATCAACATTGCACATATTGAATTCTTTTACTACTCATGTTTTTATTACCCTGTACATGTAGATTAAACTTTCATCTGGGATATTCTGAACTGTATGATCCAGGTAAGTCATGTTGGGCTGGTCTGTAAACCCACTGGGAGAGACCTTTGTACCTGAGTTTGGGATTGTGCTGAATCGGGACGGGGAAAGGACTTATTGTCCTGTTTGCCAACAGTATCCATGCAGCGTGGAGACAAACATCACCCGCCAAAGAGTGTTTTAGCAAAGCCAAAGGCAGACTCTGCTTTGCCACAGTCCCAGTTTAGTGCTTTAGTTTATTTGCTCCTAAGGGATTTGCTTGGTAACGTGGGAAATTAATTGTATGCCCAGGTAAACTGATGCCAGCCTAGAGTGCAAGGGTCTGCTGGGAACCTAAAAAAATAAGAGGAAAAAAATATCTGTATTTACATGTTTTAAAAAGCATAACCTCCATAGCCCCGGGGATTTTTAAGGGTTTTGAAGAGAAACCACAGGTTTTTGGATGTCAGCTCTGGGACCAGACTTTGCACTTGTGTTGATGTCAGTCCAGAGGGATTTAGAAATCTGGAGGAATTCTAGTCAAGATGTGAGATTAAAGGAGAGACAAAGCAAGTGCAGAAGGTTATGGAGTAAAATGCAACATGTTATTTCAATTTGGCTTTACAGTTGCTTCCAAAGTTGAGCCGTGTGGGGCTAAGGCAAGTGATCTTGCTGGGTCTTGGAGGCTGAGCTGTCTTCAATCTGTTTTGTGTGTGTATGTGAGATCGCTCGGTGGTCATGGACCCAAAATCAAGAATTGTTGGCAACCTGTTCAGTGTAGGAAATTAATGAAGTAAAATATTTCCTCTGGTACCTGCTGAGCAGGCAGGCAGGCAAAGCAGGGAATCTTGGAGAAGAAAACTTGCAGCAACATGAACAAACCTTTACAAAAAGCCAGGCAACTCCAGTGTGCAAGATTAAATAGATTTGGGGTTCTCCTGCTGCCCCCCACCAAGTCTCCAGGATTAAAGGTCTGATGGGGATGACAAACACAGCGATGAGCAGTATTTAACATGTCTGTGATTGACTCTGCTAGAAGGGTTTCTCCTTTCCCTCCCCAGGACACAGATGGTTATTTTGCCATAAAAGGAGTTAATAACCCAGAAATTTATTTGCGGAGGGCACTGGACTATGAGAAATTTAAATCAACAACGTTGCTCTTGTATGCAAGGGTAAGTTCTTCAGGAGGAACAAAATGCAGTGTTTGCCTCAGTCCCTCATAACTGAAGGGTAAGTGTTAGTGGGAGGTTTCTGGGGTGGCAGGAGAGAAGGTAGATATCGGGGGTGGTCAGTCTGGAGCAGCTTTCCTCCCTCCACAATTACACATTGACTGCACCCAGCCTTGTGCTCAGTCCACCTTTATCAGCAGAGTGAGATAATTCACTGCTTAGACAGAACAGAGTTGCAACAGGTAGAAGACCCTGAACCACTGACTTTTGCAGATGGGTGGTTCTTTTGGCAATAAAACCCACATCTCACAAGTATGCTTCTCCTTTGGTTGCAGGACAGGCCTGTGGGCAGCACTGAAACCACCAACACAGCTACGGCCACAATAAACATACTTATTGAACAAGCTGACACCAAATCACCCTGGTTCCAACCCTGTACCTTCATTAATACTGAAAAAAGCATTTGCATCAGCAGCCCCTACACTGGGAGGGTCAACATCTCCGAGGTGTCGGTAAGTAGACGTGATCAAACACTATCCTTGATGCTCTTCTCAAACAACATCCAGAGGCTATTCCCAGTACGTAGTGCCTAATAATTTCCACGAGCTTGTGCTGACCTCCAATCATAAATGCAGATGTTTCAGCATGATGGGGAGCCTTCATCACCCTGGAAAATGGGGGTTCACATACCCCAAGCAGCACTAGAGAGGCGAGAGCTGGAAAACCCTTTGCTCTAGGCTTTCTCACAGCCCTTTCCCAGCAATAAATGCCATTCTGCCCAGAGGAACCCACTGGAGCTATGCTGGGATAGGAGAAAGTGGCAAATTTGGAGCTGAGGTGGGGTATATAATGCTTCGCCTTGTTATTGCAGACAGAACCACTCATCCTCGAGCCGGGGCCTATCTATGCTATTGATCCTGACTACACTCTAAATGAAAAGATTCTGTACAGTATTGTTGGTGGTAAGTAGATGTCGTCACCTTCCCTAAACTGTGCTGCTCGTGTGTCCCCTAAATTATCCCCTGCTAAGAGGAGATGCTTTCCATGGCACTTGAGAGTCGAGAGCCTGGGGACTTGCCCCTCTCTTTTTACCACAGACACCTAATGATCCACAGAGCATTGTGGATTAAGTAGAAGAAACAGACTGTACAGAGAGGAGGAAAAAGAGGTTTACAGTCCCCAAACCAATCTCCATGAAAGGAGACTTTGTTTAATTTTTTGGGGGTACATGAGACTTGTTTCATCTTGAAGCTTTTAGACTTGGTTTTGCCAGTCTGGTCACACCACTTTCATTCAGTCTTTGAGCTGAATCTACAATTCCCACATCATCAGCATAATTCTTGGCAGTGAATGGAAACCGTTTTTATTCCTCTGCACGTTGCCACTGTCTAATCTGCCCTGGTTTAGTCTTGATTTCAAAAAGATTACTTGAATACAGCCAACTGATTGCCCATTTGTAACTGGGACATTTATTTCATTCAAAGGATTTTTTCTTTTATTTATTATTATTATTTTTTAACAATAGTGGGGATTTGAATAAGTATCAAGGCAAAGGTAGGTCTTATTGGGCAGGTGGAGTGATCACTCCTTTGTCTCCATTTACTTATGCCACATGGCACCACATCAGTGAATATCCTCCTGATAAGAAATACATTAATGGACCTTAAATTCCGCTGGCATTTTGGATGTAGTGTGGCTGACCTACCCCACAGCCAACCGGGAATCCCCCAGACTGGGGCGTCCTTGTCTAAGTACAGCCCACAGCATCTCTGAGAGAGCACTTATATTTTAACATATATCCAACATAGGTGATTTTATAATTCAAACACAGGTTAGAGATATAGGAAGCAAATTTCTACCCCTACACCAATGCAAGGAGGTTTCTGTGTCTTGAATCACAGAATCTCCTGAGCTGGAAGGGACCCGTAAGGACCATCAGTCCAACCCCCAGTTCCACACAGCCCAGCCCAGTCAGAGCATGGCACTGAGGGCATCGTCCAGATGCTTCTTGCCCTCAGCCCAGCTCAGGGCTGTGACCCCTTCCCTGGGGAGCCTGTGCCAGTGCCCGACACCCCTCTCAGTACAGAACCTCTTCCTGACACCCAGACTAAACCTCCCCTGGCACAGCTTCACGCTGTTCCCTCAGGTTCTATCCCTGGTCACCAAAGAGAGGAGAGAGATCGGTGCTGCCCCTTCGCTCCCCTCAGCAGGAAGCCATAGACCACCCTGAGGTCTCCCCTTAGCCTCCTCTTCTCCAGGCTGAACAAACCAAGGGACTCCAGCCTCTCCGCATAAGCCTTCCCCTCCAGACCCTTCCCCATCCTCACTGCCCTCCTCTGGTCACTCTCCAATAGTTTTGTGTCCCTCTTGTCCTGTGGCGCCCAAAACTGCACCCAGTACTCAAGGTGAGGCTGCCCCAGCACAGTGTAGGGCGGAACAATTCCCTCCCTGGATGGGCTGGCCATGCTGTGTTTGATGCACCCCAGGATACAGCTGGATACAGTCTTGGCTCTCTTTGTTGTCAGCAAAAAAAAAAAAGGAAAGAAAGAAGCATTTCCAGAGCAGAACACAGCTAGCCAACGTTCACAGTAAGCCAGATAAATCCTGCACCAAGATGTCATTTTCTCTTCACAATACAGGTAACGAGGTCAGGTAGAGAAGTCTTCCCTTTAGATGGCTAGAGCTATTCGAGGCGAATCCCCACCCAACCATTCTTCAACCAGGACTCCCAGCCCTTGCAGCAGCTAGGCAGGCAAGGACAAGAGCATTGTGCCCTGGTGCTATTGTCACTAAGATGTGAATATAATGAGTCTGTGAGCTCCAGGTCACTTTATGAAGGTATCTGATGATTGAATGGTCATCTTTCCTTTTTCTTTAGGGAATACAGATGAAGTATTCTCAGTGGATGCAAACACGGGGAATCTAACTATGAACAAAGCAGTAACTTCCCCAGACTCGTTCCTATTGCAAGTCATGGTAAGGCTGATGATGCTGATGGCCACAATCTGGTATAGTTGGTGGTATAGGAAGCAGCAGTCTTGACGTGACAGGAGTCCCTTATGAAGACAAGTGGACTCTGCTTTGTACTGGAGCATGGCCATTTGTTCAGATGTGGCCCTTATGGAGTGTCATATTTGGACTTTGGGACTAGACCAAAACTCTGTAGAGGGCCAAAAGCAGAAGCAAGCTAAAACACAAGGATTCCAAACTGTAAGGCCATCTCTGACAGGCCTTGCTTAAAGCTCACTGAAAATGATGGAAAGAACCCCACGGGTTGCAATGATCAAGACTAATCTAACGTCTCATCACTAATAGGAAAGGCTAGCATCTCTCTCTTTCTCTCCAGGCCACCCAGGCCAACAACATACAGAAATACTCCGTAGTCACTGTAGAGATTAAGGTCATCAATAAAAGTCTTAATCCACCATACTTCGAGAACAAGATCTACAATGGGACAACATATGTTGGCCTGGCCCCAAAAAGCTTTGTCTTCCAAGCTGGTGACCCTTCAACCCCACTGATGATAGCAGCAGTGGATGCCGATTTCCCTGACGTAAGGAACTGAAAATGCACTGCATCCTTTCTTACTGCTTCGGGCTTAAAGCAGGATCAGAGAACATGAGGAAGGAGAGGTGGGGAGAGCCAAACATGTTTTTTCCCCTATAGTGTTCCCAATTATATTTCCCTGGAAATTCCTCGTAGATCAGAACCACTTATGGCGTGATGTAATGTGGAGAAGCTGATGGACTCCTCTCTTCCAAAAGCCAGTCCCACCCAAATCTACGTAGGTGAGCCGATCCACTGCAAAACTGCATGCTGAGTAAACCCCAGGGTTAGCAAATACTGTATTAGGGCTGGGTGAAGAGTTCGGGGCAGCAGAATCCCAGGAAGAGGTGTTCTCTCTCTAGGTCAAGGAGAGTGATTTGTGGGCTGGCCTGGGAAGAGGAGACAGTCCAAAGACAATGGACTAGAAAGGACCTGCAGTGCTGGGCTGGAAATTGTTATCCTTCCCTCTATGAGGGCTCATTTTGAGAGAGCCCATCTTGAACAGCTTACTGGGAAAGTTACTGCCCAGCCATTCCTATTCTGTCCTATTAAATAAAGGCACTAGGACTAGTTTTTTTGAAGCCTTCCATAACAAGATTGGGGAGATAGCAGAGGTATAACAACCCAGGCACAAAGGAAGAAAACGTGCAGACCTCAGCACTTTATTCTCCATGTAACCCCCCCTTTGGCACTGTATTAAAAGCAGAACTGACCCAATTTACAAGGTCGCTTGCATAGGAGTGTTCTGCTTGGGCAAATAATAAGATGCCAACATGAGTTGTGTGAGACTTGGGTTTTTTTTTGGCGGCAACACTTGCAGGATACATTCTTGAGCTCTGAGTCATCGGGTCAACACAGTGGAGCTTGAGCTTTCTCCCCTGCTCAGTCCAGGCTTATTTATTGCACTATAAACCTGCTGATTCTTCAGGTATATTTGATAACTCCTGCCAATGGGTTGTTACGATGGTGCAGCAAGGCACAACGGAGTGGTTGAATTGTTCACTCTTCTGACTTTTTCAGAAAGTCAACCCAAACATTGAGTACTACATTAAAAACAGCACTGCCTTCATTGCAACCAAAGATGGACTCATCCTGACAAATGTGATGCTACAATCACCGGAAACTTTAGTCATTGAGGTAAGGTAACTTTCTTCATTATCTTGCCAGGGTTGTGGAGGGAAGGGGCAGTATCTAGTAGAGAAGCACCAAAGTGGGATTCCGTTATGTGAGGGACATAACGAAAGGCCAGTCCTTGCCCCAGCCATTTGCATCATAAATGTACAGGGGTGTAAGGAGATGAAGTGACAGCCAATTTACTGTGAGTTACAGGCTATATCTAGTTGTAAAACTGTTTCTCCAATCCTGTGGAAAATATCATTGGGGAGAAGTAAAATGTCAGCTGGGGAGATTAAGGAGCCCCTCTCCCACACTCTGATTCTGATTAACGAAAAAAAAGGGTGAGCGAGCAGGCAGGAGGTTGATGTGTAGGTAGGGGTAGGGTATGATTGCTGGTGTATACCCCTGCTCTGAAGGTCATAGCCCCAAACTTGGAAATCCTTTGGTAAATCCAGTACTCTTTTTGCTCAGGTCACAGGAAGCAGTTAATAACTTGAGTTTCTAAGAGATGTTCATTTTACCCATCTGCCTGCCAGTGACAACTGGATCCCCTAGACTTGCCAAGCACCATGCCATCCCCTGTGGAGGTACTGCACACAGCTTGACTATAGCAGTGTTTTAGCTAGGTGGGCAGGGCAGAGAGAGGTGCTGACACGTGCTGCTTCCTGCCCCATGCTACCTCATTATCTGCATACAGAGGTGTCCTGCAAAGCTGTACACAAACCATGCACCTGGTTCTGGCCCGGGACAGGGACTCTTCAGACCTCTTCTTCCTCTGTGACCAGATTGTCCAGCTACAATGCAGGAATATTGTGAGGGTGTGGTGAGGGTACAGACAAGGTACTTTGTCCACAAAGGGCCCACCACATACCCTGAGAGAGAGCTGGAGGTCTAGGAAGTCCCTAAGCCGTCTCTCTCCCATGTTCATATAGGCTGTTGGAAAAGATACAGTGAGCGTGCAGGAGGCAAGCACTGTAATCAAAGTGGATGTCATCCCTGCCCCAGGTAGGTTGGTTGTTTCTTTGTTTTCTACTCTGGGGAGATGACTGGGGAATCTTTTCCACTTCTGTGGGCAAACTGGGAATGACTGGTCACCTGCTGAAGTCTCTGGACTGGGGCTGAGGCCAACCCTATACCTACAGGAGGTTCTATGATGGCTATAAAAGAGAAAACACCTAAATAACATGTGGTCACCACATGCCTCAGCCAGCCTCCTGAGACTTCTTGGAGTTGCTTCCTGCTGTTTTGTGGATCAGAAATAACTCAGGACATCTTACCCTGGCAAAGGAGAGTTGCCCTGATGCTTGGTACATCATTGCTCCTTCTTAGCCAAAAATAGAGAAAACTGCAACATCATCTCCTGTCTTACGCTGAGCACACCCCAACAATGCCAGGCTTCCTCATGAGCCAAGGTGTTTTGTACACAGGTCAAGTTCTTATACTCTAAGATTTTAAGGACTTACTGAGAGAAACGAGGTTACGTACTTGACCCTTCAGCTGTCATTTGGCTCTACTGATGTAAAATACCTTATGCTTCCATACCTCTTAGAAATGGCTCTTAAATCAATCCTATAAACCAGTTGGATTTGAGGTTTATGAAGCTTCTTACGAACCACTGCCACACGTTTTTGCATCAGGTTAGGTAGATAATGCCCAGACTACGTTGGTTTCTGTATGCTGGTATCTGATTGAAGTTCCCAGACTTGTCCATTACTTCACCCTCTGAACTACGATGGTTGTGGGGATTTCTGGAGGTTAAAAAAAAGGAAAAAGTTTGGCTCCTGGGTGTAAATTTGGAGTCCCTAAAGGCAGTGTCATGTCACAACTAAAACTGCTGACTAAATAGAAGCAGTATAAAAGCTACCAAAACCTAAGGCAGAGTCCAGCTCAGCAGAAATCTAGAGCTGCAAATGCTCTAAACACATGTGCCAACACTTCTACCCAACTTTTAAATGTTGCCCTTGTGATTTAATCATAGAATATACTGAGTTGGAAGGGACCCATAAGGATTGTCGAGTCCAGCTCCTTTAGACCCCACAGAATAATGATGCTGGTGACTATGAAAATAAAAAGCAGATTAAGTTTAGACTGGATGGCTGAGAGCCTATATGAAGAATCGTGTTTTATCCTATACCGTAGCTGGCACCCAGGAATGGCCAAAGCAGAGCTGAGGTTGGACAGGCAAATGGCAATCTGTAGGGTATTTAACCTTCCACTCAAGAGGCAGTGTTAAGGAATGTGCACATAATGGTTGGGGAGTGGTTTACTGGCATTCCAATATCCAGGGAGGGAACATTGTTTTTAATAAACCCTTCTTCTGAGAAGTGGTAACTGTACATTGGCTTCTGGTTTCCGAGACACCGGTGCCGGAGCCAGCTCACAAGGACCTCGAGGTGAGTCATTCCACCAAGCTGAGCTAGCTTTGCATACAGCATGGGAGGAGATAAGGGTGGTGGAGTTTCATATCGGCTCTGTGGGTTGTGGCTCCTCAGGAAACATGATTAAGAAGCAAAGAATCCACTGACATCTTAAACCCTCAGTATGTATTAATGATAAACCGAGGGTGCGATTCAATGTGGCGGGAATACTTAAAGGTCAGGAGGAGAACAAAACTGTGGTTCATTAATAATTAAACTTTAAAGCGACTAATTTATGCTATAAAACTGGAAAACTTAAAGAATCTCACTGGGAACACCAGGCAAAACTCCTTAACCCTGAGGGAGTTACTGTCTTTGCACTCTGGTGTTGATCTCCATACAAATACATTTGCACTGATGGGTGGCTGAAGGCACAAGCTGCTCCCGAGAAGGCTGGTGTATATTGCTGCAAAGGGTTTCCCATCCCAGGGACCTTCTAGTGCTTTTCCTATTTCTTATTATGCTTTATTCTTTTTTTTTAATGTGCTCATCAGTATCAGAGTTGCTAGTCCAGTAATAGTTCCAGATTAATTGGAGATTTGTGTTTCCACATGCTGAGGTATAAACATACCTCACTTCTACGTGCTGGTGCAAATGGGTGAAGTGGGAAAGCAAGAGATATACTGAGCTTTACTCCACATAACATCTGCTTACCTGGTGCAGTCACGTATATATTATCTTAGCTAAATCATGGGCCAAAAGTCCTTGTGCTGTAAAGGGATGTTATTTCCACGTCACATAATTTATTGGCAATGATATTCTGTAAGTGGTCACCTTAAAAAAAAAAACCCCAACAAACAAAAAAACTGAAACAAAACAACCACCCTCTGCTTTTAGTACAGCAAACAAACAGACTTCTGTGGTGTTAAATACATCACTGTTGCATTCTGCAGCACAGGATGCTACTTGCTTGTCAAAAACTGGATGGATCTTCTCCCACCATGAAGTATTGGGTAAAAAAACCCCCAAAAAAACTCTGGTGTTTCTAGGGTTTGTAACACGAGTTTGTTTCTCTTGTAGATGTAACCTCTGGTAAGATATACACTGTTAAGGACATGGCTATCTTGGGTGGCACGTTAGCAGCACTGCTATTAATTGCCTTAATCTTCCTTGGAGTGATGATATATAAATGGTATGGAAAACCTGTCAAATACCTGATAAGGAAAAAGGTAAGTGCCTTGTCTGTACCTGAACTTCTCAGCTAGGAGGTTTTAAAGTATGGGTGGGCTGTCTGAATACTATGCAAAGGTGATGGATCACTCCTGAGACAGTGTTTGCAGTATTTCTGCAACCTTTGCTTTGTTTGCTGCTCTTTTCTGCCCTGAGGCTGGAGCTGTCTGGTAGATGGTCACCAGGCTTGGTAAGGAGAGGACCACAGCTCCATGGAGTACAAAATCTAGGATGAACGCAACACACATCATGGGTAGTCTCTAGAAAACATGTCTGTGGTGTAAAGCACTGCTCATCCTCCCTCTACAGTCAATGGAGAGAAATGTCCCTTCATAGCTGTTCCTAAAGCCTGGCCTTGGACAGCCTGAGCTGCTGCTTTGGCTCTGGAGCCCCTGCCAGTCTGGGTACTTTGAAGTTTAGGGTGTAATTCACCTGGCCAGACACTGGTCTGTGCCTTTAGTGGGGATGGCAGGAGCCTCAGCTCCATGGACAGCAACACGAGTCCAGAGCTTGTAACACAGGTGAACACCAGCCCTTCACCCCAGGTGAGGTATGTCCCGCTCCAGAGCAATGCCTCAGGTGGGTGGGCACAGATCAGTAAGCATTGCTGGTGCTCAACCCTCCTGGAAAACATGCCCGTGCTTATCTGGAAAAATCCAGAAGTGGATTTTGGAAAATAGCTGTTCAAGGGAGGTGGACCTTCCCAGGTCTTATCACAAACCAAGCGAAGCTCTCCTGAGCAGGAGCTTGGTTGTATCAGTCACCCCTTTGCTCCCCACTGTTTCTCTCCCTTTCACCATGATTACAAGGTGTCTCTCCTCCTGTAGTTCTTCAAGGAGATCTCTACAGGTTACCATAACCAATCTTACAAGCAAGACAAACACCCAGATGTGAGCATCAAGCAGCATCAGATGACAGAAAATGGCAACATCCAGTTGACGACATGTGTGCCAGAGCAGCCAAAACTTTCCTTACCCCTTTCCAATGCAGAAGCTGATATCATCCCAAGGACCGCTATAGCTTCTACCATCACCTTTGACCAGGAAGAGAAAGAAGAAGAAGAAGAAGCAGAAGCAGAAGAAAAGGCTGAGCATGAGAAAGAAGTGAAGTCTATCCTCAAGACAGATAGGCACGTGGCAGATGATGGCTACAAAGCCGTGTGGTTTGAGACTGATGTGGATCCAGATGCTGGAGAGAGGGTTAAAGTGATCGAGGACAATGCAGCAGATGACGATGATGACAGTGACCAAGATCTGAAGAAGGTGGAGGAGGAGGAAGAGGAGGAAGAAGTTTATGACAAGGATGATGACCACAGAGGGTTGGGAGTGTCCTTTGCCTCAGAGAGCCCATCTCTCCCTGCTGCAGAAGTGGTAGTCAAGATGTCTCGCACGGACACGGTGGCAGAAGATGACAACAGTGTGTAATGAAAACAAGCGAGTGCTCTCCCCCAAAGTGGGGGATCTCAGATGTTTTGCTGACATGAAGCCCATCTTTCTGCTTGGGGGAAGGGGGGTGGGGAGGGACTGGAATGCAGGAGGACAAAGTTGCCTGTTTGAATGCCAAGATTAAAGCTAGAAGAGATTACAGCTAATTAAAACTTCTAGTGAGACCTTGAGATATCACTTAGGATTTTGGGTCGGGGGGACATATGCCCCACCTCTCCCCCCTTCCTGCCTGTCCCCCCGGGGTCCCTTACATCATTTTTCCCGAACTGGCTCCAGGTACAGCAGTGCTGTACCGAGCTGCCTTGGAAGCAGTTAGCCCAGCTTGCTGTAGCAATTTAGTTACGCAGCCCAGTGTTCATCTCCTCTCAGTGGGTAACGTGCCACTGTGGTCCTCTTTCCTGCCAGCAGCCAGGCATTTACGTGCCCAGGAACTGCTGTTTCCTTTCACTTCAAGCAAGAACTCATCACATGTTCTTCACTGAAGGACTTTGTCATCAGTTATTCTATGTCATAAACTCACTAATTACGCAGGACTTCTCTAGGTGCCTGTCTCCTACCTGGCAGCAAAATCACCTCTTCCCAGCAGCTGCCTACAGCTATGCCAGGGGTATCTCCAGTGCTCTGGACTTCGGACAGCCATGAGTATCCCTCCAGGGGTGCTGGATGTGGAGTCAGCATGTCCTTTCCTGCACCCAACAGGGCTCAGGGTGTCCTGTTTATCACTGCTGCTGAAGGTGGTCAGCGTTGTCTCTAAGCCAGCTCTTTTGCAAACCATCTTTCTCTGTTCGTGAGGAGCCCAGAAGGCTCTTTTGCTGATAAAATGCCAGCTAGCTCCGCTCTGCTTGGCTTATGTGTCCAGGCTTGAGCTGGAATGCCTGCTGAGCTCTGGATGGACTTCATCGGGTGACAGTACTGTAGCGTGTCAGGGCCCTCATACCTCATCTCTCAGCAATATTGTCCTCAGTTTTATGGTCCTGCCATAAAGGCCCAATTCACCCAAGCATGCAGACCACTTCCAGGCAGCGTGGGGAGCAAAGGGCATGATGCTCTGGTCTGAATTTATATCTCCTGTCAGCTCCTGTTTATATCTCTTTCTAACCCCTTCCCACCCTTGCCCTCCCTTGGCAACTAAAAGCCAGGCTGATTTCCCTGGCTGAGGACGCAGCTGTGAGCATTTGCATTTCTGATCTCGCCGTACAACATTTGTTCTGCTGCTGGTTCTTCTCATTTTAGGGCTGGCTACAGGGCAGGCGTGGGCCTTTGCGTGGTTCGTTCCCCATCAACAGCATCCAGACAGGAATGCAGGAGCTTGGGTCACTTTCTCAGCTTAGCACAGGACTGCAGCAAGATAAATCTCCTGGCAGAGAAGCAAACCCAGTAAATGATCCTGCCTTTTCCTCCATGTTGCTGCCACCGCTCCTGATAAATGCAAGACAGAGAAAGCGAAGTGTGGCTGCTGGGATCTGTGTGTGCACTGGAGCCCAAAGGTTTTATCCTCCTGCTCCATGCTTTATTTCTGTATGTCGCCCAGTCCCGGTTTCACTGGTGCTCAGTTCTGCACCCCATTCTCTGGGGAGAGCCCCTCCTTGCTGCAGGGACTCCAGGAGCTGTCTGGTGCCGAAGTTGGAGAGTGAGAGGCGGAAAGCTTTTCTCCCTACTGCAATAAAGTGTGTTGCCCTGAAACCGCAAGTGCGGTTCGTGTGATAATGGAGGGTGGGGAGTGTGTGCTGTTTGCCATGTAAACATTTCCCATGTGTGCTGGTTTGGGCTGGGTTGGAGGTCGTAATCTTCATTGTAGCTGGTACGGGGACACGCTTCAGCTTTGTGCTGAAAGCAGCGTGGATAATACGAAGACATCTTTCATATTGCTAAGCAGTGCTCACACCAAGCTAGCCAGTAGCTGGGGCTGCAGAAGGAGTTGGGGGGACATGTCCAGGACCCCACTGAACTGTGGATATCCCACACCATATAGCATCTGCTCAGCATCTAAAGCTGGGGAAGGAGGAGGACATGGGGAGAGATGGCATTTGTTTTCTCCAGTCCCTGTTACGTGTTTCTTTTTCCTTCCCAACTCTCTCCCCCATCCCACCATGGGCAGGGGAGTGAGCAAATGGATGTGTGGCTGTTTTAGCTGCCTGCCAGGTTAAACCATGACACTGTGGGACTCTTGAGAACTCTCCAGTAGCTTCTAATTGCTGCCCAAGACCTTCAGCCACCAGCAATGGTCAGGGTGGACCCCAGCCTACCCTGAATGCTGATGCTGCTCCCAGGAGGATTGCTGACGGGTGGGTGAAGCTTAGTGTGCTTCTACTCTCACCCCCCTGCCAGGTATTTGCTTCCTTTGCCTCTGGCTAAAGATCCAAAAATGTAGCACTGGGCTGCTGTGAGCCCAGAAGCAGCATTAAAGGGTGAGGGTCAGGAGGGTGGAGCCAGGCTCTTCTCACTGATGGCCAGCAATAGGACAAGGGGCAACAGGTGCAAGCTGGAGCACAGGAGGTTCCATGTGAATATAAGGAGGAACTTTCTCACTGTGAGGGTGATGGAGCACTGGGAAAGGCTGCCCAGAGAGGTTGTGGAGTCTCCTTCTCTGGAGACTTTCAAACCCGCATGGATGTGTCCCTATGGGATTTAGTCTGGGTGATCCTGCTCTGGCAGGGGGGTTGGACTAGCTGATCTTTCAAGGTCCATCCAACTCCTAACCTTCTGTGATTTCCTATGGCTCAAGGGTGCTAAGTGCCCTGTTGATTAGGCACCATTTTGGCAGTGCAGGATTGTAACCCAGCTTGGAGCAAGAGGTGGATGATCTCTGTGACAGCAAAGCAGAAAGCTGAACTAAGGAGCAGATGTTGCAGAAACGCAGTGGTGAGCGCTTGCCATCAGATGGGCAAAGGGAACAGGCACAGCACCCTGCTTTCTGAGCCTTTGTGGGCGTGGGAAGAGGCTGGAAAGGACAGAGGAGTTTTAAGAGAAGGAGCAAAGTGCAAGTAAAAGCAGCTGGATGTTCACAGGACCCTTTTGTGCAGTTTTCTGCAACTGGGTCCAGTGGTTATCAGAGCCTGGTCATTGTTACCCACAGCTCTGTCCCGGGGTTGCAATTGGTTGTTCCTGCATCAGGGCATTAATAAGGAGCTCTGAATTATTTTAAGGCATAATGACCTGAAAAGTGACTGGCTCACACTGGGAAAGAGAACTGCTGATCCCATATTTCCATGGACCAGAAATATAGCCTCAAAACGTACAAGCATGGTACAGCAAAAGCAGCTCTTTCTGAGCTGGCTAAACCCAGCTTTGTTAAGTCCAGGCAGGGAAGGTGCTTCGCCACCTATGTGGATGGTTGGAATAGCAGCTCTGGGCACCAGAGACAGAGGGCAAGAGCTGGGTTGATGGTCTCTGTAACTGTGTTTGTCCAATTTCCTCCCAGTTTTAGCAACAATCCTTGGTGGAGTGGCTGCCATGGGAGGCAGCAGGTCACCTGAAGAAATTCCCCTCATTGAATGTGCCTGGGGAACATCTCTCTCCCTTTCCCCACCCCAGTACCTCAAGCTATCTTCTCAGCAGTGTCCTTCAACAAGCAGCTGCTGCTTCCCCCTCGTTTCCTGCAGTGTTTTGCTAGCCCCGACGCTACCAGAGGCACAGCTTTCACTTTTACCCTTGCAGACTGTATTCTATCCTCTAACTGTTCTTTCTACAGACCTGGAGAAAGGAAAAATCCCTTTCTGATGGTCCAGAAGTCTGTTTCTTAATAGCTGTGACCGATGACTGAACGGTTTCCAGCAGACAGCAGTTCGTGTTGGCAGAGGTAGCATAGGCGCTCCGTTTCCCTCATCACTGTGCCCCATCTGATGTTTTCCTGTCCGTGGCACACTGCTGTTAGTCTGTCTTCCCTCTGCTGCTCTGCTGTTTGGGTTTCTGGGCACTTGGGTTGGCATACAGATTGATGACCTCCCGCGATTTGCAAACTGTGCTCATAGGCTGGTGCGTTGCCTTCCCCTCCTTGGTGTGCTCCTCATGCTTTTGGCCTTTTGTGTTGGCATGCTCTTTGAATCCAGGCACCCGCCGTTTTCATTTCATTGGCAGCTGGTGCTCTGGCTTCTCACCGCTGACATGCATTTGGAATCCTGTCACCAAGCCTGCCAGGGAATCCCTCCTGGCAGCTTGTTCCTCCGCAGCCCCCACTGCTCGGTCTGTTTCCCCCCAACAAGCTTTTTCGTTCTTGTTCTTTTATCCCACAAAATTCATACTGGAAGTACCCAGAAGTTTGAGCTTGTTACCGGAAAAGTTAAACCTCAGCTTTCAAAAGGGATGAAGAGTGTTCAACTAGTGCCATCGCATGGACAATGAAGGCGCCTGCCCTCGATTCCACGCGGTGCGGATGGGAAAGCAGAAAGTGAAGATGCCTCTGCCAATGTTAACACTTTCTTTGGAGCCTTGTGGTGAGTTGGGGTGTCCTGTCAGCCTCCCCTCACTTGGGATGACAGCCCCGTGTGAAGGCAGCATGTATTTGCAGAGCCTAATTACGGTTTGTATGGCAAGTGTATGAATTACGAGGCTGGCTGCAGCCTCTGAGCAAGGGTGCAGAGATACCATCGGTAGCATGACTTCATTGATGTGCCATGTTGGAAGATCTCGCTGGGTGTGATGAAGAGGGTAAAGTGTGCTGCTGGTTCTCTTTAGGCCATTTTAGAGGTCTTGGTGTTAGTGTTGCCAGGGCTAGGATGGTGCTGAGAGAGCAGGACTGAGGGAGGCCGGGGGCTGTCTTCCTTTGCCTTTGCCTGGATAGGCAGGAGAAACCAGGGAAAATATTCTTAAGCCATCATTTATGATGGTGATCCTCCCCACCACTCCCCTGACCCTACATCCTGCTTCCAAACTTGGGACTCAAAAGACTTTTTTGGTACATTTTGCTTTGATTCTCTCTGTTGTAGCAATGCCCAAAGACCCCTATTTCCATGCACCTAAACTGTGAGCCA
Organism: Porphyrio hochstetteri; assembly: GCA_020800305.1. Classification (NCBI taxonomy): domain Eukaryota; kingdom Metazoa; phylum Chordata; class Aves; order Gruiformes; family Rallidae; genus Porphyrio; species Porphyrio hochstetteri. The sequence goes on from CM036908.1 coordinate 33,551,896, forward strand.
CCAGTGCTATGCTCAGCTTGAGAGCCATCCCCAAACCCTGCCATGTGGTTTCTGTTGTACTATCCTTCCATGAGACCATGGGAGTCCCTGCTGTTTCTTTGGAGTGCAGACAGGGGAATAGAGCCTTGTTCCCACTTATGGAGCCCTTCCAGGCTCTCTCACCTGGCTGTCCTGAGCAGGGACACCACCAGCAGTGAGCAGGACTCCTCTGAGGACCAGATCATGGAGCGCACTGCGTGTGACTACCTGTGTGTCAGGATCAGTGTCCTCTACTGCCTTTTCCTGGATACCAGCAGCCTGAATGGATGTGGGGGCCATGGCACACCATGAGGGTTCGGAGTCCCCATACTGCACCTTTCCAAGACTCCTGCAAAAGATCATGTCCTCACCAATGATAGAGTGTATGTTTCTGGTAAGAAGGCAAAAGAAAACCTCCTTTTCCCCACACAGTGGTTGAAGTGGCTCTCACCCTTCAAAGGGTCCCATCAACCAGTGATAGGAGTATAAGTCTGGCACACCCAATAGCTGGGATGCTGGCACATGAAACAGAGATACCTACACAGAAGAGGGGTCTCATGTTCCCTTCCCAGTCCAGCATTGTTCAAATCCTGTAGTGCTAATTTGACACATGGAGAAAGGATATTACTGACATTGTCCATCATGTTTTCTTGGTTGTTCTTATAATTTTGAGTGAGAGTTCAGATTTCACCTACGAAGGAGTCGGATATTTCCTGTGCGTTTCCTCCAGGAAATACCTCTCCTGGAGGTCAAAGGCAAGACTCTACAGGTCTTTGGTTAATTGTATTATCATTTCTGAGAGACGTGAATGGTTATAAAATCTCTCATATCATACTCCATAACTTGCAGATACCGTTAATCAAGAGCATTACATTAAATAACCTAAAATATGTCATGCTAATACAGACTTAACCAATTTGCTGGGAGCTAAACCAAGTTGGAAATAAATCTGAAATTCTATTGGGAAAAATAAAGTCCATTAGTGGAAAAATATTCTAGTAATATCAATATTATGTGACTATCAAAGTTAAAGAAATTCCAAGTGTACCTTAAGATTCATCTTTTGAACACTGCAACTGGACAGGTCCACTTAAACTAGTGCTTCCATTATTTCTAACATCAGGACACACAGCCACAGTATTTGATATTTGTCAGGGTTATGCTCATATCCCTTCAATGGATGTTTTGTAATTATATTGCCTGGGGTAGTGGTTGTTGTGAGGAGAGCTAGCAAAACCTGGCAGCAGGCAGAGCGTGGCCTCTTCCAGCTATCGCCTGCTCAAGCCTCTGGATTCTGGTTCTTGGATCCTGCCTTGGGCCTGCCCCAACAGTAGTTTGTTCTGAGAAAATCATTGGAACTGGGTGAAGAAACATCAATGACCATGAAAACGGGCAAACAGAACCTTTTGTTCTTATCTGACTTCTAACATGCTATGGTCATTTCCGATTTGTTTGGATTTTTTAATTTTTTGATTGCCTTTTTGCTTTTTAATGGCTATAATCTACACAACAGAGAAAATGATTGGGCTTTAAAGAGGAAAAGTTGTTTCCCCCATTCAACCTCACATTAGTTTTTGAAGGGGAATTAAGAATAATGTGAAAGGAACAGGAAAATGTTGCATGTTTAAGTTCAAGTCCTTCTGAGTTTACAGTGAATCTGGTTGGATTTGTCTGTTTAGGCTGGGAAGATCGATCAGCTTTTTGCATTATTGTATAACAATCACATTTGTTTATAACATTTGTATAAGAAAGAAAAACTATACTAAGTGATAGAAATGTTGTAATGAAATTGTTTGGCTCAGTCAGAAGACTTCTGATAAAGCAAAGGAACAAAAAAGGTTTCAGTAAGCTCTAAAATAAATACCCTAGGATCCAATGTGAGTATTACAGGGAGCACCAGGACTTTGCTGAGACAGGCATAAAGTTTCAGGCACTGGTTTTTACCTGGACCCTTTTCTGTGCAGGACTGAAAAGCATGTAGGTGCTTAAGTTGAAGTGGGGTTTGATGGTAGAAAAGCATCCAAGTACATTTAAAAGCTCATCCTTGAACTCCAAAGATGCTTCTGAAAGTTTAACTTGGCGGGGAGACTTAAGAAAACTTTTTCACCCCATCCACAAGCAAGCCATGATTTTTATTTCTGCACCAACTTAGACTAATATTTGGTTAATATCTGTAATGCAGATCTATAAAAAGCCAAATCTGGTCTTTGACGTGGGCTTTGCAGGTGACTGCCTTTACTGATTATTTCATCTGACTGTTGTAGTGATGCAACCATCCAGCCTGTCTGGTAGCGGCAAACCAGTAATGTACAAATTACAGAATCACAGAATCACAGAATAACAAGGTTGGAAAAGACCTTTAGGATCATCAAGTCCAACCATTCACATCCTAAACTAAACCATATCCCTAAGTACTTCATCTACCCTTTTTTTGAACACATCCAGGGAAGGTGACTCAACCACCTCCCTGGGCAGCCTGTTCCAGGCCCTGACAACTCTTTCAGTAAAAAACTTCTTCCTAACATCCAATCTAAACCTGCCCTGGCCCAGCTTCATGCCATTCCCCCTTGTCCTATCACCTGTCACCTGGCTGAAAAGACCATCACCTACCTCTCTATAACCTCCCTCCAGGTAGTTGTAGGTGGTGATAAGGTCTCCCCTCAGCCTCCTCTTCTCTAGACTAAACAGCCCCAGCTCCCTCAGCCGCTCCTCATAGGATTATTACACAGGGCTAAGACTTCAGTTTTGGTTTAGGCAAAACTAAACCAAAAAAGAACCCCAAACTCTAATCCTTTCACTGGGGTTTTTCTGCATAGGTTCAAAGCATCATCTCACAAATGCCCATTGATACCAGCTGAATGCCACAGAAACAGGAGTGGTAAACTGTCAGGCAGCTTGCATTATGAAAAGAAGTGTTAATTCCAGAACCTTGATTCTCTACATTTCTGTCAGGCTTAAAATATACTCACATGCTGCAGGAATGTGGGAATCTGGCTCAGAGAAGTTCTTTTTTTTTCTTTTTTTTTTTCCCTTCTAATGCAATGACAGGTCTGAGAGCTTTAAAAAACAATGTTGCCATGTAAGATGAGAAATTAGTCTCAGATTTCTTTTCCCTGCAACAGCCTGGATAACACTCTGCAATCTGAGGTGCATGGCCGTGCAGGGCAAAATTCTAAGGAATTTGGTCCACTGTTCATATAACCCTGGCTTAACAGGGTAAGAAAAGAGATTCACAGTTGTCAACAAACTTGCAGCGGGTAAAACCAGCAGTTTCAGTGTGACAGTGGTAGATGTGGATTTGAGATTTCAGATGGAAGCTGAAGGGATGCTGAGATGCATTGCAGAGATGACATGGCTGCCGAGGGAGAGGATGCTCACAAGGTTTCTGACCACCCTCTTCTGCAGAAACACACACCTAAGATACGGCCATTTCATTTTCATTGTTGGGCTCTACAGAGAAAAGAAGCAGCATTGCTTCTTGGCTGCCAGGGAAAACTGTAAAGCTGAATTGAAATCAGCAGACGCACGCAGGGAATTGAAAAGATCAAGTAAAATGCAGACATTTTACCTTTAGGAAGTAACAGATGCAACCCCAAAATTTCCCATGTGTCCAAAAATTCATTTCTGGTAGCCCAAACTCTGTCCCCACTTAGAGCTGAATAACCTCCTGGATGTCATCAAGCCTTCGCTGGCATTGCTGGGAGCAAGTGCAGCTTCTTGCCTTTTGTACTACTTTGGTAGTGCAGGGGACACCTCTTGGGTTGGGTTAGTTTTGATGGGCTGAAAGGTAACTGGAGACCTATCCTCTTTGCATGTAGTAGAGCAGCACTCTCCAGCATTTATCTGAATCAGTAATGAACCCTGATCTCTTCAATCACATAGCTCAGAGAAAATTATTCTTGATCTCAAAGGACATCTACCAAATGATAGTCAACTGTAGAAGACCTGGTTTAACCTGTTGTGCCTTGGATATACAGTGTCTTTAGGTACAAAAGGGATTCTTTTTTCTTTAAAAAAAGACAATTTATTTTATTCTGGTTTGTATGATTTATTTTTTCATTAGTCGGTTACTAAAAGCAGAACTGACTTCAGCAGACCAGTATGGAAACTTAAAGAAATGGGATCGACTCTATCACATGGACTTAAAGCAAATTATGGCCCTTACTTTTCATAAATACATATTTTATCCAATCAATAACAGTGAATCAGTCCACCAAATAGATATAAAGGCACAGATTTGGAACTATAACAAAAATGGAGGCTGCAGAAATGACTGTGGAGACCAGTGACCCAGCAGTGACACTGAGATTGAAACTGTATTTCAGAGACTACAGTGTTTCACTCCTAATAATGCAAAAGCCAGTGGTGTGTACAGCAGGACAGGCAGAGGCTGAAGCAGAGCAAAAACAAGCACAAAGATTTGCTAGGGGTGGGAAATCTGCATTCCTCTATTGAAACTGCCTGTTCTCTCCATATGGGAATGATGTTTCCCTCCTAAAGTCTCCTCCCAATTCCTTTTTGCCCTATTCGTGGCTCAACACAGTCTAAGGTTATATTATAAAGTCAGAAAGTCACATAAATTCACTGACTCGCACTCGAGATTTCACAAGATTTCCTCCACTACCATCCGACCTGATAAAAAGGTTGTCTAGATGTATGACTAAAAGAAGAAAATTTCAACTCAAACTCCAAGGACTGTTGCCCAAGACAGTCGCTGTTGTGGAAAGCCAGGATTTCCATAAAATTTAAGCATTTATTACTAGGTTCATCTTAGGATTATTGTTCTCATCTCTGTTAGCTTGTCATGTTGTGACACACATGCACAGCTTTGTACCTGAGCCCGAATTCAACAATAGAATGAAAACCAGCCCCAATTATCAAAAAAGGATACACTTTCTCAGGAATCTTATTCAGGGCACCCTTCAGCAGCAGGTGATGCACCACACAATGCCAGAGTTTTATAAACACCTGCTGACCACAACATCCTGATAGAAAGTTTCTATTTACAACAACAATGGAAATACTCATCGTACAGAGTCCTGCAGAAAAATGCAGGTGGAAGGATTGAAATATAGGTTTAAGTAACAATCTTAGAACAATAGGGATTTAGCATTCAGTCTAAACAAGTTATTACCATCACGTGTTGTAGCTTGTCTCTGTGAGCTGCTCTCTGCTTTCATTTCCTTTCATTCCTTATCTTTTCTTCTTCAAGAAGATACATTAGATACCTGTCTGTTCCCAAGCTGGGCAACTGGTTATTATAGGGTAGGTTAGTTCTCTCTGAAGCTCCATGGGATGAAGGTCTTGGAGCGTTTTTGTGGTACCTTGTGGTGGTTTGACCCTGGATGGAGGCCAGACGCCCACCAAAGATGCTCTGCCATTCTCCTTTTCAGCTGGACAGGAGAGAAAATAGATATCGCGAGGCTCAGGAGTGGAGATAAGGACAGGGAGAGATCATTCCACAATCAGCGTCACAGGCAGAACAGACTCAGCATCGAATAAAGGACAGAAAACTCTCTAATTTATGACACTGCCCTGCACCCCCAGTGACACCAGAGTCTGGTGATGGGAAGTGTGACCAGATCTTAAAGCAACTCCCCCCACCCCTCTCTTCTTAGCAGACTGCACTTTAGTCAGGATTTCGCTCCCTTCTTCCCCCTACTGTGGAACGTGGAGGGGCAGGGACTGGGGGAATGGGGGTTTTGGTCAGTTCCTCTCAAGTTGGTTTCCTTCTTAGCTGGGGGGGGCATTCATTCCTCACCCCCTTCCCCTGCTGCACCATATGGTCCCACCCATGGCAGACAGTCCTCCATGAACTTCTCCAACAGGAGTCCTTTCCCACAGGGCTTCAGCTCCTCACCAGCTGCCCCAGTGTGGGTCACTGCTATGGGTGCAGTCATACATCATAGAATGTCTCTCAGTCTCTCAGGCCCAGACTGCTCCAGCCTGGTCCCCCACGAGGTCAAAAGCCTCCCCCAGCAAACCTGCTCCAGCATGGGGCCTCTCCCCAGGCTGCAGGTGGGGTCTCAGCCTTTTCCATGGGCTAGGGGGGGACACCTGCTCCACCATGGGTTTCTGCAGGGGCATCTTTCTCTCTGGCACATGGGACGCCTCCTCCCCACCACCTTTCACTGGCCTTGGTGCCTGCACAGCTCCTCCCGTCTTCTCACTCCCTTCTCTGGGGGCACAAAGCAGCTGCTTGTGGGTTTTTCTCCTGTGATTCTCAGAGGCGCTGTGACCATCGCTGATGGGCTCGGTCTTGGTCAGCAATGACTCTGGCCTTGAGCCAGCTGGTGTTTGCTCTGTGGGGCCTACAGAGAGCTTCTGGCTGCTTCTTGCAGAAGCCACCACTGCAGCTCCCCTTCTCCACCAGAATCCAGCCATGCAAAACTACAACACACCTCAAACAAAAGATGTGTTAAAGTAGTTTCACTCTCACAAAGATCTTAGCTCTAAATGGGTTTTTCTAGCTCCCGCATGCTGTAAAGCACCCATCTTAGGCTAAACCTTTGGTCATGTCTTTTGCACCCAGCAGCAGCAGCTCTGTTTTTGAGTCCTTGAGTTGCTGCATTGTGCCATGTTTCTGAAGCACTCTGCGTTGTCCCTTGTGGGTAGAATACTAATAAAGATGGATTAATGCTACTAGGCGTCATGTTAAAATACTCAGTGGAAGCAGAATGGTCAAGAGATCACATTGTGTTTTATCCTGTCTCTGTTCCTCTGCAGGCTCTTGGGGGAGACCAAAAAGAAAGACTAAGGGGCTTTTGTTGTTACTCTGAGTTCTCGTTCATGGCCAGGACCTTGGACATTGAAAGTTCAGCCCTTCTATTGTTGCAAGAGCAGAAGCAGGGCTGTAACAACTTCTGCGCAAGCCATTCACTCTTACAATAGCACACGGCATCTAATTTACCTTAAATAAGGCACAGAGAGATCACTGTAAGGAATGACAGAGAGGCAGTTCTGGTTTCCACCTTGGTTTTGTGCAAGTTGATATAAACACTTGCCTGATAAGTCTTAATGGAATGGCTCAAAAATTTAAGAGACCATATTATACTGGAAGTTATACTTGGACTTATATACCTTTATGTATACATTACATATTTTATTGTAGGATAAATAAGTTAACTGTTCAGGTATAGAAATAACAGATTTATTAGAGGGATATAAGGCCATATATACCCCATATATATGGATTTATTGCCCACGTAGTGGAGAAACAATCACCCACCAATACCATGTTCACATTTTGCCTTGAATACAAGCACCTTCCTCAAAAAAAAATAACAACAAACCAACCCAAATATCAGGCTGTGATTATCCTCCAAGCTTATTCTGCGTATGTGTGCTCACAAGAGAACTCATGCCTTTTATTGGTATCATCTAAATGCTATGGAGTACCGAAACAGTGAAGGGTGATGATTACTTTTCATCTGTGAGTATGAAAGTTACACAACTTGCATTAGCACTGATGGCTTCAGAGTCTCTGAGTTATTAAGGTCAGTTGGGAAGAAAAATGTCCCTTTTCACTCGCAAAATACTCCATTTGCTTTAGGAGAAATCATTTCATTCTTGTTATTGATTGCTTTTCCAGGCAGCTAAACTCAGGAAATTTTTGTCTACGTCTAAGGCAATGTTTTTTTCAGCTGTCTCATATTTCACATTTTGTTGGTAGAGAATGCAGAAGGGAGCAAGACATCTTTATATTTAAGTCCCTGCAGACAGCAGATTTTATTTAGATCTCAACTTTTGCTTCAAGAGAGGTAAATAACTAGTCCAAACTCATTTTAGCCTGTAGGAACACAAGCTGGTGCTGAATCACTGAATGTCCTGGGGGTTGGACGGGACCTCAAGACATCATCTAGTCCAACCCCCCTGCCAGAGAAGGATCTCCTGGATTAGGTCACACAGGAATGCATTCAGGTGGGTTTGGAAGTCTCCAGCAATGGAAACTCCACAGCCTCTCTGGGCAGCCTTTCCAAGGGCTCTGCCACCCTCACAGTGAAGAAGTTTGTCCTCATGTTCACATGGAACCTCCTGTGCTCCAGCTTGCACCCATTGCCCCTTCTCCTATCACTGGACATCACTGAGAAGAGCCTGGCTCCGTCCTCCTGACACTCATCCTTTACATAGTTACAGACATTGACGAGGTCACTTCTCAGTCTCCTCCAGGCAGGCTCCCTCCACCTGCCCTCACAAGGAAGATGTTTTGCTCCCTCAGGCATCTTTGTGGCACTGGGCTGGACACTCTTCCAAGTAGTTGTCTGTCCTTCTTGAACTGAGGGCCACAGAACCGGACACAATATTCCAGATGCGGTCTCACCAGAACAGAGCACTTCAGCCATTTTAGGAGGTTGCAGCAACCTGAGGTTGTGCCCATGCCACATACATAAAGGGAGAGCAGAAGAATTTGGTGTCTTGCTGCAAAATCTTGCCCTGGCACTGGAAGCTGTATAGCAATCTATTACCGCAGCCTGTTGGGATTAGGTCTCTCGCAATGCTTTAGGAGAGCAGGCGATTAACCAGGCTGATAATCGCATTATCACAGCAATACCACCTCTGGGCAGAGCTGAGCCAGCTCCTGGGAAACACGCTTCTCTTCCGACTGAAGAGGTTATTTGGAGCCAGTTCGGGAGCAGACAGAGAGGAGCTGGGAGGCAGGAATCCTTCCTGAGAAGTGGGGAGGCCCTGGCACAGGGTGCCCAGAGAAGCTGGGGCTGCCCCTGTGGATCCCTGGCAGGGTTCAAGGCCGGGTTGGATGGGGCTTTGGACACCCTGGTCCATGGGGGCTCTGGGGGGTTCTGAGGGGTCCCGGTCCAGGGGTCCCATGATTGTATCACAGAATCACAAGGTTGGAAAAGACTTCTGAAGATCATCAAGTCCAACCATTCTCATCCTAAGCTAAACCATATCCCTAAGTACCTCATCTACCCTGTTTTTAGACACATCCAGGGAAGGTGACTCAACCACCTCCCTGGGCAGCCTGTTCCAGGCCCCAACAACTCTTTCAGTAAATTTTTTTTTCTAATGTCCAAACTAAATCTGCCCTGGCACAGCTTCTTGCCATTTCCCCTTGTCCTATCACCTGTCACCTGGCTGAAGAGACCATCTCCCACCTCTCTACAACCTCCCTTCAGGTAGTTGTAGGTGGTGATAAGGTCTCCCCTCAGCCTCCTCTTTTCCAAGCTAAACAGCCCCAGCTCCATCAGCCATTCCTCATATGATTTGCCCTCCAGCCCCTTCACCAGCCTGGTTGCCCTTCTCTGGACGTACTCGAGGACCTCAGTGTCCTTCTTACAGTGAGGAGCCCAGAACTGGACACAGTACTTGAGGTGTGGCCTCACCAATGCCAAGTACAGGGGCACAATCACTTCCCCAGACCTACTGGCCACATTGTTTTTGATAGAAGCCAGGATGTCATTGGCCTTCCTGGCTGCCTGGGCACACTGCTGACTCATATTCAGCCTGCAGTCAACCAACACTCCCAGGTCCTTCTCTGCCTGACAGCTCTCCAGCCAGTCTCCCCCAAGCCTGTAGTGCTGCATGGGGTTGTTATGTCCCATGTGCAGCACTCAACACTTGGCCTTGTTAAACTTCATCCCGTTGGTCTCAGCCCATTGGTCCAGTCTGTTCAGATCCCTCTGAAAAGCCTCCCTACCCTCAGGCTGATCAACACTTCCTCCCAGTTTAGTGTCATCTGCAAACTTACTGAGGGAGCATTCAATCCCTTCATCGAGATCATTGATAAAGATGTTGAACAAGACTGGACCCAGGACTGAGCTCCGGGGGACGCCACTCGTGACCGGCCTCCAGCTGGATTTTGTTCCATTTACCACCACCCTTTGGGCTCGGCCATCCAGCCAGTTTTTAACCCAGCTGAGGGTCCACCTGTCCAGGCCAGTGGCAACCAGTTTCTCAGTCAGAATGCTGTGAGGAACCGTGTCAAAGGCTTTACTGAAGTCCAGGTAGACCACATCCACAGCCTTCCCCTTCTCCATTAAGCGGGTCACCTTGTCATAGAAGGTGATCAGGTTAGTTTGACAGGATCTACCTTTTGTAAACCCATGTTGGCTAGGCCTGATCCCCTGGCCATCATGCATGTGCTGCATGATAGCTCCCAAGATGACTCTCTCCATGATCTTCCCTGGGACTGAGGTCAGACTGACAGGCCTGTAGTTCCCCGGATCCTCCTTCCCACCCTTCTCATATATGGGTGTAACATCTGCCAGCCTCCAGTCGACTGGAACTTCCCCAGTCTGCCAGGATTGCTGATAGATGATGGAAAGGGGTTTGGCAAGCACATCTGCCAGCTCTCTCAGCACCCTCGGGTGAATCCCATCTGGCCCCATTGACTTGTGGGTATCTAACTGGCCAAGTAGGTTGCTACTCATTTCCTCCTGAACCATGGGAGCTTTGTTATTCTTCCCCTCCCTGTCAGCCAGTTCCTGAGGATGAGTACTCAGGGAATATCCATCTTTAGTATTAAAGACTGAGGTAAAACAGGGATCTGACAGGGATTCCGGGAAAGCGATGTTTTTGGGATAAGGAAGGCAGCTGCGTGCCGAAAGGCGGCGTGCTCCCCTCAGAGAAGGCGAGAGCCGGCTCCTGACCCTCTGGCAGAGACACCCGAGAAGCGGCGGCTGGCGGAGCCACGCTCCCGTCCCCGTGCGCCGGAGCCGGGCAAGGGAAGCGACGGGACCGCGCGCAGCCCACGGGTGTAGTTCTCCCACCGCTTCCGCCTGGCAACTGGCGTTAATTATCAGCTAATTGATTACAAAGGTAATGACGCGCTTTTCCCCACCGCCGGCGGCGTGAGCAGCCTGTGGGGAAACTCGGAATCCCGTGATGCAGCGGTGCGGCCGGGCCCGGGGGCGGGCCCAGGGGCGGGCCCAGCCGGGCGCGGGGAGCGAGTGGCCAATGGGGGGGATGCTGGCGGCCGTTGGGGTTTGAATTTTCAAGGGGGCCGAGGCGGGGGCTGCCGTTACGGTGTGGGGCTCGCGCGGACCTGAGGCAGCTGCGCTCGGTGCGTGGGGCTGTGGCGGGCGGCGGGGGGGGGGGGCTCTTGCTTCCTTCCTTTCTTTCTTCCTTCCTTCCTTCCCTCCCTTCCTCCGGCCGGGAGAGCGTGGGGCCCCTTATCCCGGCGTGAGGGATAAGAAGCGGGAGGCGCGTCCCGGGGGCGAACCGCCGCCGCGGAGCTCGGCGCTAGCGGGAGTCTACTCGCTCTGCGCGCCGTGGGGCAGGCTGTCCACCCACCTCGGCCCCTCGCGGCCGGGAGGCAGCGCTCGATACTCGGCTGTTCTACCAGCCGGCTATAGCTGCTGGTAGATGAAGAGCCCGAGGAGCCCAGGCTCCTTGGCCGCAGCCCTCCGCTCGCAGGCCGCAGGGAAGGTGGTGAACTCGGGGGAGGAAAGTGGCACGCAAGTGTGGAGGGGAACAGCTAAACTGTGTTGCCTTTCCTGCTAGCGTCGCCTGCCAACCGTTCCTGGTTGTAAGGACTTGCTTATCTCTTGTTTAATGTAATTTCTGCGGAGGGGAATTAAATATCCAACTCCCCCCAAAAGTTGGGGACCTGAACAGTGTGCTTATGGCTACGCAGAAAGTGTTTGGTGGCTTGGCTAATGATAGCCAGAGCTGTCAGGTTTCATGTTAGTATCCTACCTAATGAATCAATTCCCTACTGTTTTTGTTGTTGCTGCAGAATTTAAAGGAGAAGCTGCCATGTCTCAGGACTGCAATGATGAGTGGGAGCTGAGCAAAGAGAATGTGCAGCCCCTCCGGCAGGGTCGTGTCATGTCCACCTTGCAGGAAGCATTGGCTCAGCAGGACACCTCCATCCACACTGCAGTTCAGCTCAAAAAACAGTGAGCAGTGTCTTGACACCCTCTTTCCCCTTGTTGTCCTGCCTCCTCCTCACTTTTTTGTGTTATTTAACTGTAAGGTATTAACTCTAAGAGTTAAAAAGAGCATAAAAGAAGTTTAGTAACTGATGTCTAAGCTACTATTGTGCTTCAGGTATTTAGGACCACATGCTGTCGGTGCTGTACAGTATAGATGACAACTTTTAGGTTTGCAGTGGAGCACTTAATCAGCAAACCTTAGGGAGATTCAGTTGCGCTTTCAAATGTACTTGTCAAGAAAAATGCTTAAAGGTTTCAAGGAAGACAAACTTTCTTTCCTACAACAATGTGTTGAAGCAGGGTATATCTTAGGAGATCAGTACTTCCTACTGCTGTAGTGTAGGCAATATGCAAGTATCTATGTGTTCTCTGGATTGCAAAGATACCTGAGTGGCCAAAGTCAGCCTGGACTTGGTCTGTCTTTGGTGCCACATTGCACAGATGCAACTGTATGACTTCAAGGGACATCTGGCATCTCAAACCTATTCAGTTATATTTCTATTATCTGAGGCATTATTATATTTGAGCAGAGCTTTCCAAGAGCAAGGGTCTGCCTGGGGAGCACAACAGGATCTGGCCTTGATGATCTTAAAGCTCTTTTGCAATGTAAATGTTTTTATAAGTTATAGCCACAAGAACTAATGCTCTTGTCAAACTCAAGCTGCAAGGGGGGTTTCTTTCTTGATGTCCTGCCCAAGGACAAAGTCATGGTGTTGGGATGAAATGATGGATGGGAGTTGAAAAATGAGACAAAATGATGACAGTCTGGTCACTTAGATGTGTCTTCCCTGAGCTCTCTTGTGCAGTCCTGTAGTTGTCTGATCATTGGGCTTTCCCATTATTCTCTGTGTGTATTCCAACCTCATTCCATACTTACAGGACATTTCATACAAAACCTTCTCATTCTACCTGTCTGCTAATAACTCTTTCTAACAGAATAAGCATCCTGTTGAGAGACAGTGTATAAGCTTTGGGGTAGTGGAAATTATTTTTTGTTTATAAACCTACAAAATGGTTTCAGTGAGAGTGAAGGTCCAGGTTTACAGTGTGGAAAACATCTTTAATTAGCTGCATGTATTTATTGGATAGATAACTTATATTTTTTTTTTTAGGGAGTTTGAATCAGAAATCCGATTTTATTCTGGAGATGATCCACTGGATGTCTGGGACCGGTGAGTTTCCTATTCTTTCAGAAGAAAGAATAGAAAGGTCAGGTATCCTTGTAGAAATTCATTAAAAGATAAATGCTGTAAGAGGTTAAATTATTGAAAGACAACATATTATTCTGTGCCAGATTTTCTTTTCTAAATCTCCATTTGCTGTGCAGAAACAGTCCGGAACTGACTTCCTAAGAATGTGTTTCATTTCTAGGTACATCAAGTGGACAGAGCAAACGTTCCCCCAAGGTGGAAAGGAGAGTAATCTTGCAGCGATACTGGAAAGGGCAGTGAAAGCGCTCAGTGAGCAGCAGCGGTACTACGCAGATCCCCGCTTTCTTAATCTCTGGCTCAAGTTTGTGAGTGGTTTTTTTTTTTTGTGAATGTCTTGATGCTGCTTTTTCTGAGTTCCTGTCCCATCATCTGCACACAGTCAAGCTGAGTTTTGCAACAACAGAGTTGACGAATATGTTGTACAGCTGGTGCAACGTTACAAGTATCTCTCTACAAACATGTAATATACTCTTGAATTCCACTTTTCATTATCAGTAGGATCTTCTGACCAACTGGCCAGGTCAGACAGCTACAAACTCCACAAATTTTGTTTTGGAGAAGTTAATTTGAATGTGTAGAGCTTGATTGTTTAAAGAGAAGAGAAAGTGATTTGAAAATACATTTTAGGTGTTCTATCTGTCCTACTAGTTATTTTAACTTGTAACTGTCTTGTAATCCACATCCTGCATTTAAGCAAAATCAAGCTGAGTTGTGGTCTTGCTCTGCCTCTCCGTTGCTATATTTTTTGTTGTTCTCATCTTCTTAAAGCGGCTTTTCTGCAGGTTTAGCTTCCAGAGCTGATTTACCAGTTCCAAAACCCTGAAGAAATATGTTGTCCTTTTTAGATAAAGTTAAAATAACTATTATCAGGGCTGCTAATATGACATAGTTCAATCACTGACCTAAAAAATACCTAAGACATGACTGACTTTGAATATGTAGGCTAGAATTAAGGGATTGGTAGTAATACTACTACAATTGGTAGTAATAATTAAATAAAAACCTCTGACTGCAATATTTTCCAATATTACTACCAATTGTAGTAGTATTACTACCAATCCCTTAATTCTATTCAATTACAGCTAATAATTTATATACTTTTAATTTTAATATATAAATTACTACTATTGCTACTATACTATTCAATTACTACTAGAACTAAGGGACGGTAGTAATATTGAAAAATATTGCAGTCAGAGGTTTTTATTATTATTCTTTTTCTAGTGAATGACTTTGCTTTACCTTGGGTGCTGTGACATGATATGATTAATTGTATGTCCTTGGCTTACAGTGGCTCCTGTAAGGCTTGAGTTGAAATCAAAAGGATGCCTCTTGCAGGAAGCATCAAAATGTAGACGTGGACTTGGAATCCTTTGTAGTGCAATGTGATCACTGAAATGCTTTGGCTGTTTCAGGGAGATTGTTGCAACGAGCCCTTGGATCTGTACAGTTACCTGCACAGCCAGGAAATTGGCACAACGCTGGCGCTGCTCTACATCACGTGGGCAGAGGTACTTGAGGCTAGAGGAAGTTTTAAGAAAGCAGATCTGATATTCCAGGAAGGTATACAGCGTAAGGCTCAGCCTTTGGACAAACTCCAGTCCCATCACAGGTAAGCTTCCAGCAACAGGGAAGACCTTAGCCTTATGTGCTTCAGTGGATACAGTGATGCTTATGCTGACTTGTCCAATGTCTTTCTCAGGCAGTTTCAGACCCGTGTTTCTCGGCAGACGCTTTTGGGGCTTGAGGAAACTCCTGATGAAAGTGATGTTGGTCTTCTGGGAGCTGCAGAACCTCAGAGAAGTTCACTGGCAGATCTAAAAGGCAGAGGGAAGAAAAAAGTGAGAGCCCCAATTAGTCGTGTTGGAGATGCACTTAAAAGTATGTTCAGCTGCTGGAACCACAGATTATTATTAGAAGAATTATATCCCTTTTTTTGTTGTTGCACTTGAATGTGATAATTTAAGGGTTAATTTGCCTTTTTTTTTTTTCCCTGCTAATAGCCACAAACCAAAGCAGAAGCCTCCAGACTCTAAGTTCTCAGCAGCTTTCAAACAATCTGGGTTTTGCTGTGTTTGATGAAAATTCAGCTTCTGGACCTGAGATTCCCGTCCTTACACCACAGCCATGGACAGCACCTCCAGTTCCGAGGGCCAAGGAGAATGAACTCAGCGCAGGCCCTTGGAACTCTGGCAGGGTAAGGAGTCTCAGAATGGACTGTGGGGGCTAAAAAGGAGAAGGTGTATTGTAAGCTTCTTCTGATCCCTGAGACAATGTCGGGGGGGTGTTTTGGGTTCTTTTCTTCCCCTTGCCTGGAGTTTGTATCTATCTGTAACTACAGATCTTTCTAGCTTAGAGTTCCCCCTTTCATGAAACTTGCTCGATTTAATTATAAATAAATATATGCAGCAACAGAAGAGTTGAGGATGTCTTATTCCCTTTCAGTGAAGTGTGGTGCTCATTCTGGCTTATATTACAGTGAAAGAATAGCCTTTTGCAAACTCTTACAGGTATTAAAACCTGCTCAGAGAAAAGAGGATTCTCTCTTTTTATTGCCAGTGTGAAGATGGCTAAGTAAACAGTTTGGAAAATGCTAGAAAAGAGAAGTCAGCTTGTGAAATATGCCCAGCATGTGATTTTTTGTATGCTTAACTTCATACTTCGGGGAATTTCAAGTAGGCAGATGAGAGTAGAATGTTGTCAGATTAAATTTCATCTGTCTTCTCTTAAATCATCAACCCCGGAAGCAGTTAGAGGGTCTTTGTGGTGTTGGAATGGCATGTGAGAGGGAAAACTGAGACCTCTGGAGCAGAAGGAATACTATCATAGAACTGGGAGAGTCTGGGCTGAAAAATGAACCCTGTAGCATTTCTGGAAAACAAATGAGGAGGAACTGGAATACACAAGCTTCAGCAGCGTTGCCACAGAATAACAGCAACTAGGTACTGATGAGCACATACAGGAGGAGTGTGTCTTACTTTTTAGGTGCTAGTACTCAGCTGAGAGTCTGTAACTGTTTAAGTATGGGAACAGAACTGATCTTGTAAATTATTATTATTGAAGTCTCTCAGGTTTAATGTTTTTAAATTGCAAAAACTACAAATGAGCCAAACTCTGGGAACAGGGAGATCCGGAGTATAGAGGAATGTAGTGTCTAAAAGTTAATCTTTAAGCTGTGTTGACTTTTGATTCCTCAGCGTCCTCGCAGCAGTGCAAATCCTGGCATCGAAGTGCCCTGCCCGCTGCCCAATTTCACGCCGTACGTGGAAGAGTCAGCTCAGCAGCAAGTCATGTGAGTGTTCAGTTTGAAACAGGGTGGCATTGGAAGTTATCAAAGCTGCTTTGTAAGACTTTGACTTGTTTTGCCAAGTAGTAAAGCCTCTAGATCTACAAGAATTAAACACAAAAACCTGTCAATGCTCTTTGTGCTTTAGCTTGATGGCGGAGATGCTTCAGTGGAAGATGCACAGGGACATGGGAAGTATTTGACTATCGCTACTCATTATGTGAGAGCCCATATTATATGTGTATATGCTAATTAGTTTAGTAGCCTAATTCTGTGTTTACATAAAAACACAGTTAATCTCTCAAGATAGACCCTCTCTTGAGACAGCCTTATTGTTGTTTTCCTTTATCTTGGGAACTCGGTGCTCAATCTATATGGAGTTTTATTCTGAAACTAGCTATCCAAAGTTTCCATGACAACGGTGTTGCTCAGGTCATAGAGGAGTATGCTGTTTTGTCTGAAACTACCTTCCTGCTTGCATGGTGCTCACTGAAATACTGATAAACCCTGAGAGATTGGGTTGTTCTGTTTTGTTAGAGCAGTGGACAATGTGTTATTTTGCAAAGCTACTTACTATTTGTTCTCTGTGGCTAATGCTGGCTGTAGAATACATAGGATCCTCTTAAGAGAGAGTCAGAAAATAATGTTTAATATTACAGGCAGCTTCCTTGGCTCTGAACTGCATGTGATTAAAGAATGCTGAAAGGTGCCTGAGAGCATAGATTTTTCCTGACTCCTTGCTGTGTTGCATGTGGACTGCAAAATTGTTCTGACCAAGGACATACAATAATTTAGCGTAACAATATGCAAAAAATGAAGTTCCACTTGTAGCTGTAAGACTTCTTGCTCCTGAAAGTCAGTGCTGCCATAGAATTAAATCTGTTAATGTGTTGGTCTCTCAGATGAAGGCTTAGTATTTACAGAGGGCAGCATCCTTTTATACTCAATAAAAGGAAGGAGTGGGTGGAAGCCGAACATTGTGCTAAGTTAGCTGCAAGCAGATAGCTTGTATGTAGTTTCATACTATGTAGTTGAAAGTTTAAAATTGGGATGTCTGCATCTGAGTCCATTTCCTCTGTGGTATGGTGTCTATGGCTGCCAACAAAATAAATTCTGAAAGTCTTGCATTGAAATTGTAAACATGAGGCAAACTGCTATCAGTTGTCATCTAGAGATTTGGGTAGAAGAACACTGTGGTGATCTTGAAATAAGCCCCCACCCTCAAAAAGATAACTTCAAAAAACCCAACCATTTGGAACACCTGTTTGCTTTGTAATCTCCCAAATACTTTTAGTGTTGCGAGTCATTCACATCCAAGATACCTGGTTTGTTTTGCAACTGTGCACTGTTTTATTTTGAACTAGTTATTTACTTAAACTGCAGTTAACACTGTTTTTAAGGTTGGTTTCAGATCACCTCTTATTGAGGTAAAGATAATTGCTGGAGTCAGGCGAATTACTGGTCTCTGTAAAACTGTACAAATTCTGGCTCCTCTCTCCTGAAACTAGTTTGTAGCACCTTTTCTGAAAGCACTTGGAAGCTGAGAAACTGGCTGCTTCTGACTCCTTCCACTGTACAGTGATGGGAGCTTGTTTGTGATGGGGCATTTCATTTCTGTCACTCGGTGCAAAACTTTCTATTTGAGCAAACTCCCCTCTTACTGCATCTTAAATCTTCCCTTTTCTTCTTAATCTAAAATGCTGGGCATAATCTGGTCCAAGATCCATATTTAAATCTTGCTGATTTTTCTCTGTGGTTCCTTTTTTCTCAGATAAATTCTGTTTTGTAGGATGACTAAGAACTTGTCACCTTGGGTCACATAGATTGAAGGTGGAGTAAACCTAGATCTGGCTCTGGAATGCACAGCAATTCAGAGTATCGTAAGAATTTTATTTGATCTGGGCCTCACACTTTGTCTTGATTACACCATTCTGAGTTGGTACACTTGCCTTTTATGTGCTCTCATTCCTTTTTCTGTTGATGAGTAGAATGTCTTTATTCTGCAAGCGAGACGCTTTCTCTGCTGTGCTCGCTTTTCTGTGTTAGCAAAGTACCTACAGTCAAAAGTAATATTTGCCTGTTTTTCCAGGACTCCCTGCAAAATTGAACCCAGCATAAACTGTGTTTTAAGTGCTCGCAAACCTGAGAAAGAGCAGGACCCACTACAGCGAGTACAAAATCATCAGCAGGACACTCAGGAAAAGAAAGAGGTGGTGATGTACTGTAAAGAGAAAGTTTATGCAGGAGTCGAAGAATTTTCTTTGGAAGAGATCCGAGCAGAAGTCTACAGAAAGAAAGCAAAAGAGAAAATTGATGGTATGCTTCAAAATGGGATGACATGACTTTCTCAGACAGAATTATGAAAATTATATTTCTTATCAGCGTACAGCCGTTGGTCATTACGGCTGCTTTGCTTTTTTCTGCTGGACCAGTTATTTAACTAGTAGGGGAAAGTAGCTTCTGCCAGCTTTATGTATAAGCTGTGAAACAAAGACAGACAACCAGAGGTTTTAGCCCCTTTAAAAATAATGTGGGCTTTAGCCACAGGCTGCATGTGAAATTCACGTTGTGCCTTAAAAGCTTTTCTTCCTTAGAGGAGATGCAGGCCATAGCACAGAAGAAGGAAGAAATAAAAAGGAAAATTGAGGAGCTGGAGAAGAAATTAAAGAAGAAAGATGATGACAAGCAGCAACAACCATGCAAACAGGTATTATCCTCATTTAACTGTTCTCTTACAAATAGCTACTATTTTAGTAAATGTACCAGAAGAGGAACAACATCTAATAAGTTTCTCTTTGGCGTAACACTTTTTTTGAGAGGGTGCTTCAGTCTGTATCATCCAGGAAATGAAGGCTCAGAGAAATACTTCTTTTCTATTCTCCCACTTGTCCCCAAGCCAAATCCTTACATTCCTATAGGGGTGTAAGTCAAAGGCTTCAAGTTTTGTAGTGTTACAAGTGTTGTTAAGTTACTTAACCCTTGGACAGGTTACCTTATGCTAAGGTATAAACTTGTATATTTTAAGTAAAATTATACTAAATGCTTCAGGGTGAATTGTTCTCTTAAGCTCTATTCCTGTTCAGTTTCCTTTTATGCAGAGAATTTGTAGTGCAAAAGACGACAGGAGAAGCAGCTGAAACTAGGGAAAGAAGTGAAGTGTGGCAAAGCGGTGTAGGCTAACCCTGGTACCACACACCTGCTTGCTCAGTCCTGCTCAGTGGGATGGGGGAAAATCACAAGGGTAAATGTAAGAGAACTCATGGCTTGAGATAAGGACAGTTCAGGAGGTAAAACAAACTCTCTGCAAGCACACAAAGCAAAATAAATTCACTCACTGCTTCCCATTGGCAGCTAGCTGTTTGGCCATCTCTAGGAAAACAGGGCTTCATTGTATGTAACTGTTACATGCGAAGACAAATGCTGTAATTCTGAATATTCCCCCTTCCTCCAGATTTTATTGCTGAGCATGATGTGATATACTATGGAATATTCTTTTGCTCGTTTGGGGTCAGCTGTCCAAGCTGTGTCCCCTCCCATCTTGTCTGTCCCCAGCCTGCTCAGACTAATCTTGAGCAGACTATCTTTCCAGCAAGTATCTTTTGGTCTGTCGTTGCTAGGTACTGTTTAAACCCTGTTTTTCTTAGTTGCAAATAACAGGTTGAAGTTAATTATTGTAAAGCTTTTTTTGCCAACTTGATCAGTTGGTCTGATAAAAATATGTTCTTTCTTTCTTTCTGTCTCTCCTGTCCTGTTTCTAAAACAATGCTGTAGTAGTATTTTAAATAATGACAAACCGGTGTTGTGAATTTGATATGAGCTGTGTGACTGCTGTTATAAATAGTTGCAGTATCATTAAAATCTACAATGAAAGCTACAGTTGCATAGTGTAAAAATAAGCACTTTAACTATGCTAAGCAATAAGAATGGGCTTTTTTTCATGGAAGTAAACTAAGTACCAATAAAATTGGCTAAAGACAACTATTAACCCGCTGGGGTTTTAACAACCTATGCAGGATTGTTAGTGTTCTTGGAGGCTTGTTGTGTGGCTTGTGATTCTACCACCATAGAACCAAAACATGGTTTTGTTTCCACAGCCAACAGAGTCAACAGAAGCTTCACCGCCTTTGGGACAGCAAGGAGTTACTTTTCCTAGTGCAACAGAAGTTGGGGGGCAGCAGCCTCAGCTGCCAAGGTAATACAGGATTTTCTTCACCAGCAAGGAGAAAAGTTGTGGGGATAACTAGTTCTGAGTAACATGGATCACAAAGAGCCTGTTTCTGAAGGCAGAATGGCATATACCCCAGGCATCAGCCTGTAACCATGATCTGTAATCTGTCTTTATATATTCTTAATTATTTGTCTGAGGGATCTTAACTTCATACAAGTAGCATGTGTCAGCTTGGCTGGCCTTTCTTACCAAGTTTACTGAAGTTTCGTGAAGGTGTGTAACACGTAACAAATGAGTTTGTAACTCTTTCACAGTGGATTCCAGGTCTCTGAAGATACTCAACTGCATAAACAATCTTGTCCTGAAGGTAAGTATTTAAATTTTTTACCATCAAGGAGAAAGCTGTGTTAAAGGGAAATGTTCTTTTATATGAATAGTAAAGCTGGAAAAACTAAAGAAACCCAAAAGTCTAAGGAGAGTGAAAATGCAGGTGTGCTAGTAGTGCTTTTAACCGTATTCAGCAAAAGACTGGACATCTGAGGTTTGAGAACTGTTGCTATTTGAAAGGACTCTCTAGAAGAAGACCTTTTCTCTTTTTAGTAGCTGAAGAGTTTTCTTCACTCTTTCATATATACCGATAGTAAAATCTGTTAGAGTTCAACGTTAAGATTGATACTATTTTAAGTTGTTTTTCCTCAGGGAAAGTGGTAGAGGAATACAATCAGAAATTATACATTTGGTTTTGTTGTTGGGAGGGGTACATGTTTGTCCTGGGTTTGTCTGGGATAAAGTTAATTTTCTTTCTCAGCAGCTGGTGCAGTGCTGTCTTTAGGAGTCAGGATGAGAACACTGCTGATAGCACAGGGATGTTTTTGGTTGTTGCCAAGCAGGCAAGGACTTATCAGCTCTTCATGCTGCCTTGCCAATGAGAAAGCAGGTTGGAGGGCTGGGTGTGTGCTCCCAGGGAGCTGGGAGGGGACACAGCCAGGATAGGTGACCCAAACTAACCCAAGTTTGCTATTCCTTATGGTGAGGTCATGCTCAGCATAAAAGGCAGCTGGTCAGGGAGTGGTGCATGGCTTGGGGGCTGTCTGGCTTTGGAACAGCTCTGAGCTGTATGTTCCAAGTTGTGCAGTTTAGTGATGTTGTGTATCATTGCATTGTGTATCACCAGTTTGGTATATTTTGCTGTAAACTTCTGTTATTTCTCCCTTCCACTGCTGTCCCAGTAAGCTATCCTTATCCCAACCGGCAAGGTTTGCCTTTGTCTTCCCATTATTTATTTCTCCTTCCCCATGCTATCTCCCCGCCATGGTGGGGAGAGTGAGCAGGTGGCTCCGTGACGCTCAGCTTCCAGCTGGGGCTGAATCACAACAGTGCTGAAGTTTCCTTGTGACCTGAACTGACTGCTGTTACTGTTGACAGAGGTTGTCCAGTCTCTTGATGCGTGCCCAGATACACAAGGGGGAAATGTGTTTGTAGACTCTGAGGATGACCAGGAGAAGCAGGAAGATGAGGCCAGCCTTGGGAAAAAAGGTATGAATTCTGAAGCATATTTGAAAAAGAGCAAGCTAGCTAACATATGGTGGCAACACCATGGTTCCTTAACATGACAAAACCAAGCCTTTTAGTTGGTGTCAGTCCTGTAACCTGTTGTTAGGACTGGTGTTTTTAAGATGATATATTCAATATTTCAAGTAGCATTGGATACACTGTCATGGAAAAACTGTTGGTATGAGAGTCTTTTGGTTTTTCTTTACAGATGTAGGTCTCCTTTCCCCACCGGATCCTGCTACATTTTTCTCCATATTTGATGAATCCTCTACTTTGACAAATCAGAATAAAAGGTAGAATTATTCAAGACCTAGATTTCAGAGAGGGAAAACTGAATGATCAAACCACTTTCTATAGCAGCTGAAATGTGCTCCTGTTTCTTATATGGATGTAGGGTGGGTTTTTTGCTTATAGTTGTGGTTTTGTTTTATTTAGTTACTTGGGAAGCCCATGATGAGGAAATACTCTGTTGTTACTTCTCAGTACTACCTACTCAAGCTGCTGTATGAACAGCCTTTATTGTGGAGCTGTATATATTGCAGTTTACTGGTAGTTCAGTAGTAGAAAGCGGTAGATTGAAATGGTCAGTAGAGTTTAACTCCTGAGAGCAATCTCTGTTGAAGATTGAAAGCCACACTGATAAATACTTAATGGAATGCAACTATCTTAGTTGTTCTGCAGGTCACACAGAGAAAAGTGCTCGGCGTCCTCTTGCTGTTCGTAAACCTTCAGATTCTCTAACTGCAAAAGAGAACATCCCACCAGGAGCCTGTGTAAGGAAACAGTTTACCCCGTAGCAGATTTCCTGTCATGGAGAAACCACCAGAGAATGTCCTGCTGTTGAACTGAGATGGGCTGGACTGACACAGTGTGCAATAAGTCAGGATTCTAAACTTCTGTCTGGCATGGCTCTGCTTGAATTGGGTGATGTTAAGATTACACTGGAAATGTCATGTTTTCATTAAGCTTTTAAGGTGGCCAGTGTGGAGATAATGGTGAGGAGTCTTCCAAACTTTAGGCAACTGAATAGCAGCCAGGATTACTCATGCTGAAAATCTAAAATCTAAAACATTTGTGAGATGAAGAGTTGCACTCTTAAACACTGCCTCCTGCTCCATCTGCTTTCTTGCCACGCATCCAGATGAGCATCTCTGCTTCTGTGTCCCTCACCTGGAGTACCAAACACTTAAAACTTTATATCTTGTTTCTTAAGCTATGGGTGTGTATGTGGCAGTGCTGCAGATGTTTGTAAAACTTTCGATGGATGTGGTAGCTGCTATGTCACTACACATCTGTGGCACCATGCAGTGATTAAGTCCTTTAGACTCGTTGAGTGAGAGAACTTTATTCTGAGCTGAGCACGATTTTATGTACAGCTAACACAAAATGAGGTTGAGTAATGATAGGCATTGTGCTGACTTTGGTCCTAGAGTCAGTCTGCATTACAACATAGTTCTGATTTATGTGTTCTAGGTGTCTTTAGTACTCAGTGTTTTAGTAAACACTTTAATAATGTGCTTGTAACTGAACTGGAACACCCTTCTGGTTGGTAGATACAAGATAGCGTTTAATAGTTCATGGCAACTGTCCTTTCTAGTTGGAAAAAATATATGCAGATATATTGCAGTTAAGGTTCAGTTACTCAATTTGAGCAATATAAGTCAGATTCGTGTTGGAAAGTGCTGGGGTGGAAGAAAGGGGAGAGAGAAATGCTCTTCATACTGATGGGGGAGGGATAATTGTGGGGCTGGCATGACTAGAGGAAAGTGTCACCTGGAACATAAAAGGGATCAATCAAGTTAGTGGAGAACTAACACTGTGCATGGGAGGTAATTATTCCAGTTTAAAAATTCAGCGAGCAAATTTTATTGTTACATTTATAGATAAACTAAAAAAAAGGTAAAAACAGTATGATATACTTAAGAGGCGTCATACAGGCAATTACCATGCATGTGTCTTGTTCCTGGAGGGAAGTTAAGTTTGAAGCACATCTTGATAGAACTTTTGAATTTCCCAACAGAAGGGGGACAGCTTTTAAATAAGATGTATTTTTAATAAGATTTATGCTGCAGATTTGTCAGATGTTTAAACTGTCTCTTCCTGCTCTTTTCAGGATGAGTTGAATGGAATTGAACCTTTGACTGAAGATGCAATTGTGACGGGCTCCTACAAGAACAAAACACTTTGTGCCAACCCAGAAGACACGTGTGACTTTGTTAGGGCTGCCCATCTGGCCTCAACGCCCTTTCATGGGCTAGTAGCTCAGAGAGTCTCGGCTCCTGTTTTTTCACAGAATGCCCTGAAGGAAGACTGTCCTGAATCTAAGAACACACCTCTGAATCAGGAAACGCTGGTTTGTGAGGGAGCATACAATGAGGCTCTCTGTGTAAAGAAACTGAGGTAATTAGCAGCAAAGCACATCTTAAGCCCCTTTTTCCCCTGTGTCTTTCCATGGTGGGAGTTTGATTTGCTAGCTGTTAGTATGCAAACATGTATACCATGCTGGAGGTGTTTGTTTACTTGGCAACTTCCCTGGGAAGCCATGCTAATTGTAATTAGGAAGGATGAGCAAGAGTCATTTCCCACCCAACCCTCCGCTGCTTTAAAAGCATTGTGGGTTTGCGTTTTGGTAGCTAGGGGAGTAATAGATGTTCAGGATGCCTTCTGTTGTAGCAGTCATATATAATGGGAGAGAAGATAAAATTCATCTGCAAATTAGGATTCTTGCAGCAAAATGAAGCTCTGACATTACTGGTTTTCTGCTAAGGCTGGGAAAGGGCTTTACCTTAAAGTCTGGGAGTGCACAGTTATCCTTTCATCGTCACTAGGCTGGCGGTGTCTAGACACTGTATCTTCAAAAGTCTGAATAGTTGATGACTCTCTTTACAGCCCGATCATGGAAGCAAGCCTGGAAGATACCCGCTTGTCAGGTTCTTCTGTCTCCTCGGGATCTTCTCTTTCTTCTGTTACACAAGTATCTGCTATTAAATACCCTGAGAAACTGGAGCTTGCTCAGAGCTTGCCTACTGAAACAGTTACTGATGTTGGAGGTACCAGTGAGAATATTTCCGGTTAGTATGAAAGGGTTTCACTCAACACCCAGCTTACAGCTGACCCTCACCTGTGGTGCTTTTCTGTACTTCAGATATCTTACTCTGCTTTCTGTGTACTTCCCGTTGCTTTGACTTGTGACTAAACTAATGTCCCTTGTCAGTAGCTCTAGTGAGGCATACAGTATGGCATGCTTGTCAGCATCCAAAAGATGTAAATACTAAATCAATATTTAAAGGATTTAAAGCAGGCAGTCTGTAGGAGTAATGAGGTCTGGTTCTGAAATGAAAAATTCCATGCCACAGCAGTGAGAACTTCTAAGAAAGCTGTATGTTGTTTTTTTCTTGATTATTTTTTCTCTCAATCATACTGTGTGTTCTCCTGATGTGCTGAATATGAATTTGAATCTAGTGAAAGTTGCACAATTTTGGCACTCTTAGCTTTGCTGTAAACCATTGTGCTGTTTCACAGTATGTTTCTTTAGTGAAGAAAAGTCACTGGGATTAAAGTAGGGGTTTTTTCTTCTAGCTAAAGACTTTTTTCCTCTTGTTTTCATATTACAGTTAGAACAGGAATGGTCACCAAAAGCCTTCAAAATCTGGCCTGTAAAACTAGGTTTGTGTTGAATAAAGGTTTCAAGGTGTTTAACCTGCTTGAACACCTTTGTTTTCAGTTTATAATATTTTAATTAGAATTGTGTATCTACTCTGTAGAGGAACATGTTTCTGTGTCTGCAGACTGTCTTACAATGAAGCATGCTCAGGACCTACAAGAAAGAACTCTTGGGAGCAGAGTGCTGTTGTTGAAATACTTTGGATAGGTCTTACTAATTTTTTTTATTCACTGCATCTTGCTCTAAGAGTAGAGTATTTACAGGTTCTTTTCATAAAAAGATATTTGTTCAGAAGTTTTAATGGTTCTTAAAACTTTTGATCATTCCCATTGCTTTTTTTTTTTTCCCCCCTTGCTTTCTGCACATCTCCCTTGGGCTGCAGAAAGCAAGGGGGATGTAGACATTCTATGGGGGACTCTAATGCTATATAGAGCAGAAAAATGAGTTCAGATGTCTGTCAGTTTACTTCTGTAAAATATGCCAGTAAATGTCATAGGTTTGTAGCGGTAAATATTAGCACACTGGCTTTGTCTTCAACCTCCACAGTTTCCTGGATCTACTTTCACAGAATTACATCCTGAACAATATCTTACTGAAGTGCTTTTCAAATTAATATAACAATAGGCAACGATACTCTGATTCTTACCTTATACTGTGAAAGCTTAAACTCTTGATGCTCATTACTGCTCGTGTTTGGGAGCCATCTAGCTCTGTCTGATCGTTCAGGCTACCTTGGTCTTGTACAGATGAGCTCATCTATTGAATGATTTTTTTTTTTTTTTCTCTGTCCTGTTATGCAGGAAGATAAACCCAGGCCTACATGTAATTAACTTCTGTGTCTTCCAGGAGAGAAGTCAATTAGATTCTTAATATTGCAGTGAGCAGCAGAATTGGAGTCCAACTTTGTTTTCCTTTTTCTTAGCTAAAACCTCTGCTGTACTACAAGGAGTGAATTTCAGTAAAACCCTTCATTTAAAAAGCACACACTGGTCACTTAATCTCAAAATCAATATTAAAAAGAGGAGTGAAGTTTTGCAAAGTAAGTTTGAATTCTGCTGTGGCTGAGCAGATGTCCCTAATTCAGAGCTTTGACTCTTCTGAAAGGTGTTTTATGTGACGACACTACAGTAGAATCGTTGAGACCTCGTGATGCTCTAGGCTGTAAGGTAGTTTCAAAGAGGAGTGTTATGTTCACTCCACAGAACAAGAAACTATTGGAGAGGTGAATGGACTTGCTGAAAATCAGTATGCAGTTAGAAGGCTTCCAATAGCCACACTTTTTTCTTGACAGGTAAGATTCAAGTCGGAGATTCAACACCTAGTTTCAGCTCACCAGTTCCTATTACTTGTCTTCCTAGGTGATGTAACTTTGGTCTTGTGGAGCGCTGAACAGCGTAAAAAGCTTTTAGATTCTATGCCAGAATTGCTGACTGCCTCTCCAGACTTTCATTTGGAGACTGGTGCTCTGCCTGTCATGGAGCTTGAGAAAGACACTGAGCTAGGTAGGTATGCCAGTCACTCAACTGTGCAAGGGTTCTATTTATGTTCTAATTGATTTGAAATATGCTTTGTGTTCACTCTCACTAGTTTTGTTGGTGTGGATGGGGAATAACTTGAGCAGCCTGGGTACGTCCATTTGCTGTGACAGCTCATGAATGTCAACTTTTATCTAGGAAATGAGACTTACTGTATCAAATGGGAATACTGGACCAATGAAGAATACAAGATGTTTTTTGCCATTTCAGCTAACTTTCCTCAGTTGGATGCAAAGGGATTTGCAATAAAGGTAACACATGTGAGGGTTGTTATATAGGAAGTGTGAAATGGTAAAATCTCCTCAGCCACCATAAAGTAAAATGTAGGAAGTTTGGTCTTAATTTCTGAGTTCCATGTGTGAAGTTTGCTACTTCAAGTCCTCTTTTTAATTGTTGAGAAAGAATAAGTTTGACTGTGGAAAATGTCTTCCTTGGTAAAGCGGGGAGGGGAAAAAAGAGGATGAGAAGAATATGAAGATTAGCAATTTTAGCTTTATTCCATAAATAAATGTTCTTCTGTACCTTCTTGTAGGTGTATTCCCAGCCTGTGCCTTGGGATTTTTATATCACACTTCAGTTACAGGAGCGCTTGAATGCTGACTTTGACCAAAGCTTCAGTGAGAACTGCAGCTGTTACTTGTATCAAGATGGCTGTGCTATTTTGCACAGGGATATAAATCGCTTCACGCTTGGGGTCAGTGTGATAAACAATGCATGTGTTTAATCCTGCAATCTAGATCCTCTGTTTTTTGTTAGGACTGTCTATTTTAGCCTTAGTTAGTGCTGGTTTCTCATTCATAGATCATATGCTTCTCAAACTTGAACCAGTTTTTCACATTTTCTTTATTCATGAGTGATAAACAACCTGAACCAAGAACGACATGTAACTCCTCAACAAGGTTTGCATCTAAAACTCTTGTTTAACTTGACATTTTTCAGTGAGTTTGCTATAGCGAGGTCATAGCATTTAGTGTCTTGCTGAAGGATTTACATTTTAAATAGTGTTGTAAGGGCATTTTGAATTGTTATGTGTAAATATGATATGAACTACATAGGGATTTTGGTTCTCAGTTCAATTTCCTCCTCCTGATCTTTTGTCCATTTCTGAATCATAGTTTCCTCAGAGCTCATTGTTCTCGTAATTCTGGACAGGCTGATTGTGGGTAAAATCCAATTATAAAGAATTTAGAGTGTAGGACTGTTATCACTGTACAGATGAGTAGGAAAAAATGGTGAGCTATAAATATTTCACTTAATCTAAGGTAGAATGGCATATAGATCCCTGTTTATTCCCTGTTTTCAGGATGTTATTCGTGGCTGTAAGTCCATCTCCGAGGAAGTTATCCTCCTGGTTGTTTATAATCTTCTGGGTGTGGTAGAGAAGCTCCACAAAGCAGAGATTGTCCATGGAGATCTGAGGCCAGAGGTGTTCTTTCTGGGAGACAGGTTTGTCCCATTGTATGAATAAATATGGGAAGAGATGTGATTCTCAGCTTCAGACACAGCACTTGTGCTCTTGTAACTTCTGCTCTTTAGCTGGGGTACCTATATTGTTGTCTGATGGCTTCTTTAGGCTACATGTATTCTGAAAATAGTGAAAACACTTTGTTTAGGAATAAACCTTTCTTTCATTTGTTTCTCTATAAATAGTGTAAAATGTTGTTGTAAAACATCGCAGAAACACTTTGTTTAGTACAATGCCTGTGTTGGTCAAATTTCTCATTTACCAATTTACTGGACAGCTTACTAGATATTGATAAGTAACTTCTCTTTTCATTGTGAGTGCCTGAAAAACAGGATGTTAGCAGTCAAAGGGCAGGTGGGACTGGATTATTTAGACACTATTAAAAAGATTGTGGAGCTTCCACTACAGGCCAGCTTGTAACTTGATATATGGATCTAGTTTTCTTTTGTTTCCCATATCATGTTTAGCAAAGACACACTTCCCTTGTGGTATGAT
Source organism: Porphyrio hochstetteri (assembly GCA_020800305.1). Taxonomy (NCBI): domain Eukaryota; kingdom Metazoa; phylum Chordata; class Aves; order Gruiformes; family Rallidae; genus Porphyrio; species Porphyrio hochstetteri. The sequence continues at coordinate 33,581,186 of CM036908.1, forward strand.
ATGTAAACTGAGTGTGGGAAGATTGTAACTTTGGAATGTCTAATGATTCACCTCTTCCCTTAGAAGAAATTCGCTGAGGCTGTTCTTAGTCTTCAATGATATGTTAAAAATAACTATTAACTTCAGAAGTATTTTGAACCTGCAGTCATCTAACGTGCACCCCCACTATATTTTATTATGATCTATAATTATTTTATTAATAGACTTCATTTATAACTACATACCTGTACTACTGGAGTTCTAATAGCTTCTTCATCCACCCCAATGGGAGCACATCCCTTAGAGTGCACACATCCCATTTTGGAAGTCAGTGATCTAACAGTGGCTTGATGGATTTGGATATCTCCTGCTGGATTTCTCCATGGTGAATGCAAACTAAACTACACTGTCAAAAAGTTCAGATAATGATAGGGGTCTTTAGGTAGGAAAAACTATTGTAGGACAAGTGCATCACATGAATTACAAAATAATGCTCATAGCATAAAAGTAGGTAAGAAGAATAGTGAGAAGTATGTTCTGTTTATGTTGTTGGCTTGGCGATACAGACTTATCTATAGGGATACTCCTAACAGCCCTTTCTGCTTGTCTTCCCTAGTGTGTACATTAGGAAAGGTTTGTTGTTGGATTTTTTGAAGTATTGTGGAGCTGAACTCTTTCTTGTATAAAGTATTCTGCAATCTTGAAGGAGAGTGCTAAAGATTATGCTGTTTTCTATTTTCCTAGTCCACCAACTGTTTCAGATAACTGACAAATATCAAATCAGTGTCATCCTTAACCCTTTGGTGTTTCTCATTGCTTACTCTGGAGGTACCAGCGTCTTCTCTCTGCTTCAGGCTGCCAGCTGGTTCCCCACCAAGGGAATGTCCTTTCAGCAGTAGTACTTAAGCTAACCATCAGAGGGGAGCATTGACATAGCTAAGGCTGTGTTATTCACTGTGTTATTAAACTTCGTTTAAAAAAAGAAGTTTGGATTTTCTAAAGCTTCATTTGCTTCCTCTGCTCAGGATCTGTGACCCATTTGCTAATGATGAGGTGACAAGGGCTCTGAAGATAGTGGATTTCTCTCACAGTCTAGATTTGAGGCTGCAGTCTCGAGTAAGCTTGCCCAACAGCTTTCCAATATCTCAGACCCCTCATGGACAACAGCTCCTGGCAAAAAGTTCTGTTCCTTACCAGGTGAGTATTTATTTAGCAGGACATCTTAGTTTCTGGGGTGTTTTTAGTCTATTTTCTTCATATTTTGTGAACTATGTGGAAAACTGATCCATAAATGCTGTATAAAGAGAATTTTTCATCTGATTAAATCTTTGGCATGAAGTGAAGGGACTAGTAGTGCTGTTGCTCCTGGGTTTATTTAGGAACCTACAAGAAGACCAGAGTTTTATGTTTTGAAGTTTTCTTGCTTAGTGGGAATTTGGAGGATTCTGATGCAAAGATGAATTCAGGCTTAAATGTGTAAAAGCACCAACAAACAAAATCTATGGTGGTTGCAGAGACTGACAAAAGTTGAACTTTCTGATGTTTCTTGTGATTGCAGGTAGACTTGGTTGGCATTGCCGATATAATCCATTTGATGCTGTTTGGGGATCATGTCCAGGTCTATCAAGAGAATTTCACCTGGAAAATCAACCAAAATGTTTCAAAGTAAGTCCTTTTGCAGAGGAGGTTGCTGGGAAAGAACAAACATCTGAATTCCTTCGCTTTCTTTACAGCGGTACCACCTTCAAAGCCTACAACACAGAACTTAGCGTTGTTGCCAAAAGCATTTGCCCTGTGGGGACTCAAATTTTGAAGCTACTAGACCTGTTCAGTGTATAGTAATAGCCTTTGTGCTCTGTAGGAGACCATTTCAGTACAAGCCCAACACTCCAGTTCAGATTATTTTGCTTTTCCTCTTGAACCAGGCTGCTTTAGTCTTGTCATTTGATAGACTTGGAGACGTTTATAAGTGGGTGGTGTAGAAGAAAATTACCGGAGTGTGTTGATTTAGAAATTGAGATGACTTGGGGTTCCTGTATCTTTCTTTTTAGGCTTTGGTGCAGGGTTACTAAGATACTCGTGCTAGGGTTCTGTCTGTAACACTTGCAGAAGCAATATGCATGCACAAGAAGGAAAATAGTTTAAAATTAATAATTTAAGGTGCATCTGCGAGCAGCATCTTCTTTAGAAGCTGTTGTTTGTCATTGGGTATTAATTTCTTCTGCTCTTTTAGCTGCATGTTTTGACTCTTTAAGATGACTCTGCTTTCATCTACCCTTTGTTTGTTCTTAGACTAAACGCTTGTTCACATCCTGCAGACTCTTACGCCTTAGCATTCCATAAGGATTTTCCAGAGTGCTCTGCTCATGACAGAAATTACATGACAGATGCCTGCATTCAGGATTGTGGTCTGTTAGCTGCACTTGTAGTACGAATATACTTCTATAACCATTGCTTTAAGAAAACCTACTACGAGTGTGGGTGTTGTCCAGTTCCCTAGCAACGTGCATTTCTTACACCTCCTGTTGTATTCTACCACTGGAAAAAATCTCATTGTAAGGTGTGTACAGGGGAAAAATGCTTCTTTCTTTACTGGGCCTGAATCTGTTTTTACAAGGCTGTAGTAGGCTTCTGCTGAGCATTGGCTATGCATGCCATGCAGTACCTGTAGCTCTTGTTCTTTCTTCAGAGGCTCAACTTGCAGGACTAGCTTGTGGAGAATAAAATCACCAAGGGTCATTGCTCTCTGAAGAGATGAATATTGAGACATGATTTACTGCCAATGTAAATATGTCCTGTACCACCTTTGTGTTAGAAAAACTTAAAGGTATCTAAATCATTGATGGAGACTAGATTTTTAACATTACATACATTTCAGCTAAGTAAATTTGACAAGCTCTGAAAAATAGGACTCCTGTATATTCATTTCTTTTAGACCATGGTCTGTTTTTAACAATATTCTGTTGGAATAGAGGGATAGATTTTTGATGTGTTGCCTTTTTTAAAAAAACTTAGTTTTTTAATTCTGCAAGAGATTAAATTGAGCTATGGCAGATGAGGGCACACAAGGCTTGAGCTGACAATGTAGGAACAGTCATTGGGGATGTCATAAGGGTGTGGGAACAGCAGCAATAACTGTCTGGATAACTGGAGCAGCTGAGTAGGGATTGTAATTCAGAGCCAGCCCTGTGTTTCCAAACTCATAGGGGAGTTTGGAGGGAAGGGGTCAAAGGAATTCCTGTCAAAGCTAGGCACATTGGATTGCAAGAAGTAGGGTTCTGGGTGGAGGCTGAACTTGGGGGGAGATGTGCATAGAAGGGGAGTGAGAGCTGTGAAGGGCTAGAAGAGACTAAGGAGGAAGAAGGTAAAGCCTGGGCATGAGTTCTGTCTAGCTGGAGCCAGACTGTAATGTCTCATTGCTTGCTTGGGTACGTCAGTTTAAGTGCTGTGGAGTTGGGAGCACAAACAAGGAACCTCCATTTTTCCATCCTCTGTACTGTGCTTCTGAAACTATGATAGACCTATTATTCATCTTTGCTTTTCAGTATCAAGAATTCCAAGAATTGTGCATGTGCTTTAGTCACACGTTATGTGGAAGTCTGTTACCAACAGTGTGAACAGGACATTTCATCATGCAGAAATAAGGAATCTGCACAGAATCTTTTTGTCACATGTAACCTTTCAGTGTCTCTGACTCTAATTGATTTTTCTTCCTCCAGTTCATATGAAGCTTTCAGTAATTCTCAAGTAATCTCTGACAAGTCTCCTACTGCAGGGAATCTTCACCCACCAGAAAGGGGCTGCGTATTTAGGCACTTCCACATGTGAAGAGCCAGACGATGTATTTTGTGCTTTATCCTTTGAATACAGCCATGTAGAGCAGCAACACTTGCAACACCCAGGATTCTTTTCCCTGTTGCTTTTAGTAATTTTACTTTTGTTACTTCTGTCCTTTCTGCTAGAAATTCTATAAATGACTTTGAAAGTGGGGGTTTTGCTTATTTCTTTGAGGGGTGGTTCGAGTTTGGGGTTTTTCTGCAGATGTATTGACTTGAATAACTTTCCTCAAAGAATGTTCTGAGAATTTAGGTGATAAGAAATAAAAGAAGGCTTCTGACTAGAAGGCTAACTGGTTAAATGCAATGACCACAATCTCCTTATCTTAGGAAAGCTTTTTAAAAAGGTTTGGTTGTTTTTAAGTAACAAACAGATTTAAAGATAGTAGAATGACTGGTAGAGCCACTAATTTTACTACTGGTTCAACAAAATACCAAAGCAGTGGGGAGTTGCAAGGCACAGCACAAATTGTTCTCCTAAGGCCAATGGCACTCAGTAAAGCAGAAGCCACTTAAAACATGGTAGGATAAATGTGAAAAACTTAATGTCGTAATAAAGGCTTCTGGAAAGGTAGAATGGGAATTCTGATCAAGCTGCTTTTTTCATCTTTGAGCATTACTTTAAAGTTAACAGCTTCTGTTTCAAGGAGGGGGCTTTTAGCATGTTACCACTACTAAAAAGAATAGATTTGGAGATTTTTCAGTTCCAGGATTATTTATATTTTTTTCTGTTTTCACGATATTCTTTTTGGAAACTTCATCTGTGCAGGCTTGTGAGGTGACTATTTTTGTTATTCATAACTCCTTAGACATCCTTAACTGATGTGGAACCTCCTCTGCTATGCCTCTTACTTGTCTAAGGCCATGAAGAAAATAGCCTCAAATCTTGCTTTTTTTGTTTTGTTCTGTATGACTTCATTATTTTAGCAAATACTGTAATAGCTCAGGCCAGATTCCTTCTGAAACTATGGTGGCTACTGGCTTTTGTCACGTAAAGCAGAGGCAGATAATTGGTTCAGAAGCCAATGTAACCCCTAGCTTGAGGGGAGAAGAAAATGCTTCAGTACTCACAAGCAGTGCGGTCTAGACTTCAGCTCAAGACTGAAGAACAAAGGGTTAGCTCTGATAACAGTTTCCTGAGACTTTAATGAGTCACTTAACCTTTTTGTTCAAGTTGTGTGGGCATCTGTGAGAGAGGGGACTTATTACTATTAATTATCTTTTAAAACATTAGCTGTACGAGATCTCAGGCAGATGGAAGGCAGGGAAAAAAGGAAGTAAAACTTTTTTATATTTCTGTTTAGTTTTCCTTCTAATATTGACCTGTGAACTTAACTTGCAAGCGGGGGAATAAGACTTACTTCTATCCCGTATTATGACAGGAATCTACCAACTTTGGTTCAAAGAATGCTCTTGATAATTCCCTTATGTGGAAAGTGCTGTGGCTCAGTGGGAATGGTGCTAGTGGTCAGGTATCCTGTGCCAGTGTCTCACCCCCCTTGTAGTGAAGAATTTCTTCCTAATATCCAATCAAAATCTACCACCTTCCAATTAAAACCCATTCTCCATCATCTTATCACTACATGCCCTTCTAAAAAGTCCCTCCTAGCTTTCTTGTAGGCCCCTTCAGGTACTGGAAGGCTGCTATAAGATCTTCCTGGAGCCTTCTCTTCTCCAGGCTGCACAACCACAACTCTCTGTCCTCAGAGGAGAGGTGCTCCAGCCCTCCAGTCATCTTCATGGCATCCTCTGGACCCATTCCAACAGGTCCATGTCCTTCTTGTGTCGGGGACTCCAGAACTGGACACTGTGCTCCAGGTGGGATCTCACAAGAGCAGAGGGGCAGAATCCCCCACCTCGACCTGCTGGCCACACTCCTTTTGATGCAGCCCAGAGATTGGCCTTCTGGGCTGTGAGCATGCATTGTCAGCTCATATTGAGCTTCTCTGCCACCATCACCCCCAAGTCCTTCTCTGCAGGACTGCTCTCTATCACACCATCTCCCAGCCTGTACTGATGATGAGATTGCCCTGACCCAGGTGAAGTACCTCATGAGGTCCACGTGGGCCCATTTCTCCAGCTTGTTCAGGAAACAGTTGTTTTAATAGACCTGTGGACCAGACACTAGTTACTATCCCTAAGCCTGATGGAGAAAGAAAGGAGCCCACAGATATACATGTAGTAATATGTTCCTAATTTCCCTTTACACTTACTCATGTGAGATAAATGATTATTTCAGAGTTGCATTTGGCACTAAGCACCCTGTGAAAACCAAACGGACACCTTGGCGGGCATGTTGTGTGTGCACAGTGTGTCACTGAAAACCCTTCTCTCTGTTCTAGGGCTGTTGGCAGCAATTTCTGGAACAAGTTTTTTGTGAGAGTTCTGAATGCAGATGGTAAGTCCACAGTGTCTCTCCTGAGGGAGTTAAGAGAGGAAATAAGTGACATGTTTGACAGCCATTTCCAAGAACGTCTTTGTGAATCCCTAGCTGCAATGGGAGAAACTTTCCTCTTGGAAAACTTCCATGTGATTGCATAAAGGACACATGCATTCTGTGTTATGGAGAAGGATTTGCTGTTATTGTCTTATTTATTTTTCCCTAAACGTAAGTGAGAGCAGGGATTGTAGTTGTTTCTGCCATATTTCACATGGACTTGCTAAAGAATTATGTTGTTGCATCAGGGCATAGATAACCCCCTGAGCCTGCCACACAAACTAGTCTGTGTCCAAGCAGTTTGCCAGAGAAAATTGTTATAACTGTTCCTTAAATGCATGTTTAATACCTGGTTCACCCTGCAGGCTCCTGAAGCCTTTGTTCTGTGTTTAGTTTGTCTTTTTTAACCAGTGTTTCATCAATAAAGTTGTATTTTTGATTAGCAATTCTGTCACATTAAACTGTTGCTGTCAGATGGTTTCAAATGACTTGATTTTGTGTCCGTGTCAGAGTACTTCTGCCTGGCTGGGAATCCTTTGTGGCTACTAGATATGAAAGTCTTTCATTTGATGGCAGCTTTCATAACCACACAGGACTTCCTGGACACTCCAACACAATTTGAATGGTTCTACTTGGAATGTGCTCTCATGAATGATTGTCATAAGAAAAAGATCAAGTCACAAGTGAAAAAGATGCCTACTTGTAAGTTTGCTTCTCAGTGCAAGTGTTTGTTTCCTTTGCAAGCGCTAGAGTTACACACTGGATGGAACATCTTTGAGAAGCCTCATTGAAGTCTAAATGTGCCATATGTGCTGAAGTGCTTGCAGGTTTTTGGGCAGAGATCTGTGTTAACCTTTTATGTGCTGCGTTACTGGATCCAGCGTGAGGGCTTGTATTCATTTTACTCAAGAACAAACTTTACAGGATCCAAACCAACAATGCTGCCTACCTTAAGTATGGAGGAACTTCTCTTATGTATGTAAGTGAGAACACCACTGGTGCTGTCGTCTTCTCATTTCTTCTCCCTATAAAAGCAAACTGTTTTTTAATTTGGTCAGATTTTCTCCCCAGGGTTCTATAATCCTACATTTCCTAAGTTGCTATAACCTGCCACCTTCTTTCAAGTTCTTCATCTGTCTATTGCTACTCCTCTTGCTTTGAGCTGTGTTTTTTGCTCTTCCAGATACCTAACACTGCCTTTGTAGTCCCTTTATGCGTTTATATACTCTTGTAACTCAGGAATAGGACTAAATGTGCTGGTAGACAAGCTTTAAAATGTAATGTAAGCTGCTGCTGAGGAATTGTTTTTGTTTGTTAATGCCTCAAATAATGCTTCCTGTACTACACGTCCTTAGTTAGTCATCTGTTGAGCAATCAGGTGAAATAAGGATCTAGCTGTATCCAGACTTTAGAGCAAGGATCTCTGGTAGAGCAGCTCTGACGAACTTGTTAGATCTAGAAGGATTTTTAGTTGAGACTTGTTTTCTTTTGCTGATCTCTTCACACATCTCACTCCCTGTCTTCTCACTTTCAGCTTGTAACACTGGTAGGAAAACCAGGTAGGTTAGGAAAAGAATGGTCATAACATTGGTCATCCCAAGATCTGTTTCCAGCCAATACAACTTCACTATCACCTCACCTATTTCATAAACCTTATTAGGGCAGAAAGCTTTTGAGGACAGTCTGAATGCATAAATTAGAGCTCTCACCAGAAGTTCCTTGGGTCTTCAGAATCTGTAAGCCATTTTACCCTAGCAAAGCCTACCTTAAAGCTGAAACGCTCCATTATTACTCTTGTGTTGACTTTGTGTTGACTTTATGTTGTCATTCTGAGCAAAACATGTGCTAATCCTTCTCCATCTAATAAGACGACTCTTGCTCCGTTGCACAAGAGCACCTTGTTTTCTCTTTGTAGGCAGCACAAGCATCTCAGTTTATCATAACTAGAAAATTACTGAAAATATTGTAAAATAAGAAATACTTAGCAAAGGCATTACAGACTTCTCCATAAAGAACAAATTAACAAAAATAATGAAGGGGAAGGGGCAGCTATAAAATGAAAGAGCAAGTAGCTGCTGCTGATGCTTCTTTCCCAGTTCTGGTCCGATGGAGCTCTGCACCTTTTCCACACAGGTTAGTGTCTACCTGCCCTCTCCTGGGAGCTGACCACACCAATATGTTAAAGGAACTTGGGGGAACTCCCCATTGTACCTCTGTTCAAGTTTTGTTCTCCAAGCAACTGGCTGCAACCCTGATCCATTACATTTTTCATGCACTCATTCAAATTATAGTAACTCGTAACAGATTCCATCATCATGTTTGGGTTTTTTTAAGCAATAAACCTCCCTAGGACTTCTAGGCCTGCGCATCAGACAGAATTACACCCTCCCCTCCAGCACCTGGCACATCTTGGCAGCCGTAGGTGCTCCTTCTCTTCTGAAGAGGTTAGGGCATCCTGGGAGCAAGGCTGGTCTCTCTCCCAGTGTTGTGATCCTAACTGGTTGTGATCCTAGCCTGTGAGGTCTCAGAACATGTCTGTCTTGGATAATGGTTCAAAAAGTAATGCGTAGGGAAAAATGGGCCTAAGGTTGGAGGCAGGACAGTTCCTTTAAAAGAAAAAAACCAAACCTTACACTGTGGCTTCGTGCCTGGTAATACATGCTTAATGACAGGGTAAATGGGTTTGATCACGTTTGTTTACCAGAATGTAATACTGTTGGCATCCGGCAAGGAAGGTGTCAGGCTGACTAATGCTTCCTGGGGGAAATGCCTCACACTCAATCTTACACATCCATTTGACTTTGGTTCTTCTGTATCCAATGCCAAAACATCATACTCTTATTAAAGTAAAATAAATGGTAGCTTGCCCCTCTAAACAAGTTTTCAGGAGAATGGCAGTTAGTGGATGTAACACAAGCTGTGAGACTTTTGTCGATGCAAATGTTACAGTACCTACTGAATCTGGCAAATCTGTGGTTAAATTTCAGAGCTGGAAGAGTTCTATGGTAAATGTAGGAGATGACAGAATTGTAGAAGCAGATACACTCTTTCAGTGTCCTCAAATTCTTTATAAAAAAGCCTTGAATTTTGTGGAAAATCGACGGGGAGACAGCCACATCCGATGATGTCCAGCAAGTCTCAACTTTATTCGGTTACACATTGCACTTTTATGGTTACAATAACTAGCTTATGCATATTGCAAAAATTGAGCTCCTAATTGGTTCAAGATAAAAGAACATCTCTGCCCATATTGGCACATACTCCAAATGCCTATGGCTTCTTCCCCCGTGCTTAGTTCCTCTTTCCCATACTTTACTATCTTAAAGATATAACGTCTTTGTTACATCCACCACGTTTCTCACGTCCTTACTGCTTGACCAATTTCATTGTATCAAGCTCATGGCCTTTGGCCACCAGCCATGATTCCACAAAACTCTCTACAGAATACATTTTTAAATTGTGAAATGGAATGAATTGTATATAGCTGAGAGAAGAAAAAAGTATATTTGTGATGCCTGAGATGTTGCTGTTCTTCCTTAGCCTGCTTTCCATTTGAACACCAGAATCCTTTCTTACCTGGAGATACAGTAACAATATCCTGCTCTTCAGCCATGGTGTCAGCAGTAATTTTCTTCACTGAAATAATTAGATGCAAATCAAGTGTAGTCTAACTGCTGTGCATGATACTACACTTGGAATAACGTTACTGCCCAGATGATGCTTTTTCTCCTACCTGGGTAACATGCAGTAGGAAAGTTCTGGGGTGTGGGGTTTTTTGTTTGGTTGGGTTTTTATGCACAGCTTATTTCCCTGCTGCTAAAATATTTCAGTAGTACCACAGGTGTTTGAGAGAGGTCAGGTGAATGGAAGTGGTTTGCAATGTTGTACACATGCATCCTCCTAGAGCCTAAGAAACTTTTTGTTTGCCATTTTCCTTATGACCCATGTGCGAGCAGCAGCACTCTCAGCTTTACATCTGCCCCTTGAGTTCTGACAGGCCAGAGCATGGGAAGAGACAGGAGACAGAGCTTTTCACTGCAGCGGAAAGGTCTTCTGAGAGCCATGTGATTGATGCTCTGGATGCTAGGGATGTGCACAGAACAACCCTTCATGTGGTAACCTGTCTGCACCCAAGGTGCTTTCATCCAAGACTGTAGAATACTTGGTCTGCTTGTCTGCTGGTGAGGCTCTGGAATGTTCTGGGACAAAATTTGTTGGCATTGATAGGGACCTACCTTTCCTTTGTGTCTGTCTTAACAGTCTGCCTTGAGTTGGAAACACTAATATTGTTAAGTCAGTAACACTCACTCTGTAATGTCAAGTGGAAAGGTATCTAGAAATAATGCCCAAGAGCCACTGAGTCCCAAAAAACACTGCGGTAAGAGGTATGTATGCTGCAGGTGGGGCAAACCCCCAAGCCTGAGCCCTTCTCTGATCATGAAGCTTTGATAGCTGCATTGGGGTTCAAAGGAACTACTTCCACTGATCCTAGGGCTCATCAGGATCACTGCCTGTGTCTGTGAAGTACGGGTGAGCCAGGTTACCCATTACTATTTCTGCACTGTAATCACAGAATCAGTGAGGTTGGAAAAGACCTCCAAGATCATCTAGTCCAACTGTCCCACTACCCCCCCTATATTACTGTTGTAGTTTTGCGTGGTGGGGTTCTGGTGGAGAAGGGGAGCTGCAGTGATGGCTTCTGCAAGAAGCAGCCAGAAGTTCTCTGTGGGCCCCACAGAGCAAACACCAGCCAGGCTCAAGGCAGGAGTCATTGCTGACCAAGGCCGAGCCCATCAGCGATGGTCACAGCAGCTCTGGGAATCACAGTGAGGAGAAAAAAACCCGCAAGCAGCTGCTTTGTGCCCCCAGAGAAGGGAGTGAGATGTGAGGAGTTGTTGCAGGCACCAAGGCCAGTGAAAGGTGGTAGAGAGGAGGCACCCCACGTACCAGAGAGAAAGATGCCCCTGGAGAAACCCATGGTGGAGCAGGTGTCCCCCCCTAGCCCATGGAAAAGGCTGAGTCCCCACACTGGAGCAGGTTTGCTGGGGGAGTCTTGTGACCCTGTGGGGGACTAGGCTGGAACAGTCTGGGCCTGAGAGACTGAGAAACAATCTATGATGTATGACTGTACCCATAGCAGTGACCCTCGCTGGGGCAGCTGGTGAGGAGCTGAAGCCCTGTGGGAAAGGACTCCTGTTGGAGAAGTTCGTGGAGGACTGTCTGCCATGGGTGGGACCACATGGTGCAGCAGGGGAAGGGGATGAGGAATGAATGCCCCCCCAGCTAAGAAGGAAACCAACTTGAGAGGAACTGACCAAAACCCCCATTCCCCCAGTCCCTGCCCCTCCACGTTCCACAGTAGGGGGAAGAAGGGAGCGAAATCCTGACTAAAGTGCAGTCTGCTAAGAAGGGAGGGGTGGGGGGAGTTGCTTTAAGATCTGGTCACACTTCTCATCACCAGAATCTGGTGGTGTCACTGGGGGTGCAGGGCAGTGTTATCAATTAAAGAGTTTTCTGTCCTTTATTCCATGCTGAGTCTGTTCTGCCTGTGACACTGATTGTGGAATGATCTCTCCCTGTCCTTATCTCCACTCCTGAGCCTCGTGATACCTATTTTCTCCCTTGTCCAGCCGAAAAGGGCAGTGACAGAGCAGATTTGGTGGGCGTCTGGCCTCCATCCAGGGTCAAACCATCACAATTACTCACTAAACCATGTCCCTAAGTACCTCATCCAATCTTTCCTTGAAGACCCCATCCGCCTCCCTGGGCAACCCATTCCAAAGCCCAACCACTCTAAGAAATATTCTCCTAATTTCTAACCTGAACCTCTGCTGGCACAACTTCAAGCCATCCTCTCTCATCCTATTGCTACTGATGATGTAACCCCATTACTTCCACTCGACTACGTCAGCACAAATGGCAAGAAAAAGCAGATCTTCAGAGTGAAGAACAGAAAAGCGATAAGAGAAGCTGCAGAAGCTCACGGTAAGAGTTCTAAAGCAATTATCCTAAACCAGAACTTGCTTTTTAAAGTGTGTCTACAGGTATTTACAAGAAGTCTGCTTCAAGCTCTGAAACTAACTTGCTGATAATTTCCATCTTAAGAGATCGCCTTAAGGATATGTGCCAGCTGGTAGCACTCATCACCTGCTGTCCTAAAAAGGTGTTTGATTTTTAGGAGATTCAGAATCCTAAACAGGATATAACTACTGAAAGTATTTATCAGCTCAGTATCATACTTACAAGCATGATAGAAGTAAGAATACATTCTAAATGCATTCATATTGGATTTCTGCTAGCCTAGGTCTGTGTTAAACAGAAAGAGGAAGAACACAGCGTGGTAGGAGTATGGACTTATGGACTGGTATGTTCTAGGAGGTGTAAGCTTGTGGTTGTGCTAGCACATTTTTAGAATGCACTAGAAACAGTAGTTTGCACTCTAACATGTGTCCCTGCAATCCTAAACTGAGGTGTGTCTGTATCAGCTCAACTCATGAATAAGGAGAACTCATTTCATGGGGCTGGTGCATGAAATCCCACACTTGTATTTACAGCTATGGGTAGGAAATTGGGCAGTTACATGTTGTTTTGATGATAGCCTACGTTACAGATTCGTACCAATTTCAGGGATCCTTAGAACAGCAATTTGGCAACACATAAAAGTAATTTTGTTGGATTACAGCAGTAGCCTTAAATTTACAGCAGATAGTAGCTAGATGTCCTCAGTCTTCTGGTCTAGCCTGCCTTAGGGCTCTTCTTCCATCTGATAGAGGACAAAGCCCAAAGGGCAGGTGCACAGATCCAACCCCTGGAGCCAGGCCCCGGACACAGTGTGCTCCCACTCTGTGGGAATGCTCCCCAGTCCCATGTGTTGGACACAGCCAAGGAAGAGTAGGGTTTATGGCTCTCCCAAGTGTTGGTTTCTTCTTGTTCTCAGAAAATTGCATTCTGCGTACCAGGAACAACAGACATGATTTGAATCTGAATGTCTGGAAGGTTTGGAATTATTTCAATAAGCTGAATTATTCCAGTTTCTAATTTCTTTATGTCAGTTTAAGATGAGCTTCTATTATTTTCTCCCTACTGGATGTGTCTCTCCTCACTACAGTGTAGTACAGTCTTATGTAGGAAACCAATGACCTGTTCATCAACATCACTGAAGAGTTGCAGGGTTGAGAAGAGGCAGTACAATCACATTTTACAGCAAAATATTATAAAGGCTTTGGTGAGCTCCTTGTTCTGTCTTTAGTCTAAAATTGAGAGAATTATAGAAGGAAAAAATCCAGTTTTCTGTGAAGAGCACTGTCGCTTCGCATCTTGTGTCATTCTGACTGACCCACCAGACTGTGCACTCCACACATTAACTAATAATGGTTGGGTTCTACCAAACCTACTACAAATCAGATCCAACTGGTTTTTAGTTCATGAAACTAGTGAGTGCTTTTAAAAGCAGACATACTACACCGCCTGCGTGTGCATCAGCAAATAATTCTAACTCTTTCCTCTGTGCTGCTGCTGATTTCCCAAATAATAAATATTCCAAAATGGCTTTGGGCTAAACTGTAACTTCTAAGGTGGTGTGCTCCACGCTGTGCACTAGTGATTTCCCCAGTGATGCTTCAGTGTACAAAAGCTTAGTGCTCTTATTCTAAGTGAGTTATTTGACTGTGGTCTTGAGAATTGGTGGTTAGTCTCTCTCATTTAGCCTTGGGCTATGGGCACTGCAGTTACATTAATGTGCATGTGCTTAATAAGATTGTCCTTAAAGATTGCTGAAGGAAGACTGAAACTCCTTTAACAGTTTCATTCTCTTGGTTCTTACTATTTTACAGTCATTGCCTGTCTGCTTGGTTAATCTAGCAGAATGCTGTGTTTAGAAACTTAGAAATAAGGGAGCTTTAGTTCCATTCATTCTTTATCTGATAGAATATTTTAAATTATTAAACAAGCATGTGAATATTGAGGTCATTCCCTGAGACCAGGGAAGAAGGCTGTTCCTTTTGTTGGCTCTAGCAATATTTGTTCCCTATTCTCCTTTTGTGCTAAGTACCATCCAAAGCTATTTTATTATTGATCCCGTGACTCCATTGGGTCTGGAAGTATGATTTACAAAGCAGGATCGGCAGTGAAGTGACACAATGCTGATGAAAGACAAATGTTAGTCTCCTGGTCAGTCTGTGTGCCTGAGCTTAGGCTTGTTTTTCCAGTGTTTCGGGCTCTCTTTATGTGCAGTTCTGCAGGCTCTCTTGTACTGTATAGTTCCTTTCTCGAAGCTAAGCTAGCTATGTATTTCGATGTAGTGTAATACTTTAAATATTCATTCAGGAATCATTTTGGGGGTGGAGGGAAAGGTGTTTGGAGTATGGCAAAACACAGTGGTGGCTGGATATGGCTTGTTCACACACTTCCTCAATATTCAGCCAAAAAAGATGAGTAAAGACATTCCAGGCCCTTCTCCACACCATTACAGCTGCATTTACTCTGAAAGAGCCAAGCTGGCTCAGTACGTTACCTGTACCGTGAACTGAACTGGCTACAACTTGCCCTTCCATGAATGGGTTCCCATGGCTTCATGGTCCAGATCTGCTGATACCCTGTCTGAAAAGGTACGTCAGGGACTAAATCCAACAGCAAGCAGGCAGCTATTGTTTTAGCGACACGTCAGTTGCACCGGCTACGTTTGCAGGGGAACCATGGAAGCCTTTTTTTTTTTCATAGAGCTTTATTGGAGTGTGCCATTTTCTTCTGTCTCAGAAGCTATTGCTTAGATCCTGTGCAACTAAAAGCAGCAGTTTTTATATCAAGATGTAAAACATAAGTGTCAGCTGAAAGTCAGCTTGCCTAGCCTGAATCAGAAAACATTACTGGCAGCTTTAAAGATAGGCTCTCATTTGCTTAACATATGGGGAATGTGTAACAGGAAAAGTCCGTTTTCATTATTATTCCCCCTCATCTCCTGGGAATGCATATTTTTCACTGGGTGAGCTAGACAACAATGGGAAACTTGCTGTGATCCTGTTTGCAGTTCTTTCGACGGATAATTCCCATACTGTGGAACGCTGGGGCCATCTTCGTCACTTCATGTTTACGAGCATTCATTTCTGCTGCATATGTGCTCCTGCATCAACATCAGGGTGGGGGTTTTTTGCTTCCACTGGGCTAAACCAAGGAGACTTTTACCAAAGGGACTGGAAGATCTCTGAGCTTTTAGACTGTTTGCAAATTGCATCGTTGTAATTGCTTTCTCAGTTACAAGCTTAAGTTTCTGTGGTCTTTCACTCTATGGTATATTCTTCACTTACTTAAACTTTATGGGGTTCCCGTGGTGATCTTTCCTGCTGTATCAATATGCTTTCCTGAAGGGATATATAGTAATACAGGTGGAGGGGGAAAGGCAGAACATCTGCCCTGTGATGGGGAACGCTGGATGAGGCCCTCTGAAGAAAGTTACAGCTTTCCTTGCTCTCCTAGTAAGCTAACACTGGTCCTCTTAATGGGAGACAGCGGATTTGGAGATGGTGGTTGAGTAGATGGATGACTTGTAAAGGAGAGGTAAGAAAACGATGCTTCTGCATCTTCTTGCTATCTCATTCCAGTGAAAGCCAAGCTATTGGGCAGCATGCTGCAGAAGCTCTGGATGTTATGGCAAAGCCCTGTTAATGTTTCTAGCATTTGTAGTTTTGTTACTGAGACAAACAGTGTTCCAGACTGAAGACCTACCTCCCACTGTCAGCATTGCTCCTGGCTTCACCTGTGATGCTGCACAAACCATTGAAGTCCTGGGGTTCTCCCATATGGAAAACTGGTATTACACTTTAATGTATATTTTAGTTTCTAAATGTACGTATTTAGAACTGTTCCACTTCTGTGAAGGAGAAATGGTTCCTAAAAACAAGGTAACCCTTTGAGACCTCCCGTTGCTGGTTTCCCAACCTGCTTTTGGGTCTGTAGCTCACTGTCACTAGTGCTTCAGGAGTTGCAGTGTACAATGCAACCGGTAACACCTCACCAAAACAGGCTTTGGTTTTGCTATTAGTATCCAGAGAGCAAAATACAGGAACTTTTGTGCTGTTGTTTAAGCTGGAGTGGTGTTGTTCTACCAGCTGCTTCAGCCAAGCTGTTTTCTTTGAAAACTAAGCTCTTTTTTTTAATGGAATTTTGGACCTTGACCTGTATCTTGAGAAAATAATTCTTAGCACCCAGCTTTCAGGAATGTCACTGTCCTGTAACATTGCAGAGCGATAGACGGTTAAATGTTTGGTTTAGGTGCCACACATGTAAATAATACTCTTCTGATTTATATGAGAGCTTCCCTGGCAGGTTCTGAAACCACCCTCTATTCCTCCCAGTTAATTCCAAATGCATTCTAAGATCATCCCTTTTTGTTCACGTCCGAGTTTCTCATCTTCCCTTTTCTGTGCCTTTTGTACTTTGCCATTTTCACACATACTATATGTTCCGGTACGTGAAGGTTGGGTTAACGTGCAATGGCATCGCATGGCCAAGGCAAAACCAACACTCACTGATATTATTCTAAGTGATTATGAGCCATATGAAGCCTCTACGTAAATCTGGGTACCTGTCCCCTCTCTTTTTGCAACACGCTGTTGGCTTTCCTTTCGGAAGTGTCTGCATTTCCCTAATGCTGCAGAGATTTTTCAGGACAGAAGTTACTATACAAACACGAGTGTTATATGACCTCAAAAATAGCAGTGAGCTGGAAAGCTAAATCCAGCTCTAATGAATGAAGTCCGAGAGCTGACAGCATTCAGCGATTTCACGGGCTCAGGATATTTTCTAACAAGAAAATTCATTTCTGAGACTTGTTGACAGAAACATCAAGAATGGAACTGCTGCCTTTGCCTCCACCCACCCCAGCCAAGAGTGGGGGGGAGAAGAGCAGCTCTTTATAAATAGCTCTGTTCCTGTTGTATTTGTAAATCCAGTGCTTTTTGTGTCAATGACATCACCCTCTTCTCCATGGCAACTCCCTACCATGTCAAAACTGCAGGGCACCATTGGAGAAACTTCAACCAGTGAACGAACAGATTGATTCAAGATGGTTTAATTGAGAAACAGTGCAGGGGGTGACAGGAGGGGGTGGGAGACATGAGCAAACAGGGAAAAGCTGTCTGTGCCCACCGTCTCCTCACACTGCCCCATCTCTTCTTTTTCTAAGTCCTTGTCAGGAGGAGGAGGAGGTGGGTGGAAGGCAGGCAGGCATCTTATTCTCCATCTCCGGTGTGTCTGGAGAGGAGCACTACAGGTGACTAAGCAGGAGGAGCAGGACTGACTCACTCCTGAGTTATTTTCTCACTCCCCTTCTTCCCCCCCTCCCTCCCCCCTCCACGCCCTCCCCCCATCTTCTCTGTTTGTTTTTTAGCTTTCACCCGACAGCTTGTATTTTTCCCCAGGCCCTGATGAGAAGGAATTAGCAGCAGGCTTTCTTGTCACTTAACACTCACAGAAATGTGCTCGTGGTGATCCAGGTGAGGATATAAAAGCCAACTCTAAAAGCAAGAAAAATGATTTGTCTCTTGGGTAGACCACCTTTAACATAAAAAAGAGAAAATAAATTGCTTCTTTTTTCTGAGTGTCGTCCAGGAAATACTGAAGTAACTGACGTGCCAGGGACTGGTAAATAACTGGCTGCTTTATCAGGCTACCTATGGAAAATGGCCTCACTGGCAGCTTTGCTGGGTTTGACTTGATTTCTAAACCAACTGCAGTGGGAGGGGGCCAGCTATTTCACTTGCTGTCCTGAGAACAGGGTTGGATTCTGCTGGGTTCCATTCGAGACCCAGGTAGCAGGACCATAATGGTTATATCTGCAGATTGCAGCCCATGTTAACGTGTCACTGCTTCCATCAGCTTAATCAGTCTGTGCTAATTTACATCCCTGTGAAGTCCAAAGCCTTAGAACAGCTTACCTCCCTTCCTCTGCTGGCTGTCGGGAGATCTGCTGCTGAAATTTATCCTGCAGAAGTGTCAACTTGATATTATGCTTTGCATTTTTGAAATGGCACATGACATGGGAGCAGGCAAGTTATGCAAGATCAGCACAACGCCCACAGAGTCCTTCTCTCCCAAAGGGGACACAGCAACGCTTACCAGGCTGGTAAGGAACACTTCCCTTTGCCTGGGCAATGGGGTAACTCTGTGGTTGCTGCTCACGGTGTCACCAAAACCCAGGAATAAAACTCGTTACACCAACGCAGCGTTAAGAGGCAGCACCTATACCTGTAGTTTATACCTGTGTAGGGCACGGGAGTCCTTAATCACAGACACTGGAGGCTTTGTCAGGTCTGCAAGCTCCGTCCCCAGCCCGGAGCAAAGACAAGCCAGCCGAGCTGTCCTGTGATTTCCAGGCTCAGCCCAGGGGACACGTGTGATGAGTCTCTCTATACACTGAGATCTCGATTTGGACCTCTCACTCTTGCCTTTTGAGCAAGTGTCACTCACCGCTCAGTCCCATCCTCTCTGCTGAGATCACAGGCAGCATCAGCCCACGGTAAAAAAGGTCTCGGCAAACACTGATTCACTGCGCCACAGCACCTCGGTGCCTGTCTACAACAGGATCTCCTCGGTTTTAACTGCAGGGGTCTCATTGAATTTACCACCGTGCTCTCCTCTGTCCTCCAACCGTGAGGATCCTTTACCTTCAGTGAGTCCTTCCAACGCCTCTGCTGCCTGCCAGGAAGCGGGGGGGCGTGTGGCACTACTCTCCTCCTCCACGCAGCTGGCACTGGGGCAGTGCTGGTGAATAAGCAGCGTGCTCCGCTTGCATGCCTACGAGACGGAGCCAGCATCTTTCTGAAGAAGCTGTAAGATGAAATTGCCGAGAATTTTTGCCTGAAGCATGGGATGTTTCCCGTGTTTAAGACAAGCAGCAACCTGCAGTCAGAAGGAAGAAGGGACTGAATTCACTCCAGAAGTATTTCTCCGGGATCTTTTTTCCAAGGTAGGACTCCTGTGGCGGGAGGTGGATGGGGAAACAGGCTCCAGCATTCTGAACACGAAAAGCGAGAGGACTTCTCAATTTTTTACCTGCCCAAGCTGTAGAACCGAGATCAATCTCTGATGTCTCTGGCTCTCCCTTTTTAGGCTGAAAATGTAAATCGGTCAAAAAGGAACTAATTTTGTGAGGTCTGAAGCCATAAAAGGCGGGCGGGGACTTTTAACTCTGCCTTTTGCCTGCCTGTATTCTAGTGGTGAATCAGTGCTACTGTCTGTGCTTCTAAATCCTGTCCTGAAGTAGCAGAATGATGGGTGTTGTAGGAACAGGGAGTGAATGAAGCTAAAATTTAGTAAGCAGACATCAGCTTATGGTTTATTCATTTTTGTTTAGTGATTTTAAACACTGATGGAGTGATTGTTGCTCTGTAGAAGGCAAAATGAATGTGGTTCCTGCCTTGGGAACTTGAGACTAAAGGGTTTTAATAGGCTTGATTTAAAGTCATGCTATTGAAACAAGGCAAGGAGGTAGGACTTTTTTTTTTTTTAAGCATCTATTTGTATTGCACCTGAACAACCAGTTTATCTTTGTTGAAAACTGTCTGTGGAGAGGCCAGAAAGCATCAGAGAGCTCCCTGTCCCAGCTGCAGGCAGCTTGCTTGAAAAGCCTTATTTAAGGTAGGAAAAAATACCTTGCACATTCAGAGATGGCTCTGGAAAACATTGGTGAGCAGCACCTAGAAATATCTCTTATCATCAGCATTCCCTCCTCGCCAGTATAAACCAAAGCCTGAAACTCCTAGTTGGGAACCCTCCAGCCTTAGGTTGTGGTGTATAAATTACAGTCCTTGATGAAAGTACAGAGGAGCGTGAATATTCTAAAGGTGCTGGAGCCATTAGGGAATGCTCCATTCCAGGTAAGCCTGGAAGTGCAGGGCAGAGGGTAGGTGTGAGGCTACACTTTCTGCACGCTAATTGATCTTGTACTTACATGCTGTGCCCGTTTGCCCTTCCCAGCAAGGGAGTGCAATGCGTTTATAACTGCGAAGTCCCACATTTGGGGAAAAGAGTGTAGATACCAAACGTCTGCATCTAGAGCTGATAAAGACAAAAAAGCCTCGTCAAGTCCATGGGAAAGGGAAACCGAAATGATCTCTGACTTGTTGCCTCCTCTTCCCTCTGCAAGGTGGGGAGCGGTACCGAGGGGGGATGCTGCGCTCTGGGAAGGCTGCAAGCATTAGGTGGGCTGCCTGGGGAACGGTACCCGTGCCTGGTATTCAGGCAGGGAGAGATGGCCAGGAGGGTGCTGGGTGCCAGCAGCCATTGCATAACTTGTCGCTGCCTCTGCAGCGGGCTTTGCCAGGCGCTGGAGCAACAACTGCGGCTGGACACTGCTCCCACGGTTTGATTCCACTTTGTAGGAGTAATTGAGAGGAGGAAATTCCTGCCAGCTTCACTGCCAGGAGTCATCAGATCTGACTCTCACACTTGGGGAGCATGAATGAATGAAATGAAGAACTCTTCACAAGTGAAGAGAGGGCAGCTTCCAGGAACCCTGTGTATGGAAGTCTAGAAGTCACTGTGGGCTGATTCATTGTCCAGGGACAGCAGAGAGGTGTTTGCCTGGTGTGTGGCTGTGCTGAACGCCCAACTCCCAAAGCAAACCTGCCTTGGCAACTTTTGGTGGTGTATGTGGGGAGGATAGATGTGACGTCAGATAGATGTGAGTGGTGGGTGTGCACAGAAGGCTGCGGAGGAGCAGGGAACCAAAGAGGGACAGGAGCAGCCACGTACAGGGCAGAGCAGTGAACAACGTGGCTTTGGGGGGTATGGAAGGTGCTGCTGCCCATGGCAGTGTCACTTGACAACTGATTTAAACTGGAATTTACAGCTAAGCACCTCGTTACTTTCCCCCGTGACAGTTCTTCACGTTCCTAAAATCTTGTATTTCTTCTTGCTGAAAGGATTGGTGGGAGAGGGGGCTTTTGCAGCTCCTGAGGGAACTGTGGAGGGAGGGATAGATAGGAGCAAGCAGATGAAGCTGCTGGAGAACACAAAGCCCAGCAAGCTAGATAAAGGTGAACCTAATTGAGGAGGAGGATTGGTATTTAATTAAAACTACTGCTAAAACCCAGGCTCTTAGTAGTAAAATAAATAATAGCAGGACATGAGTAATTCCTCTCGGGGGAATGTCAGAGTCAAAATTACACTAATGTAATAATAAAAGGGGCGTGTGTGCAATTGCTCAGAGGAATAGTAACAGGGCAGAATGATTTTTCACTGCTAAAAAAGTTCAAGTGTGGTTCAAGTCGAAAGGGACTGAAACCTGTATTAGCACGTGGTCCTCAGGGCTCTCAGGCCATGTCAGAAGGCAGAGTTGTCTGCGCTACCGAACCCGCTTCACTTGGCAATCCCAGCAGAGAGGTAGGAGATCGAGCTCCTTCTCTAATTTAGCAAGTGTTGGCAAGTTAAGCGTGCCACTTGCTCTGCTGCTGCTCAGTCTGTGCTTTCAGTGAATTAAAAAGAAGTATTTTGGGGCCAGACATAGGGCAGCTGAGCTGTGTGCCATGCAGCAGGGGGCAAGAGAGGACATTCAACTATCTTTTGCTTCCTTATTTCCCTTCCACCCCTCGTTCCTAATTGTGAAATCATTTTGGAGCTCTGGCTGCATTCCCCAAGCTGTGATGCCCATTCTGGTATGATGGTTAAATAGCATAAACTCATTAACCAGTCTCAACTGAGTAATATATAGTGACATAACAGAATTTATTTTCCATAGCTGGCTTGCATAATGCTGCGTGTCAATTGTCGTTACTCCTTCCATTCCATCCTTTTCATTGCTGTGATGTCCATCTGTTTACCAGACGAGGCTTAGAAAATAATGAAAATTAAAAATAAAAATTCCAGAATGAAAATAAAACCAAAAAAAACCCCAAACCAAACCAAGCAAACCCCCACCTCTCACAAGTTAGTACAGAGGGGATTTATCTCTTCCAAAAGAACCCAACACAACTCAACCATGACCCAACCTAACCACCTAAGCCAGCTGGCATTCTGGCTGGCTGAACAGCTGTTGTGGTTACACAGACTGGATGCATTGCTGTAGTCAGTCGTCAACCACAAAATCTCCTTCCCTGGTCCCCCCACCCCCCAACCTCAAAAGCTCTCTAAGAAGAATTCACATTCCTCTGGACTTGCTCTAGTGAGGAATATGATGCTTCAACCATTTGCAGGAAACAAGCACAGCCCCCAAACCCTGAGCCAAAGGAAAGGGTGTAAGGCAGGAGTGGTTTGTGGTAGGCATGGAAGGTAACTCCTGGTCTGCTCCGAAGAGCCGGGGTGCAGCCCTGAGCAGTGCTGTTTCCAGCCAGGCTCTGCTGTCGTCAGGGATGAGGATTCTGCCTATGTGCTGTGGAGATACCTGAAATGCCCCGGTTTTGTTCTGAAAAGGAAAGATACCATTTCCACCTAGAAAGGAACTATACTTGACAGTCTCAGCAGAGATGAGAATCTCTATGAGCTGATATAATGCCAACTTGACAGCTCGGAGCTCAATTGCTTTTCCCCTGAGACTCTTGTTAAATGGGACTGTCTGTAGCGTCAGGGTTATTTTACCGATGGCCTTCTGCGTTTCTGCCTTTCCCTTCTGCCTTCCTGCCTTATAAACTACCAGCTTTGTTTTTCTTACACCATCACCTTTTCTGTTGGGATCCATGTTTTTGTGGTCTCACTAATTTCTCCTAAGCTCGTTCATGTCCCCGTTCCTGTGTGCAGAAGACAGGACTCAATGGGCTGCGGAGCCTTGGTTGCGTTGCTGAAAGAGCACATCCTCCCCGCTGTGTTGCGGGTATGTGGGGATTATTTCCTCACCTGTGTCAACCTTTGAGTCTTCTATGGCTTTTCAAGGTGTAGCAGGAGCTGAGGGTCTTTTACAACCGAAGACCTGTGTTTAGACCAGGAGAACTAGTGTGAAAGTCTTTCCTTAATCTGGACTGGGAACAGAGGGGTTAATATGCATAGTGGCCAGAAGGCACTACTAGACAGAGCTTAAAATAATCAAGATCAGGATAATTTGGCTTTAAAAACCATCTGGGGCTTGATTCAGTGCTCATTAAAATTCATAGTGGCCTTATGATTGGCTTCTGGAAGAATTAAGCAGGGCGTTACGCTTTGTAATGAGTACTTTGGGCCTTGTCCAGGACAGTACATCAATGCATATGATAATGTTAGAAACTAACTTCTTTCCTCTAACACCCAGCTTAGAATAAGAGTCTATCTAGCACTTGTGGAAGTCAGTGAAATAAACCTCTGGTTTCAAGGGACTTTGGGTTGGATCTGAAGAACAGATGTTAACGCTGGCTCTGGAGAGAAATCTCTGTGGGCAAGTCATCCTTGCTGCCATTTGTGCTCCAGCAAGCTGTCCAGTTGAGGTACACACATAATTAATTTGCAGAAATCAGAGCTCCTGAGTGTGTAGTGAAAGGCATGGAAAAGCCAATGGCAAAGCAAGATGCTGTTAGGGAGTATTTGGGCTGTAAGTGCAAAATGTGTGCTGTGGTCATCTCAGAAACCGAAATGTGCAACGTCATGTCCTGAGCAATTCAGAACTCGTACCATCTCATCAACTGTAGGGGATGTTAGTAGATGAGATGTGATGTTTGTGGCTGCGACTGAGGAAACTTCTGGATTTCTGATGCTTTATTATAAAATATGCACTGTTTGGTGTTAACAGCAAAGAAAATACTATTTCTGATGCTTTCTCCCAATTCTGAAATCTGCAAAGCACTTTTTGGGCTTTTCTGTTCCTTTCCAAGATCTAAATATGTTCTCCCCAAGGTTCTGCAAAATAGCAGCCTGGGTGATGTAAACCTGAGCCAAGAACTTATTTAAAGAACATTGCCATTTATTTCTGTGTCATTTAAAGGCATGGGTTTAAAGCAGCCTCTTAGAATGCAGGGTCACTTAAGTTACCTGGCTACCTCTAATTTGTGGTCTGCAATCACCTTCGTGATGGACTATGGTTGGTCTTGGACTGAGGTCGCTATTGGATTAAAGAAGGGTAAAAGAACTTTCCAGAAAACTACCCAAGTTTTTCTGTAGGAAATCTTTGCCTCAGCCTTTGGGCACAACTGTTGGCTGGGTTTTCAGTTCTCATCAATGTTCTGAAGAGCAAGAGAGGAAAATGCTCATTTTGTTTGTTTCTAAAGGTCGCGTGTGGAAATGAACTAAGTTTGTGCTCTTTTTACTTGAACATATTTCTCTGACTTTGTTTACTTACAGAATTTGTTTGGAGCTCCAGAGAGCCCAGGAACAAGAAACGTGGTTTTGAATTAGTAGTGGGACGAATTCTGTTTAAGTAGAAGGTTAATGGAATTTTTTCGATGCCATCATCAGTAACTCTTAGATGGTATGACTCAAATGGCTGCATCTTGAGTTCATCCTTTCTTTAATTGCTATTACTCTGAATCTGGGTATTTCCTTTATTTATATATGTAACTATGCGTTTATCTTGGTGGACCAGTTTCCTCTTGAAGAGACCAGTTGTTCCCCGACAGTTTCAATCCTTCCAGCAGCCAGCAAGACCTAGCCGTGTTCCAAGGGAAGGACGTTTGCTGGGACTGCAGCAGATGCCAGTGGAGCCGTGTGCTCAGGCCGCTATGACTGTGTTCGATTTGGACTCCACTCTTCTGATACCAGAAACAGCCATCATGGTTCAGTCCTTTGTAACAGGCATCACCTGTCTGTGTCCCCGTTTGAGTTCCCTGTTGTGAAATCCAACAGCGTTAAAAGTTGCACAAATGTTTTTGGGCAGTTGGGATTATTTTTTGTCCGTTTGTAACAGAGGTAATGGTGGTTGGAAGCTTTATGGAGTGCCCACCAGCCCGTGTTCTGCTGGAACAGGGTGTCTGGGGGCACCCAGCACCTTGCTCTGATTTATGCTGGTGTTTAGACTCCTATAACAAGGACAATGGCCTCAAGTTGGAGCACAGGAAGTTCCACACCAACATGCAGAAGAACTTCTTCCCAGTGAGGGTGACAGAGCCCTGGGACAGGCTGCTCAGGGGGGTGTGGAGTCTCCTTCTCTGGAGATATTCAAGCCCTGTCTGGATGCTGACCTGTGTGACCTGTCCTAGGGACCCTGCTTTGGCAGGGGGTTGGACTCGAGCTCTGGAGGTCCCTTCCAACCCTGATACTTCTGTGATAAATTGCAGCCCGGGTGAAGACTTGAGGAGGGAGCTGAGGTTAAAGAAAGTCAAAGATTTCTCTGCTGGCAGGAAAGACCAAACATCACTCTCAGGAGAGGCAGCATTAACAACTCTTTCCTCTGGTGTAGCAGTTAGTACACATGACAAAGATGTCACAGTTGACATATTTTTCTACTCTACATAAATAAATCTTGAAGCGGCGATTGTAGCCATTAAATCCTTTATGACCCACTGTGTGGACTCCAGATCAGGGAGATAAGGGAAACTGAGGCTGCAGTGTTATGGGACACTCGTTTCGGTGGAGTAACAGAAACCCCAGTTCCTGCACTGCAGGTTGCTGGCTCCTGAGTTGTGATGGCATGATGGTTTGTGTGGCCTAGCCACGTGCCAGGCTGCTAAAACAATCTGAGTTTAAAAAGGAACGTTAGTGGTGTTGTTATTAATAAGAATTGAACAGATGTAACCCTTCCCTTCCAGTACCTGAAGGGAGCAGAGAAACAGGAGGGGAATCAGCTTTTTAAAGGGCAGACACTGACGGGACAAGGAGGATGGAGTGAAGCTGAAGGAGGGAAGGTTTAGATTAGATATTAGGGGGAAGTTCTTTCCAGAGAGAATGGTGAGGGGCTGGAACAGGCTGCCCAGAGAGGGGGTGGATGCCCCATCCCTGGGGGTGTTCAAGGCCAGGTTGGATGGGGCCCTGGGCAGCCTAGTGTAGATCCAGGCCTGGAGGTTGGTGGCCCTGCCTGTGGCAGGGGGGTTGGAGCTCTGTGATCCTTGGGGTCCCTTCCAACCCAGACCAGTCTGTGATGATTCTATGATTTCCTTATCTCCCGTTTCCAGTAAAACCAAAAGCTGCTCGGTGTGGGTAGCTGTGCTGATTCCATGTGTGGTGCAGACTGCAGGTGGTTGTACAGTTGTACCAGCACAGCCAGGGGAAACGAGCATCAATGTAAGAACCAGTGGCGTGCAGCGGTGCTCAGTGCTGCGAGGGAAGCAAATGCTCTGTCCAAACGTGGGATATGCATCCCCATGCCAATGGTCAACTCATCCCCTCTCCTCTACATCAGACTCCGGCCAAACAGCTGCTCTCTGCCTCTACCAGCCTTCCCCCGAAAGAAGGCACCCACTATGTGCTGTAGCACAATTTTGCCCCCTGCACTCGCTAGAGGGTCCGGCACCCAGGGAGGAATAACCCCATGCACCAGTACAGGTTATGGGTGACCTGCTGGGAAGCAACACTGCGGAGGACCTGGGAGTTCTGGTGGACAGCAGGTTGACCAGCCAGCAATGTGCCCTTGGGCCAAGAAAGCCAACGGCATCCTGCGGTGTATTAAGAAAAGTGTGGGCAGCAGGTCAAGGAAGGTTCTCCTGCCCCTCTGCTCTGCCCAGGGGAGGCCTCACCTGGAATATTGTGTGCAGTGCCAGGCTCCCCGGGTCAGGAATGACAGGGAGTTCCTGCTACAAAAAAGGGCTACAGAGATGATGAGGGGTCTGGAACATCTCTCTTGGACAAGGAGGCTGAGGGACTTGCGACTTTTTAGCCTAGAGAAGGCTGATGGGAGATCCTGTCAATGCTGATAAATACTTGAGGGGTGGGCTCAGGAGAACGGGTCAGTCTGTGTTCACTGGTGCCCAGGGACAGGACAAGAGGCAGTGGACACAAACGGGAGCAGAGGAAGTTCCACCTAATGATGAGGAGGAACAGCTTTCCTGGGAGGGTGGCAGAGCCCTGGACAGGCTGCCCAGAGAGGCTGGGGAGTCTACATCTCTGGAGACATTCAGACCTTGTGATCCTGAACATTGTCCTTGCAGCCTGCCTGAGGTGATCCTGCTCTGGCTGGGGGTTGGACTGGGTAGTCTCCAGAGGTCCCTGCCAACCCCCACTAGTCTGTGATTCTGTGCCTGGGAGGGTAAGCGTGCCACCGATTCCTGGCCCAGTATGACCAGTGCAACTCTGGGAGATGGGCTGCATGTGTTCAGCCTGGCTAAACAGGCAGCAAGCGCGACAGGAGCCTCCTGCGCTGCACGGAGCCACACACAGCATAAGCTCCAACCCTCAAATTATTCTAGGCTCTTGAGAGTCGGGTTTGAACGTACCCAGAGGTAGAGAGGGACTAATGACAGCAAAATGGGGGTAGGTTTTTGCTGCCGTTATTTTAGCCACCAGGAATTCTCTGAATTCCAGTTAATACTTTTGCAATAGCTGACTGACCTAGTTATTCTGAGCAGAGGCTGCAGTCTCTATTCCCTTTATGTCAGCCAGGGATTTCAGGCTGTGTTCCTGCAGCATCCTCAAGGATTGCGGCATGCTTGGGGAAAAAAAAGCCCCAACAACAAACTGACAGCTTAAGCTGCTTCTGAGCTGTGGGAGCTAAGCATTGTCACCGTGGCCTTACCAGCATGCAAAGGTTGTTCCCAAGGTGACCCAGCAATGCAGTCGCAGAGGCAGCCAGCACTGCCTTTCTGCTGCGAGCGCAGGACCCCCATCATCCTGACTCTCGTGGGAAGCAGCAGTTGGACCCTGTGTAGAAGGCAGCATGGGCTTGTCGGGCGGAGTGTGACATTGCTCCTGTTTAACCTAATAGTTCCATGAATTTTTGCAAGTAGAAGGTCTGAAAGAAGCATGAGATGGCTGTGAGCCGAGCTCTAGTGATATTATCTGCAGGTAATGTCTACCCAGCCACAGGAATTTGACCAGTAGCAATGCAGTGTGTGCTGTGCTCAGGTGATCCTCTGGAGCTTTAGTTTCAGCTTCTCATCAGAGCGGGAGTTGAAATTTTGAAAGGGAGTCTGTTTTCTTATTCTTTTAAAGTTTAATCTGCTTTCTTGCCCACATCCTCAGCTCTCACTGCTCCAGCCCAGCGTTCACGGCCTGGCAGAATCTGCAGGTGCCTGTGGGACATCCTTTCTGGCTCTGCTCCGCTGCTGGAGTTGCTCAGCTCAGCAGAGCCTGGCTCTGATGCTGCCCTGATGCTCGGCAGAGCCTGAAGCAGCACAGGTTTTCTTCTGTCTTGTGCTCTGTAGCTGGCAGGGTGCGTGTGGTGAAGGGGGACCCTGAGCTCCACACACTGTCCAGCCAGATTTGAGCACAGGAAAGCTCCCTGACCTATAACAGCGTGCTCTGCCAGGGATGAACGTGCTAAGCCAACCTCCAGTTCCTCACAGCTGGGGCATTTAATTCTTTTTGGTCTGAATTGGGCCAGAAAGATGCAAACTGGATTAGACTGTAAGGAGAAGCTCATGCAGTGGGAGAGCAGGAGAGGCTTTGTCCCGCTGGGGTCTCCAGGACCTGAATCATGAGAGGGAGGAGGATAGCCCTAACGCTAGAGCAAGCAATCCAGATACTTCTCTCTTGACATGTTCTGCCCACTGCTGAGCACGATAGCCTTGGGGAAAGGCAGCTGAACTGTAAGCACCTATTTAAAGCGAAACTGCCTCTGGATTGCTCCCTCCTTATCTCTAGTCCTGGCTAATGTTGTGTGCTGATTATGAGGCTTGCAGACTTGATTCCTATCTTGCGCTTCCTCCTACCAGTTGAGGCTGATGCTCTCTGAATTTGCAACGTGCCCTTGCTTCTAATGACCCCTTTGTCCCAATCATTGGCATATTTTTTCCCTTCCCTGGCCAGCTGTGTCTGGATCTCAAGAGCCATGAAGGAGAAAAGGGACCAGGACCATGCTTCTTTGATGGAAGTGCATTTGTGCCTCCTAGCAGACCCCGGAGCTTTGAAAGAACCCTGCTGGGACATCTAGCTCCGAACCGCAGCCTGGCTCCGTGGGTGGGATTCCCTTACTTCCTACTGGGTTTCCTCAGTGCATCAGATTTACGGTGCCTTGGTGTTAGGCTTCTCCTGGAAGCATCACCAAAGCAGGATAGATTTTGTCCCAACAGCTTGCTCAGTTTCCACGAGCTCCAAACAGGTGGGCAGGTCCGTTTCTCCTGGCTGAGAGGAAAGACATTGTACATGGCAGAGCTGGCCTCAGTGTCTCTAACTATGAAGTGCCAAGTCTTGCCTGTTGGCATAGTAAAACCCTGGTTTTGGTCTTGCAAAATTCTGGTCCAGCAGAGACGAAATGGCCTTACATGGAGCCTGTGACCTCACTGGTGCTGAATGCGAGCTGCTGCCGCTTTCCTGATGTGCGGGGCGAGAAGAGAGGTGAGATCAGCAGTTGTGATCTGAAATTTGCTACGCTTTGCATCTGAGGAGGGGACAGGGAGTCTGGAGTGACCTTTGCTGTGTAGATAAACCAGGCAGCCTGTGATGCAAGCACTCAGGCAACGCACGCTGTGGAACTTCTTGCTTGGCAGTTACAGCTGTCGTAGCTAAGCCAGACAGGGCCCGAACGAGCCATGTAGCATACAGGAGCCGTAGGAGGAGCGGGGTGTGTATGGTGTGTTTATAGCAATGTGTGAGCATAATTATTTGTATGATCTTGTGCAATTCTCCAGGTAAGAAGGGAGCAGTGGGCAGGGAAGGAGCAGTGAAATGTTTAATGCAGGGACAATTGCTAAAGGGGGAAATTAGAGATGCATCACTTCTACTGGGAAGTTTTTCTTCAAAGTGTGTAGGACTGCTGGGACCAACCTTGTGAATAGAAAGACTGGAAAGTGTCCCAATTTTTCATTAAGATTGGAGACAGCAGAGGTTCTCACCAACTCAAAAGCTGCCTTGGTTTCATCTAAGCTTGTGTCTTGACAAGTAAAATCAGGCTTTTCCATGTATGAAGAATTTGGTTCTTGTTCTAGAAGACTGTCTCAGCACGTAAGCCCATAAAATATAATACTTATGCAAATCTGAAGCCAGTTCCAAGCCTGGGTGACTCTGTAGAACATAAGCGATGTTGCTTTGTGACACTCCCAAAGCTATCGCCATGTAGACAATTCCTCACCGGCTGGCATGTCAGTAAAGCACAGATGCAGCAGATGACAGCGGCGGTGTGCTCTGGGTCACGTTTCCTCCACACCTAGCAGGACTGCATTCTGTTTCCTCATCTCTGACCTTCCACTACACTCCTTCTGCCTTGCCAATTCCAGTCTTTTGGAGAAGGAATGCTGTCCCCCTCTCCTGACCATAGTTAGTTGTTTGCTGCTATTAACATGAACTTTCCTTTTATTTTTGATCCCATCTGTGAACAGGCCCTGCCCTGTAGGAGGAGACAAGCTAATCCCCAGGCAGAAAGGAACCTGGCTCGCTTTATTTCCTGTACCCTAGAGATGCTGCTGGGAGGTAACCAGCAGGAAACCTTGCTCTCGTTGGCAGGCTCCGGCAGGCAAGGACCTGCAGTGTAATATAGAAGCGACTGCGTTTTTGGGAAGCAACCTTCCACAACTTCACTAGGAGGTCTGGAAATGAGGATTACGAACTTCAGACCACCGGCTACAATGCCAGGGTTTCCTTTATGTTCTTGATATGAACCCCAGTTCTTTCTCCATAACGTCATCTCACAAGAGCGGTGACTCTGGTTGTTGGACAGAGATGCTGCTGCCTAGCTAGGCAGGATAAATAGGTAGGAGGGAAATTGGGAATGAGGTTATGGGGCTAAAAGGTCGCAGGGCTGGAGAAGCCACTTCCAGCAGAAATGATGACAGCCTAATGATGTTTTGTGGCATGTCATTCATTTATTTACTTTAAGGGTGGTTCAACAAAACCAGTGTTTAAAAAAAATTGTCATGGGGTGGATTTTTAAGGCTTTTATCTCTGCTCTTTGGACCTAAAACTATCCTAGGGTTAAGCCAGCATTGTTAGTGGTTTGGAAAGGCCAAGAATCCTCTTTACTTGCAGTGGAGAAGAGCAGCTGAAGAGTTTGCTGACACAGGCTCGGCTCTCTGCTGGGCTGTAATCTCCACAGTGTCCCTTAGCAAAGCCCCCTTTCACTTATGCCCACGTAGTGGCGGAGCCAGTGTCCTGCTGAGCACACGTTACTTGTGGAAACATCTGCTCGCAGGAGTGGGTACAGCCGTCAGCACTGCACGGGCAGCGCAACAGGATTACAGGGTGATCCTCGGCCGTGGACCTCGAAGCACTGACTCATGCCAAGCAACGGGAGGAGCAGAAGCGCCAGGTGATGTGTTGCTCATCTGCAATGCAAATAAATTGGTGAATTCTTCTATAGCCAGACCTATAGCAAGCAAGCAAAGCTTTCCTGCTGGGAATGACAAGAAATCGGTGGCAGGTCCTGAAAATCTGCAGCCAGGCGACGCAGGCGGGGATGTCGGGATTCGTTAGGAACAGCAGCAGCTCTAGGCCCCGAGGCTGAGGAGAGCTAACGAGAGAGCTGGATCTTTAATAGGTCAGCAGCCAAGTTGGGGGTAAAAAGGGTGGAAGGGAGTGGGAGCTCATCTCCCAAGGTTCTTACCAGCGAGCCAGCAAGCCTCGGTGCCCAGGTGTAGCTCAGAGCTCTTTCTCTCTCTCTCTCTCTCTCTCTCTCACTCCTCTCCTCTCCTCTCCTCTCTAGGGACCAAAAGGAGACTGAGGGGAGAAAGCGAGACAGTCCCAGTGGCTCTGTTCTCGGCGTGTGTTGTTTTCCTCACAACAAGAATCTGAGGCTTCCCCACGCCGAGCGCTCCCGTGTCCCATCTTCTACCACACCCTGAAATCAAACTCAGCAGCTTGGGTGAACCAGGCACTGTACAAACATGTCAGGCTTGCCTCCACCCCTTTTTCTTCTCTCGTTTTCTTTTGCCGTCTTTCTCTCTCAAGTTTATCCGCGTGCCGGTGGATGCCGGTGGCAGAGCATTCCCACCTCGCCTCTGGTTACGGAGCAATGAGGAGTCTGGGGTAAGCTCCCTCCCATGGGTTTGGGGATGGATGTTGGCTTGCTTGCTTTAAAGCAGTGACAGCACCATTCTGATGGCTGCTGTTTCGCGCGGTTTGTTTCCTCTGTTTGCAGAGGACTAGGTTTGTCGGGTTAAACTAACGTCTTTGCTCCCCGGTGGCTTTGCTGCTACAGCTTAACCCCTTCCCTGCGGAGTTAAGCCTTCCTGCTGCCAGGAATTAGCGTAATGATCGCATGCGTGTTGGCGGTGCCAGCCTAGGGCAAAGTGAGAGGGGAATGGTTCGGGGGGTCATACCATTTTGTTTCCTCTCAAGGGATGGTTCTGGAAGGGAAGAAAAAATGGGAGCTGGATTCCTTCATCTTTAGTCCTCTAGCCCAGCAACACTGTCCTCCAATCGGCTTTGCTGCATGACAGTGGGAGAGTTTCCCTCCAGACCCTTCTTTCTCCTCTCCCTTGGAATTGTCCTCTACCAGCATTGTTGCTGCAGGACTGCAGGTAAGATCGTTCTTTTTATGCTTTCCAGGGTCTTTTAGGTGGGCCAGCATGTGGGGCTGTGGTGTCTGGGGTCTAGCGATGTCACTGATTGACACTCAAGATGATGGAGAATGTGGAGTGGAAAATGCATTATTGAATCTTGCAGAGTGATGCTCCTAAAGTGTTGGGGTGCAGAAAGGGTTAAAAATTACTCTGGGTGATTCTTGAGAGAGCAGACAGCATGTCAGGAACACGCGTGCTCATAGCCTTTATGTGAGATGTTGCGATATCTGCTCTGAAGGCTCTTGTACCTGGAAGGACCCTCGTTGTGTCTCACGAGGAGCTCTGACTGACTCAACGGCTGCACCCCACGTGTCTGTCCTCCCGACCTTCCGTCTGCTGTGCTAGCCAAGATCCTGTCAGCACACTGACTGAAAGTACCTCATAGTACTCACATGTGTAGTGTGCCTTAGTGGGTTTTGGCTATCTGAAAGCTGGCTAGTCTCTTATTTAAGCAACAATCTACAGTTCTCTTGGGCATTTGTACTTAATTGGTTTTGTCATGTGGTAACCCACGTATACGGCCAGGTATTTCCAGCTACCGAAAAGAGCGCTGTCTGTTAACGTCTGCTGATGTGTTTGCTTTCCTCTTTGCCAGGACGTTGATGCCTTAATGAATTTGGGGACAAAGTACTGAACAGACAGAAGAGCAGTTTGTGGCTGGTGAGTGCGAGCTCTCAGGTGAGGCTGGGGGACTTACATGGAATGAGAGAGATTTGCTGACTCTTCCTCTGCTTTTCTGAGTTTTGTTCTTGGGTAAAACCTGGGGTGATGGAGCCCCTGCACAGCTGCTGAGGAAAGCAACGCTGCTGTGCGGTGTTCTCTCAGGCCCCATCCCTCTGAAAAGTCTTACTTTTGACTGTGTGATGAAGGTGTCGATTGATTTTAATATTCTATGATGCCTTGGTACGTGCATCCTTGTGTGCAAAGTGTGAGCAGTGGTTTCTGTATCTACTAGTAGCAAAGTTGATGGAATACTGGAAAGAGCTGCCTGTACATAGTTTGCTGGGTTAGTAACTGTGGTTCCAGACTGACAGGCTGTTCCCAGGACAGGGGCTGTTTCCATCTGGATGGGTGGGGGTATGTGTGTACCCGGAAAGAATATCTGGGGTCCTGCTGCTGGGGTTTGCAAAAGTGAGAAGTGTAACCCTTCCTTTGGCACAAAAGTGTTTTCATTCCCAAGGAGAAGCAGTAGGAAAATTCGGCTCTCCTGCTTCCGATCAGAAAAAAGCAAAGAGCTCTATTTAACCTGTTTCTCCATTATGTTTAGGGAATGCCACAAGCAGAGAAAAGAGCTAAATACTTTGTGCAAATTGTTTAAAACAGCCTGGACCAGCCTTCTCCAACTGCAAGTAACATCTCAGCCAGGTTCTGAGTTCTGCATTGCACATTGTGCTTTCTTGAGGGTACCTATAGCAGTACCATGCAGAAGTTTTATCACGTTCGGAGCTGCATGTCAACTCTGCACACATAGAGGACGTGGGCTCTGAAGTTAGCAAGAGCTGCTGCAGGTTCATCAGGATTGTACAGACCTGATGCAGTGCAGTATGGAATCAGGACTTGGCTGATCCAGGCATTCTTTTAAGGAGTTTCTCAGTATGGATTCTAATATTGAGGGAGGATCACCACGTGGTTTGAGGGCCAGCACACTCAGATATTGTCATTAATGAGGATATTGTTGTTTCAAGACTCATCATCCATTTGTCTGCCAAGTGAGCACAACGTGAAAGGAGGGTGATGACAGACTGAAGGCTCAAATCTATTTCCCTCAAGAAAAATAATGATCTGAGGACATGACATTCACCCTGTGGCTGAGCCATGTTAACCTGTAGTGTCAGGAGCTGGATTATTTTGTGATTAATTGACATGCAGAACATAGCTGTAGCTGGTAAGTTATTTATCTTCCGTTTCAATGCATAGAAGTGCTGTGTGAACACTCATACTCCTGGCACCTGTTTTTCCTTCCTAATGGGAGTGGGAGAACTGATGCTCGCTTGGAGAAGACTTGTCCGTTATGATTTAAATTTCCGTATCAGTGTTGGCAGTGAGTAGGAGGGCGCTGACAGTCAGCCAGTTTGTGGGGTTTAAGCTAGTCCATCCCCTCTGTGTTTCAGGGCATTGCTGCAGTTTTCCCATCAGTTATCCCATGGGGATAAAGCCAGTGAGCTGCCTTGCAAACTGTTGACAGCAGTTAAGTATATATGTATATTGCTTTGGGAGAACACAGCGTGGGGACTAAGGTTTGGGGGTGTTTGGAATTCACAGATTCACAGAGTTGTAGGGGTTGGAAGGGACCTCCAGAGCTCATAGAGTCCAACCCCCCTGCCAAAGTAGGGTCCCTAGGACAGGTCGCACAGGTCGGTGTCCAGATGGGGCTTGAATATCTCCAGAGAAGGAGACTCCATACCCCCCTGGGCAGCCTGTCCCAGGGCTCCATCACCCTCACCGGGAAGAAGTTCTTCTGCATATTGGTGCGGAACTTCCTGTGCTCCAGCTTGAGGCCATTGCCCCTTGTCCTGTCAGGAAGGAAGTTTAACTCTTGCATCTTGATACCAGGGGGTGGCCTGGGGAATCCCTGTGGTGTCTCTGCGGCCCTTTGCCGTGTTGCTGCAGGG
The DNA here is from genome assembly GCA_020800305.1 of Porphyrio hochstetteri. Taxonomy (NCBI): domain Eukaryota; kingdom Metazoa; phylum Chordata; class Aves; order Gruiformes; family Rallidae; genus Porphyrio; species Porphyrio hochstetteri. The sequence goes on from CM036908.1 coordinate 33,616,524, forward strand.
AAGACTGGGATGCAAGATGTGTGGGGTCACCAGGGTCTCTCCTGTCTCCTTGCAAGCCACCATCTATGCTTACCACAGAGGCGACTCTTGCTTGGCTGCTGCCCTGTGCTTCCCCAAACCGAAGCCTGTATCGTGCACATTTGTGGCACGGAGCTGCATCTTCCCTCACATAACCCAATGTTCTGGAGCCAGTCAGATCTGCTAGCTGTGACGTGGCATGGAGGAGCAGCGTGAGGTTACGGAGCTCAGCCAGCTGCAGGACGTGGCACACGGCGTTTGGAACACTGCTGCAAGTCACATGTTCCCCAGATGCAGCCACGCACCGCGGCTGCTCCATGCGCCATGTGGGCTGGCGTGCCAGATGTGGCCCCTTGCTCTTGTCCTGACGTAACCTCCTGGCTCATATGGAGGATATTGCTGTTCATGGGAAGTTTTGGAGGCAGGACCCTAAACGTGCTTATTCTGATCTCAGTAGTATTTTTAGGCTCAGCTTGAACAGATCTGTGAAACCCTGTATCCCACCTGACCTTGAAGCTCTTTGGTATTCTGGGTTAAGAGCAAACCATCACCACTGGTTTTAACCCCAGTGCATCCTTTGTGGCAAAATAATCGCAGTAAATCTGGTTGAAACAATGTAGTTGCTTTTTGGACGTTGACAGTGCAGGGTGCTTGTGTAAGGTGGGTGCCAAAGAGGTGCGGTGCTGGATGGCTTTATATGTCCAGACCAGGGCACGGCCACATCAAGTGCTTAAAAGGTGGGTACAAAGGTCTGTGTTGCCATAGTGGCTTATGTCTCAGCCTTGCACCTTGGAGTATGCATCCCACTGGCGTGGGGAAAGGTGGATGTGATGAGCTGCAGGCTTATCTTGGTGCTGCGGTGGTGTCTGCCAGCCTCTCACAAACCAAACAGTGGCAGCAAAGGCCGATCGTGTAACGAAGCACCGGGTTGCAATTGAGGTTTGGGTGCAGTCTCTGTCTGTGCAGCTGATTTCTGTCATGGTGTCTAGACCGATGTGCTGGTGTCAAGATCAAACGTGATCAGAGCATGCCTTGGCTCCCACCGGTGCTGAGCATCCGTGTTTTCTCTCCACAGAAGCCAGGGCGTGTTGTGCCTGGATCTGGCCTCAATACAAAGGTAACAAGCAGCCAGGAGACGTACCTGGAAGCTCTTGTAGGTTTTCTAATCTAGACATAGCTGGGAAGACACTAAACTAGTAATTTATTTTTATTTTTTTTAAACTGCTCTGCAAATGAGGATAATAATTCCTTTTCCTTACCTTTCGTCTGCTTAGATGAAACCTCCAGAGGGTGGGGCTTGACTTCAGAGACTGGCACCATGGGACAGGGACTTTAGCTGGGATTTCTAGGGGACTGCAAGTAATGGAAAACACTTATTATTTGCTGAGGAAAAAAGCCCATCAGCATCTGGGACGTGCCTGTACTGGCTTCAGAAAGTTCAAGAGGTCTTTTCTTTGCAAGTGCTTTTATATGCCCCAGAATGAATTTGGTCGAGTAGAAGTAAAACACACCTAAAAGTATGTCACTGAGCAGCGTACAAAACAAGCTGAGCAAACAGGCGTTCACTGTGCTTCAGGTTTTAGTCTTAATTTATGAGCAAGGAACTGGAGCAGGGGAGAGAGAGGCAGCACCCCAGCCTTTGGACCGTGTTTGGAGGAGCCAGGGCAAAACCACTTCAAGTAGTTGTGGATTTTTTTTTCTCATTTGTTAAAAATAAACCCACTGATAGAACAAATATGTCTCTCCCTAAGCTTATTTCTAATGTAATATTAATCTGTGCACTCATGCATGTGTCTGGGCAGGATTTAGAGCATTACATGGGTTTGCTGTGCTGCCAGTGTGCTCCGACACAGAGCTCTGCTGCTGAGGGCAGAGGAGTGGAAGAAAAGGGCCTGAAATAAGGAAATGATAGCACACCAGGGAAATGTCCACTCTCCTTTAAGGGGGACATATGTACCTAAAACTTGCAGACAGTGCAGAAGGTGTCGTCACAACAAGGCTCTGTGTGTGAGTAGATGCGGGTACGCGTACGACAGGCATCAATACCGGCCTATTGAACTCACACTGTGTGTGAAAGGTATTACATGGCAGTGACCTGCACGGTAGCATATGGAAACGTGGCAGGATCTCTGGGATCTTCTTCATCTCCCTACTCCAAACTCGATCGGCATACAGCTCAGATCCTGTAGGAAGATTTCTCCTCCTCCTCCCCTTCTCTTGTAGCTGGCTGGGGTAGTTTGGCATATGAGCTGAGGGAGTGCTTAGAAATCCCGGGAATTTCTTCAGACCAGGGCCAGAGCATTATCTCTCGGCCAGGTCGGGAGGAATGTGACAAGCTGCATCCAGATCTGATGGCAGTGCAATGAGCACTGAGGAAGGAGTTGGGCTGCTGCTGCAGCAAGGAGGGGGAGGGAAGGCTGCTTTTGATGGGAACCGTACAAGTCAGGCTGAAGTAGCTCCCCGCTGCCTTGCTGTCATCAAGTGTGTGTGTGAGCGGAGGAGCGTACGGTGCAGTTAAGCAAGGCGCATATACCCTAATGGAGCGTGTAACTGTGTGTGTACGGGGTGGAGGCGAATCAGATTAGATGACCCGTGTGCTGTAACCAGCAATTCCCAATAGCATTTATCTCCTCCTTTTTTTTCTTTTTTCCACTGGGGTTGGTTCTTTCCCGTGCACCATGGCTTGCTCGTCTCCCAGCCATTCCTCTTTCCCAACTCTCATACCCCCCTGTCTCTCTCCCATCCTTAATCTTCCCACCCCTTCCTCTCATCTGAGCCTGACCCTTCTCTCTTCTCGCCCCTCCTTCCCAGCCGATCCCTCCCCCTGCTCTGGATCTGCTGGCTGTGGGATTTTTTCTCATGCTCAGTGGCAGATGTGACAGCTTTTGGAGCTGTATCATCCAGCAACAGCTATATCTGGAGTTGAAAAATCTAACGTGGTTTCCCAGGCAGCAGGAATGGATCACTGAGAGAATTTCAATCTCCGACTGCTTTTGTCTCGTGGTAGTGACTTTTATTATTTATGTTTGTGACATTTCTTACGGCACAGTTGTCAGCAGGGAATGAAAGACTAAAGTCTAGCAGATGATTATAAAATCAGTGTCACGGTATTTGTATTATTATATTGAAGGAATGCTGTCTACGTTTAAATACAGGTTTGGCTTGATTTTCAAAATCTTATGTGCATAAAATATTCTTATGAATTTCTTGTCGAATGAGAAAGGGCCTGTTTTATGTTTTTTTATTTAAAAACATGCTTTAGCTGGGTATTGGAAAGATGAATAAGTAGCTCTTGCATGATAACCACAAAGTGAAAGGAGACTGGTTAAATACAGACCTCCTCAGTGAAATGCAGAACCTACACAGATGATTACAATCCACTGGATTTCAAATAGCTATTTTTAGTATGTGAATGTGATTTGATCTGAACGCAGTGTGCCTTTAAACCACCTGTCTGATACGGCAGTGTCTTTATAACCATGGACTGATGCTGTGCCTGGGAAGCAGACAGCATCGGATGCCCGGGGTTATACTGTATTTGGGGTGGATTGTATTTTGCTGGTTTTAAGATGTCTGTTGTGAAGGGATGAAGTAGGTGCAGGCCATGCCAGGGAGTCACCCCACCACTGGCTGTGAACTTAGTCAATGCTTTTTTGGTGTAGGCAGCATGCTTTTGTATGGGGAATCTGAACCCAGGTGCTGACTGACAGGCATATAGTGATTTAATGTAAGGACACAAATGTAGTGTTTATGCTGATCAAACTGAGATGCTGGCGTAGAGCTGTTGTTCTCTTTGGGGGAAAAACCTGCATTTTGAAGTAGTTTAGTTAGCATCATTGTCCTCCTGGGGAAATGACTGAAATCTCCAGAAAGCAGCTGCTACTGCGGGCACTGATGGTTGTGGCGTTTGTACCACCACAGGACCCCCTGCTGCCCGAAGCAGTTAAAGAGCAAACTTGAAAGACACGGTGTGTGCTATGCCCTGAATATCTTCTCTTTGTGAGGATGAGGTGAGGAATGAAGCTGTGAGAGTAGGGGCAAAGGAGAGATGCCGGTTAAAATAACAACATTGCTCTGGCTGGAAATGTCCCTGTTTGGATGGATCAAATTGCTGTCATGACTGATGAGCAGTCACTGTTGGGAACTGAAGCACTTGATGGAATATTACAGCTAGACTTCCTGCTTCCCTTAGAGGCTGGGAAAGCTCCTTGGCGGCACCAGCGTGTTCACACCATGAGCTATGAGAGTAACTTTCCTTTCCAGGACTGTCTGCACTGGGGTTTCTTCCCTTGTACTGCGACTCAAGTCTTGATTATTAGTTAATTGGAACCCCTAAGGGCCTTAGAGATGAATCACTGTGTGCGAGGAGTTGCAGTCTAGACCTGGAGCACGGACGCTCTTCCCATAAACTCTCCATTAAGATGTATTTGGGTTTTCATTGGAACAAATTCTAAGCAAAGATTATTCTGGCTGTGAAGCCTCTCCTAGGCAGCTGCTTCCAGCCCCTTTTATAAGGGGCTTTTTAGTGTCCTCCCCTTTTGCTTCCTTTTCCAAGTGCGAGGTATCTCTGGTAGGCTTTGGGATGCAGTACTGCAGTAGGCATTGTCAGTGCGGGAAGCCTGCGTTTCGCTGAGGATGAGTTACGTGATTTAGGTGGTTCTTCTGTGGCAAACACACACTTACCACCCCAATGACTCCAGGGTCACTGTAACCAAATGTTAAGCAAGTGTGTGCATGTTTTCAGGATCTCAGTCTAGCACTGGGAAACAAAGTCATTGCTCACCTGGTGAACTTTGCTCCCTGAGCAAGTTTTAAGTGGAACAACCTGGAAAATATTTGACATGTCACTGTGGGGAGAAAAAAAAAAGCACAAGGGCTGCTGATTTTCAAGACCAGTATCCCCCAGAAGCATTTTTGTGCCTACAGCACATGTTACATCTCTGTGTTCTGTGCCTCTGACCCTTGGGAACATTTATTCCTCACAAAGAGTTGGAAGCTGAGGTCCTGTACAGGGGAAGACCAATCGCTGTCAAGTTGAAGATCAAGTGGCAAAAATCCTCTACCTGATGTTAAGGAAGAGGCAGTCTCCATCACTTTAAGCAATATTAGTGGGAGACAAATGCTAGCTAGTATTGAAGTTGTCAGTGGGAATACACAAACTTTTATTTTTCCTACTGGTGGATATAAATTGTGTAAAGGAAACCTGTACAGCTTTTTCCCAAGCTAGAGAGCTTTTAGTGCTAGAGCTTTACCCAAAAGGTTCTGGCACTGGGCCTCATCTTTGTCTCATCTCTCTTATGGCTCTTGTTGTTCAGTTCATCCTGTGTGTTGAAAGATAAGAACTTGGGAAGAAGATGATGAGCTTGGGACCACACCAGTTCATTGCAGCCCCACAACAGTAATTTGCTCATTAAATGTGTTTCTCCAACAGCAATTAAGAACATGCTAATGTGGAATACTCTTAACTTTAAAGCTGTCAGACCAGTCAATAGAATCATAAAATACTTCAGTGGAGAAGGACCTTGAGAGATCTGTAGTCCAACCCACTGCTCAAAGTGGGATCTGCTCTGAGGGTCAGACCAAGTTGCAGAGGGCTTTGTCTTCAGGAGCAAACTTTCCCTTGGAAACCTCTGGGGATGGAGACTGCCCGGCCTGTCTGGGCAACCTGCCCCAGGGCTGGACTCTCCCAGGCATGAAAAAGGATTTCTTCCTGTCCTGTTGGGACTTGTTTTGGTCTATGCCAGTCATCTGCCAGACTCCCACCACCCCACGCTGTGAAAAGCCCTACTCTCCATAGAAAATCTTCCTATTTCTGAGCTACTCCTTCATGGAAAGGGTAACTTCCTCCTCACCCCATCTCCCCTGTCCATCTTTTGTGAAGAGGTGGTGTCCGCCATCGCAATCCCCCAGTTATTAAAACTTCCCCACCTCTGTGATCAGAGCTCCATTTCTTCCTTTTTCTTCATGTCTTCCTGATTTCAAAAGGTTGTTTTACTTTGGCTTTCCATCTAAGTACATTTCTTCTTTTCGGGGGTGTGTATGTGTGTGTGTGAGGGGTGGGGGATATAAAGTCTAAATTTAGACTCTGAACACCTCTTGTGTTTGGCTATATTTAAGTGTTAGTTGGTTTTGGCTTGTTGCAGCTGTAATGGTTGTTCACACAAACTGTCTCTCTCAGCCCTCAAGGGAAAAGAATCTTAGTTTTTAATTTTAGCTTCTTCAGCTACCTTTGATTTCCATCTGCCACCTCCTCTCTCCCTCCCAAGCCCTCTGACTAAGCTGGAGAGACTGTGATTCAAAATCAGTCTTGGGCAGCTCTTTTGGCAACAGCTCTGTTGTCTTTAAATGGGAATCAAATGTACGCTACTTACTGGGAGTAGCCAGTGAGAAGACAGCCTGAGCTCTGTTCATAACCACCCTTCACTCCAGGCTTGTAGTGGAGTCCACAGTCTGACTGGCTGGGTTCCAAAGCCATTTAACCTAGGTTTGAGCCTGTAAAATAGAAATGCGTGTGTCTCATATGTATTTACAATGTTTCTCTCTGGGAATGGGAATTGTAGAAATAAAGGAAAGCCAGGTAGTGGGGTTCAGCTGCAGAGGTAATGGGTGCCTGTTTCTTTTCTGAAACAGGAGTGTGTGGGAAGAGCACTGAACAGCTCACCAGAAGTCCTCGCTCAGCTGCCGACTGCTAGGTGGTCTGGAGCAAGTCATTGCTCCCTTGTTATCTTGCTTTCCTCATCTGTAAAAGCAGATGATCATGTCAACTCTGCTGTTAAAGTGCTTGTCACTGCAGAGGGTGCTCTTAATACAATGCAATTAAATGATATAACTGATACATGATGTTACTGATTGGGTGTATTGGACCTAGACGTGCAAGAGCACTGATGGCATTGCCTTCTCTGATTCAGACACCATGTTCCGCAAGAAGAAGAAGAAACGCCCGGAGATCTCAGCTCCGCAGAACTTTGAGCACCGTGTCCACACTTCATTTGACCCAAAGGAGGGTAAATTTGTGGGCCTGCCACCTCAATGGCAGAATATTCTAGACACGCTGAGGCGCCCCAAGCCAGTGGTAGACCCTTCAAGGATCACAAGGATGCAGCTCCAGCCTATGAAGGTAAGAGAGCTACTCTTTCCTGTCCCTGGGCTTTCCTGTTTCTTGGTGTGGGGGGAAGGTTGAGGCAATGTTTGCATTAAATGGGCTAAAGGTGGGACCGGTAAGGAATTTGGTGGATAGGAGGGCAGTCCTATCTGCAGGTGGATAGCAGATAACACAGTCTTTTTTGGAGGTGATAGTAACTTCATCATAAGGATGGTGGTACCCTTAGCTGCAGTAGCATCACTGTTCAAATAACCAGCTGGCTGCCTGTCCCTGTAACACGGACCTATGACAGCTCCCGTGGTAGCTGAGAGGGCTTAGGGTGTGTTCAGCTGCTGTACAGGGAAGGGAAGAGGAGACCTGGCAGAGAGACCTGTTTTAGCAAGTTTGTCCTTGTGGGTGAGCAAATGTGGCTGGTGATTAACTTGACAAGGAAGCCTGAGCAGGAGAGAGTGGGGCAGCGCTAGCTTGATGTTCATGGATGGCTACAGAGATGGGACACAATAGGGAACAGGGCTAGAGCAAGGTTTAGGCTAAAAGGGTTGATAATGCAGCAGTAGAGCAGAACGTGGGACACAACAACCAGGAGGAGTTCCTGAAAGTGACCCCTTCAGTTAGGAGAAACAAATTGCTGATCCTTGTAGACAGGCATGTTCTGATGGCCATTATGCTTGGATAGCACTGATCGTGGTGTAAGTGACTGCAGGGACCTGCTGTGTGAAGGGAGGCAGATTCGTGCTGACCTCTTGGAAAAGGAAGTGAATGTAGGTGACAGAGCTACTGTGTGTAAAGTCCTGCTAGCTTGTGGAAAGTTTTTGTTCCCAGTTAAAAAAATCCCTATGAGGGGCCTAAAAACTGAAAGTTGTAAAACAGAGATGTTACTACTTGGGTTTTAGGAAGCACATAAAAGAAAATAGTTGCCTATTTGATGAATATATTTAGCTTTTTGTGTACAGACACTTCAGGTGCGGGGACTGAATGGGACTACTTTTTAGTATGATGCAAAATCAAACCTGCAATTTAAATGGCACACCAGGATCTTTGAGCAGAAAGCCAATTTAGAAAGGAAAAACCTGCTTGGGAAGAACAGGTAAAAGAAAAAGGGAGGAGGTATTGCCTTCAGTTTGATGGTGTCCTGAATGCGCTTTGAGGTTCAAAATGTAGTAGGAGATAGGACCAGAATCCAGAGGAGAGATAAAATGTGTAATAAGAGACCAACTTGGTTAGATCAGGAGCTCTCTAATGAGCTTAAACTGCAGGAAGATTGCTCAGAAGGGTGGAAACTAGGTCAAGTTATAAAGGGCAAAGAAAAAAGAAATTTATAGAGGAACAAAACTGGAAGGCCAAGGCACAGAAAGAGATGTTGTTCTCAAAGATTATAAAGAGCACTAAGGAGACATTTTAAGTACACTGTGGAGGAGAATGAGGATGAAGGAAAGGATTTGTTCCCTGCTTATTTTGGAAGAAAGTTATTAACAGATGACACTGAGAATTCTTAAATGTTTAATGACTTTTCTTCAGTCGTTATTGAAAAGGTTAACTGTGATCCGTGGGCTAACACAATCAACACAAGCATGAGGGGATAAGAAGGCAGAATAAGAAAAGAACATGACCAGAAATGAGGCTTCTTAGACAAGTTACATATTTTCAAGTCAGCTGGGCCTAATGAAATTCAGGGAATTGCAGATCAGTCAGAGTAATTTCAGTTCCCAGAAAGAGCCTGGAACAAATAAGCAAGTAATCTATTTGCAACCACTTCCTAGGAGATAGCAGGGTAATAGCTAGCAGCTAGCACAGATTTATCAGGAACAAATCATGTCAAGCAACCCAATTGCCATCAATCACAGGGTATCAGGCGTTGGGTGAGGGAGAAATGATAACTCTATCCTGTATCTTGACTTCAGTTAGGCTCCTGACACCGTACCCATGGGATTCCCAGAGCAAGTTTTCCCAAGTATGAGGAAAAAGAAGAGTGTGAGGCAGCACTGTTGAAATAGAAATGTGCACAAGGAGGTTTACTGGAGTTTGTCCTGAGTCAAATGCTGGTCAGTACTTCAATGTATGACTCATTAAGGCTCATTAAGGTAAAAGCTGAGAGGAGGAGGAAGCCTTTAAGGGAACAAGGACAGAATACCCAGCAGTCTCTTAAAAACTGGAGAGGAATCTTAAACTAATACTGTTGGGATTTTCCCCCCCTAAATCCAAGTGCAAACATGCTCTGAGACTGCAGCACACTATTGGTTATTTCTGGTAAGCTTCATTTGAACAAATTTCTGTTCAATGACACCAATCAAGTAAGATTTATTTATTTTTTTTAAGTGCTAATTTGCCCTATTAGGCCAAGCCTTTGTACATAAAGTCCTGCATTCAACTATTATAGTGTTACCTTTTTTTGACTTGTACACATGTTTCTAGCTTGAAAAGGGCCACTTTTCTTCTTAAAATTATAATTTCTACATTTTGGCCAGTAAGGCATGATCCCTGTGAGAGCACTCCAAAGAGATTTTCCTCAAACTTGGATATTTCTTCATTAATCTGATGCAGTCATTAAACCCAGCTGCAAAGTACAGTTAACTCCCAACTGGGGATAGGACTGACTTAATGGACTCAAGGTGCAGCAGGAGCGACTTGAGTCTAATCTCAAGCAGTTTTTAATGAGGAGGTGAGCACTGGACTGGATTTTCTAGATGGGTCATAGCATCTGTTCTTGGAGACTTCTTATTTTGAGAACGTTAGACACAAGTCTTTCTGGAATTACTTTAGCTGGCCTCCTGAGATTTCTTCCAACTTTATATTGAGTTGTTATTTTGAGTTATTCTTTTTCCCCAGTTTGTAGAAACATCAAAGCATCAGTGAGCATTGGAGGAAGTCCTCTCCCATTTGCCTGTGTGAGCATAAGCAGGGGTGTGGAGGCATCCTGCGTCCATGTACTAGTGCTTTAGTTGAGAAACTGGGATGCCTGTTTTTTTTAATGGATGAGTTAGTACAGATGGAAGACTCTTCCGACCCCACTGACAGACTTCAGATTTTCTGACCATTTACTTTCAGCATTTTTTTCCCCTATTGAGTTTGGTGCAAAAGTGATGGAAACAGCACGAGGAGTTAGTGTCCTCAACATGTTGTTCCATGGGGCAAGGAGGAAGATGTGTGTATGTGTTGAGGGAGGTGTAATGCCGCAGCAGGACCAAAGAGCAGAATCCCTGCTGCAGGTGATGTTGTGCCTGCGATAGCATGGGCTGGATTGTCCTTTCTTCACTTCATTTGTACAAAATCTTCCATTCTCAGATGCTGAGCAAAACTGGTGCTTGTGTTGTGCCCGGTGGTGGCATTCTGTTGAAATTATTGGAGTTGCTCTTTTGCACCAGCTCACTATTAGGGTAGGAGAATTAATTCAGCATCTTTAGAAGATCCCTGGAGTTCAGTTAGCAAACAGGAGATGACCACCACTCCAAGGAAGGGCTTTCCTCAGGCAGAGATTCATGAAAGTGTCGGAATGGTCCTATGCTGTGAATCTCGGAGAAGAAACATAACGTTTTGGTTCCCAGCACTGAAAAAGCTCCTGGAAGCGCTTCAATTCCAGAAGAAACAAGGTAGAGCACCATGCAATATCCCAACAGCTTCAAGCACCCTACTTGTATAATGCCGTTGCTTGTTTGGATGGAAGCCTTGTTCTTCATCATTTGCTTACATGGCAGTTGTGAGCTGTTGTGACCCTTTGTTCATCATTTTTAATTATAATAGCTTGGCAGAACAGAGGAGGAATGCAGTGTTGGAACAGCGTGGTCTTCACTGGTCAGGATTAAGATGCATTAGCAAAAATTGTAGAGAACCAGACTGAGAGAGGCTGATTACAACACTACTGAGAGTGCTTCATGGGAGAGATGAACCTTGTCTTGGAACAACAAGGTGCTATTTGCAGATAGAGCGTATGCTGTAACTTCTTTTGAGAACTAATATTAGCTCTCAGGAGCTTGTTGAGATGAAGTTAGTGGTGTAGGGTAGGACAATTTCTACACAGGAGAGTTGGGAGTGGCAAAACCATCCCAGTTTTTCTTTAACGTTGTCCTTGAGAAGGTAAGTGCAGCAGCAGCAGCATTCGCTGCTCCGGCTGACAGCACTGCTTTTTCTGGACAGAAGGACAAAACTCAATGACTCCTTCCCCCCACTACCCCTTCTCAGTAAAGGACAATGAAAAAAGGGTTTCGCCCCTCCCCCCCCCCCAATTCCTTGTGTTCTCTTTGGCTAGACAAAATCTAACCTATCACAAAATCACAGAATTGTAGGGGTTGGAAGGGACCTCGAGAGATCATCGGGTCCAACCCCCCTGCCAAAGCAGCTCCCCAGCTCATATTGCACAGGTCGGCGTCCAGATGAGTCTTGAATATCTCCAGAGAAGGAGACTCCACCACCTCCCTGGGCAGCCTGTCCCAGGGCTCTGTCACCCTCACTGTGTAAAAGTTCTTCCGCATGTTGGTGCGGAACTTCCTGTGCTACAGTTTACAGCCATTGCCCCTTGTCCTGTCCCCACAGACTACTGAAAAGGGGTTGGCCAATTCCCCCTGCATCCCATACTTAAGATATTTATAAACATTAATTAGGTCCCCTCTCAGTCTTCTTTTCCCCAGGCTGAACAGCCCCAACTCACTCAGCCTTTCCTCATACGGGAGCTGTTCCAGGCCGTTAATCATCTTCGTAGCCCTTCTCTGGACTCTCTCAAGGAGGTCCCTGTCTTTTTTATACCAGGGAGCCCAGAACTGGACACAAAATGTTGAGATAAACTCTGCTCTGGTGAGACCCCCCCGCAGTACTGGGGAGGTCTCACCAGCCATGGAGCAGTTCTAGAGGAGACCTCTCCTATGAAGACAGGCTGAGAGTTGGGTTGGTTCAGCCTGGAAAAGAAAAGGCTCTGGGGAGACCTCCAAGCACCTTCCAGTCACAGAATCACAAGGGTGAAAAAGACCTTTAAGATCATCAAGTCCAACTGTTCCTGTCCTATGCTAAACCATATCTCTAAGTACTTCATCAATCCTTTTTTTAAACACATCCAGGGATAGTGACACAACCCCCACCTGGGGCAGCCTGTTCCAGGCCCCAACGACTCTTTCAGTAAAAAATTTTTTTCTTAAAAAAAATACTGAAGGTCCTACTGGAAAACTGGGCAGGACTGTTTGTAAGGGCATGGAGCGATGGGACAAGGCGTGATGGTTTAAACTAGAGCAGGGCAGGGTGAGGTGAGACATGAGGACGAAGCTCTTCATGCTGAGGGTGGTGAGATGCTGGCACAGGTTGCCCAGAGATGTGGTGGAGGCCCCATCCCTGGATACGTTCAAGGTCAGTCTTGAAGCTGTGAGCACCCTGCTCTAGTTCAAGGTGCCCCTGCTCACTGCAGGAGTGGGATTGGACGGCTTTAAAGGTCCCTGCCAACCCAATTCATTCTGTGATTCATTCTATGACACGTAGCCTCAGTTTTTACGACTAACTTTTTCCTTCCCTATGTTTCACAGACTGTGGTGAGGGGCAGCACCGTGGAAGTGGAAGGCTACATCTCTGGGATACTCAACGATATCCAGAAGCTTTCTGCCATCAGCTCCAACACTTTGAGGGGAAGGAGCCCCACCAGCCGGAGGAGAGCTCAGTCCCTTGGGCTCCTGGGGGAAGACAGACACCCCGACATGTATCTTCAGAGTCCCGAAGCAGACTGGGCAGACAAATATGGAAACTACCTCAATTGCAATGGTGGGACCAAGGTGACCCGGAGGCAGACTATGTGGCCAGATTATAAACCCCGCTTGGAAGGACAGACTCACCCCAATGGCATGGTAACGAAGGCCCAGTCCCTTGGGCCTTCGGAGTTCCAGGGCGCTGATGGCAGCTGCCTTCAGCGTGCCTCTGGTTTGCAGCACATGCCAACACTGCTGGGGGAGAGTGAGAAGATGGGAAAAAAGAGCTCAGAAGAGTGCTGGCCTCAGCCTTGTCTCCTACGACAAGCAAACTCCCGGCCCTCAGGAGAGGGCAGCCCGAGCTCCAAATCCAGGGAGAACAGCTTGAAGAGGAGGCTGTTACGCAGCGTGTTCCCCTCATCCAGTGGCTCAAACAAGTTGGGCCCTTCCCTGCAGATAAAGGTATCGTTATCCGGTATTTCTGAGTGAGCACAATGTTGACTTTACAGTTCCAGAGGTTGCTTATGCAGCTGAACAAATCTAACTGCAAGCATCATGCAACCATCTGTTATTGTTATGATTAATGCTGGAATCAAAGTGGTCCTGGGTGGGGAAAATGTGTCGCCTGCCTAAGCTTCACAAAATAAACTGCTAGGCATAGCTCAGAATGGCAGCCAGGCCTACACAGGAAAGGCTTGTTCACAGAGCTGCATTTGCAGGAGTGTAGGCTGGGGAGGAGGTAGGGCATTTAGTCGTTTCTCTCTACTCTTGTAGTAGCCAAGGCACAACTTCAATGCCAATATACTAGCTTAAATGTCCCATGCCATTTAGGAAAGGGCTGTAATTTACATTAGTGAGGTATTCTTTTGCCTGTACAAAACAGAACTGCCTGAGGAGACCTTGCTGGTTATGGCTGTATCTCCTGACAGCAGGAATGTTTCAGTTGGCACCTGCGGCACTGTCAAACAGGGAATCTGACTGTTTGGTTTGGTAAGGATGGGACAGCTCATAGCTATGTCTCCCCAAGAAAATGGTCCTGAATGAATGACTTGCTTATTAAACTGGGAGAAACACTCCAGTTCCTGTTAACAGAGAGGAAATGCTGCTCCTGACCCTTCCCAAGCTAAGCCAGTACTCGCTGTCATAGAATCACAGACTGCTTTGGGTGGGCAGGGGGCTCAGATCCCACCAGTTCCCCCTCTGCCATGGGCAGGGGCACCCTGCACCAGCCCAAGGTGCCCCAAGCCCCATCCAACCCAGCCTTGAACCCTGCCAGGGATCCAGGGGCTCCCACAGCTTCTCTGGGCACCCTGTGTCAGGGCCTCCCCACCCTCCCCAGGAAGGATTCCTGCCACAGGTCTCATCTATATCACTCCTCTTTCAGTTTAAACCCGTTCCCCCTTGTCCTATCACTACACTTCCAGATAAAGAGGCCCTCTCCATCTTTCCTGTAGGCTCCCTCTAGGCTGCAGTAAGGTCTCCCTCGCTGCAGTAAGGTCTCCCTCACTGCAATAAGGAACAAGACTGTCTTCACTGGAGAGGTGCTCCAGCCCTCAGATCATCTGTCCTTGCTGGGCCGTGGGTAGTTTCATAGGCTGTGTGGAGCTGGGGCCAGGCCAGGTTGATTTCTAGCAGTTGTGGGGTCCCTGAACTGAGAGGGAGAAGACAGGAGCCACTGGCCCAACAAAAACGGTCTGTGCTGCTGCTTGTTTTAAGGTGGGGTTCTCTCCGACCCAGCTCGGGGCTTTGGGACATGGTCTTCTGCCAGGGAATGGGATCTTGTGCAGCATGAGCTGCTCTGAGTGCTGCCTTCGACACCAGGCTGAGCTGTGCTGGCTGGAGGCCCATCCCCAAGCACCTAGCAGCACTGACTACTTCTTTCTTGTCCGGCAAGAGCATCTTTGCCAGGCCTCAGTGCTTGCACAGGGAGGAGCGGCAGTTGCCGGTCAATGGCGTGTGTGCACGGATGCGCTCGCATGTGTTTGAATTTGGGCTGCTTGGGAGAGGAGTCGGAAAGACCTCGAGGTTACTGAGTCCACCTCCCCAGTTCAGTGGAGGATCTGCGCTATTGCTGGATGTTGTTTATCTGAGCTGTTCTAAGCAGCCTCCAATGATGAAAACTGTTGCCTCCCTTGCAGAAGGAGATGGGAATGTGCAGTTGTGATGTGTGAGACATGCATAGCTGCAGATGAAATGAGAAGGGGATAGAATTGGCTGATGGTGGGGAGGTGGGTGCCTGGAGTCACCACAGGAAGGGCACGTGCCCTCTCCTTTTGCCCTAATTTGGGGGCAAACCAGTGACATCTCAAAATATCCAGGGACTGGAAATATATATATATAATATGCACACATATATAATATATGGGCATATATATATATGGGCTGTCAAATCCCAGGAGCAGGAAACAATGTGAGTGGTTAGACAAACATGTGGGAGCTTGCATGCATGTTGTGTGCCCTTTTGCATGCTCTAGGTTATATAAAACCATCCATCCTCCCCCCACACACACACCCCTTGGGACAAAACAAGAGTGGGGAAATAATGCTTGGCTGCCAGGAGCATGTCCCTGCAGGATTGCTGGGGTGGAGCTGGTAGATGAGGAGGAAGTGACTTCGCTCACTCCTGCACCCTAAAGCCAGGACTGGTTCTTTGAGGGCCTCCCTGAGTGTGACAATGAGCTCTGTCTGTGTTAGGCTTGTGCAGATTTTGCTGTTGCCAGAAGTCCTTGGTTAAAAACCGAAATTCTGTACAACTGTTCTCTTTTAGAAACTTCTCTAGTGGCAGTTTTTGGTCCCCATATCCCTATTACTGACCTTATTAATAATCTGCCTGAACAGTGAGAGAGAAAAAGCGTGTTGCTCTGACAGCTTTATTTTGGCCAATATAAAGGATTGGCTTGCTCCTTCTGATGTTGGTACCTTGTTAGATCCACTGTTACTTTACATATCACTAAGTATATAATGTATTTAATACCTAACCTGCTAGATGATGACGAATTTTAATTAGTCAGTGTTTCCAGGGCAAGTGCTAGTGTTTCAAGATTTATCCTTCTTAGGAGACCTATGCGTGGCACCAGCATGGGAATGTGTATCCTGAAGCCACATTACCTCAGGCTGTCATCTTACTAGATCTCCTAAACCAAACGGGGTTGGGCTGCTTGGTATTTGAGTGGGAGGTCTCCAGAAAGATAGGAGAGCTTCGGGAAAGAGTGCTGTTCATCCAAATTCATCACAGGTTTGTTTTGAGGCAGTGAGGTGGCACGGTGGCAAGTGGCTCCATGCAGCCCAAGTGTCACGCTGGCTACCCGCCGCTGCCCTGGTTCACAGGCCTTTTCCCAAGGCAGAGTGCTAATCCTGTGTCTGATGGACAGGAATGCTCCGCAGGTACCAGAGGAAGGAGCAGAGAGCATTTTCAGTAGGTAGAGCATAATTACCCAAGGGGAATTAGGCCAAGGCATCAAAGTGATTTACAACTTTGGCATGAATCCTCTTTTCTTTTATATATAGAAAGATCAGAGGCACAGAGGGATAAAGGATTTTAAAATTCTCTGCAGCACAGGTTGCCTGTGAGTTTTGGTGGCAGGGCTGGAATGCTTTCTAGCAGCTGGTTGTTTTGTTACGGTTTTTTTTTCTTTTCTGTGGGTTTTGATGTTAGGGTTCGGGGGTATTTTAAAGCATGTGATTTAAAAGGTACCTTTTAAACTGCCTCAGTTTGGAAGCCCTTAAAACGTAGCACCCATCCTGTAACTGGTTCTTGAAAATCTGCATCCTTGGGGCTTCCCTGGTCACACAGCATTCAATGGGCAGATCTGGAGACAAGAACCTAGAGCTCTTGGCTCCAGTCTGCTCCAAAGGCCAGAGTGGCACACCATACAACTGAGTCCTGATTTTCTTCTTGTTAATTTAACCATCATTTTTCTTTCTTTCCTCCCTTCTTTCATATTTGTTCTTCTCAAAGCCTAATGCTTTCTTCAGGCCCCAGCAGTGGGGTTCACCACGCAGCCCTGCAGCCAAAGCCCAGTCTCTTCCGTCAGATCAGCCTACATCCGATTTTCCCAGGATGATCTCAGAAGCTGGGACCCCTCAGAAATCACCAGCAGTGGAGAAGGCAATTGCAGCGCCGCAAGGCAGGCCATCACCGGCAGGATCTCCCAGGAACCGGCAGACTCAGACTAGTTCTAGCAACCTTCACCTTCCCCAGGACTCATCTGTGAAAGGGCAGCTGGCCAGTGAGGACCCGGTGGTTGTGACTCATGAGCAGTTCAAAGCTGCCCTTAGGATGGTTGTGGACCAGGGGGATCCCCGGACATTGCTAGAGAATTATGTAAAGATCGGTGAAGGGTCTACAGGCATTGTCTGTATTGCTCGAGAGAAGCACTCAGGGCGGCAGGTGGCTGTGAAAATGATGGATCTGAGAAAGCAGCAGCGCCGGGAGCTCCTTTTTAATGAGGTGGGTGCAGTGACGGGTGCACATGCTTGCTTTGCTGGATGAGAGTAACTTTTGCGGTGGTCCATCATCTGCTGTGTGTTTACAGGTGGTGATAATGAGGGACTATCAACATGTCAACGTAGTGGAGATGTACAAGAGCTATCTGGTGGGAGAGGAGCTCTGGGTGCTGATGGAGTTCCTGCAGGGGGGAGCCCTCACCGACATTGTGTCTCAGATCAGGTATGAAGCAAAATCCAAATATCAACGCTTGCGTTCCCACCTGACGGGCAAGAGCAGCAGGGATGGGAGACTGCTCAACAGCTTCCCTCAAAGATCTTGTGTTTGCAGTGCCATAAAACTACTTCATGCGGTAACTGTCATCCATTCAAAGTACAGAGCAATTCTTCTGATGTAGGAGGGACCTCATTTACAGTACTGACCCTCTAGAGACTCACTATTCATCTACTTGATGACCTTCCCCGTAAAACTTGTTTACTGTATCTGTTGTATTCTGGCCAGGAAGTTCATTGAGTAGGTATTAAAGAGCAGGAAGAAATAATTTTCATTGGTGCAACCTCAGTGAGGTTGAATTTGTGGCTAACTCCTCTGGAGAAGTGCAGCAGAGCCTTGAGATCTGGGCTCCTTTCCAAATTTCATTGCCTAAAGATAGCAACTGCTGGACACTCTGCTAAATTTGTTTTCTTATACACACCACTTCATATTCATTAATGCCCTAAGCACTGCTGTAGGGCAAAGGAGTTGTTCCCAAATGGCCTCGTGAGTCCCACTCAGGAGGTATTCTGGTGATGTAGTCATGATGGTCGTGTCTTACCTGTGACCCTGGAGCACCCTCCTCCTGCTTCCAAGCAGTCCTACGGGGCTGTTAGCTGACGTAGGGAACACCAGTGAAAAGACTGACCAAGGAAGTCTGTAGGGTGAGCTTTCCTTTTTTAAAGGTTCAGAGCCTTGATTGGATTACAATTAGGTACTATTGCTAACACTAATTGTATTTACTTTTTAAAAAATACAGGATGCCTTTAACTCACTTACCTGCCTTTCCTGATTCCCGTGGTGGATTTAAGGCCATAGATACTGCTCTGTTGGGTTCTGTTTTAGAAGCACAACTGTGATGTGTTTGGGAAGCATGAAAAGAAGCGTTATAACCCCAACACTTATCAGAAGTCAGCTGCAAGCTTTTATCAGTGTTTCCTAGGGAGGAAAATACCCTCATTCCACTCATTAACCATTTGCTGATGGTGAGAACTGATTTGCATCCCCCGGAGTGAGCTAATCCTCCAGTAATCTGTTCTACACTCTGTCACTCGACTGAACCCAAACTCCATTTGTGATGAGCTGGAAGTGCCCCTCGTGCTACGTTCTACAGCCACAGTGCTCACAAGCGCCCCAGCTGGCCTTGCAGCTTGGGCCGTGGGCTGCTTTCGTGAATCGAGAAGGTGCTGGAGCGCTCTGCGCAGCTCTGCCTCCTGAGCTCTTCCTTGCAGACCCAGGTTAGAGGAGGTGCTGTTTCCATGCCCTCAACCAAGAGTGGTTTGAAACAACAGCTGGAGCGGGGCTGAGGGTCTGAAGTACTCCAACTGGGAACTTCAGCTGTTCTTTGCAGCACTTCTGGCATTGCTCGGTACAAACATGTGGAGAGCACGGTCCTGTCCCCGGTTACAGGAGGTGATTTTCACTGACACTCAGTTATTCAGGTTCTTATGTTGCTATGCCAAATGGCAAGAGCTTTTCACAATGAGGTTCTTGGTGCTCACACTCCGTGTGCCAATAGAGAGTGGTAAAAATCAGGATCATCATCCCTGCCTGTAACCTGTGCTACCTTGAGTTAGGTGGGAGAGTATCCAAAGCATCTAGCTGTGTGAAACCTGCAGAGGACCCCTATATGCTCTATCACATTTTGTGTTTAGCTGCTTCCTACACAGATATGCCTTGTGAACAAAACTTTACTATATTTGTTTCCAAAAAGAGGGCGTCACGGCAGTTACAGTGGCACCTTGGCATGAAGAAGCAGCCTCACCTGTCAGCATTGCTTGAAACAGCATCTTGCAGAATGAGTTCAGACACAAGGGTTAAAAAGCAATTTCTCTGCATTAGACTGCTGAAAACTCAAAATTGCTAGAGAAAAAAGTGTTCCCAACTGTAACAGGCTATCAGAGAAGAACAGTACAAGTGAGGTAGCAATGGTCACGGGGAGCAGAAATACATATCTGCAACTGACCTTCAAAATTTCACTGTGGACCTATGGCCGCGTGCTCTGTGCTGCTCCATACAACGCTGTGTCTTTAATTTCAGGCTAAACGAAGAGCAAATTGCGACGGTGTGTGAATCAGTGCTGCAGGCTCTGACCTATCTTCACTCTCAGGGGGTCATTCACCGAGACATTAAGAGCGACTCCATTCTCCTGACCCTGGATGGAAGGGTGCGTTACCTCAGGCACATCTTTTCCTGCCTTCTGCTTCTATGGCCTCAGCCTGTCTCCTTATTTCTCTTCTCTTCACAACCTCTTGTTTTTGTACCTCATTCTTACTCCATCTTTGGTGTTTCCCTCCACGTTGTGTGAAAACTCTTTTTAAGGATGGTTGTTTTTGTCCAGGTCAAACTCTCGGATTTTGGCTTCTGTGCTCAGATCAGCAAAGATGTACCTAAAAGAAAGTCCCTGGTAGGTACTCCCTACTGGATGGCTCCAGAAGTCATTGCACGGATCCCGTACACCACCGAGGTAAGGGATGCTTCCCCAGCGTTGGAAGAGGTAGCAAATAATGGTCAGAGGTGTCATGGGAAGATAACTCTTGGCTTTTTCTAGGAAAAGGCTCTAGAGTCTTTAAAATATAGATATAACTGTGACTACAGATTTGATTGTGATGATATCAGTATTTCCTAAACCAGTAGAAAAACAGGTTGTTCTGCTTCCGGGAACAAGGTGTAAACTTACTTCCTTCTTCTGCCTGAAGTTTGGTGTAGACCTGTACCTGCTGTGGTGTGGACAGATGTTAGTTAGGAGCAGCCTGTGACACGATATGGATCAGTAAGCCAATCAATGTCAGCAAGGGAGGGGAGGCACACATGAGAGCTCTGAATTACGGGCAGGTGGCAGCAGACTGATGCGTTTTGTTTACCGACCATCCAGTGTAGCGCAAGCGGTTACTTGCAGACCTCTACGTGTTGCAACACCAGCTGACACCTAGGGGGAACACTGTCTGCCTAAAACTGCAGCAGGGACTCCATAGCATCAAGTGGGTTCATGTTTTACGTTCTCGGAACATTTCTCATGGGTGGGGGGTTGTAGTCTTTGTGAAAGCAACAAAGCAAGGACCTGTCGCTTGAACTTGTATGCATTGATGTGATCTTGGCTCCCACAGGTGGATATCTGGTCTCTGGGAATCATGGTGATAGAGATGGTGGATGGAGAGCCCCCCTATTTTAGTGATTCTCCAGTCCAGGCAATGAAGAGGCTCCGTGACAGTCCTCCTCCCAAACTGAAAAACTTCCACAGGGTGAGCATACTGGCAAAGGCTTGTAAGCCTGATGATTATCGCGGGGAAGCTTCTGTATCAGCCGTTCCTGGTAATGCTGGCTGTGAAAGGGATCTTGTTAGGACACGCTTCTTGGGCAACCTCTTTGGCCCTGGTGCCTGGGTGGATGCAAGCTGCTGCTGACAGCTAGTGGTTGCTTGGGGAAGGTGCCATATAACGTAAGGTCATAAACCCAGTAATGCAAACCAGAGCTGCTGCAGGTGTCTTACTGGTGGTGATCAAGTAGCTCATCTTCTTAGGGCGCGGGTAGGAGGATCCTTGCTCTTGGGAGTTTCCAGCTTCTCAGGTCTCAGGCCTGCAAAGACTGTGCTATGGCCAGTGCAGGAGAGCGCGGTACAGGCATAGGAGAGTATCTCCTGGAGACACTGCAGCTGCTTTGAAGATGAACTCAACTTCATGGCTCCTTATGAAAAAGTAGCAGTGACATAAGAAATACAGGGATTACCTTTTAGTCATCACTTAGAGCCAGCCCTCCTTTCATTTCAGTCCAAGCCTCTGAGATCAAATAGCCTCTGCAGCATCCTGAGCTATCCAGCCTTTCCAGTTAATCAGAGTAGCTGCAGCTGCTAAGACTGAATTATTTAGCAGAGCAGACTGCTGAACTAACAGCATACACTCCAACATCAACAGCTGCCCTCTCTTTCCTCTTTGCCTTTGCAAGATTCATTAAAACGTTAAGGTCACATTCTGGACCCAGTGCTCGCAGTCATTAGGTGGCGTGACGCCAGTTCTGGTCTGGATCATGCACCTTGTTTGGTGAGATGACCATACCGGGGGCTCTGGAAGCCAGAACCCTTTATAGTCTTGCTCTTGTCCTGGGAAGCAAACTGACTTCCAGCAGACCTCCAGCTTGGCAGGCTGGTGGCCATCTTCCCCTGCATCCCCAGTGTCCGAGCAGAGCTCAGCACCGGCTGTGGATTGAGCCCTCTGTTCTGATGACAGCTAATGGCTCACTGGGGTTGATTAGGGCAGTATGGAGTGCAGCAGGTTAAATGAGATCAGGTGGGATGGTCGCTGCTGGTTTTCTGATGTGTAACTAGATTTGTTGGCAGAGTGATGAAGGCTCGAGCCTGGCACTTGTACTTAGCTGGGCTGTGCCTTCTCCCCATAGCCACTGTAGTGAAGCAGATCAAAGCACTCATGAACCATGCAGTAGCTCAGTATGAACAGTATTTCATGATCTACTTCTAAGCTAACCAGAGCTGGGAAAATACCCCCCAGTCTAAACCGTGTGCAATTAACACCATTCAAATAAATAAATAAATACACATCAAGTTCATTTTTTATCCCTCTGCAATGCTGCAGAGGGTTACCACACACAAGAGAGGTGTAAGTGTAAGTGGTTCTGGGGTCTGGTCCTCAACAGGCTTTTACCCACCTTTGACAGGACGAGGCAATTGAGGTCCCTTTACTTCTTGGTATGCTGTTCTGCAGCACCAAGCTCTCATACCCCACTTGGGAATCTTCTTTAGCTACTTTTTTCCACAGTCTGTGGCTGGTAAAAGAATGAATTGGCCAGCCCTTCCCACCCAAGCCATGTGCCTTGGGTAGCTGGAATTCTGTAGAGATTTTTGAGCTGAAATGCAGAAAAGATTAAAGAACCAAATGGGAAACAAACTTACCTTAGATGGAAGGTGGCGGGTGGTCTTGTCTTCATTTTCTTCAGGAAAACAGCCCGTTTAAACATGCCTACTGGTGATGGGAAGTTAGCATGCATTTTACACTGCAGCAATGTCTCGTGTTCTGTTTCTGTGCAAAGCCGGGTCACAAAGTTGACATGTGCAGCGTCCCTTGTAACCTGTTGTTGCATGAACTGTTGTCTGGTTCTTTCCCGGGGCTGACTTGGATGGTTGCTTTTTCACAGACCTCCCCGGTTCTGAGAGACTTCTTGGAAAGGATGTTGACACGGGATCCACTAGAAAGAGCGACAGCACAAGAACTTCTAGATCACCCCTTTTTGCTTCAGACAGGACTTCCAGAGTGCCTGGTCCCCCTTATCCAACAATACAGAAAGCGTACCTCTACCTGCTGACTTTACATAAGGGGAAATGCTAGGAAAAAAATAACATTTATAAAAGAAAAATAAATAATTGAGAGACCAGGCAGTCTCATCCTGTGAATGGTGCTTGGAACTTGTCGGCGATCTTTTTTTAGAGGATGAATGTGAATCCTGTCCCTGCTGTCTTGGCCTTCCGTGGCTTCTCTTTTGCTGAAGACAATCAATACGCACTAGATCCAAATAAGACCAAGTATGTCTCAAGAAAAACGCAGGTATTTTGTGGCTCGTGGATCACTTCTTCTGAAGGTTGGCATTATAAAGCGGAGTCTGAAGTTGCGTATCTGAATGTCTGCAAGTCCCTGCAAACCTCAGCTGCTGACTACTGAACTGGAACAATATTTCCCAATTAGAAATGTGATCTTTGTTTCTTAGGTGTATGCTGGAGTCTTGAGTTGACTCAGTTATACGTTTTTGGGGCACGGACCCCTTTCAGCTCTCAAACAATGCACAAAGACTTGATGATTTTTTTTCCCCTGAGACTTTTTCCACAGATGATTTTCATTTCCTTCAGTAAATGTGGACCTAGGAAACTGTACATGTTTTCCGAGGGAGCAGATGTGATATGTATGTATTTGTTTCTAAATGGCTCTCTTGCATCAACATGCTTCTCTTTTGCTGAGGAATATATATGGTTTAGTGGTCAATCTTGAATCCATTTCATGACCTTAAGCTTTTGGAGGGGGGAAACCTTTGGATGCAGGCCTCAAACCAGCCTCTTGTGCTTGACACCAGGATCTTGTGGTTGAAAATTCACAATATACAACACCTCCAGTGCTGGTTGGACCAGAGAGCCTGTGAAAGCTTGCTCCTATGTTTGATTTCCAGGCTCTTTCCAAGTCCTTTCTCCCAAGAAAATCTGAGCAGCGCTGCCCTGATCTCTTGGTAGCTCTTGGGGGATGCTCTGAGAATGAAAAAGCTTCAGCTGTGCTGGAGAGGTTTTTGTGTTTGTGTGAGATGGTTCGTTGAGCCCCCCCATCACCCCAGCTTGCTACCGCAGCACGCGGTGAGGAGAGAAACTCTAGCTGTACGTTTCAGTATTGGTACACCCCTCCCCTCCATCCCTTGGCCGATACAGTTGGAAGGTTCATGGTTGTCCAAACAGCTCTTTTGGTTATTTGAAAATAGGTATTTTGTATGACAGGCTTCCTGATCGGTGAGATAGTCGAGGTAATCGGACTCTAGGTCAGGATGTCACATTGTACAGTAATGGTCTGTGTTGTTGTGAGGTCTCAAGAATATAATCTTATATGTGGAACTGGGATCCTGCTTTGAAACTCCAGATACAGATTTATTGGAATTTAAGTGATTCTTGGGATGGTTCTACTGTCTCAGAAGTTAACCCTGTAATTACATTTTCTTCAGAAGATGTTGATAATCTCTATCCTCTGACATTTACTCCAGTTACAGATCCTGCTTCAAAATTGAAGCTGCAGTTGATTACTTGAAGTAATTTGGGATGGAATTCATCTGCGCTGATGCCAGCCATTTAAGTGGTGGACAGCCAGCCTGCAAAGCATATAGGTTAGCTCTGTAGCCCCAGGTGAGAGGAACATCTCCAAAGGGTGCTTCACCTCTGCCATCTCAGATGCCTGCTGAAGGACAGAGGGTCTCAATACTGCTCTGCCTGTGGCTGGCAGAGGGGTCATAGGTGGTTTACCTCAACTGGCTGTCCGAGTTTGGGGCTGATGAAGTTGGTTGAAATGAATTTATTTAGCTCCTCCATAGCTGCACTGGAAAATTTTTGATGTAAAATGTTTCTGTATTCCAGATATACTGCTTTTTTTTAATGCAAAAGAGCAGGGCTTTGAAAAGATTTATAACTTGAAACAAACAGTCCTGCTCGTCTGTAGTTGTGACTCCTTTGCACTTGTGTTTTAAATTAAAGTAGATCTTGGTTTATTCATAAGCCTGTTGCGGTGCTGAGCTGCTTTAAAAGGTGCCTGTAGTTCAGAGATGTGAGGGAAGTGTGAACCTTGAAATCTGGGCTAACTTACCTCCTCTGTGGCTTGTGGCTTTGCAAACCAGAAGAGACTACAACCGAAGCCTGGATCCCAAAACAACATGTCTTGGGGACAAGGACAACAAGTTTAACATTTCATACCATTTTATATTTTGGCCCAAGTCTGACTAAACACCACAGGGGAAGGCCCTTGAAAGACTGCATTCAAGGATCCTATAAATTTTTAAAAGCTCATTATGATATTTGTGAAGAACGCGGGAAGTATCCGTCTTCCTGCCCAATACAGAACTAAATACCCGATTCTTGTGTCTCTCTCTTTACAGATCGTGCATGGCGTATCACCAATTAAATGCTCCATTACCTAGATGAGTGGGGAATCAAATATAAATCCAAAAATAAACCTAGATTAGTTAAGAGATTGAAGCTTTGTCTCCAGGGCCAGCAGCTCCTTCCCCAAGAACCAGGCAGGAGAAGAATTATGATAAGCAGAGCGGGTTTGTAATTTGAATTGCGCTGGTATTCAGGAGTGAGATTCCTTGTATGCTAAGTGATACCTGAGTGTACAACAAAATGTAGACACTTCTCTGAAGAGCTCATAGCCTACACAGTGGGTAATTATGCTTTGAGATGTTGTTTTCTTTGAATATCTTTTCCTATGCACTTTCAACAAGGTTACACTTACGTCTCAGGGGTTTTCTGCTGTTTTGTGTCATGTTTCACCTGGATCGGTCCCTTTTATTTTCTTCCCTGTCAGCCTTGCCAGTACGGAGCCTTTTCTGTGCTGCCACAGCCCTGGCAGTCAGCATACAGCAGACCTTTGAAGGTGGCAGGTGGAATTTATTGGAACAATTTGCTGAATCAAATGGGGCGTCTGTGCCTGCTGTCATCTCCCAATTGCACTTGTTTATAGGTAATGGTGCCTGTCCTCAAACAGGGCTCTCTGCTATCAAACACAGCAGCTTATTACACCATTTATTTCAGAACGGGATGAATCATTCTCTAGAGGCCCCTATCTTTTAACCAGGGATTATGGAAGGACCTAAATCAAGCGAGGCTCCCTTTTGTTCAGTCTGGTGAGAAGGATCCTACGCTTCCCCCTGGAGCCTGCAGAAAGCATCTTGCTCTGCCCTAGGCCCTAGTCCTGGGAGAAGTAGTACTGAATCTTGACTGTGTGGGGCAGGGAGAGTGTCCCTGAAATGCAGTAGCTACCATCCAGCAATTCCTTCCGTAGTTGCAACAGCCGTGTCAGCACCAGGTCTTTATTGCACAGGTAGAAGATAAATTTTTGATCATTCTGTACAAATTGAGCCTGGACTCTAGCTCTTGGCTGGACACAGTTCATAGGATTAGCCAGGGCAGCTTGCAGTGTGCAGAGGGGGCACTGGAGGTTTGGGGGCAAAGCTTCTTGTGAGAAGGGGAGCAGAGAAAGCCATCTGTATGCACCGCCCGTTCTTCAGTTAAAGACTGGGGCAGCAGCGTTGTGCAAACTGGACGGAAATGAGTTGCTGTTGCTTGATGATGGCCAGGCATTTGTTTGGAGCTGCAAAGAGACATCAAAGGCTTCCAGGTCGCTGACTGCCCAGGGGATGATGATGGAAATGAAGCTAAAGCAACCAGCTACCTGCCTTTTTCTGGCTCTGCTTCTCGGTGTTTGGGTGACAGCTTCCTATTCATAGGGATCTGCATCTGTTCACCACTGCACACTGATTTGCTTTAGCAATGACCTTCAGGCTTTCACTTGTGTCTGCCAGGTGCTCTGAAAACAGGAAGGGCATGAGGATACCCATGGCGCTAAGCCAGCAACCAGTTGCGCTAACCAGTGTGCAACCCCAACTTTCCCACTGCCACCAGTGCCCACAGGGTAGGGAAGAAGCAAGGAGAAGCTTTCCCCTGTGTTGGGCTTCTCATCTGACAGTGTGTGCTCTGTCAGTCCTTTAGTGGTTTTTTTTCCTTCCTCCCCCCCAAAATGTCAGTGCTGAATTCTCATTAAGGAAGCTGCCTGTGAAGGTGTTGGCCAGGAGTGGAGTTTGTCTGCTCTGGCTTTTGTTGTAATGCTCATTTTGGAGAGTTCCCACATGGATCCTTCAGGTACAGTGTCCTGTGTTTGTATCCCTTGTTGCAGCTGTAGTCCTCTTAGGGGGACCTTATAGCGGCCTTCCAGTCCCTGAATGGTGCCTGTAAGAAAGCTGTGGAAGAACTGTTCCCAAGAGCAAGGAGTGATAGGATGAGGGGTGATGGCTTTAAACTAGAAAAGGGGAGATTTAGGTTGGGTATTAAGAAAAAATTCTTCACTATGAGGGTGGTGGATTACTGGTACAGGGTGCCCAGAGAGGTGGCGGAGGCCCCATCCCTGGAGACATTCAAGGTCAGGCTTGATGGGGCTCTGAGCAACCTGATCTAGTGAAGATGTCCCTCCTCACTGCAGGGGGGCTGGATTAAATGACCTCTAAAGGTCTCTTCCAACCATATTCTGTGATTCTATGATTCTGTGCTACGGTAACCAAAACCACAGACAAGGCTCCACAGCCAGAAGTCGTCACAGCTGTCTGAACTGCGTGGGAAGCACTAGTGCTGGCAAGGCAGGAGGTGCCATTTCTCCTCTGGAGTACATAAGGAACCAGCATTGCTGCAGCTCCGAGCCACTGTGCTGCTGGAAGGAGCAAAATCTCGACGGCAACATCCAGTTCAGTGCCTTTATTTAACTCTGTAAATACTTTCTCATCTTCTAGAAGTTTCCTCACTTTTCTGTGTAGAAATGGTATTCGGTCTAGAGGAGCATTGTTACACCTGGGCTGAGGCATGCAGGCTGCTTCGCTTCGTCAGGGTTGATGCAGAGCATGGTCCGTACTTCATCGGAGACGTGGCTTTGTAGACAGTTAGCAATTCCTCCCTGCACAGCCAGGAGAAAGGTTTTTTTGGCCCTAAGACGTAATTTGCATCAACCAGTCCGCCTCTTTGTCGTGACATCCTACATAAATCCCCTGATAAACCTCTGCCAGCGCCTTGTTCAGTAACAGCGAGGGTGCACAAAGGAAACTGTGACGCGTGTAAGGGGCCGAGTCAGCCTCAGGCTTCATTTGTCAGCAGTATCAGTACTGTGAAGCCAAACTGCTGACATTAGGCCGGCCTACACCTCCATCGTAGGGTAGCTGAGATAGGGTGGTGGTTTGAAACATCCCCACCTTTAAAAACAGCCTCACCACCAGCACTTCACTCTGGCATCATTTCAGCCCTTGCTTCAGCTGACCAATTTATGTTGCCCAAAGGCTGTCAGAGACCTGATGCTCTGCTTAGAGGTGATGGCAAAAAGTGCTGAAAAGGTTCGAAGAGGAGACCGTGGGGGTCTGCTGCAGCACAGACTTCAAAACACTTGCAGGCAGCACAGGAGCCCTTGCTGGAGGGTGTTGGCATGGTGCAGGAAGGAGAGGGCTCGAGGCTGGAGAGGCAGCTGGGTTTCTTGAGGCTGGAAGGCAGGAAGATGGTGGGATCCTTCATGCAAGGGCTGCAGCTCGTGCCCAGGAGCAGCTTCTAAAGTGAGATTAATTCTGCCTCACCTGGCTTTGAGTGCTGGTCCTGTGCTGTACAGGGCAGGGCATGTCCCGCCCTCTTACTGCAACCGTGCATAAGGCTGTCCCTGTCCCACGGCTTCTGCAGGTGGTGCTGGTGTCAGGGGAGGGAAAAACCTGCTATGATCCCAGGCCCAGCTGTCCTGCCCCCACTTCACGTGTCTGTACAGTGGGTTTGTGCTGCTGGGTTTATTTTAGCCTGGAGAAGGCTGAGGGGAGACCTTCTCACCGCCTACACTGACCTGACAGGAGGGTGCAGAGAGGTGGGTGATGGTCTCTTCAGCCAGGGGACAGGAGATGGGACAAGGGGAAATGGCCTCAAGCTGCACCAGGGCAGGGTCAGATCAGATGTTAGGGAAAAGTTCTTCCCTGAAAGAGTTGTAGGGATGTGGAACAGGCTGCCTAGGGAGGGGGCTGAGTCCCTGCCCCTGGGTGTGTTTAACAGACGGGTAGATGAGGTGCTCAGGGTTATGGGTTAGTACAGGACAGGAATGGTTGGACTTGATAATCTTAAAAGGTCTTTTCCAACTTTGTGATTCTGGGATTCACTGCATGCCTCTGACAGCAAACACAGCCCTGGTGCTTTGGCAATGTGCATCGAGGGGAAGGCTGGGGCCAACCCCCGTTTCCCTGCACAAGGGCTGTGTCCACTGTGCAGGGCAAACACCAACCAAGTGGGGCTGTGCTGAGCAGAGACGCCCGTAATGCCAGAGCAGGCGGTGGCTGTTGTGCCCCAGTTGGGACCGCTGTGAGCACTGGGCTGGTGTCAGCACATGGGCCAGTTTCCCATTGCCACTGATGGAAGGTTTGCGTCTGCTTATGGGTAGGTCCTTGTTTTCCTGGCTTCAGCCACGCAGCGAGGCTGTTACAGATGGTGGCACAACCTGGTGCTTGGCTGCGGCCAGGGAGCCCCTCTTGGGGCCACGCTACTGAGTGGAGGGTGTCTGGGATGGAGGGGCAGGAGCCACATCGGGCTGTGAGGGATTTGCTTTGCCACCGCCAGTTATTGGGTGCAGCAAGGAAAGGAAGGAACTCATGCAGAGGAGAGTGTGTGGGGAAGGAAATTATAGTTAACCCCCACCCTCCATGTATTTCATAACAAAGGCGTTGTGTTTGAGCCCTGTGTGCAGGGATGGCAGACACCTCGGGGCACCTGGCATCTGCAGTGCCACGTGTACACTGGGCAGCACTTGGGACCCACTCCCATAGCTGCTAACTGCAACTCAAAAAGAGGTGGGTTTTTGTTTGGGTTTTTTTAAAGAAATATTTAAGAAAACGTTTAAGAAAACTGGGTTTTTTTGGGTTTTTTAATAAATAAGTCAGAAATGTACACTACATAACTCCAGTACTGTGGTCACACCACGGGGGAGGCACGGTCTTGGCTGTCAGACCAGGAGTAGAAGCTCTGGTCTCTTAGACCCACTTGGGTTGGGATTTGGTTTGTGTTTCTATAGCAGCACTTTCTCCCCACAGTTTCCAGGTGTATCTGGTCTCACCCAACAACCGCAGCACGCTGTGGGACTGAGGCTGAAGGCATGCTACCCTCCATGGCTGTCAAGCAGCAAGGGAAGGTGCCTGGATGACCAAATACTGACACCAAGGGCTACAGCATGGCCAGGTTCTTCAGGCTGCTGGGGCCAAGACTTGCAGTAGTCTTGGGGTCCACCCCTCCATTCCTCTTCAGCAGTGTCTAAGGGTGTTGTCTTGGGGATTGTTGGTTCCTTGAGTAATGTGGAAGATTAGACCCACACTCTCATCTCTAGGAAAAGCATTTGTATTACAATTGCTGCAGGTCCTGTTTCCTTTTATATCCCTAAGCATATCTTCCTCCACCCCTTGAAGTCCATTAGAGTTATTCTGTGGAACGAGATGTATCTGGCACATCCCCAAAGGGGGACTGCCATCAGGTGGGCACACTTTGCGAATGGGGAGCAGCTACAGCTTTGAGCAAAGAGATATGCCGTACTCCTCCCAAGGGAGAGCAACGCCAGGAGTAGCCCATAGTCCTACAGGAGTAGGACTCCTCCTGGAGTAGCCTGTAGCCCTACAGAATACCGCTCATTGAGACATGTGCTTCTCCCAGCAGCACGGAGCAGATTCTGCAGATCCCTGCCAAGCCCCCTCTTGTTGTTACCTGGGATGACTGCAGAGAACTGCTTGCTGCTCCTTTGATGGGTACGTCCAGGTGGTTTCTTACAAGCCACACTCAGCTTTCTGTGTAAGGAAAGCTCGTGGGTGCTGTACCTCCCTGGCCTTTATTTAATTGACAAAATTATTTTCAGAAAGTTCAGAAATTGTGTTATCCTAAGCCTGTAGTATGGAACCAATTTAGCTTCCTGAGAAAAGGTTTTGGTAAAGCTCTGAAAAAAAGTCAAATGGTTGTATCTGAGATTTCTGCAAGTGTTTCTGTGTAGCTGGAAGAAATGAAGAGGCCCTCAGACTCCTCCTGGTCTGCCTTGTAATTGCCTTGGAGCCTGCTCAAGACTGGTGGGGCCTTCAGGAGATACAGATTCAGAGCCGAGAACCTGCCGGAGGGCCTGTGATAGTCCAAGTCAGACTGAGGAGTAAGACTTGGACACTGGGAATACGGGAAGTTAGAAAGAAAGAAGCTGCAGTGCTGGTAACACACGTTTCCATGGAGGACGTGCTGGTGTGAGCTGTGTGGGTCCCAGTTTGCTGAAAACTCCTCATCTGACCTGGGGGGACTCGCCAATTAAAAACCCAACTCTGGCTTTGCCAGGGAGCGGTACCTGACAGAAACCCCTGTGAGGTTCTACCAGACTGACCTCTCCTCCTGCAAGCAGAGGCTGTGTCTGCATAAGCAGGCAGCAGAGCCAGAAGGGCTGGTGCCTTAGAGAGCAACAGCTTTGCTGAGAACCTCCCACCCCTCAGGTATTTCAGGAGGCTTTACAGGGGCTAGCTCACAGCTCAGAGGGGTCCCCAAGGTGGCTACTGGATAGTGTCCCCATTACACTGCATTTAAGGGGCTCTCGCTCTGAGACTGCCTGGATGTGACAAGGTGCATGTTGATGGGCGAGGAGGGGACTTACTCTAAAGTCTCAAGGCTGGCTCCAGCCCAAGGTACTAATGTTGCTGGTGCTGGGAACCCAACGAACAGAGCTTCAGCCACAGGCCCTGCCACCCTCCTTAGGTACCTCTGCGGGAGACGGAGAGAGCAGAGGGCTCTTGGAGGGGTGGTCTCTTCAGCCCAGTTCCACTAGCTGGGGTAATACAGTGGTAAATTCCTGAAGGATTTCTGGAGTTCCCCAGAGTGGAAGGGGGGAGAGCAGTTGTTTGACAAGCTGGTCTTGAACTTCACTCTGTACCTCCAAAAACCTTCTGGAAGTGGAACAGTACGGGAAGCATCTCTCAGAATATGCTTTCTTCAATCTCGACATCCGTGTCAGCTGCTGGGGGCTCAGGCGGGGCCAGCCTTGACACCTCGGCCACTGGCATCCTTTCTTCCAGTTGTGCTCTGGAGCCTTGTTCTCCCTCAGGAACGCTCTGAAGTGTTTCCTTCTGTGCCTCTGGCTTTCCAGGAAAGCTGGCTTTTGTGTAGGTCTTCACCATCTCCTGCACCTCCACAATCAGACCTTTCAATTTCTCCTCATACTCTGCCAGTATCTCCTGCTGGAGCTGCAAACAGAGACCTCACATCATTCTCCAAATACTGAAGCTGAGAATGGTATAGAAAATGGGTCTGATAACGTTAAAACTTCCCAATTTCGGTCTCAACCCTGTCCAGAGTGCCTTTCTCCACCCCTCCAGGTGATCTCTGGCTGCCCTGAAGGTGAAAGTGGGGAGGATTGCTGACTTATGGTGTTACTGCTTTGCACCCTGGTACGGTGCAGTGAGACTGCATGTTCACTGCACACCAACCTTGACGCAACATGAACGTGGTTTGTGTGGTTTGAGCTGAGACTCATCTCTTTGAAAGATGCATTCCCACCACTCTTTAAATTTGGGGGGGCGAGGGGGCTGTTTGGTTAGATGAATGCTAGCGCTGGCACGGAGAGCGTAGGAGTGCAGCACCTCTGACTTAGAGCTGTGTAGGCTCCTGTAGAACCACCGTTAAGTCATTCATTATCCACTGGGGAGTGGGCGGCTGAAGCGTGGGGGTGGAGCTGAGTGTAGTGCTAATCAAAGAACACACAAGGGGGGCTGATCCCCTCTAGTGTTTAGGATTTACTGTGCTGAGCATTGCCCCCAAGCTTCCTCTTTGCCTTTACCTGGCCTTCCATCTCCTTGATTAGCCTCAGATTATCTGCCTGCTTCTCTTCCAGTTTCTGCTGACAACTGTCTGCCTTTTCATTCACCTTTGAAAAGAACAAATTTATTAAAAACCCCAACCCTCAAATTCCAGTTTTTATAGAGAAATGCTCTAGGCAGCCCAAGCCTATACCCACAAGACCCAGGGTTGCAGAGAACATGCCACCGTGTCACGGTTCCTGCTGCCTCCGAGTGATTAGTGCAGCACCCGGGGCTCCAGCACGCACAGGGCCTGCCTGCTTGGTATGTCTCCCAGGGGCAAAGAGGAGTCTCCTCCCCTTCTGCAAAGTTTTGCATGTTATTAACTAGATGGGGGTGGGGGGTGTTGCTCTGATGATTGATTAGTTGTGCTTCCAAAACATCCCTGAATTAGGAATGCCAAAGCCCCTGGACAGGTGCTTGCACTGCATCTGGGGCCGGGTGGGAGGACTCGTGAGACCCTTATGGACCTCAGTGGGTGGCAGCTGTGGTGAGCAGCAGGTCTCTCGGCTGCCTGAGACAGGTGGGATTACACACGTGGGGGGACTCCTCTGCACAACAGCAGTTTAGCAGGATTTAGGTGTGAGTGAGGCGCTCACAGAACTTACCCGTTGGACCGTTTGCACCACTTCCTGAATGTGAGAGTTATTAATTTCTTTCTTCAGCCTTTAAAGGAAACATATAAAAACCTATAATCCATCTGTTGCCTTTATATAAACCTGTTTGTCACTGAGGCAGGGCCCACGCAGCACCAGGTGTGTGACATTCCCACTGTGCCCTCCCACCAGGACAGCTGGCTGTAATTTTAGGCAAGGCAAACCAAACGCCGTTCAGATTTGACTGAGACATAAGCCAAATGCAAAATGTACTCTCTTTTTCGGCATAGCAGACAGCAGAAGGCCTTGCCATGAGGCAAAAGCGAAGGAGGAAGCGTGCCCCCTTCCGTACCCTGGACCATGTGGAGCTGCCACAGCTGATTTGTGCACCTGAATTCATAGGCTCAGCACCGGCGTCTTGTTTTATAACACAGAATGGGAAGGAGGGCTGCGGCCCAGCCAACCTCTTAGCTGAGAGGGCTGCTGAAACCATTACAAACAGGTCCTAGAGACCCCAGGGAAGACCTGCCTTTGCTTCCCGGAGGAGCTAAATAGGTGGGAGGTATTTGCAAGTGGCCTGAGGCTTCAGCTAAAGGGACAGGAAGGTGCGTCAGCACACCAGCAAGCAGCTCACAGGGCGGGAACAGAGCCAAAGAGGCAGGCAGATGGGAGGCTTGTCCTCAAGGTACAATTTCTCCCTTCGTAGTGACCCCCCCCTCGTCTCCATGAGCTCCTACTCCCTGTGGCAGGGTGGGAGGCATTTCTGAGGCACTACTCCACTATTCCAACGGAGAAAGCTTGGGATGCCACCATCAGCAGCGACGGCGAGGGGACGTTATCGCCACAGTTAGGGAGCAGATGTTTGGCTTTACTGCGGCTGTACCTCTGTACTGGGAGGCACTGGAATAAAAACGCTAAGCTGGGAGGGAGGGCAGGCAGTGTACTATCCCCAACCCCTACAGCTCTGCCGCTGCCTGCCTTGCTGCTTTCAGACATTTCCCTGTTGGTGACAGAGCCTTTGGGGTAGTGCATTCCCTGCCCAGAGCAGGACAGCTAGTGTCCTGCACATGCAAGTCCGGTAACATCCACACCAGTACCTGTCCTGCGCAGCCTTGTCACTGATATTCCTCATCATGGTCTGGATTCGGTCCACCCTCTTTGCCTCCAGCCTCTTCCTAATGTCTTTAATATTGCTGTAGAGAGAAGAGAGTGTGTGAGAGAGGGGACTGATTGCAAACCCCGAGACTGACACAGCCTCCACGTTTGCTCTCTGGGGTGCTTGGCTGTCCAGAAAAGCCAACTTGGAGTGATTGTGCAAGCAGAAAGCCATAAGCCTTAACTTAAAATATTCTTAAGAGCCCTGTAACTTTCTTTTTTAAAAGAGAATCACAACAAAGGGACAGGAGAAAACACGTGTTACATGGTTAGGGTGCATTGTAAACCTACACTGGATTCCTCTTGAGCAGCAGCAGGCTTGCTGAGAGTACTTCAAGAGAGAAGGAACTACTCCTCTGTATAGCACAGCTAGAAAACACCTGAACCCAGCAGACAGGTGCACAAACGGTGACCTGCAAAGCAGAAACCACTCCTATTTGAAAAGCATTTGATCAACCAGTAGGAAAGGTGACAAGAACGTCAGAAAGCCCCCTGGTCTGTGCCCCTGAGACCATGGCCATCGAACTGCTGGCTGCAGCACAAACTGGTTACAAGAGGACAGCTGCTGAGGCAGACAGAATGACCATCAATGGTGGCCCATCCATCTGTTGTTCTGCCTCCAACAATGGAAGGAGCTACCTGCTCCACGTGTAGGGTAATTTTTCCTGCCTCCACCTTCCCTTCCCCATTTCCAGTCTATCCTCCAGCTTCGCACGTTTCTCTCCCAGGAGTATCTCTATACCCTGGGGTTCAGCTCCACTTTTGGACTCTGCAGCTCCTTGCCCTGCAAGGGAATGAACTCAGTCTGGGTGCTGTGTGACAAAAGTCCTCCCTGAGAACTTCACTGGGTGGCTTGCGCGGCTCCTCTGAAGAGAAACTGGTGAGTAATCCCCTGTTCTTCTCCACACCATTCATGATTTTACACACCTCTGTCACGTCCCCCTCAATCTGTTCTTCAAGCTGAGTCCTATTCAAGGTCTTTTTGTGCAGAAATTACTCCTCACTGCTGACTATCTTTGCCACCCCCTTCTTGCTCTTTCAAAGCTTTTTATTGGAGATGCTGTACTGAGATGGTGACTGAGCTGCAGAGACAGATCTAGGAGCACAGTACTGACTTGGAATCTATTTTCTTTCTCCATATGATTCCAAAAATTCTGTTTGCTGCTTTGGGCACTGCAGAACTGCGGGTGATGAGCTGTTCCAGAGAAGTATCCACAGCAGCTGAAGGTCTTTTTCCTGAGGTAGAGCAGCTCACCCCTCATAGAGCTGAGCTCTGGTTAGTCTGTTCCAGTAGCATGATTTTGTATTGATTGATAGAGAATTTAACTGCCATTGTACTGCCCACTGCTCAAGATCTTTAGATCTTTGTGGAGCTCCTCACAGCCAGCTGTAGGCGTGACTTTACTAAATGACATCGTGCTGACAGCAAACCATCACACCCAGCCTGATCTGTGTTTTCTCAGTCTCATCTGCATCTGCATATGCTGAAGGGCTGAGGGAAACAGAGAATCTGTTTGGATGGAGGACATGAAAGAGGAAGTTTCTTCTTACTTTGCAACTAAAGGGCGAGTGAGGACTCAGTGGGAGAGAGCAACAAGCAAGGGTTTTAGCTTCAGAATGAAGTTATCACAAGAACTAATGGATAAACACCTGGCTAGAAACTGGTGAATTGATTGTGCCAGTTTATTTAAGTACTGGAGCCAAGGTGCTCGATTCCCTTCAAAGGCTGAGCTGATCAGTTCCTGTGAGGGATTACACAGAATCACAGAATCACCAGGTTGGAAAAGACCTTTAAGATCATCCAGTCCAACCGTTCCTGTCCTATGCTAAACCATATCCCTGAGCACCCCATCTACCCGTCTGTTAAACATACCCGGGGGCGGGGACTCAGCCCCCTCCCTGGGCAGCCTGTTCCACATCCCCACAACTCTTTCAGGGAAGAACTTTTCCCTAACATCTGATCTGACCCTGCCCTGGCGCAGCTTGAGGCCATTTCCCCATGTCCTATCTCCTGTATGAACACGCCATGTTTTGACTGTGGCAGAGAGAGATGACATCCAGTGACCAGTGCTCTTTTTTCCTACCTTTCTGAATTAGTCAGGGCTTCTTACTGCAGCTTGAACGCTAGTCCCCTGCTTGCTGCCTCAAGGCATGGGTGCTGTTCTGGAGATCACAAGACAAGAGCTGTCTTCCACCACTGCCACCATGTAAGCGGGTGAGACCCCCTGGTCACATCCCTGTGCCTGAATTCCTCACCACACTAAGAGAGATGCCTGTCCTCCCCGTATTCACCCATGGTCTGTAGTACAACGCTTTGAGATCCAGCAGAAAATGCTACCCCATGCAAGAGCTGTGTGTGATTACGTGGTTATTCAAGGACTAAGTTTACCTTTCTGACGACTCCTTCAGTGCCTTCAGCTCAGCTGCCTGCTTCTCTCTGGCTAGCTCTGTTAACCTGGTAACTTGCTGCTCAAGGGAATAAAACAAAATCAGAACCAAGGAAACCAACCCGGGACCAGCACACCATCCATATCTACTTGCCATCAGGCTCAGCTTTATCCCTCCCTGAAGTCCAGGGGCCAACTGATCCGTGAGGCGCTGTGCAAACATCTGCACCACAACAGTGCTGTCAGATGAGTACACAGCTTGCACTGGATTCCTGGACTAACTCCACTGAGGCTCCAAAGGTGACTTCATGAACCACATCACATGCCCTAGGTATCCTTATGGACAGCTCCTACCTCTGTGCAGGAGGCCATGGGGCGGTGGGAAACAGCAAGAGCTTATCTACTAGACAACAGAGGCCAGCAGCAAGGGGATGTTCTGTGGAAATCTTGGCAGAGTGGCTGTGCACTGCTGCCTGCTGGGAGACTGCCTGTGAGGAAGAACCCTGGCTGCAGGGCTGCATGCTGTGCAGTGAGGCCTCGAGGGCTCTGTTTCCCTTTGGTAGCCTTGCCCACTCAATCTCAACAGTCAGAGCTGTGAGACAAGGATGTGTTTATTCCTCCAGGTTCTCTCTGGTGATAAACATGACTGCCGGGTAAGCTGATTCTCAAGAGGCAGCTGGGGTTGGTATAGGCCAGACAGCCTGTCCTGGAGACAGGTTGCAAGGTGCTTGTCAGGCCAAAGCACACCAGGGAACCTAAGATTTATTTAAGACATGTGATGCAAACTCTTTTAGACAAAAACAATAGCAAAAGGCCTCCAAATCCTGGAACCGCTCCCCTCTCACAGGAGCAGGTGGCACATCCTGTATTTATCATCGCCAGCTCACAAAGTGCACTTTGTCTCCAGGTGTTACTATGTCCTGTGCCGGGGTTTGCTTAAGGTGGGGGTCTGAGGGCGAGGGGAAACACCGATGCACTGCCAGGACCAGGTGACAACACCCTGCACAGATGCTTATCCAAACTTCTCCTAAGTCAAACAGCAACACACTTCCCAGGTTCCAAGAGGAAGGAGCGGGAGCCCCGCCGTCAGCGCTGAGGGGTGCTCCTAGGAGAACTGGCTTTTGTTTTATTAACCCAGATGTAGCAATGGCTGCTCTGCTCCCACACACTGCTGAATGACAGCGCAGTGTGGGGTTGTCCCTGCGCTGTGGCATGTCTGTAGCGCTCTGATGGTGGCTGCTGCTGGACCTGCAGGGCTTCCACTAACTCGTGTGTCACCCAGCATCAGGCAGGGAGCTGTGGGAGCCGTGGTACAGCCTCACGTACCACCACCTGGCAGTGTATGAAGCCAGGCAACACCACCTTAACCCCAAGCGAAGCCATCAGAAGAGCTTAAGCAGATGGAGCCTGATTTGCTCAAGGACGTCACTGGGTTTTTTCTTCTTTTCAACTTGCAGACTTTTAAAAATGTTTCTGCTGCATTTTTATGGCTTCTAACAAGTAAGCATCACTGTCTACATCCTCAGCTATCTTGCATGGACCTGACAGTTGCTCTGAAGGGAGTTTTCTGCCCTGTGGCCCCATTTCCAAGCTCACAGTTCAGCAAAGAACTTGGGTTTTCAGGCTGTCCTCGCAGAGCTCTCCTAGGTTATGCTTCCTGCTGACACATGCAATCCTTACCTCTGTGGCATGCTGCTCTTTCTTCCTTCGAATCCCATCGTGGTGTTCCTCCCCAAGGTGGATGAGATCTATCTCCAGCCTCTCTCTCAGTTCCACCACTCGGTTGTCGATGCTTTCAGCCATTTCTCCAGGATTTCCAGAGGCACTGGTGTCACCTGGTGTTACACTCCTGCAGAACAGGTACATACATGGGGACAATCCTGACCTGCCTACCCACGCTCCGTGGAAGCCGCTGGGACTCTGTAACCCAGGAGAAGTGGGGATACCCGCACCACTCCATGCTTCCTGGGGAAAAGGGGAGCCCATTGCAAGGCTCAGCTCTGGTGCAGGGAGGCAACCCACAGCTCAGGGGACTGCATTTACCTCTTCTTCTGTGTTTTCCTACTGTGTATCATCTTTTTCTTGCCTCCATAGCAGAAGGGCTCTGAAAAGAGTACAGAGTATTTCTGCAGCAGCTCCTCCCTCCGTTTAACTCCCTTCCGCTCCAGCTCCCTCAGTTCCTTCTCCTGCTTCTTCAGCAGCTTCAGGTAAACCTTCATCTGCTGCAGGTCTTCAAGGCTGATTGTCTGAGGCTCTAAAACACAAAACACAGAGAGGGTCTTTTTCTCTCTCACCACATTTCCCAACATGCTGTGATGCATTTTGGGGTCAGGGGTGGGGTTCAGCACTGCCATTCAGCTTTCCCTCCCTCTTTGCAGTACTGCATGCAGCTCAGGTCACTACTGCGTGGATGCGTGGCACAGCGATGCCCAGAAGAATTCCTGCTGTTTGGTATCTTGGCCAGAGGAACTAGACTGATGGTGATGCACCAGTCTGTCCTGTGCCTTGCACCCTTTTCTAAGTATCCCAAAGATAATTAAGTTAATTGGCATCTCTCATTAGAGGGGAAAAGCTTTGTTATTTCGTTACTGTTTGGTTTTTGGCTTTGTGGAGGTTTTTTTGCACAGCGGAGTTTCACTGAGAGGGGCTTTCATCCCTTCCAGCTTGAACGTCTGGCATTTCCTCAGCTGTGAGGAACAACTGAAAGGGCTTTTGAGGCAGATGAATTTGAGGAGGGAAGGATGCCTGTGAGATGTTGGACCATGTTATCTGGCTGTAGCAAGTCAGCCAGATGCAGTTATCCCTGTCAGAAAGGCAGGGAGAGTTCTCTCCTCCGGGGAAGTAACTCTCTTTTTTAATTGGAATGTGTAAAAAGTAACAGAACTTGCAGGTGTGGCCACAACAAAACTGTGCTGGGTCAAGTCCTCAGCGGTTGGTGTGGAGGACAGCGAAGCATACTGCTTAAATCCAGAGCTCTCAGCTTTCCAACCAGACCCACTTCGCTTCCGCATTACATAATGCCTTGTACACAGTGAAGTGGGGTTGGGTCAGGTCTTGGTTTGTTTGCAAACTCTGTCCCAGTCAGGAACTGGGCAGAGGGGCAATAGAAGAGGCTTGACAGGGCCTCAGCCCACATGAACAGGACGAGGGGAGTTACCTGTGATCTGCCTCACTTCTATCACATTTATGTCCTTGGCAAAGGCTGCTGCTCCTGAAAGCACAAAAGATGTCCCTGTCCATGTTCAGTCTTAGATCTTCAGGTTGAAAACAGACAGTGGATAACTCATCGAGAACATGGGCCCCAGGAATTAATTAAGCTGCTGAGATACTTGGGAGCCTTGTTAACAGGCACAGCAGAGAGGGAACAGGATTCTCTGCCTTGCCAGAGAAAAAGGGCATTTGCTTTGTGTTATCTGGGTATTGCTAGTGATGATTTGGCACACGTGAACTTGATCTAATTAGGTGAGACGGATGTTTTGGTCTGAAATTGGAGAAAACTGATTGATCCCAACATATCTGAAGGCACACCAATCACACTGATCCCACTAATATGAAGAAATACTGATTAGCTGTCAATTACTCTAACCCACGGTAGAACAAGGCACTCGGTGTATAGCGAGGGACGTGTCCTTACCTAACCTGAAATTATTCCATCAATTAGCCTGGATTAGGAGCATGTAGAGGAACGTTCCTTTGGCACTTTCCCCACTATTACAGCTTTAAAGTTTGTTGGTTATCTTGTTTTGTAAAGCCAAGAAGGTGCCAACAGGAAAGGAATAAACATACTGCTAGCAAGTTTGTCTCTGCTAAAGCTTCTTTAACCCGTAATAAATGCCAGCTTTGCCTTTTGATTTCTCCTAAAACAAATCCAGAACTTTTTTCCAACTCATGACCGAACAGCATTAAATGTTATGTTAATGGGTTCCCACTTAATCTAGCACTCAAAGCACAGGACTGCGCACCATTCCTGCCCTTGCAGAATCACCAGGTTGGAAAAGACCTTTGGGATCATCGACTCCAACCGTTCCTGTCCTGTGCTAACCCATATCCCCGAGCACCTCATCCACCCATCTGTTAAACACACCCAGGGGCGGGGACTCAGCCCCCTCCCTTGGCAGCCTGTTCCACATCCCCACAACTCTTTCAGGGAAGAACTTTTCCTTAACATCTGATCTGACCCTGCCCTGGGGCAGCTTGAGGCCATTTCCCCTTGTCCCATCTCCTGTCCCCTGGCTGAAGAGACCATCGCCCATCTCTCTGCACCCTCCTATCAGGTCAGTGTAGGTGGTGATAAGGTCTCCCCTCAGCCTCCTCTTCTCCATGCTGAACACCCCCAGCTCCCTCAGCCACTCGTCATAGGATTTGCCCTCCAGCCTGGTTGCCCTCCTCTGAAGGCGCTCCAGGACCTCGATGTCCTTCTTGGAGTGAGCAGCCCACAACTGGACCCAGCACTCGAGGTGTGGCCTCACCACTCCCGAGTACAAGGGCACAATCCCCTCCCCAGACCTGCTGGCCACGCTGGGTCTCACACAAGTCAGGATGCCGTTGGCCTTCCTGGCCACCCAGGCACACTGCTGGCTCATGTTTAGTCAGCAGTCACCCAACACCCCCAGGTCCTTCTCTGCCTGACAGCTTTCCAGCCAGTCTCCCCCAAGCCTGTAGTGCTGCTCAAGGTTGTTATGTCCCATGTGCTGGATTCTACACTTGGTGTTGTTAAACCTCATCCCATTGGTCCATCCTTGCAGAATGCCAGAGCGGGAGTGAATGATCTACGAATGATCTTGTAAAGAGTTTGGTGTTAACCTGAGCCAATGAATAAAATTACTAATCTTTACAGCTCCCAAGTATTATACAACTGGAGGCTGGCATAAGCTCAATTTCACAAGATACAGAGTGTTCAGGGGGATCTAAACATACTGAAAATGTCAGAAATCAACAGTAAACTATAAAGAGAGACCCTTGAAAAGAGCAGAAGCGAAACACAGTGAGATATTATGGAATAAAACCAAGGCAGATCTGAAAATCTTTCTCTCACAAACATCCAGAATTACCCTGTCTTTCCTCAAAATCAATGTGCAATCTCCATTTTCACACTGAAGATGAAAGGCTACATCTGTGCCACAGGCTGCTGCCTCCTTGGACAGTGGTTCCCTCTTCCTGTGGTTATCTCCCCAGGAACTCTGTCCTGAACCTGGAAAACTGAGGTCCTCCATCAGAGAGTCCTCAGCACATGCGCAAGACAGAAGAGGAAGCAGCGGTACTAGATCAGCCTGCCTTGGAGGGGGAAGACACTGTTCGTGCCAGCTGGGCCTGAGATCGCTCTTGTGTTGTGCATTAAAAGCAGTGTGCACATCATGCTCACTCCAGCCACAAGACCCAGGGGATAGCTACAACCTCTGCCACTAATGACAAGCACCGGAATTTAAGTTGGTGACTTGGCCTGAGAGGTTCTGAGCCCATTACCTAGGATCTTCACCCTCCAGCACTGTCTCTTTCCAGCCTTTTGAGCGTACGGCCTTTCCCCTCTGCTTTTAGCTCACCCCGTACCCACAGCTTTACCTGCAGGCCCATTCAAAAGAGGAGCGCCGAATTTCCCAGTGGAGCCTTGTACTCCATTCATTTCAGCAGCTGGGAAGTTCCTCTGTGTGTCAAGCCTCTAAAACAAAGATCAGAGGTAAATCAAAGCTCTATTATTTCAGGCTGAATCAATGCAGCATCTTCTAGAGCCAATAGCAGAACAGGGAAAAACTCACCTCCACTGAGCCACCTTCCAGCTTAACTGATCTCTTGTCTTGCAGGTTGAAGAACTTAATGGGGTTGGAGAGAGCAATAGTCAGATCTAGAAACAAAGAGGAGGTCTTTGCTGGGATTATTACATAACTGGTTTCCTTTCTGGCCTATAACAGGAAACTATGGAGGAAGGATGCTTTGTATTCTCCACTCATAACAGGCTTCTCCCTGGCAGCACAGAGCAAAGGGACCATCTTCACCTCAGTCCC
Source organism: Porphyrio hochstetteri (assembly GCA_020800305.1). NCBI lineage: Eukaryota > Metazoa > Chordata > Aves > Gruiformes > Rallidae > Porphyrio > Porphyrio hochstetteri. Next base: position 33,659,251 of record CM036908.1, read on the forward strand.
ATTCTGAGGTGACACAGCTGCCAGGAACAAGCTGCTCCCAAAACCAGGTAAAGAACTTCCCTAACCTGCACAGCTCCCTGCTCCAATTCCAATCCGATACTGCAGGAACCTGGTCTTTTACCCCAATATGTGTTAAAACCATCAATTTCCCAGGATCTCTCCCTTGAATAAGGTTAATTTGTGTGAACACAGGGGAAGAGAGACTAAACAGAAGTATTCACAGGAACTTCTGTGGCTGATGCTGTTAAGATACCGCATGGCTGTAGTGGTCTAACCCAGCTGGCAGCTGTGACAACCACAAAGCCATTCACTCACAACCTTGGAAAAAAAAGAGGTAAAACCCGTGGGCTGAGACAAAGACAGTTTAACAGGACAGGAAAGGATGATGATTTAAAACATGTAAAAAAAGAATACACAAAACAAGCACTGCACAGCACAACTGCTCGCCTCCCACCCCACAGAACACCAGCCCAGTCAGTTCCCAAGTCCCAGTGCTGGTGCCCAGACAGCTTCCTCCCAGTTATATACTGTGCATGATGCCATATGGTACAGGATGTCCCTTTGGTCACTGGAGTCAGTGTCCTGGCTGTGTTGCCTCCCAGCTCCTCCTGGCTGACAGGGAGGGCTGAAAAGCAGAGAAGTCCTTGACTTGGTGTACACATTCCCCAGCAACAACCAAAATACCAGTGTACTATCAATAGGGTTCTCTTCCTAAATCCAAACCAGCACTATATCTGTTCCTAGAAAGAAAATTAACTCCATCCTAGCCAAAACCAGGACACTGGCATTGTTCATGGTTCTTAAAAAGTCTTGCTGTCAGTACCTCCAGTGGGGTTGCCTTCCTGATCCATCTCTCACCAACCACCGCTTGTAAAGGAAGATCTCTATATCTCAGTACCAGCAAGAACCTCCCTCTCTTCAAACTGGGAAGACGACTGCTCCAGTGCTCCCTAAAACCCTGCTCTTGTCAGACCTTGATAGTTATCACCTCTTCACTCAAGGAAACCTCTTCCCGCCCGTAGAGACTGACCCACTCCAAACCTGAGAGCCGGAGCTACATCTGCACTGCATGTGTCAGGTATGTGTGCATGGGACCTGTGGGAACCCATCCTGGTTCCAGTGCAAGCATCTGCTCTCCCCTGATGAAAGCACTGGTGTGATGGGATGCTGGTCCCTGCTCAAGTCCCACCTTGACAAGAAATTAACGGTGCAGCAGGAAAGCATCCCCCAGGCTAGAAAAATGCTTCTGGATCCCAGTCTGGACAAAGCCAGAGCACTCCCCCGCAGGTGTTCTAACAGGTACTACCTGCCCAAGCATCAGGAACGTAGTCCTTGACTTCCAGGTACACAAACAAGGACGGCATGGTGAGTGGCATGTTGCTTTCACTGCGGAGACAGACGTGGTGATAGCCTGCAAACAGAAAGCAGAAGAGGGAAGCTGACACAACCTGTCCCTTGGTGTCTGTGTGGCCCAGCAGTAAAACAGCCTTTATTTACAGGAGGGCACTAAGCCAAGGCTGCAACAGGTTGACTTTGAAGCTCTGATGCCTACAGGAACAAAGATTAAGTAGCAAAACATGGAGACGCGTAGATCTTCTTCACAGCTTCCAATGGATTATTCTTAAGGGCACAAAAGCTGAAGGAATGTCCACAAAATTTACCTGGGTGCACTGCAATGACAGGAATGATACGATGACCAATGAACTTCCCTCCTTCCTCCCAAGCCACAATTTTGAGAGACGCCAACTCGGGCATCATGATCTAAGGAAAAAAACAGAGTAAGGCACCAGTGTCCTCACCTCTAACTCCCAATAACATACTGGCTTCACTAAGTAGAACTTTCCTCTCTCCTTCCTCCAAGAAAACAATGCCACCCCTCTAAGGAATTCCCTGCCAATTTCCTCAGCTTGTAATTTAAGGCTACAGTTTATCACAGGCATAAACAAATTCACAGAAAGGCCACAGAAACACAAGCTTCTCGGGGGAGAGACTGCACTGGTTCCCAGGCAGGCAGTGTACCTGAGGAAAAAAAATAAGGCAACAACCCCCTAGATCAAACCTTCCATGAAGCAACTCACCAGAGAAGGGAATGAACTTGGAAGGATAATGTAGCAAGCATGGTAACTTTGCCATAAGGACTCTTGCCTTTCTCCTCCCCAATTTTCTTCTGCCTTAAAAAGAACTAAAAAGGATTCTGCCAGAACTGCAGCCTGAGAAGTGTTCTCTGAGATGAGGATAATATTTATCTGCCACATCCCAAATAGGCCAAAAATATCTGCTGTTTCCCAGTATACTTGACAGAAATGGATTGTGTAACATGTATTTTGCCTTTGTAACATGCTGCAGTAAGACCAGACGTTACTATCACCTCAACCTTAAACTCCCCTGCACCCTGTAGGAGAATTAGTGACCACTGCAGACAAAGAGGGCAGCCTTCATATTCTGGCACAACTGGAAAGCTCGCCCTGGAGTCATCCCTTCTGGAGTACGGCTGTTCCTCGCTTCCAATCCAACCACAGACACATGGTTCCTTTCTGCTTCCTGGTGCTTAAAGCTCTCAAAGCTGATGAGTCAAGTTGGGCTGAAGTGCATCACAAACAGGAGACTTTCAATGCCTGGTGTTTGCAGAACTGTCCCCAGCTACCCCCCATCAGCACAGGGCAATGCTGCCGGAGAGCTACTCTGGATATCGGGGTTGGAAGGTATCTGAGAGAGCAACACACAATGCCTTGTGTGTCTAGAGCCATGACTGACATCTCCAGAAACGAGTCCCTTCTCTTGTCACCTCTCAAGAGACAGTGCTTGAGGCCAGCCGGATCTTTAAAGAGCCTCAGTCTGAATTACTACCAAAAGTTACTACCTTTTCAAACACAAAAGCCTCTTCTTTCCACACAGGGTTAATGGAATTGGCAGTGGAGGTCAGTTTGGTTCTGTATTTGCGTCTCGTGTCCCTTGGCAACCCAAACATCTCTACTTCCACATATGTCTTCACACTGCGGTCAGAGAGGAACTGACCAGAGAGTATCTATGGACAAGCAGAAACATGATTAGCAACTGCTGAAAAGAATAAAAGAGAAGAACCCACCCACATCTTCACCCCAAAGTCAGTCTCCCACCCAGAAACATCTTTTCTGCTGCAGCTCCCAATCCACGTCAGGCTTTTCTTTTACCTCCACCCATGTTTCTTGCTTCAGCACTTCCTCCAACCTCCTCCCTCCCCATCACCACAGCCTTGGCTGCTTCTGCGTGGCAGATGCTAATTTTCCATTTTCATGCGATTATGATTAATTTAAAATGGTGAAAAGCCTGGGAGTTGCCATGGTGACGCTCTCTCACAGGACTCGTTGGGTTCATTTGCCACTAAGAACCCTATTGGGTAATAAATAGCAGGGACACAGATGCCAGTTATATCTGTGGCTCCAGGACCAGGCCATCAGGGAAGGAACAGCGCCGTGGGTTGTACTTGCCGTGACAGACAGGGTACTTGCCACCACCACGTCAATGCGGTCCACAGAGAAGGGGTCAAACAGCTTGTCTGGGTGCCGCAAGAATTCATGCTTGAGCAGATAGCCACACTGGCCATTGAACTCAAAGAGAGCCATGTTCTGCTGCATGGGGACATCTGAGAGACAGAGGAACACAATGAGAAAACGTTCTGTGGGATCTCATCAGGTGGTTGCGTGCTAGGGGCAAGCCGAAAGGCGCCGTGCTTTTACAGCCTCTGCTAGCCAAAGGCTCACATAGCCACCTCAGAAACTAATTAAGCCTCTCAGCACCCTACAGGAAAAAATATTACAGCAGCTGTTGTGAGAAAGGTAGAGTGGTTTGCTTATGATTGCACCACAAATCATGGGTAGAACTAAATTAAAACCTACTTCAGAAGTACCCGCTATTTTTGGGTGTGAAGTAAATAGCTTTCCGGACTCCTCTACTCCTTCCTGCTTTCATTTTGGGCCTCCTCTCAGTCCATCTTCTCTACCACTTCTCTTGAGCAGTGTCTTTTGGTTTCCACACCTGCCTTCAGTATCACATAATCACAGAATTACAAGGTTGGAAAAGAACTTTAAGATCATCGAGTCCAACCGTTCCTGTCCTATGCTAAACCATATCCCTGAGCACCTCCTCTGCCTGTTTGTTAAACACACCCAGGGGCGGGGACTTTCTTTCAGGGAAGAACTTTTCCTTAACATCTGATCTGACCCTGCCCTGGCGCAGCTTGAGGCCATTTCCCCTTGTCCCATCTCCTGTCACCTGGCTGAAGAGACCATCGCCCACCTCTCTGCACCCTCCTGTCAGGTCAGTGTAGGTGGTGAGAAGGTCTCCCCTCAGACTCCTCTTCTCCAGGCTGAACACCCCCAGCTCCCTCAGCTGCTCCTCATAGGATTTGCCCTCCAGTCCCTTCCCCAGCCTCGTTGCCCTTCTCCGGACATACTCCATGACCTCCATGTCCTTCTTGGAGTGAGCAGCCCACAGCTGGACCCAGCACTCGAGGTGCAGCCTCACCACTGCCGGGTGCAGTGGCACAATCCCTTCCCCAGACCTACTGGTCACGCTGGGTCTCACACAAGCCAGGATGCTGTTGGCCTTCCTGGCCACCCAGGCACACTGCTGGCTCATGTTCAGTCAGCAGTCACCCAACACCCCCAGATCCTTCTCTGCCTGACAGCTCTCCAGCCAGTCTCCCCCAAGCCTGTAGTGCTGCTCAGGGTTGTTATGTCCCATGTGCTGGACTCTGCACTTGGTGTTGTTAAACCTCATCCTGCTGGTCTCAGCCCATTGGTCCAGTCTGTCCAGGGCTCTCTGAAGAGCCTCCCTACCCTCAGGCACATCGACAAATCCTCCCAGATTAATGTTATTTAACACTTCCTTCCAGTTTAAAGAATGATATCCTCTTTGTAACCAATTTCTTGCTCCCTCTTTTTTAAAGTCCCTTCTTTTTTGTCCTACAGCCAAGTCTCTTACACTCTAAGACACTCCTCCGAGGAAGGTAGAGAGGTAAAGAATAGCCTTCTCTGGAGGCTTTTCTGCGTCTCCTGCTCATGCTGGTTGTGCAGCAAGGAAGAGTCCTTCTTCCCTGCTCAGGTCAAAATACTGAAAATAACAGCACAGGCAGGCCAGGCTGCAGCCAGATGGAGCTCTGCCTGCTGCCTTGCTGAAGAGGAAGTGGCTGAGGGGAAGGAAGCAGGAGCTTCTGGTGTGTTTGTGGACTTCATTTAGTCCAACATCACAGCACAGGACAGCCAGAGATGGTACTCAGTCGCTGGCTGACAGCGAGTCTGTGGATGTGTGCACACACAAATGTGTGGGACTGGCACCCCGGACACTGCGTGCCAGGGTGGTGCTGGGCTCAGAGAAGTACTTTCGGTCTGTGGGAGATGGAGTCAAAGAACAACAGCACTTTGGGAGAAGGAACCCAGAAAGAACAGCAGCGGTAGGAGACAGTGGCAGAGGAGGAGATGGTGAACACAAGCACACAGCCTCACCCCGCTCAGAAGCTTGAGGGCAATGTGACACTCACCCATGGTCTGGAAGTTGAGTGCCACCATCTGACAGCCGACGTTCCAGAACATCTGGGGCAGGTAATTGGAGGAGTCCATCCGTGTGCCTTTGGGGTAAATCCGGCTCATCTGTCGCTTGTTGTATCTACAGTTGCTCTATTGGAAACAAGTCTGGAGCGCTCCTTGTGCACCCTGGGGCTAGCTCACCTATTCAGATTATGAAACCGTTTAAGATCTGCTACCAAACACTCAGAGCCTTCCAGGCCCTGGCAACAATAGGCTCCTCTCCCATACCCTTTCCACTCAAGGCCAAGCAGCTGGCAGCCTTGGCATTCAGTATGGCAGGATGCCTCCTCTCAAGAACCTGAGAACAGCCCCCAAGCCACCCTGGAAGATTCCATGTCCCACCTGCACACTTCAGATCTCTGCTGAAGAGTTTACCAGGTCCTGAAACCAGAAGCCCCAAGCTTCAGATTAGCTCTCATACACATACAACTCCACTACATGGGACACGGGATGCCAAAAGGATACTCTACAAACTGCACAGGGAACTTGCTTAGTAGATCGTAAGCCTTCATCTCTGTGAAGGAAGAGATGACGTAACTCCGGTTCTTCTCTAGAAACAGGAGATAAGAAAGCATTTAGAAGAAAGGTATGCCCAGCCCCCCATCCTGTGTGGGAGGACTGATGGACCCAAGAAGCACTTGGCCTGGCTACTCCCACTTCCTACTGGGCACTGCTTTCTATCAAGGGAATTTACTTTTCCCTGGTCCCTAGAAAAGCCACTCCATAGAAGGGAGACAACAGACAACAGTTGTGCACTACAGGACAGGAACATCACGGAGTACAGCTGGGGTGGGCTCGCAGTGTTAAAACTGCAATAATTTAGCCCACCTCTTTCTGGATTTCAGTGACATTTAGAGCCCCTGCCTGGAGCTTTAGTTCCAAATAAATCCAAACATTCAGTGTCTTGCACAAAGTTCTTCATTTTGACAAGCTGCCCTGTCTTCATCCCCCTATCTGTTTCTTTTTCTTTCTTTCACCAATCAAACCAGCTCACTCAAAGCTAGACCCAGATGTGGGAAGTGTTTAGAGGAACCTATTGTGTATAAAGACATCGCATGCATTTGCAATATTTCAGACGTTTCTCTGTCCAGTCACCACAGAAGAGGAAGGCCAGTCACGTATGTTAAGAGAAGCTGGGCCCACTCCTGCCCGCAGAAGCAGCAAAGCAAGCCCACAGAGGTGCTGTTTCTTTTCATCCTCACTCATACGACCAGGAACGATATCTGACATACCCCTGTCTTCTCCTTACTAACCCCTTACTACAAGGAGAAGGGCAGAAAGGAAGTGTTTGAGACCACACACATGCTGTGCGAAGAAGAGGACACAACATTTGGGATCCCGAAAGGACCGAGTTTGACTTACGGGCAGAGACTTCAAAGGAGTCAAATTTGATGGGCTGTATGTAATTAACTAGGCTGGACATTTCCTCGTACGCTGTTACTTCCAAACCAGCAGTGCCCTGAGCAGAAAACACAACCCAAGAGAAGACAGACGAAGAGAGCTTTCCTAGAGGTGAAACAAAACACTCCTGGGCTCCACAATCAAAGGCCTCAGGTGGCTGCCTGCACCAGAGCACACCAGCTTCTTTGGCTTCCTGGTCCTACAGTGACACTGTGGGTCCTACAGTGTAGTCAGGGTCACTTGGTTTCTAGGTGGTTTGGGAAAAATGGAAACTGTGGCACAGGGAAAGGTATCCTCAGCATGTGAGATGCTCAGGGCCTCTTTAACCTCTCAAAGCATGCAGTCTAGGACAAACCTGGGACGCTGTTTTCCTTCCTCTCTGAGTGATACTAGGGAGATGGAAATGGGAAATGTTTTGGGTTTTACTCAAGGGCAAGCTGATGTCGTCCTTCCCCCTCCAGCAGCAGCACTTCATGTTTCAGTAACAGCTTTTATCAGACTAAGGCTAAGCCTCTTCAAACACCCTCAAGACAAACAATTATCTCCAAATCAAACCTCTTCTAGGCTTGCAACCTACTTTCTCTTCTTTGGTTTCTCCTGCCGAAGTCTTGTTGCATGGGGGAAGGAAAGCCCCGTTTATTCCCCTCTGCACCCTGGGTTCATCTCTAGTCAATACGGTGAGGCCCCGGGGAAAAACGGAAGCCAGAGGAAAAAAAAACACAGAAGAGGAACAGAAATAACAGTGACAGTACCTCATCTGACTGCATCTTTTTAATTTCCTCTTCATCCAGGTTTCCAAGATGTTCATCCTCTTCCTCTGGTTCCTCTTCAGCCCCATCACCTGCCCATACTAAGCACACAGAGATGATGTCAGGAGTACGTATCAGGACGGAGACAAGACTCTGCAGATTGCTAGCAATGGAGAGCTCCACAAAACCTCACCACCACGTCATGCAGGAACGGCAGGTGGAAGAATCACACACTTTAATCACCAAATCCAAACATGAACTAGCCCACCCTGGACCAGCACACTCAAGAGACCCAGCCATTCTCATGCAGGCTGCCCTCACCAAGAGTGACAATCGCAATGCTGGTTTGCCCACCAAGGTCGCACACATCTCTGGGAATAAATGTCCATTTCTAGGTGCTCCGTAGTGGTGCTCACCTTGTCTTCAACTGACTTCATGTGGTCCTCCCATGACAGGGGCTGAAAACCCACTGTTCTACCATAGGCTCCCTGAGTCCAAGAGGTGACAGCCTTGAGAGTGGAGGGAAGGAGGAGAGTGGGGCTGAAGGTTCTATAAACCTTCAAGAGCCTTGTGGTGAAGAAATAGGCCATGGTGAGTTTGTGGTTATCAGAGAGCTACAAGCAGTGAAAAATTATCCACCAAAGCAACAGCCAGTGTGTATTGACGAGTAACACACTACGCAGCTGTACGCCTCGGAGTAGGCAGAAGAGTTGACTGATGGGCAGGAAATAAGTTGAATGTTTCTTTTGGTTGGAATGAACTGTTTGAAAATACTCTGAAGACTGAATTTCTCTTCGAAACTTAAGCTGCTTCTTGAGATAACTAAATTAATGACAAGTATTGGCTTGCCTCAAGCTAGTATTGGGTGACTTGGAAGGTGTCCAGTGGGCCAGACTTGCTCATCTCGCTATACTAGTCCCATTTTCCCTTCAGACATACCAGTATCTTCAATATCCATTGGCACTGGTTGCTCGATGATTTCTGGTTCCACATTCCTCCCTTTCTTCAGAGAATTCTGTCTCTTCTGAGATATAGATTGTTTCTTTTTGTTCTTAATCAAGATTTTCCCTAAGAGATCCTTGGGACTTGGCAAAGGAACTCCTGGCTTCAGCTGCAACAGACAAACTTCATACTGAATTTTTCATAACAAAGACAAAATTCACTCATCTCTCCTGCCCCTCCCAGTACCATTCCGTCCACTTGCTGGTGCATGTGCACATCTCTCACCCCCTGTACACTTTCATTTCTCCATCTGCAGGCATATCCTACTCTACGTACGCGACTTTTTACTAAGACTTCACCTTCAGTTTCAGATCAGCATTTTGCACCTCTCAGCCCTCTCGTGTTCTGCAGATGCCACGCTCTTCCCAGCCACCCATCCTGCACCCCAGCTAAAAATAGACCTACATGTCCTGAAGCCATCCGCGCACCTCTGGCTTTACAATACGCCTACTTCTCTCGTTATCCCAGAGCCTCAGCCTAGATCAGCACTCAGGCCATAATTAAACACTCTGCCTGCAGCAGATTTGAAAAAGAAGATCCCAGAGCAGGTGGCTTCCCGGCCTACATGCCCTGTACAGACAGAAACAGGCCTATTAGTCATTTAGCTAATCCCCTGACCTGTTTCTTCTCACACAAACCCCTGTTTCTCCCCATTGCCTGGACAAAGCCACGCGTCTGGACAGTGGGCACTGGGCACTGCTTCCTTGCAGCTCTTCTTTTATCTCAGGGTTTGAAAACAGATGCTTGGGCAGGGTGCTCAGCTCCCCTTTCTGCTCTGTATCCCAAGGAACTGTCCCATACCTTGCAAAGCACAAACGCTGCCTGTTATTCATAAATCAGCATCCATTCACAGGGCAGCTGAAGTAGCAGCATGCATAGGGATTGCCAGAGATGTCACGGTGCCCAGAGAAATACAGGCTTGGACATGTACAGTTGATGACTAGGGTCAAGCAGATTGGGAGTTCTGCTCAGCTACTCTTGAGCAGAAAGCTATGCATGTCACTGACCTGTCCACCTACACTTCGAGGGTGTATTTCCAGGTTGGTGACAGGAATTCAGAAGCACTGGTAGGAAGAGCCTGAAATGCTGCTAAACCCTCATACTTGTTTCTTTCCAAAGCTGGCAGACAGATATGAAACAATACTGGGCACAAAAATGCACTTGCCCATCTTGCTACAACTCAGTTACCTACAGCTCAATGTCCAAAGTCACACGAGTCACAGAGCACTAAGAACACAGTCAGGGAAGCACTTTGGAAAACCTCTGCGATAGGGGTGCCTTCCACCTGCTTACTACGTGGCTCACCCCACGAATCAGGCTTATTTGTTCCTGGCATCGTCTTCTCTCAGATACTGCCCTTGTATCTGTTTTGCCATCCCCTAGCACCAGGAGTGACCACTTTGCGTTTGTTTTTTTCTCAAAGACCAACCACTAGCCTCCTTCCTCAGCTTCCACTTACTGGGTATCTTTCCAGCGGCTCTGTCAGCAGCATATCTCCAAATATGGTCCGGCAATACTCAGCCATCTTCGCCTGCTGCTTGGGCCTAAGGACAATGAGATCAAGCAGGAGTGAACAGGAAGACAGATGCCCAAATCCTGAGCTAAGCATGAGCAAACATCTTGAGATCCACATACTCTATCCAGAAAATCATCCCGTGCCTTCGCTCAGATGCCTACACAGATCCTGATGTCCCTTCCCAGGCTGGTTCCCATTTGTTCTGGACCTGTGGTCCGGTCACTCTGCAGCTTATGGCTCACCTTTCAGCCCTGACCCACCTCCAATCGCTTCAGAAATCTCAATGAGTGTTTTATTTCAGCTCAGCACTCACTGAAAACCCAGCAGCCCTTCCCTGTACAATTTCTGCTCTGGACAAGAGGGAAGATAATTCTCCCACATCCTCAGATACTCACGAGTCCACGTGGTTCTCAAAGGACAGGATGACAGGGTAGAGAGATGTTTTAAAAGCACTTTCTGCAATGGCCTCAATGGCATCCTAAAGGAAAAGCAATGGGCAGAGAAAAGATCAGAGCCCATTCGTAAGAGGCACGCAGCTGACCTCCCACAGAAGAGAGCCCCAAGTTGCAGATCTCCAAAGTGACCATTGTCAGGGGCTCCTCTTTAAAGTAACTAATCTCCCAGTAAGAAGGTGAGAAGGGTCGTCTTTTCCATACCCAGCCAGATTTCAGCTCCAGAGGATACAACATGCAGTTAAACTCAGGAGCTTGCATAAAAAAGCACAAAGACGAAGACATAAGAATATGAGGGTTTATTTTCCTTCCATAGTTTAGTGTATATATAAAGGGACGTGAAAGTGTCTACCCAGAGAGGCAAACCACTGCCACATGCGCTTTGAACTGATAGAGAAAGGTGTATGCAGTGCCAGATTAAACTGCTTCAAACCTGATTTATACTTACTTACCTCTGAACCAGGCCAATTTTCTATCATTTCACCTGCTTATAAAACCCTTCTGTCTAGCAGCAGAGAAAACTGGAATGTTCAGTAACCAGCAGTGCCACCATTTCAAATGCAAATAACATGGAAATGTTCTCAGCATTAATGATGTAAGAAGAAATAATCACCTCTTCTCCAAGCCCCTGTTAAACTGCCACAAACTTTACCCTATTTTCTTTGCTGCTGCTGCTGCTAATTGATACAGTAAAGCAGTATCATTTGCTCCTTTGCACTTACAGTCCCTTGATCCCCTCAAATCCTGGTTCAGACATGATCTCGGCACTGAGGGAGGCTGACACCACGGACCACTTGGACTTTCTGTCACAGAAACCTGCTATGGTGCAGAGTTGGAGAAGCTACAGAAAAAAAAGGCTGCTAAAAGGATGTGAGCAATGGTGGAAACAGGAGAGAGGTGTGGAGGGAAAGACCTATGTATTATGTAAAACCAAAACCTGGGCACACGCTGCGTTAACAGGCTATAATTTCCTTGAGGAATAGTCACATGCTCTAGCAGAGCTCTGCAATTACAGCAGCTACAGCTGTCATTATTTCTCCTATCCATAGTGAACTGCTGTGAAAAAAGCAGCGGCGGTACGACAGGATTTGGGAAATTACCCATGCTGAATATGGCAGCACGTCTGTTCCTAAGGGTTGGTTGTGGAGGATTTTTTTTCCCCTGCATAAATATTTTATTAATAGTAAAGTATGGGAAGTGAGGGGGGAAGATAGAGAGTAAGAATAAATGCTTTAAAAAGAATATGAAGTGCCTCTGCTTGTTGGCAGTGGCTGTATAAGACAGTGCAGAAAAAATTCAGTGTGATGCACTGATTTTTAACCTGCAAGCTGTTTGTAACTTCTGTGGTTAAATGCCCTCAACTTCCAAGGGAGAAGCAGGCTTTCCACTGTGCTTCTGAAGCCCGGGGGCCAAATCCTCAGGGAAGCCATCTGCCCAGCATGCTAGAGGGCTGCTGCTCCACTGAACGCACTCCACAGTTGTGTAATTAGGAAATAATTAAAACCTATTCCTCCAAAGCATCAGCATGTGAGGCTGTAAGCCACAGAAACCTGCTGCACATCAGTTACAAGATAAACTCATTTTAACTGCTGCTTTTCTAAAAGCCATCTTGTCTCTCCAACGTGCATCCATCCACAAATCTACCACCCTCACGCAGCTTTCTGCCCATGTTGCTGCCCAGCCCTGTGCATGCAGACACATCAACTCAAGCATGTCTCCATGGCTGCCTGCATTTCCCTTATTCATTCAACCTTCACCCAGCTAACAACCCCTTTTGCAGGCCTCCCACTCCAAAAACATACACAAACTCCAACCTATTGCACATCCCTTCATCATTCATTCCACCTACACACTCATTCACTTGTCACCTTGCCATCCATCTTTTCTTCTCAAACATCTCTGCCCAGCCTCCTCAAACAGCCATTAGTCTAAAACCAAGCAAGGCAAAGCATGTGCAGAGAATTCTTTCCATACCTTGAAGAGGATCTCGGTTGTCATGGTGAACCCATGAGTGATGATGGGTTCCTCGTCGGGAGGACGGCCCTTCCAGCAGTCCAGCTCCACGCAGCGGCAGCCAGCCAGCAGCGTCTGGCGATACATTTCAGGGGAGGAGATACCAGAGAACTGACCAGCTGGAGGAGAGCAGGAGGCCTGACATTAGCTACTCACATGGGACACTTTCTGCTTAAACTAGAGTTTAAGATTAAGGTGGTTTAGGTTACAGAGTGACATTTCTGCTTTAAGGGCATTTAAGTGCCAAGCCCCCAAGGGGCCTTACAGCCCTCTGCTCTCCAAACCTGAGGGTGGGTACATCTGCTTATCAGTCTTTTTCATCCCGCCCCGGCAGCAGTACACACATGCTGGAGCAGAGGCAGACTCTGGAATGGACCATACCTGTCAAGTATGTGTTGTGTGATGAGTTGATGAAGTAGTGTGAGAGTGGCTGGGTCATGTCCTGGTACAACGCCAATTTGTCCAGTGCTATCACGTTGTTCTCTGGGCCGCACAGAAACCAGACCATCCCCTCTGGAGACAACTGCCCTGCATAGAAAGCAAAGCTGTGACCAGTACCAGCATAAAATGGTTCTGGCACCTCCTTGCTGGTGCCTGGTGTCACAGGGGCTTGTGAGACCTTGGGACAGTCAGGGGAGTGGAAGACGCTATTTTCATACCACCTCCATTGCAAGACTTTTGGGCTGAATGAGACTCACCTCTCTGGATGTTAATCCCACTGGGCTCATACTTCTCTATCAGGCTCTGCACCTGCTCAGGTTTGGCTGGTGGGAAAAGGATATCATTGAGGCGAGAGTCTCGCTGCTTCTTGTTGATAAACTTTGCCAAGTGCTCTTTGGTCATGTACGGCTTTGCTTTCAAATGGCTGAGGTGAGAGAAATAGAGGAGCAGAGGTAAGGCCTGCGTATCACCCAGAAAACCTTCTCACAAATGAAGGACTGGTCCTTTCTTGGGTTAGCAACGGACATCTGCCTCCCTGGGCCCACAGATTTTGGTTTTGTTTACATTTCTTCCTGTAAATGATATTTCTTGTGGTCTTTCTTCTTCCTAACTCAATACTGTGAAGTAGAGGGAGCACAAAGTGTATTTTGAGGCTCTGACTAGACCTCAAAAGGGTCCTGGATTTTAGAGCACATTGAACCACTTGCCTGAGGAAATCACATCTATTCAGGAAGCTACATGTTTCACCACTTGGGGAAAAAAGCATCTTTGGCTATTTGTCAGGATCTGCGCTGTTCAGGCTGTACCTGGCCCTGGCTGGGGCTAGCTAAAGCAGGAATCAACCCTCCTGATGGTGACAACTCAGGGTCCCTGCAGCACAACGAGGTCTCATCCTTTTTAGTCAGGCTTTCAGCAAAGGTGTCAAGTCCACTGGCACTGTTTTTGGACCTGAGTTCCTATCTTTCTACAGCTTGAGACCAGACAAACCACACAGCACAAAATCCCCTTGCCCCTCCTTTTAGCCCGCCTTTTGCCAGTAGAGCTCAAGTTCTGTGCCATGGCTGGAGGGAAACTTACTGTGAGGTAAATATCTCATCAATTTCAGGCCGGGGACACAGATTCATGAGGAATGTTTTATACACAGTCTCAGGGAAGTCCTCTGGATTGATGGCATCATTCTGAGAATGCAAGAGACATGTCAGTATCATGGACCTGTGACAGCTCTGACCTCTCCATTAACACCCACAGTCCCACACATGTTTGGGAGGATGCAAGCAAGCACCCTGGCAAGGTGTTTAGGGAAGAGCAGATGGAGTGAAGCAGCACCACGATGCCCTGTTTGAGAACGGACAGTTATCCAAACTGCCCCTTGGCACCTCTTGTGAGAAGGGATAAAGCTAAAGTATGACATGGTGGTGGAAGCTGTCAGGGGCCTGGACTGTACTCTCTGGGTTGGAAGAAGCACCAAGATTAACCATCAGCTCTGTTTCTTCAAAGAGCAGACAGTGAAACAGGTGGAAGGCAACGTGCTGCCTCCTGCACCACATAGTGCAAGCGATGGAGTCACAAGCGTCACTGCAACACACGCAGCAAGAACTAGATCTCAACAGGGCTGCAGTGAAGGCATGGCAGCTAGTAGGAAGGAAAAGGTTTCACAGCAACTAAGAGTGGCTGGGCTGATGGTCACGGCCATCACAGTCAGGGTAAGCAAAAAGATCATTCTCAAAGTAGCAAGAGCCTTTTCTACCTAGCGAAACCCTTACCTTGCCCTTGGGAAGATGACAGGCATTTAATGCCGCTTCCACCCTCTTCCTGTCTGCAGGAAACATCTGAAAAATACTGACCAGGCAGGGAAAGAATCACCACAATGTAAGAGGAGTGACATCAGAACACCTGGGTTTGGGGGGCTGAGAGCTGCAGCCAGAGCTCAAGACCCTCAAAATGCACAGCAAAGGAGACTGCTGAGAAGACTGTAAACATGAACCAAAGATGACAGATTGCATTTCTCCAAGGGTGTAGCTGATGTCTTGTAAGGTCTTTTAACCTACAGGGGATTTTCTAACTGCTGCCTTAATACACAAGGTCTATATTTCTGCTGTGGACTCTGCCAGAGCCCTGTTACTGAACTACACCATCCTACCCTCAGAATGTCCCCTCCTTGCCCTTCCCGGAGGTGATCTCTGTGCCAGGAGGTGCCACAAATTCCCCAGGACACTTCCCCCACCAAGACACTACCCCACACACAGCTGACGTTAGCAAGGAATAGCACCACTGAGTGTTTGAGTGTTGTCAAGTCAACACTCAAAAAACAGCAAACAAACATTGTGTATATTTAATGCTTTGAAAGAATGCAAGTTTTCTGGAACTGAAAGAACACAAGTTCTCTGGAACCAACAGCTTTCTGTGAATTCAAGGAACAAGCTCATTATGCGGGCAAAGAAGCTGGTTTCATCACATCACAGAATGTGTCGGGTTTGCAGGGGCTTTAAAGGCCATCGAGTCCAACTCCCTGCAGTGAGCAGGGACATCTTTAAATAGAGCAAGTCGCTCAGAGCTTCATCCACCCGGACCTTGAATGTCTCCAGGGATGGGGCCTCCACCACCTCTCTGAGCAACTTGGGCCAGTGTCTCACCACCCCCAGAGTGAAGAACTTCATCCTCATGTCTCATCTAACCCTGCCCTGCTCTAGTTTAAATCCATCTCCCCTCATCCCATCACTCCCTGCCCTTACAAACAGCCCTGCCCAGCTTTCCTCTAGGTCCCTCAGGGACTGAAAGGGGCTCAGAGGTCTCCACAGAGCCTTCCCTCCTCCAAGCTGAACCAACCCAACTCTCTCAGCCTGTTTCCGTAGGAGAGGTGCTTCAGCTCTCAGATCACCCTCATGGCCTCCTCTGTACCGGCTCCAAGAGGCCCATGTGCTGAGGGTTCCAGAGCTGGACGCAGCACTGCAGGCGGTCTCCCCAGAGCAGAGGGGCAGAATCACCTCTCCTGATCTGCTGGCCACACTTAATATCATGCTACATGATGGAAGCATAAAAGTCTGCTGCCACAGAAACCAAAGCTCACCTCCCCACAGACAGCTGGGTACTGCTCTGCAGGGCAAGATTCACTCAGTCCAGTCTTCAGCTTCAAGCAGCCTCTTTGCTGTGCTGTGAACAGCAACAACAATTGAACCCTCTCTACTTTCAGAATACCCCAGTCAGCAGGAACGAGGTCTCCTCTGCAGATAAATTTAGCTGTCAGCTCTATTAAGCTCCAGGCATCACAGGTGCTTACAGCCAAAATGGGGAACGAAAGGTGCCAAATGTGTTCGCAGGTGCAGAAGCGTTCAGCAGGAGCTGCCACAGGCTCATGCAAACTGGGAGTGCACTGGCTCCCGAGCTGCCCTTTGCAAGGCAAAAACTGCAGCCCGCTTGTTAAGATTCAAAAGGGATTTAAATGTCTAAAGAGAGAGGCAGATACTCCGTGGAATTTCCAGAAGAATTCAGACATGGAGTTCTGAAAGCCTTATGCATACCTGTGCCCAGAGATACTGAGTATTTGTGTAAATCCAGGACTTGAGCCGGACTATTTAACGGTCTAATGCTTGACAGAGTAAAGCACTTCTACCCCTCCAGAAGAAAGCCAGAGCAGGGTGTTGGAAAGAGGTGTAGCCTGTAGCAAGTATTTTTTCTGGCTTATTTCAGAAGAATAAGCTGGTTTCTCCCCCGCAGTAATGCCACTTGGCTTGCATTCTACAGATCAATTCCAAGTACTTTTCCCTAATGGGAGTTATTCATTAAAGACCTATACAGGTTTTTAAAGCCTGCTGGTGAATGTACTTGGTTTCTGACAGAATGAAATTCTGCTGGTTGGTGCTTTGGAAAACAAACAAGAAAAAAAGAATACATTTATTGTTGAATAACAATGAACTATCCGTGAGCTTGGCCAGCTTAGTTTAGCCAGCGCAGGCTTAATCTAGAATCGTTAGGCCAAATAGCACGCAGCAGGCAGCATGTTTATCACAGGTTATTAGCGCTTGCCTCGTGCAATGCTGTAACATGGCACAAACCCAGAGGCAGAGCGGTCTCAAACTTCCCAGTGAAAACCCACAGGGGCACTATGTGCAGGTCCTTTCTCTTAAACCAACTGCTCATCTATGTGCCCAAAAAGGAACTTCACAAGGCAGTCTTGTCACTATGAGCCGAATCAACATGGAGGAGCCACGGGGTTGGCCATGGAGTAATTCTACTAGGGAAGACACTGAGTGGCACAAAATCGATCATGGGTTTATGGCATGCTGTGCAGAGAAGTAACAGGCTGTTTTTTGCTTCAGCTTATTCCAATGGCAATCCTACCCTGCTGCCCAGAGCCAAGCCTGGGGAATGCGAAGTGCAACTCTCCACAGCTCTGTGCCTGAAGCAGCAGTAACTGCCCCTGAAGCAGCAGTAACTATCCCAGAGGTCCATCTGCCAGCGCTGTTTCCCTCTCACGTACATCCAGAGGAAAGGCCAATGGCAGCAGAGTTACAGCAGTGAGAACAGCTGTAGCAGTGGCATGCGATGGAGAAAAGCAAGGCGCCCCCCACTTCAGGTTAGCGAGTCCAGTGAAAAGTTCTCCAGAGACAGAACTCCTCACGTGAAAGTCAAAATGAGTCCTATGCTTCATCATCCACCTTGCAGTTCAGGTTTGCAAGACATCCAGTGATCAGAACTTCTCTGAAGTTGCTTTGTTTTGTCAATTATTTCTTGGCAACAGCCCAGACATGAAATCCATGGCTGTTTAAGGCAATTTCTTGCCACAAAAGGTCTCCTTTTCAGAGCCAAATGATGTCCCAAGGCCCTTGCTAGGATGAACCCAGGTGCAGCAGGAGTCCTTTCATGGTCTGAATTCAGAGAGAATGATCTCTACCTCTTACGGACAGAAAGAACAGGCAGCTGAAGGCACTGCGCAACCATCATCTTGCAAGCTGCTCTGCCTTTAGTCTGACTGAACACACAATAAACCAAATATCCATACTCACTTCCTGACAGGAATCTTTCCCTCCACATTAAGCTGCAGCTTCAGCTTCACCAGGCTGTGGGAAAAAACAAGCCCAGGATTATGAAAATGTACCTGTAAGATCTTAGAGGTCTGTGAATGAAGGAGAAAGAAAACGTGTGCAATTGGGAAAGCAATCTAAGTAAACTGGATCAGGGTGCTACAGACCTCAGGGAGAACCCACTCCTGTTTCTTGGGAAGGAAAGAAGATAGGCAGGAGATAAAGGCATCCCATTATTTAGTGTTGCTCAGCAATCCCAGGTTGCTAACAGAACAGTATGACTGAGCCACGAAGAAGAGCCAGCACTTTACTGGGGTGACTGCAGTGGGAGATGTATTTGAGGCTCTGAAGTTCAGTAGGTCCGATATGACGTGTGTACGTGACTGGCTCGAGTGCTTCTGTGCCAGCTGTCACCAACTGCCACCACTGTCCCTATGCTCTGGGGCTCCTCAGCTGACACAGGACTTGTTTTGGAGGCAGCCAAAGGACCTGGATGCTAAGCAGCCTTTTCTTTTAGTGCAGACAGAGAGGGCAGTGCAGGAATGTTTCAGAGAAGGCAGTCTGTCAGCAATCACTTACATTTTCTCTAGGAAGGTGTATCGAGAAGCGTTGTACGTGAGAGGGTTCCGAACGATGGCCATAATATCCTCAGCCCAGCTCTGGGAACAAACACACACAAGACAGAGGCAGCCAGGCATTAGAGAACTGCACCAAGAGGTACACAGCACCAAACTCTGAAATAGCACGGACCTGTCTTGAGACCCCTGGGCTACAAATACCAACATATGCGCCCTGGGCTTCGCTGTATCAACTTCCAACCGCCTACAGACTACAGGGTGAAACCTCTCCACTGAGTCTTAACGGCTGTTTATCCATACAAAGCACCCGAAGGACAACAATGACATCCCACATTTCTTCCACTGGTCCTTGTCCATGTAGGGCCACAATTACAGAACTGTGGAGGCACCACACCTTACTGGAACACAGACCTGCTTGTTTGTAACTTTGCCAGTAACATTGCCAGCCCCCCAACGCCCCAATTCTTAGTGCTTCCAAGCGCTTCCTTGCCTTCAGGATCCAATACCTTGTGGACATTCTCCTTGCTGGCCATAAAGTTATGGAAAGTGAGGTCCACCATGTCAGGGCCAGTAACAATAGTGAGAGCCTTAAGGAGGACGGTGTTAAGGGAATCCACACACAATAACTGTCGGACTTTCTGGTTCTGCAAAAGAAACAGAACAGATGGGGGTGAAGCAAGAACAAAGCAAACCGCACTTGAAAAAAAACAGGACCTGATCCAAACATTGACCCAAATCCACAGCAAGCTCTTCAAAGTTTGTTAATGTTCCTTAGCTTTTTTTTATTTTTCATGCTTATTCTGGAGCCTGTGTTACCTGGATCCTCCATTGAACAAAACGCTGTGAGCAGCATCACTGAACAAACATGCTGGTTTAGGCTGAAATAGAAGAAGTTGGAGACTGCTCTTACATAAATTCCATCTAAAAGCCCAGCCTGAGCCTACAGACGAGCAAATGACTATTTGGCCTGCTTGTACCAGAGGTGCAGAACCAGGTCTTTGCAGCCATCCATTTGCCAAAACACATATAAGAAAGTCTTTTAGGTCAGTGTGAGATCTTTTGCTGCAACTTCCCTCCACCACAAGAACGATGTTGTTTGGGACACAGCTCTACCAGCTTTAGACTCAGTTACTGGAGGAATGGTTTCACTCCCTCCTTCCCAGTCACATTTTCTGCTAGTTGTTCAGCTGCTAGAAGTTCTTTTTTTTCCCCTAGCAATTGCAGTATCCTACAGCAACGGCTCACCAGAGATTTAAGTATACGGCTCATCCAATTAGTCACACTTGGGTTTCATCATCACATGAAAGTATTTATAGAATCCCTTTACATTATTTAGCATTTTCTGTATTTCTACATAAGGCTTCACTAAGCCAAGGTATCCTGGAGCTGTACTGACAGTCACTGTTTATACTGAGAGGATACAATTCCCACATCCTGGAATAAAGCACAGCAACTCACCAGCTAAAGCGTAGGATAACTCCTTATCAAAGCCAAGAGACGGATGTCAGAGCACTGCTCGCAGGATCACAGAATGACAAGGTTGGAAAAGACCCTTAAGATCGAGTCCAACCGTTCCTGTCCTATGCTAACTCATATCCCTGAGCACCCCATCTACCTGTCTGTGCAACACATCCAGGGATGGTGACTCAACCCCCTCCCTGGGCAGCCTGTGCCACATCCCCACAACTTTTTCAGGGAAGAACTTTTCCTTAACATCTGATCTGACCCTGCCCGGGTGCAGCTTGAGGCAATTTCCCCTTGTCCCATCTCCTGTCACCTGGCTGAAGAGACCATCACCCACCTCTCTGCACCCTCCTGTCAGGTCACTGTAGGCAGTGATAAGGTCTCCCCTCAGCCTCCTCTTCTCCAGGCTGAACACCCCCAGCTCCCTCAGCTGCTCCTCATAGGATTTGCCCTCAAGTCCCTTCCCCAGCCTGGTTGCCCTTCTCTGGACACACTCCAGGACCTCGATGTCCTCCTTATGGTGAGGAGCCCAGGACTGGACCCAGCACTCGAGGTGCGACCTCACCAATGCCAAGTACAGGGGCACAATCCCTTCCCCAGACCTACTGGCCACGCTATGTCTGAGACAAGCCAGGACACACTGCTGGCTCATGTTCAGTTGGCAGTCACCCAACACCCCCAGGTCCTTCTCTGCCTGACGGAACCCGAGGGGTTACTTCAGAACCCAAAGGGCAACACTCATGATCAGGGGTTGTCAGCTGAGCAGGTCAGAAGCAGAAATTAAACTAGAGCTGGACGCTGAGCTCTTGCTGTATGACAAACCTATGGTGAGACAGGGGCCAAGCTGCTACACCCCAACATCGCAAGCACCTGAACGCAGCAGGTACCACTGTGTCTTCAGCAAAAGAGGTTTTAGCAAAATGACATAACCATCTTGTCTGTTCTAAACTTTGGACCTGCACAGTCAGTCCCTGCAGTTCAGCTTATCTTTAGTGACTTGTTGGGCTGCTATTGATGGAACAACACCTGAATCTTTGCAAGTTGAGGCGAATTCCCCGACCTCACATTTCCCTGGACCTCAATTTAGCCAATCCAAGCCATCTGTTTGCATCCCACCATGGTTCAAACAGAAGCAATTCCACAGTTGCCACATAATTTTCTCTTTACAGTTGCATTGTAATAGCAGAAACTCTGCAACAGCTTGGCTTCAGGCGTTCTTATGTGCCTGCACTATATCACACGCAGAGCTGCATATATATTTTATAAGGAACTCTGGAGGATTTTTTCCCCTATTGTATTTTTCCAAGTTTCTGGAGCATTTGCAATCTTAACACATCTGCAGCAAACAGACACCTTCAGGAAAAGCAGGATGGGCTGGATTACACCTTCGTATCACCCGAATGCTGTCTCTCACTTCATAAAAGCAGCTCACCACAGGGATAACCTGGACACCTGCATAATCCAAGAGCATTGGGAAGGAAAGTGAGAGGAAGCAGTCACAAGACTTGCCACTCATAAGACTTTGCCTATTTACTAATAGGGAATTTCTAGAATGCCTCATTTTTGCTTTGTGAGCAATTTTCCTTCACGGAAGTGAACAGCACCCCTGTACCCTCACCTCCTGTCCATGCTCATAGCAAGTCCTGAGTGGAGCTTAACTTGTCACCACAAGCAGCAGAGCGTTAGGATTCAAACTTCAACTTTAACTCTATCTTGCAAACCCCGTGCCACTTGTTCGGCTCCCTTACCTCCAGCACTGTGAATTATAAGCAGCTCAGACAATGGAGAACTTGCGGTTTATGCTGAACTCATTTCCTGTACTACTCATTACACACAGCCCTTCCTTCTCCGCAAGCGGCTCAGCTCTCCAGCAGCCGTTCCTGTTCATACTATGTCCGAATGCTGCAGCAGAGCTTCTGCCTTTATCTCGCTGTGGCCCGCCAGACCAACCTGACACATGCTGTGTTTAGTAACGGCCTGTTATCTGATCACCCCCCCAGAAAGAGAAGTTCATGGTTAGCCTTTGCCTTCACAGCATATTTTTACACTGTCCTTTCATTGGCGTTAACGTACGACATTCCCCAAACCCCCAGTTAAGTCGATAGCTTCATTTTATGCGAAGCAAACTGCAGCAGGGAGAGGAAAGGATGATCTCGTTTGGGATCTAAATTGGGTCATATTTTCCCAGCGACTGATTTTCTGCCTGGTCTTAAGCACATTGCTCGCTTGCTCAGTGCTGTCTGGTTTACATGGGGATTATCTCCCTCACAAGAGAAATTCAGGGATGTTGGTGCAATGCCAGAGATGCTGGGAGGGGATGAGGGGCTATGGCCATGAGGGATGTACCCGGTGCCACATCTTGGCTCTTTCATAACCCAGATCCTTTAGCTTCACTACAGAATTAATCAGCCCCACAACACAGGTGGCTGTAAAGGAAAAATAGGAATTGCTACGTGAAAAGCAGGACAAGCACATTAGCCATGCAAATCAGAGGAAGGGAAACACACTTAGCAAATCCACTTTCAATAACCACCACACAAACACAAACTGACACACTGGATGAGCAGCTGAAATACAGATTCAGCTTTCATTTCACTTCCCACCCTCCTGATTTCCCTAAATCCTCATGTGTACAAACCAGCTTCATAGTCCAGGAAAAAAGCAAATGCTCATGCAAATACAAAGAGCGAGGCGCAGTGCAAGAGGCCGAGAGACAGTCCTTGCTCCATGTGAAACCGGGAAAAGCCAGATGGGAGTGGGGAGCTGCTCACGCTCACTGCAGTCTGACCACTTTGTATCCTCACGATGCTTGTGGCATTATAAGACAGGACTTCTCTTTTGGGAGAAGAAAAGTCTTGTTTGGTTGCCAGAAGGGAAAGGCAGCACCAAGACTACATGAGTGCAGACTGTTCTGCAGGTAATGCTCACATCCTCAGCAGCAGCACTGCTCCAACGTGGGATTTGGCAAGGATACCCATCGCTGTGCAGCAGGGACTGATTGCTGTGCAGCAGGGAGGGCTGTCCTGCACCCCTGCACCATGTGCACACCGCATCTCAGCAAGACGAGGCAGAACCCCCCCCCACACACACAGATGAAGCACTCTCAGCTCTTGTTGTTGCTTCCTTATCTAAAGGAACCGGAAAATGCAGCAGCACAGAGATTCACATGGCAAAAAATAACCCACGGCACCCTGGAATGGAGAAGGAACGAACTGCAAGAGAGCAATGCAGACTTAGTTAACTTCCATCCCTGTGGTCTGTGGGCTCATGCTGGGGAAGGTGAAGAGCCAGAACAAGGGCCCAGCACGGCGAAAGGCCATTCCTCCAACGGGACTGTTTCCCTTGCTCAGCCCCTACCCCGCTGTTTGTAAACCCTTTTCAAGCCACAGGCCTCGACCCACTTTTCTCTTGCACACACGCATGCACCTTAGTCTGTCTCCATACGGCTTCTTGTGCTTGCTCTCCCATGCAGAGGCCTGAACATCCAGACATGGGTTAGCTCCCCCCACACTCACCCATCACTGAATCCACAGAGTCATGCTGGGATGGTGCTGCCTTCCCCGGCAGTGCAGCACAATAACTGACCACCCACGATGTGTTTACAGCCCAGGGCTAGCCCAGCTCCCTGCACAATGCTCTGGGCAGCAGTGGTTCCAAAACACTTCTCACTCCTACTTTATCCTCTCAAAGCATGATGTAAGAAATACCTAGGCATCATTTTCTCCCTTGTACATGTTTCAGTTCGGAGTCACATATCTGGGGTCAATAACAACAAAGTGATATGGAGGATAACGCTGGTTTATAGTCACGACAGTCGGAAAACACCACTTCTGTTTTTAGGAAAAACTGCTTGTTTCAAAGCCATCGCCTGCTGAAATGTCTAAACAATCCAAGACGAAGCCAACAGCACAGCAGTCTGGCCTCAAACATCGTGGGGTCTGGTCCTAACTGTTACCTTCTCTGCCAGCATTGGGGGGTCTTGGTGCATCAGAACAGAACAGCCGTTGTTGTTGTTCCTTGTTATTCAAAGGAAAACACAGGATTGCATTGTAAATGACATCATGATCTGCTCTGGCACGCTACTGAACTACATTCAATAGCTTTTTATCTTGTCTCGTTTATATTCAAAGTCCCTGCTAATTCTTATCTTTATTACTCAAGAACATGCACTGAAGTTCGTCCTGCCCTGTCTCTCAGAAATACATTTCCATGGAGAAACCCCACAGCAGAACACCAAGTGGCTCCCGAAGAACATAAAGCACAGGGGGAAAGAAGGGGAAACCTGCAGAGGCATTACAGAGGTCACGGGATGACTCAGGGCTGTGTGCGTGCCTCTATGCTAATATGCCAGGAGGCAAGGGCTGGGGAGGGGGGCAGGAAGAGTGAGGAGAGGCTTTGCTTGGGGAGAGCACAGCTGTCCCACACCCTCAGGCAGGTCCAGCTCCAGGAATCGTTTCCTTCTGGGGCAAACAGCGGTGGCCCTCAACAACTGGAGGTGGCTCCCATTGCAGCCAGCCATTTGCGAGCTGTCCCATTTCCAGCACCACGCTTAGCATGCTGGGCACAGACACTGCGGTGCAGGGAAGGGGTACCCCAGCCCCCCAACCTGCAGAGACAGTGCTGGGACCTGGACAAAGCTGTCGAGAGAGTGCCTAGAGTGGCAAGGCTTTTCAGAAGGGGTTTCTGTGTGGGCGCTCTGCGGCTACTCTTCTTGCTGCACAAATAGAGGTTACAAAGAAAAACCCCAAACCACTCGTGTAGCACCAGTGGGAAGGTGTTACCAGAAGCAGGTACCTGCCACATCCACAGCACAACCACCCATTAGCAGCGAGATTTGGTCACCAACACAGGTCTGAAAAGCTCAGGGCACCTTCCACCTGCACGCACCTTGAGCCACAGCCCCAAAGCGCACAGCACCTCGCCAAGGAAAGCAATAGCACAGGCGCTTTCCTTCCATGCAAACGCCATCAGTTACCACTCAATATGAACACCAGACCCCGAAGCTTTGCTATGGCATCCCTCGCAAGAAATGGGAGGGGGAAGAATGCTTATTTTGTTATTGGCACGTATAGAAGAGCCAAAGCTCTTCTGAGAGCTGTCATCTCATCCTCTTTGTCTTATACATCATCCCTTAACCATTCATCCTCCTCTTCTAGCCCATGACATGAGTATCCATTTGTGCTAACTCCAGCAGTTACATCCCACAACCATTCCAAGCCCTTGGTCTATAACAGGGACAGCACCTTTTTCATCCACCTGCTCCAACAGATCTTGGTTTCTTTGGCACAGCCGTTTCTCTTTTTACACCTTTCTGTAACACCCCAGCAGCAGCCGCCCTATCTGGAGGGTGCGGTGATTCACCTTAAGAAATTATGGCTGCTTTCTTCACTCCTTTGGGCAAGTTCTGCTCTCAGGAAAGCCCACTGAGTACAGAGATGAGAGCTTTAAGCACACCCTGCAGAAGCATTGGGGATAGTACAGCCATGTGTAAACAGGGAGCTTCCAAGATGGGACCGCGCACATCTCTCCTACTGCTTTGGGTTGACGGCCGCCTTGGTGCCCACACAAGACCTCCCATCACCCCCTGAGGGAAAGGTGGAGAAGCAGCCAGCTACATGTTGTCATAGAAACACCAGAAAATTCCCTAAAATAAAAAGGGGGCTTATTTTTACTGGGTCTCTGAAGTGCAGAACTCCAAAAGCACAGCAGAGGTTGTCAGCAAACACATCACTTGTGCTTGTTGAGAATACTTAATAAATTACTTTGGCCCTCGCCCTTTGTTTGTTTGTTTGTAAAAAATGAGCCGCAGTCAGTTCCCAGGGCTGTAAAAGCCTGTCACTGGCCTACTACAACAGCCAGAATATGACAGCTACACCAGGTCACACCACAGATTCATCCAGATGCCCGGGGAAAAGAACAGGGTGAACACAATGATGCTTCCCTAACACGTTGCTGCAGTTTCCAGTAACTTACAGTTAAGCAACTTCCTAAACCAGAGGCGTTATCTTACATTTAATAACCCTCAGAGGGCATTTCCTCCTTGTCCTGACTTACAACTTGCACATGTTTTTGTGACTCAGGCAGGAAGGCATCGCGCAGTGCCACGGGGTGTAAGGCAGCAGTGACTCCTGCTCGAGCCCAACCTGCCTTTGGAAAACTCCACTTCATGTGTAGTTCTCCCACTGGAAGAAACGCTGAGCAACTGCTTCATGCTCACCTTCTCCATTCACAGAATCACAGAATCGTAGGGGTTTGAAGGGACCTCAAGAGCTCATCAAGCCCAACCCCCCCACCAAAGCAGGTTCCCTAGGACAGGTTGCACAGGTCGGCGTCCAGATGGGTCTTGAAATTCAACCCCTGGCTGTCCAGCACTCCACAATACTCCTCCACATCTCCCTATTTATTTTTGCTGGACTACAGCCCTTCCTTATTCGGCTGCTCTTCCTACAGTAGCCATTCAGTTCTTGTGGCCCTTCTCTACCTTCTCCTGTTCTGTGTCTCACTTGATGAGGACGTTACAAATGCACAGAAACATGGTGCACACTGCGGCATCATTTCCTAATTCCTTCCTTATAATTCCTAACATACAGCGTGGTTCTTGACCAAATACTACTGAACACTGAGCTGATATTTGTACGGATTCACCGTACCTTCACAAACTTGTTTCTGAGTGTCAGCAGTCAAATCAGAGCCTGGTACTGTAGGAGGTTAGGATTGAGAAGGTGGTTGGTTTTGTTGGGTTTTGGGTTGGGTTTTTTCCTTTCCCCTGTGTGCACTGCCCATTTTTCATCTGTACTAAATTTTATCACTTACTAGATCACTCAGACAATCAACATTTCAAGGTATTTCTACAAGTGAGCCCTCATGTTATTACCCCGAATAACTCAGTACCATCAGCAAACTGTCTTGTCTCCGCAGCCCTCTTTTGCGGATCAGAGGCAAACACATGGCATGGCACAGACCTTTCAGGGGGTCTACTGGTTCTCTCAAGAGGAGAGCAGTGATTACTCTCCAGCAGTAGTTTTACCATGCAAGGATGTCTTCTCTTGTTCTGTTCTGCAAGAGCCTTTGCTCCTGATGGAAATGACACATGGGCCACTTTCCAGTTTTCTCAAAAAGCTTTGGAGCTAACCATGGAATACAGCCACTGCTTCTCCTCATCATCTGCTGCTTGCTACCTGGTACTGCCCAGGGTTTTCCTTGTTCTTTTCACAAACTTCTCTGTGCTTTTATCAAAGAAGTCTTAAAAGGCCAGTGTAGTTTTCCTCTGGGATGACTGCTTTCCATATCCAGAACTGTACTGTGAATTACTCTTAAGAAATTGGGGCTGGTCCTGTCTCCAGAGCAATTCCTTGCTTCTGAGGAGGGGCTCATCACAGAAAGATGCTGCTTGAGTGGAAATTCCTTCTGTCTAGAGGCAACTCTGACACCGCACTGTGCTGGCATGTCTCTCCTGGTAGTCTCCAATTAATCTCCCTTAACTAATTGTTAAAATCTAGGGCATTTTTCTCCAGCCTAGCTGGTCTCACTAGAAGGACACCCACCTCTGGCTCGGTACTTACACCACAATTCATATCTATAGCAAAGCTGAAGTAATTTTGCAAACTGGTTACTCCCAAAGGTTAACTCCCTAGAAAACTGCATCTTCTGCCTCTCCTTGGAGTTGGCCCTTTCCTTACTGCTGGAGTGTAGCACCTTGCCCTACCAGCCTGACTATTTCATTCTCTGAAATGAAAAAAACAAACCAACACACACCAACAAAACTTCTGAAGGCTTTTTTCAAACATTCTTCCTACAAAACAAATTGCAGACAGAGTTTTAGGCTTATTGAAAACTCAAATATGCTCCATTCTAATGAATTTCCAAGAAGAAACAGTGTCTCTGAAGGAATTATGACTAAGAACTGTCTACGATGGGCAGTGCTTTTGAGCTCTGCTGTGCTTTTAGCACCCATGTCATAATGGTCTTTTGAGTAAGATCTATCTTGGGGAGCTCTGAATAGCCATTTCCAGAGGAGTAGTAAGAAAACAGCCCTACTACTTACACAAAGAGGCTGCTCGAGTCTCTCAGTGCATATTGCAAAATCCTCCCCCTTTGCATTGGGCTGAGAATCACCAATGTCACCATACGGCAACAGAATCTTTACTCCTTCGCTTCCTTTTCACATTCTAGCTTTGGTTCAAGTCTCTGCTTGCCTTTTCCATACATGGAAAAACATAAAAACAAACAAAAAGCAGACCCAGAAAAAATAAACAACCTCCTAACAAGGACAGATTTACTGCAGGAAGCTTAAATTATAACTGAAACCAAGAACAAAGCCATAGTCACGTGCTTCCCTTAGTCTGCCACCCAGCAAGCAGACAATTGGAAATTATTGGAGGGAAAAAACAAACCCAAGGCACACACCAGCTTTTCTGAAACCATATTTTCTTCCCTTTAAAGGGAAAAACCCCACCACACGCTGCATTGGAATCTCACTGTAACTGCAGGTTTGGAGCTGCCGTGATCCTGCCTGTGCATCTTTGCACAAGAGAGAAGCTCTTGTGACTCAGTGCAGAAGCATCCCAAGTCTCCTGCAGGACTTCCCAGCAGAGCTCACTGCCCATAAAGGCACGGCCAAGATTATCGCTAGTGAGATACACGGCAGGGGATAGGACACGGTCACTGCACATAGTGGATGAGTCTTTTGGCAGGCACTTGAAAGAGGAACTGTTTGGGATATTTTTTCTGACAAGTTCATACACAGTAATCGGGGTGCACCTCTCTTTTGGGTGCTCAGCACCCCTGGGGAGTTCAGGGACAAGATTAAAAATGGCTTTTCCCCATTTACACAGCTGTGATGTAAGGAGCGAGGTCCTCTCCACCTTCTTGTAGGAGAAAGCTGGGCTAAACTGCCTCAGCTTATACCAAAGCCCCAGACAGCCCAGCCTCTCCCAGACAAACAGCTGGCAGGAATGAAGCTGTGCACTCACCTTGGGGTTTTTGGCAAACCGCCCTATTCTGGTGTCTCGGATGCTGGTTATATCCAAAATTTCCACTTCCTACAAGAGAATAAGGACAGGGCAGATGAAGAAAGACAACGGTAGAAGGAAAGAAAAACATTACAGAGCCCTCAGAAGCTGCAAAGCAGGTCTCAGGCAGTGCCCTTCATAGGGAGAGCCCTCCCACCAGAACCACATCAGCTCCGGACAGCCAGGTTGGATAGCATGGAGGTGGCAGGCTCTGCCGCAGGGTCCTGCTCGGGGCCAGGCCAGAGGCTCGGTGTGGATTGCTGTGAGTGTGAGACACGCACACAGGTTTATGTGGGGAAACCACCCTGGTTACAGCCCATGTGAGAAGACAACCCGCTGATGTTCTCAGCCTGTTTTTCGCCTCGCTGCTTTCCAGTGGAGGGGATGGGCTGGAAGGTAGGCAGGACCACCTCCTCCCGGGTCACTCTCAGCAGACCTCCACCTAATCTGTTCTGAAGCACTTCCCATGGGGGACATTTCCTAGGCAGCCCACCCCACGTCCTCACAACTGGCTAGTTCTCAGGTTTATTTTGTTTGTTCTTTTAATATCCAACCTGAATTTCCTTCCTCTGTTACTAATTTGTCTGCTCACCGTGGATCTGGAGAACAAATCATACTTGCTGCAGAAGATATTTTCCAAGATCACAATAAGGAACAATGCAGATACCGTGTCTTCTGGCTGTATCCCCATTTTATTGCCAAGTGGGATGGACATTTTACCCCTACCCCACTCCCTTCTGAATCCCTGGTGTAAAAGCAGTGCAGTTTTTCTTCCTGGCTGTTCGGGGCAAGCAGATCTTAAGAGGAGTCAGCCAAAGATTAATAAGCCACACAAATTCAACAAACTACTGACCATAGCACACCATGCCCTTTATCATCCCATCTCTTGTCCCCAGTGGCTGTGCTCATGCCAGCCTGCACATGACCTTCACAAAGCTCTTTCCAACAGCCAGCAGTTGCCCACCACCTTTCCTGCTAGCTCACACTTCTGCAGGTGCCCTCAGAGACTAGGAAAGCTGCCAGATGAGTGCTTCCCCAAGGATGTAGAACAAGTTGTTGCTCCACTGTGGCTCTCAAGTTTGCTTATAGTTTATTTTAGGTGCTAATCAACAGCGTTTTCCAGGAATATGAGACACCATCCCCCAGCCTGGCTTTCCTCACGTCAGCTATGCTTCCTCACCCCAGGTCATTACACCCCTTGTACCGCTAACTCAGTGAAACAGCTCACTTTTGGTGAGTGGCAACAGCTCCCCTTGCCCCATTTTGTGCAACTCCTCCAGTGCCACTACTTCTTCTTGCTGCCTGGAGCCCTTGCAGCAGAAGCTGTACCACCCGGAACAGATATTAAGAGGAATGAGGGGGAGAGACGGCTGAAAGGAGAGCACATCTTCTAGAGGGACGGGACACCCCCAGCCTTGCAACACCATGTTGTCAGAGGATACAGCTGTGTGGCAGGGCCTCATCCTCACTGGTACTGGGGCTCAAACTTCTGAGAAGGCAGAGATCACCAAAACACAGCATGTCTCTTGGCCAGGGTGCTGCGCAGGACTGCCTGTCTTTATCTACCATGCTTCTTCAGCATGTAGGTCATGAGGAGGAAGTAGAGCTGAACCACAGCTCTGCTCTGGAATGCAGAAGTAAGCACAGCCTTCTACCTCCAGCCAGCCAGATCTCTTCACTCCTGGTTGTTACTCATCAGCAAGGAACTGAAGGCTCTTTCCTAAGTTTGCTGCCTGCCTCTCCTCTGGCAGCCAGTGTGGCAGCACACACACCCCAGCCTGGCCTGAGAGGAGAGCAACTCATTCTCCGGACCCCAAGCAGCCTCTACACCACTAGTCACTACCTTCTGTCATTAAAATTTTGAAAACCCCAAGGCAGTTAATTAGAACAGAGGCTGCCCATGAGGCACGTCAGCTGAAGCAGCTTACATCTATCCATCGTCTTTCCAATTGCACCGCTGCACTAGTGGGGAGGATCCTTTGGCACACTGGGAAACAGGGATATCAGTACTACTGTTCTCTGAAGAACATCTAATGACCCGCACGGGTAGGTGATTCCAGCATGACAAGCACAAGAAGGCCACACTCATCTCTGGCATGTTCACAGCTTCATTTCCTGCTCCTTTCTGGAAGTCTGAAGACAGACAAATTGCCACTGAATAAGCATGAGACTCATGGGGGGTTTCCTGCTGTGTGGAATGAGTGTGAGAGTTTGCTCCTGAGTGCAGAACTAGAGCACACAAACCTGAATTGGCTATTTGGGGACCAAGCCATGAAGTAGAACCATAGAATAACCTGAGTTGGAAGTCTTAGCACTTACCTGATTCTGATAGGTCCAGTATAAGTAAAAGCCCTTTCGATCCACTCGAAGAATCACAGGAGAAACAACTGCTGTTTCCTAAAAAAAAAAGAAACCCGCAACACAAAAATACACACAAGAAAGGAGGTTGGCACCTTACTGGACTTGGAGGGACCCAGCATGGGACATAAGATTTCCAGTTCAAATGCAGACCCAGCTGGGCGAATCATCCTCTGTGATTCATGGAAGTGAATCAGATGATTCTAGCACATCTCCCAAGTAGCAGAAGCTGATCTCTGCTGAACTCGCACTCACTTATCACTCACTGACCTCTCTCACTTAACACTACAAATTCAACTACAACAACTCTCAGGAGTTTTCTATATAATGAATTAAGATGATAAAGTACCTGGAGCTGCTTTTCACTTGAATTGCCTTCCCTCCAAGGCACCTACTTTGTTCTACAAGCTCCAGAATGAGCCTTGACCAAGCCAAGAGAGCATTCATCCACCATCTACCACCTAGGCCCTCATGCTAGTTACCTGGGCTCTTGACAGAGAATGAGGGCCTACTCAAGAAGAGCTCAAGGAGGGGTCCATCTAATACAGCTGATGAGTTTGCTTTAAGGGGCGATTCTTGAATTTCATGGACTAGCTCTACACAGACTATGGAAAGCAGCAGCTATTTAAAGACCCGAGCTACAGGCACTAGGCTGGATGGAATGCCTGGGGCTCCTGAGCCCCATACTACAGGCAGACCCTCCAGAGCAGAACCAAAGCAGGTATGGAAAGGAGACACAGGCTGCCAGGAGGCTGTGTGCTTTGCTTGACACTGCTTTTGCATTTTCAGTTAAAGGCAACTTCATGGACATTTTCAAGACAACACCCATTCCCATCTCACACATAAGCCTCTACTAAGAGGTGAATTGGCACAAGCTCTTTGGAGACAGAGATGAAAGAAGCTTGGCCGCTACTTGGATCCCAGCCCTTTTGCTCACTCTGTCTAGATGATTCCTCACTGCATTTGAGGTCCAGTGCCACAGAAGACAGGATCACAAGGTCCATCAGCCATTTCTGGGAAGGCTTCAAATTAATTTCAAGAAGCTCAAGTACCCAGCTACTGAGGCTAAACCAGTAATGGAATTTGGAAGCTGTATTTCTCACTTGGCCTTGGGTTCTTCAGTTAGTTATTGAACTTTTACTTCACTCTAGAGCATACCTGGGACCTTCACCAGATTCAGTATTCTCCATTAAACTGCATGTCTTCTCCTTTCACTCCCTGTTGTCTCTCTCATGCTGTACTAGGACAGTACTGATCTGCACAGCATGTGCTCAGGTTCCCAGCACTCTCTGTTAGCTCCCGGAACACATGGCCACAAGCCATGAAGAGCCAAACAGGCACTGTGGCACTACTACTGCATATTGAGCTGAGTTTCTAGATTAACCTTATCTCCTCCAAAGCAGCTTTCTTGAAAGCAAATTGAGGCCGCAGTAAGGGCTGCTAGCCTCCTGGTCAGGGATGTGGATAGCTGTGGGGTGCAGGTAGACTCTCTTACAGGTGGCTCCTGACAAGGTAGGAAATGGTGAACTCTACAGAAGGTGGTCTGGCAGCCAAGCTGGCTGCTCCTCACACTGTGGAGTGCAACTCCAGAGCAGAAAGCAAGTGTTATCTGGTGACATTCTGTAATCCAGAATCTTTAAGAGAAACATTTTTGGTTTTACTGTGAGCACTAAGACTCAACACACCCCCAAATCTCTAAGCATCTGCTCTGCTTAAGAGGTCAGCTACCACACCGTGCCCTACCTGAGGTTCTGAAAGGGTTCCCAAGCTGATTCTGGAGTAGGACTGACCCCCACTAGCCTGCTTGGCAACCCCACTCACTGGGTGCTAAACAACAGCACAGCTGAGCCGCAACTTACCCCAAGATAATGCAACTAATTCACTGGGACAGAAGAGAAGAGTCCTGTCTGTCAAGAGGCCCTACCTCGCTCTCCTCTAGACCATACATTAAAGATGCCAGACAAGGTGAAAGAAAAAGTGTGGCTCTGCTGTTCTCGAGAAGCTGTTAGGTACAGTGAATGCTCTGGTCCAGTTCCAAACTGTACAGAGTGATGCAAGGAGCCAGACTGATCTACCTTCATTTCTTCACCTCAGGTAACATGGAAGGAGTTCAAAACTATTACCCACAGCATGGCCAGGACAAAAAGCATCGCAGGCCCAGAAGCTCTAAAGAGCAACAACTGTGCAGCCTGGAGCTCTTGACACCATCCTTTGCAGTCTGCTCTAACTGTGGAGTGGGAAAGCACAATGAGATGGAGTGACGTGACCAGAAGAGCCCACTTGTGGAGAAGGTTTCCATTATTGTGGGAGGTCAAGTCTGTAAACTACTTAGTACAGGTGACCTTTTAGGAATGCTCACAAATCTGTAAACCTTAGGGAAAAATATCAACAAAGGTTGAGCTCCCAACTCCTACGGTTGCAGCACTGAACACTTAGTGGGTCTTGGAAGCCCAGCTTGACTCACTTGGGGTTTCAAAGCAGCCTAACCATCCCAGGAATTCCCAGTGAAGCACTTAACAGTTTCAAGTTTTTGGCAAAGTGGTCCCCAAGGACTGAGCATGGAAAGTCAGCAGCAGTTTTAGACAAGCTAAGCTACTGGTTTTTTCAGAAACCAAATCCCTGTTCACCTTCAAAGCAGCCACAAGTGCATTCTGCAGATAGTGGCTCCACTGTACCTCAGTGTCACCCTCCTGTTGATGTACAGCTAGGGAATAACCACAGCAATACCCCAGCCCGTATTCCTCAGCATCCATACTTCCCGTCTGCTGTACATTGCATTGCTACCTCGCTTCTCAGTGCCACTGGGCCACTCCTGCTTATGCTGCACGCAAGCGATCCGCCTCCCCCACACACAGTGCCTTGGGACTTCAAACTCTATTCCAGCTTTACACCTCCAAAAGTAAGTGCTGATCCCTCCTGCGCTGCTGCTGAAGGCTCCTGCTAATGCGGCTCATCTGCAATACCATATCAAATGTTCCCCCCCTTCCCAGGTCCTGGTGAATAACCATAAGCTGGCTCACCCTCCCCTTCAACCAAGATTCAGGCTCAAGAGCAGGCAATTCACTCCAGACAG
This sequence comes from Porphyrio hochstetteri, assembly GCA_020800305.1. Classification (NCBI taxonomy): domain Eukaryota; kingdom Metazoa; phylum Chordata; class Aves; order Gruiformes; family Rallidae; genus Porphyrio; species Porphyrio hochstetteri. The sequence continues at coordinate 33,693,894 of CM036908.1, forward strand.
AACAGACGGGCAGCTGCTGTCCTCTTGCTCAGGTACGTGGGTATTAGGGTGGATACACGTTTGCCTCCTTAGAAAGTGAGGAGGGGGACTACTGCGTTCAGATGAACTTCTCTTCTGCTGCTCTACACCTTCTTCCCCTCACAATGAAAGGCAGAGCCTGCAAGCCAGGTGTTTAAGGTACAAAAGGACATCGAGTTGGAAGGAGAAGCAGATTTCTGCAGCACCCTCTGAGGCTCTGGCACTGTTAATGCACAGGCCACTTGCTGCTGGCCCGCTGCGTTCCGGGTAGCTCACCAACCCACAAGCCGGACAGGCGTGAGAGGACGTGGCTCACCCCAATCCACTCCAGCAACAAGGCCATAAAGAGGAAGCAACTTGGAGCCTGATTTCCTCTCTATCTGCAGAGTCCCTCAGCTCCAGAATAAATCCTACCCTTCATGCTCTGCCGGACAAATCTAAGGCAACACATGCCACTCACCCCAAGGAGACTCCTGGCAGTGAGCCAGCCCTCAGGAAGGTGGTCACACACACAGATGGGACCGTGGGCTCCTACACCAGAGGAGCTGCGCACACAGGCCCAGCAGCACGGTCCACTTACTTCCAACCTCCACAGTGACAAGACACCACATTGCCAAGTTCCAACACACATTCAGCCCTCTGCGCTTACTCCTCACCTCTCCTGTCCTCAGTTTGCTCTCCCCTATCCAGACACCACTGTTCTCCCATCTGACCTGCACTGTCCTGTCCCCCCCACTGAACACATGCACCCAGCCTCCCCACAAACCCTGGCCAAAACGCGGTACGTGCCCCATCACCATGCGCACAGCTTCAGGAAGCATAGCCCTGGTACTCACATCATCCCATTTGAAGAAGTGCTCGCCCTTGGACAGATACTCCTTCACCTCCGGGGGCTGCAGGACAGGGGTAAGCATGGACATGCTGTCCCGCAGACGTGCTCCTCAGCTACCAGAAGCAATAGTAGCAGCAGTGTTTGCTCCTCCTCGGCCCCCTCTATCTCTGCCTCTCATATGGCAGGGCTCTCTGCCATGGCCGCTGTTGGCATCAGAATGCAAACAGCTCTTATATCCCAGCCAAATTTAGGAGGGGCAGGGACATTCAGGCAGGCAAGGACCGGCGAATCTGCATTGTAAATCAACAGCTCTCCAAGCAAGCACGCAGAGCTCAGCTCAAGGTCACCTAGAGGAACGCTTGCGATGGGTTGAGATGCCGGCATGGGCCGTCAGGCATGCATGCCGCCTCTTCAGGAGGGACCTACTCCTCTGAGTTGTACTTAAAGTTTGTAACACTTCCGCAGTGGACTTCCTTAAATATTCTCCTTTGACGAACTGCAGGGTTCACGAGCTGACAAACTATTTCAGCAGATGTCGTCTGCTGAAAGCTACACGTAGACTGCCCCCTTCATGGGATGATCCAAATCTCACGCAAAACAAACCTATTCCCTGCTCCGTACAGACTCTCATTTCTGGGGCCACTTGCTGCACTGTCCAGCCTCTAACTTCTTTTCCCTTTCTCCTACAGGTTTTTCTGCTTGTCAACCTGAAAAGTGAGACAGATCAGCAGAGCAGACGGAAATTCCACTGGCAGATGAAATAAAACGCTCACAAGAGTTCCCAGGACAGCAATATTTCTGGATTCACTTGGGTCTACTACAGATACTGTGGGAACACAGGCCAGGAGAGGTGTAGTCCTGGGGGCAGTCTTCTTTAATGTATCCAGGTAAGGGGATGGAGAGCACCCTCAGTAATTTTGGTCAAAAGCAAGTTACCTGTGAGCCACCAGCGTGCCCAGGCAGCCAGGAGGGCCAACCACATCCTGGGATGCATCTAGGACAGCACGGCGGTCCAGGGAGGGGATTGTCCTGCTCTGCCCTGCACTGGAGCAACCTCACCTCTAGTCCTGGGGGCAGTTTTGGATGCCACAGGACAAAAGGGATCAGAGTGTCCAGAGGAGGGCAACAAGGATGGGGAAGGCTCTGGAGGGGAAGGCTTACAAGGAAAGGCTGAAGGCCCTGGGTTTGTCCAGCTTGTAGAACAGGAGGCTGAGGGGAGATCTCACAGAGGTCTCTGACTTCCTGCTGAGGGGAGTGAAGGGACAGGTGCCGATCTCCTCTTCGGTCACCAGGGGCAGAACCCAAGGGAATGGTGTGAAGCTGCGCCAGGGGAGGTTTAGGATGGATGTTAGGAAGAGATTCTGTCCTGAGAGAGCGTTTCGGCACTGGCACAGGCTCCCCAGGGAAGGGGTCGCAGCAGCAAGATTGACTGAGGTCAAGAAGCATCTGGACGATGCCCTCAGTCCCGTGCTCTGATTGGCTGGGCCTGTGTGGAGCCAGGGGTTGGATTGATGGTCCTTACGGGTCCCCTCCAGCTCAGGGGATTCTATGATTCTAAGTTTGCAGATGACATCAAATGCGGTGGGAGTGTCCATCTGCTTGAGGGTAGGAAGGCTCTGCAGAAGGATCTGAACAGGATGGATTGATTGATTGAGGCCAACTGGATGAAGTTTAACAAAGGCAAGTGTGTGGTCTTGCCCTTGGGTCACAGCCACTCCAGGGAACCCTACAAGCTCAGGGTAGACTGTCTGGAAAGCTGCCTGGCAGAAAAGGACCTGGGCGTGTTGGCTGACAGCTGACCATGAGCCCAAGGCTGACAGCATCCTGGCTGAAGTCAGCAGTGGTGAGGCCAGCAGGACCAGGGCAGTGACCATCCCCTTGTCCTGGGCACTGATGAGGCTGCCCCTCAAATGCTGGGTTCAGGTTTGGGCCCCTCACTACAAGAAGGACATTGAAGTGCTGGAGCAGGTTGAGAAGGGAAATGGAGTGAGGAAGGGGCTGGGGCACAAGTCTGAGGGGGAGCAGCTGAGGGAATTGGGTCTGTTTAGCCTGCAGAAGAGAAAGGAGGCTGAGGACAGACCTGCTCGTTCCCTGGAAGGTGGATGTAGTGAGGTGGGGGTTGGTCTCTTCTCCCAAGTAACCAGTATCAGGCTGGTCTCAAGTTGCATCAGGTAAGGCTTAGATTGGGTATTAGGGAAAATTTCTTCACTGAAAGAGCAGTCAGGCCTTGGACTAGGCTGCCCAAAGAGGTGGTGGAGTCACCATCCCTGGAGGGATTCAAAACCTGTGTAGATGTGGCACTCCAGGACATGGTTTAGTTGACATGGTATTGGATGAATAGTTGGACTTTATGATCTTAGAGGTATTTTCCAACTTAAAAGATTCTCTGATTCTATAAAACCATGAAGGAATTCCATATGGACAGCAGAGGAAAACAGAGACTTTCGTGGCAGATGTCCACTGATGAACCAGGAGAGTGGCTTGTGAAGAGGGCTGACATGGGGAAGGGTAATTTTAATCAAAAAATCAGATCCCACCAACTAATTAGAAGATTAGTGCGCTACACTTGCTGTCCTAGGATTCCCAGCCACACAGTGGGATTTCATCCTTCTTGTCTCCTATGAAAGTCAAGGTGTGGCATTTGATGCTGCTCAAGAGGGAAAAGATATTGCCAAAAGGAACGTTGATTCTTAGAAGAGAGAACAAAGAAATTCCCACTGCAAAGGGAGCCAGCTGCATGGTGTGTTGCTTCTTTCCCACCTTTAACTTACCTAGCTGGACAGTAAGACCAGTGCTTTAAAGCAGACTGAACAGCTGGGAAGGCTGGCTGAAGGAATCCTAAGGGCATTCTCAGGTGCTAGTGGTGTGAGGCAGGAGAGATTAAGCGGACCTGCAGCAAGTGCTCCAGCTGTAAAACCCAAAGATGGCTGCAGTTACCAGCAAGACACCTGCTGTAGAAAGAGAACCTGAACAAACCCAAATCTTTTGTACATTTCTTTCAAGGGTTTCTCTGCTAGGAACAGAACTTCTGTGTTTCCAGCTACCACTGAGTTTCCTGCACTTGCTGACATTTTGCCAGGCACGACACTTTCCAAGAACTGGCTATCTGAGCTAAGGCTGCTGGCCCTGTTTCACAACCTGAGGTGGCTTACCCAGAGCTGTGGCTTCTCTGCGTCTGGGCAGAGCCTGGGCACGTGGGAATCCACTGCCTCTGGTCTCGTAGCCAAGCCACACTCATGGCATTAAGCCTCCTTTGCACGCACGGCAGTGACACGTGCTCCTCTGAGCGCTAGGGTACTCCAGGCCCAGCCAAGGCGACATCACCAGGACCCCCCTACTCAGAGAACGTTGTTACTCATGAGTAGCAAAGCAAGAGATGACAGCGGCTGCCCCGATCTCAAAGGCTGAGTTGGAAGCACTCGGGAATGTCCGCAACAGCCTGGGATGTGGCACAAATGCCAGTGAAACGTCAGGCACTGCTGGGTGCACGTTGTTCTCCAGGGTCTTCTTGTAAACAGCTGAGGAACAGAGCCTGAGGTCTAGGTCCCTACAGAGAAAGGTGGCAGGAGGCTGCAGAGAGGAGTGAAAGTTCTCTCTGCCCTCACCTGATCCCTTCTGCAAGGCCAGAGCAGCTTCAGGGCTGCTCAGCTTTAGCTTAGGGAACAGCTGTGGAGAGGATAAAGAGCATTCATCTGAGCTACAGTCCTCTGACCCTCTGCAACACAAGAAGCTCTAAAGGTAGGCCTTGGAGATCACGGCAGTGAAGCAGTGAGAGGTGGGATGAGCTTTGCCACCTGGTACTGCCAAGAGTGGAGGGACTGAGATCAGGCAGCCACAGCCACCGGTTCCAGTGGCCCATCTGGTATGTACCACAGTTACCCTCACATCTGCTTCCTGCCAGAGCCTCTCAGAAAGGCTGCTTCTGCCCTCCATTCGCTCAGACCTGGATATTCGACAGCTTTGTCTCATTACAATCCTAAAGTAAGGAAGAATCCTGCCACAGCTTTACTTGCTTGTTACTCAAGGTCAGCTTTCCATGAGGCATAAGCCACTAAATTTAAGCCCCACCCTGACCAAACCCAAAGAGCAGCACCCAAACTAGCAGCTGTCCTTTGAGTCCACACAGCACACACACCAACTGCCAAGAGCCCATCTTGCATAAAGCTGGTTAGAAAGCTGAAGCTCACTTCCTTTTGCATAACCCAGCCTCCTTATCTTTCATTTCACACCCCTTGCTCTATGTGTGAGTTTCTGTCCCTCATGTGAAGAGATGGCTGATGGACCAGTGATAGAATAAAGGAACTGTCCTGCCCTCTGCTGAGAGCTCTGATAGTAGAGCAGGCAGGAGCAGCAATATTTATTCCAACCACCCTTTATTTCCTTTCTCCTGCAAGGCCCATCACCCAGTGCATACTCATCCTGTATTCCCTCTGTGCAGCGCCTCATGTCTCCCTTTCAGCCCTTACTGTCACCACTGTGCATCCCACCACCCACTTAAGAGTTTGGATATGCAAAATCTTCCTTTTTCTTTTCTTTCTTTCTTTTCTTTTTTGGAGACTCCTCCATATCTATCCTACCTATTCAGCAGCCTCTACCCCATAAATAAAGTGCCTGCTGAAGCAAGATAGCCAGCGTTACCCTTCAGAGATTTTACAAGGCAGGGTCTGCAGACACACTATTAAACCACCTTGACTGGATGGCTCCCAAATTCCAGCAAATCACCTTGTAACCTCAACCCCAATCTGTTTCTAGCACAGACCAAACCTACACACCATCTCTTCCAGCTTTGTTCCATTCCAAGTCCACTTTGCAGTGTGTAATGCTGTCCTCTAGTGAAGAGCCCTGCTACTGCACACCCAGCCTTTAGCACGGCCCTCAACACCAGGAATAAATTCACAGCTCAGGAAAACCGAGTTCATCCCGCTGCTCCTTTTTCTGTTCTGCCCTCTGAGCCCTGGGAATTCCAAAAGGATTAACGACACCATAGGACCACAAAGGCCAGTGTTTTCTAACCAGCCCTGGAGAGGAGAACTGCTGAGCATGTTTGCTGGGGCATACTGTGTCCTACTTTGAGCCTACACCACAAAGCTGAGGATTCATGACAGCTCTCAGCTGACAGCATGACTCTCCAGCTCCATCCACAGAGGTCAGAGCAGTAGACTACAGCACAGAAAGACAAGTGGCCACAGACGCCACAATGCCATAAAAGCAGTGAGGTCTTCTGTGAAACCCACCTCAAAACAGTTTGACCAACCACCAAGATGTGGTTATATCCACAGTTAATGGTTTCCCAGGCAGGAGTATGTTATGCTTCCTGCAGTTTCCAAACTGCAGAGCTGAGTGATCCAAGCAGGTTACACACCATTTAAACCCCCTACACGTATTGCTTTAGCAATACCATAGAATCAGAAAATGGTTAGGGCGCAAAGCAACCTTAAATCCACTCCCCCTGCCATGGGCAGGGACACCTCTCACCAGACCAGGCTGCTCAAGGCCCCATCCAAACCGGGCTTGAACACCTTCAGGGAAGGGGCAGCCACCGCCTTCCCGGGCAACGTGTTCTACCACTCTCATAGTGAAGAATTTCTTCCTAATACCCAGTCTAAACCTACCCCCTTCCAATTTAAACCCATTCCCCCTTCAGCCTCAACCTTCTGCTCTTCCTTTCCTGACTGCAAAGGCCTTCGCACACCATGTTCCAAACTCTTTACTCCTTGAGGCGAAATGCACTTGTGAAGCAATGACACACTCAAGTGAGTCCCGCAGGAAAGAAGGCATTTTTCAACAACGCTGCAAAGTCAGGCTCAGGTGGGTTTGCAGGTAGGTCTACAGCCTCCACTGTTGTAAATGAAGAGTTAGACAATCAGATTGGCATGCTTTTCAGGCTGAGAACCACTCTCAGCCCACCCCACAAGTTTCTCACTAACCTCTTCCTAGATCACCAAAGCTGTTGGTTGGTTTGTTTGGGTTTTTTCCCACCCTAAAAGGCACCGTGGCTCCAGGGCCCATGGAAAGCTCACACCAGTGATATCCCCAGCAACTACAGAACAAAGCTAAAGGGGCAAGACCTCCTCCAGGCACCGTCCTTTGATAATCACCTAGGGACGGGACAAGGGCTTTACATCAGATCCAAATATGATGAAGAAACCTGGTTTGCTGTTGCAGAGGTTTGCTCTGTCACCACATCACCGCTGCCCCCAATACCACCGTGTAGGCAGGCAAATCAGGACTCAGCTCACAACCTACTGAGCACATGGATACACATGCAGCAGGGCACCCACTACTCTGAGGGACTCATCCCCTGCACCCTGGGAAACACACCCTTCCTTTTACCCTGGTCATTAATATTTGTGCCTTTCACACAGCTTTTCTACCCCTCATGGATGCAAACAGGATAGTGTATTTTTAATTATCTCCTATCTTTCCAGAGGTCAAAATTAGGTCTTGGAAAATTATTTTATTTCATCACATTATCAAACCAGGAGCAAACACCACGCAAAATGACTATGGATTCTTCACAAAGACCTTTCTCAGGAACACTGCATGCAATCCAGCCACTTTTCTTTTTTTTTTTTGAAGAGCCAGATAAACTTGGGAACAGGAAAAAGCAGCAAATGAATGGAAATCACTACCAGAACACAAGGAGGGTCTCTTAGCAGGGCATTCTGTGGCATTCATGGTGAATGAATGGCCAGAGGCAGCAGCATGTTCACGAGCTACACTGAAAAACATGAGGCTGGGTGTACTGGTGGGAACAGCAAAGGCTCAAAAGGTGTATCAGAGGAGGCTGCTGCATAATGGGGCACATTCACAAGAAGCAGTGCAGCTTCCCAGACACAAACACCAGCTCTGATGCATGCCACCCTGTTAGTACTCAGGGCACACACAGCTGGGGTAGATGTCAGATTTGATTTCAATTAGTGGTCTCTAAGATCCTGGAGAACAGCCACAGTCAGTCCCCAGGCTGAGATGACCACCATAGTTACTGTTCAGCTGACAACCAAGCATGCACCATGGTGTACAGAAAACTGAAGAACAGCACTGTTACACAGCCAAAAATGTTTGGAAACTTCTGCTGGAAGGGAATACATCCACATTATCAAACCACTGGACCTGGAAGTAGTTTCCTGAGCAGAATGGCCAGCGGCTTGTAACACAAGATTCAAAAATTTCTTTGAAGGGAAGACAGCATTATTAAAGAATCCCACTTAAGCTCACTGCCAACAAATCTTGCCCCTTTTCACAGGCATACAACACAGCAGGACTGAATTTTCTGCTGGCATTCCCCATGCTTTCTGCTCCTGGAAACATCAGAAGAACCTCTCTCCTAAGACCTCACAGCTCCATTTCCAGTCACAGCCTGAACCAGGATGGCACAATTGTGAAACCAGTAAGATGTAACAAGTAAAAAATCAGCGCCAGCAGAACTAGGAGGGGTTTCAGGCTGCTATTTTAATTCAGTTGAATAACCCTCCCTTGCTGGTGGACTTGAGTCCAGCACATATTCCTTGTTCAGCTACCAAAGCCAAGCTGGCAGAAATAGAAGAAAGTCAAAAGTAACAGCCTCCTTTGAATCTAATTTTCTGTTCCCTATGATGAACAGCTACTTTGAGATCAGGGAGCATTATCACATTCAAAGCTACAGTATCACAGCTAGGATGAAAACCCGTGTTGACCCTGTATAAAAAAAAGAATCCATGTGGATCTTCATAGCAGTTAAAACTTCATATTGCCTTTGTGTAACTCAGCAAGGACCCAAACTTAAGCTAAGTCAAGCTGACTTCGAAGACTGGACAAGCTGTTGGGCCTAAGCAAGAGCTTGGATGCATTAAGAGCTGGCCCCAAAGATGGCAGGAGCAATGGTCAGGCCCCACCTGGAGTATTGTGTCCAGTTCTGGGCTCCCTGGTACAAAAAAGACAGGGATCTCCTGGAAAGAGTCCAGCAGAGGGATATGAAGGTGATTAAGGGCCTGGAGCATCTCCCCTACAAGGAAAGGCTGAGTGAGCTGGGGCTGCTGAGCCTTGAGAAAAGAAGCCTGAGAGGGGATCTGATCAATGGTTATCAATATCTGAAGGGTGGGATACAGGGGGAAATGACCAGCCTCTTCTCAGTGGTCTGTGGGGACAGGACAAGGGGCGATGGCCTCAAGCTGGAGCACAGGAGGTTCCTCACCAACATGTGGAAGAACTTCTTCCCAGTGAGGGTGACAGAGCCCTGGGACAGGCTGCCCAGGGGGGTGTGGAGTCTCCTTCTCTGGAGATATTCAAGCCCTGTCTGGATGCCGACCTGTCCTAGGGACCTGCTTTGGCAGGGGGGTTGGACCCAATGATCTCTGGAGGTCCCTTCCAACCCTGACAATTCTGTTAATCATGCACAAAAACTACAGGGACAATCACAAGCTGGTGCAACTCTGAATAACATGGTGCCATTCTCCAAATACTACAGGCTGTATTTTCAGACAAGCCGTGTCAGCACACTCCCATACACAGATATGAGCAAATACTACCTATATATACACATATCTGTGTGCATCAGAGAAGCACAACTCACACTCTCATTTCTCCACACCCCCAAAGGTGGGCGAGTTCAGCCTCAGACCAGGAAAACCAGAGGCAAAGATGCACAGTCAGACCGTAGCAATTAATCACCGCTGTCCCACTGCTTGGAAGCAGTGGTGATTTTGGAAACACAGCCCTCAGAATGGTCATCAGATATTAAGGGGGAGGAGGGGGGTGCATGCACATTTCCTCCTTGCAAAATGAATGAAACCATGATTTATTTATTTTACTCTAGATTCCTGCATAGAGTTACTCACAACCAACAAAGCACAGGTTCACAGCCAAAGGGAAACTTCTTTTAATTTAAAACCCCCCAACATTCAGTCTCTTGCAGTCCTGCTCTTACTGAAATGAAGGCAGCTTTCCCCTCCACTAACTGATGTGTAAAATTAGCTCAGAGTGTTGGGCACCTCTGGGACAACTGTTTAACATTCCAGCAAATGGCAAGGTTTCTTCTTCCAGTGAATGCCCAGGGCACTGCCAAGCCACCCCATCAGCCTTTTCCATGTTTCAGGAAAGTGTCTTGGAAACAGCAGGCAAAAGACAATTTATCTGTGAGAACTCTGTGCCTCCAGAAAGCTGAGATCTGTCTTCACTCAATAGCACACCCAACATCAAATTACACCAAAGCGAAGCAAAGCTTCCAAGGTGTTGTGAGAACACCTCTGCCACAAAACCAGCTCCTCACTGCAGAGTCTGAACCATCACCTGCTTACAGGAGTTTCTAAACATTGAAAAAAACCAATGAATCCTTCTCATATATACTTTTCACTCTCAGGAGTTCTCCCACCAAGGAGGCATTCACCATGCAAGACTGTCCTTCAAGTAGGACACACTCCTTGCACTGTGCAGACAGTTCACAGGATAATAAACTGGCTCAAAACAGGCATCACCAAGTTGATGATACAAGGTTGAAAGTGCTGATGCATCACAACCCTGAGATACCAGGTTTCTGCCCAAAGCCTCTATCCTGAGCAAAATGAGAACTCTTGCCATCGTATCTCAAGTTCAGCATCACTCACACTGTCTTCCCCTTTCACCCTATAACCTCAACAGATCACTTCCCAAGTCAGCACACAACAGTGGGTTGTGCAAACTTCACCTACCACAGTTAAATCAGAAGCTTGAGGAATTAAAAGAACATCCCTGACCTCCCTCCATCTGCTACTGGATTGACAAGAGAGACAGCACCTTCCCACATAAGGCAGAGGAGATTTCAAAGTGTGAGAGGGAAATGCCAAGGAACAAGATCCAATTCCTTGCAGGCTCCCAACAGGAGACTGGAACACCAGTAGGAAATAAGGCATATTGCCTTTAGAAGAACAGGCAGCACAGCGTGAGAGACTGTCAAAAGCAGAGACATTCTCTATGACAGAAAGCTCAAGCCCAGCAAAGTATTTGCTCAAGGACTTCAGCCAAGAAAGAGAGATGAATTTAAACATACATACTCCATCCTTTAAGGGTGAGGAGGCAGGCAGGCAGACCTCATCCATCTCCCCTCCCTGGCTCACAAACGTGAACAAGGAGACAGTATAAAAACCAACACGCAGCCAATAGTGTTACAATTCTTTACACAGTCTACAACCTGCCTGGAGAAGTAATGCAGCTGGAGGCACACACCAGGAACAAAAGCCTGGGCCAGAGCCCAGGCACAGGACTGCAGAGCATTGTGGCAGCAACTGTGAGAGCTGCACAAATAAACCTCAGTGGAGCGATCACACCACACCGAATGAGCTGATCATTTCCAGGGTGTCGCATCAGATCACCTCATAACGACAGGCCCAGGAAGGAATGGTGGAGCAGCTGCCTTTGCCAAACCAAGAGTGGGGGCAACGGACTGTGGGAGGCCATCCAGTCCATCCCTTGTCCCAAGGCAGGGTTGGCTGTGGTGTTTATCAGCTCTGACAGACACTAGTGCAGAGCACTTCTGGAGGGCTCCGTTGGCAGCAGACCCTCAGCCACCTCCTGGGCAATCCAATCCAGCACTTTACTAGCCTCAGAAGCAAGGTTTATACAGAGGTAATGTCTTAGGCTAATAATCTTCCCTTAATTAAGTCTTCTCTGTCCTGAAGCACTAGATGCCATTCACTGACGCTGCACATCGGAAATCAATAACACAAGTTTATTTAGCTACATCTGTCAGGGCCCTGGGAGAGCAAACAAACATCCCCCTGCAATGGGCAGCTGCAGAATTCAAGCAGCACTGTTCAGTCAGGTAGGTGGAACACCAAGCCTCCAACAACCTGCCCCAGCACTCAGGTTTTCAACTGAACACGGGTGCAAGGCAGCAAGCAGCAGGCTCCTAAATAAATGAGTTTCTTAGTGGGTCCTTAGGCAAGAGAAGTCAAAAGTTAGAGAAGCTTATAAACAAGGAAAAGTCTCTGAGAAGACTAATTTGGGAGCTTTGTCTAACATGTCTACTGACTTGACAAGACCTCCGAGCTCTGCAACCCAGAGCAGAGCTGCATCCTGGGGACCTGCTCAACACACAGCTTGTTTTTTCTACTAAAACCCAGATGACAAAGAAAATATCATTATTGCAGTTCTGGCTTCCTGGCTCTCATTTGCCTTTATGGGTGGCTGTTAGCAATGAACTAAGTTTAGGAACAGAAGGCATACGCCTTCTGGCAGCTGCCTGCTCTTGAACAAAAGGACCTGGAGGGAAACTCACACCCATTTATTTGTTCACAGTAAAAATTAGGAAGGCAGGAAGGAACACTGAATTATCTAAAGCCATGCTTTCCAGCTTGAGCAGCTTTACCTGCTCCTGGAATCCACATTCAAACGATACGAGGTATAGCAGGATCTCAGCCACATCACATTAACTACCTTTGCTGGGACTGCATCTGCAATTCCTCTGCATGTCCTTCCAAACCAGGCTGCCAAGACCTCCACTGATGGAAAAGGAGTGTTACTAACTGCTGGATTACTAAACAAGAGTTTTGGTGAGCAGGGAGTGAGGGTGGGGGGGAGCAGCACCAGTAGAAGAGCAGCAATCATTTGCTCAGAGATTAGAAAAAGACTGGTTTCCTTCCCAGGAGAGTGGAAACTAATTTTGGGGACACAGGACTAAGATATGCAACTGTAACTGCTTTTTCTTACACTGGTGCCTACCACTTCACCATTTCCTTCTGCACCTATTTCCTGGAACAGAGAAAGAGCAGAGGGAAAGGCCTTGTGGGAGGTAGAAATTTATCATCCTTTCACCAGAGGTGAAGATAAATTGCATCAGTGGCACAGCCAGAGGAGATCACAGGCAGCATGAGGGTTTGGAGCAAACCCATTTCTGCACAGATAGTTTGAGGAAGAGCTGAGAAGACACCAATGGCAGCCCAGAGGCTCTGCCTCTGCCCATCTTCACAACGTTCAATAGCAGGAAGACAAAAGGCCAGCAAGAATGGGAGTAGAAACCAGCAGCTGAGAGGATGGATTAAAAACAAGCTGAAGATTTAAGACAGAGCATGTCCAAACTCAATCTTTACAAGTACATAACACAGAGACTGAGAAGCCTCTGACCTCAGCTCTGAGCTCACAAAGACATACATAATGCAGAGGAAAAGTGCACTGAAGGCCTTTCTTTTAGATGCAGAGAAAAGATGGAGCAACAGACAGCTGCTGAATGACGTAAGAGAAGCACGGGGGCTGGAGCAAGCCACCATCAAGAAAAAGCCTGGAAAATTAGTAGAAGTTTTGTAGCAGTTGCTAGGCTAATTGTACCACTTAAACATATACAACTGAAGGGAATCCGTGGATAGAATCTATACAACACCAAAGAGGATATTTCCATGACTCAGGAAAACTTTGTCAGTAGGATGCCATCAGCAAAGGCTCTTCAGGTGTACAACACACAACTTCAACAAGAAAAACGCTGTCAGGTCTAACAGATCTGGGCAAGAGAGACAAGGAGCCCATAGAAAAGTCACAAACCCTCCAGACAGACTGGGTTACAGCAACATTCCATGAACATCATTTCAGGAGGACAGAGCATGTCCTCAGCTGTAGAATCACAGAATGGTCAGGGTTGGAAGTGACCTTTAAAAACCACCCAGTCTAACCTCTCTGCCAGGGGCAATAAGCCCCCTCTGCCCTGAGCAGGGAGTGAAATCACTGCTACCCTCACCAGTGCTGGGCAAGGCAGCTGCAGTGGGATCTACTCACTCCTGCAGCAATACCACAGAGCTACGGCTTGTGTTGCTTTAGGTGAAGTGCACAGGGGGCCAAAGACAGAGGACACAGCTGCCCAGGAGCTTTTAGCCAACACAATCTACTCCTTGCCAAGGCCCACAGTTATTTTGGAGTTACTCCTTCTTCTGCCTCAGTGATCTTCACAGAGCTGCAAGCTCCATACTTCTTCCTGCAAATACTCAGAGGTTTTCCCTTTCTCCCAGCCCTACACATTCTTCCTGCTATTAAGGGTAAAAATTAAAATGCTACTGTCAACACTCACTCACTTCCTCTGGTGCCTTTCTGGGTGGCAGTCATTTCTCCAGCTGCTGTCACCCTCTTCCAGAGCTTCAGCTCCATGCTTATAAGAGGTTTTCTGCTGCAGCACACCTGCCTGGCCTTAGATTTAAGGGAGGAGGAAAAAAATGAGGAAGATTGTAAAAGGTGCAGCCAAATCCCTCTGGAAAGTAAACATCTCACACAGGGAAAGAAATATAGGCTAAGGATTAGCCTTTTTAAGTTATTTAGCTGTCTTCTGGCTGCATCAACGTAATGCTGTTCTGAGGGGCTGGCGCACAGGGAACAAGGTGGATCCAAACGCTAACAGCATTAACGCAGGTCTAGATTATCCCCTCAGGTCCGGGATGAGCCCAGCCAGAGGGGAACTAAAGCTGCCGCTCCCTGCTCAGCCAGGGCACCGCAAAACCGCGGGCGGCAGCACCGCATGCCCGGGGACACCGACACGTAACCCCCGCGGAGGAGGGAAGGCAGAGGGGTGCCTCCTGACCCGCGCGGCACCGGCTCACGGCGCCCTGCCAACGAGCCCTCGCTCCGGCCTAGCTCGGCGGGACACCGCTGGCCCTGCAGGCCCCGGGGGCGACCGCAGCTGCGGGCAGAGCCCCGAGACACCCTCACCCACGTACCTGCCTACCCACCGGTCCGCGCACGGCAGCGGCCGCGGGGTGCTAGAGGGCCAGCAGGCAGGCTGACACCCCCAGGCCAGGCAGCGCGGGGGCTGCCATCACCCCCACCCTCAGGGCCGCCGCAGCGCAGCCCCCCAGCGCGCGCACGCACGCAGCGCCCACCCTCGGGGGCGTCGCCCCTTTAAGCGCGGCTTCCCCTCCCCGCCGCGCGGTGCTGCCCCTTTAAGCCCCTCCCCGGCTCCCGCCCGCGGCCGGCCGAGCCGCCGGACCAGGGCGGGCCGCGGGCAGGGGCACCAGGCGGTAGTACCGGCGGCGCGGGCGGGCAGCGCTATGTCCTGAGGCGGGCGGCCGCGCGGAGCCGGGCCGGGCCCCACCACGGAGGGGTCGGTGGAGCAGCGGGCCAAGGGCCGGGCCCCCATGAAGGAGAAAGAGGCGGGGGCGGAGCGGGGCAAGCCCGCCACTTACACCGGGGACAAGAAGGCGCGCATGGCGGCCAAAACCAACAAGAAGTGGGTCCGCCTGGCCACTGTGCTGGCCTACGTCCTCTCCGTCTCGCTGGCCGCCATCGTCCTCGCCGTCTACTACAGCCTCATCTGGCAGCCGGTGCGCGGCGGCGGCGGCTCCTCCGGCCCCGCCGCCACCGCCACCCCGCAGCCCCGCGCCGCGCCGCCGGACCCCGCGGCCAGCCGCCTCCCCGCCCCGCAGCCCGCCGGACCCACGCCGGAGGCTCCGCCGGTGCCGCCGCGGACGGGCCCCGAGCCCGGCCTCGCCGAGACGGACCGCCCGGACGCGTCACCGCCGCCGCCCGGGACCGAGGCCAGCGCCGCAGCGCCGCGCCGGGTGCGTGGCAGCCCCTGAGGCGGCCGTCATCGCTCCTTCACCCCCCTACCCCGCCCCGGGCCGGGTAGGAGGCCGAGCCCGGCGGACGGCGGGGTGGGGGGGAGAGCGGCCGCGCTGCAGCCTGGGAGGCCGGCGCCGGCCTGGGGAGGGGGGCTCGGCGGGGAGCAGGGGGATGCGGCAGCCGGGCTCGGCGGCGGCCGGAGACCGGTGATGCAGCTGCCCGCGGTGGGATCGGCCGCTCGCCCCTGCGCGCCGACCGCGCTTGTCGCTGGGGAGGCGGCAGCGCGACCCCCGTCGCGGAGGAGCTCCGAAGAGCTCAGGCTGGAGACTGACCCGGCGGGAAGGAAGCGTTTCTTCTCGGTCGAGCTGCGGTATATTTACCCACCCCCGTTCTTCTTCAAAAAGGAATTTCGTGGCTTCGTTTTTCACCTCGCCGGGGCTAGCTTCTCCCTTCGAACCTGCATTGAGTTCCTGCGCTATTTATGCCGGTCTGTTACCTATACAAGGATATCGGTGTCCAGAATTCCTCACTATTTACAGGATCAGCTGGGAACAATACGAATTTAGAGGGTGTACTCCGTTGTTTTAAGTAAAACCGGTTTTGTTTTACAATGACCATAAACTTATTTAAAAACATGTGAAAGGTAAATTGACTTGTTTACTATATTAAAATATTTTCCCAATATGAAAGTCTCTGTAATGCACTATGTTCTCTTCGGCGGTGGGGAGCACAATTTGGGAGAAATGTGGCACTGGAAGGGCTCTCTGGGTGGCAGAAGGGTTTTCCTTCTGTAGTGGGCAACTGTGGCATTATAAATTGTTGATTCATCTGTCATAGACCTCTGTAGGTGAGGCTGGAGAAACCTCTGTACATGGCTAACTCTGGCTGATCGTGGCAGCTAAGCGTTGGTGATGAAAGGTTTGGTCTTTCCCGACAGGAGCAGGTGGAGCTCTCGTGGTGGGCAGCTGTGGTGGTGGCTCGGACAGCCGTGCTCTCGCCTGCGTGGGATGGCTGAGCTTCCAGACCCTCACAGCATCTCAGCGGCACCCCAGAGCTGGTACCATCAGGAGGTAGGTCTGTGCCAGCCGGCTCAAGATGTGCCCTGGGCAGGCTCTCCTTCCTCCTTAGTGTATTCATGCCCTGTAGTCTTCAGAGATGTTCTGCCCAGTCCCTTTCATTGTCAGGCAGTGCAGAAAACGTGGCCTTCAACAACTGTAGGATGTCAGCTAGGACTCTGTAACTCTGTCATTCTGAGCAGCTGCTTTTCAGAGGGGTGGCTTGGGTTGAGTTCTTTAAATGCAAGGCTGCCAGGGTGTTCCACATCCCTATGAAATGATCCCTGGAGTTCTGGATTTCTTCTGCTGAGGGATGAAGATGTGATCTGATGCAGCGTATGTATTTCAGTTGTGCAGATCGCAAAGGTACTGTGAAATATGGTGCTTGACATTTTTAAAGTTGGAGGGAAAGATATTTGTATCATACCTGGACTGGTAGTGGTATGTTAGTGTGCTTCGGCAGCTGGGCATCTCCTTTACAGCATCTGTTAAACCAGGAGCTGGGGGGCTTCCAGAGGTGAATTAGGTGAAAGGAGGGAGAGGTTTGGGTGTGATCTTCCATCCTCCTTTTCCTTTTTCTGAAGAGTATGCAGGGAAGGCTGTATGTTAATGCGCCAAAAAAGGCGGCTAGCAGGTGGGAAGGAGGAAAGATCATGCTTAGTCGTTTTACCCCAAAGGTTGCATGCGATCATTGCTGCCTTTCCGCAGGGCAGGTAGAAGGGCTGGTGCAGGAGCTGCAAGCCCAAAGCTGCTGCTGGAGCAGACAGCTGCCTGGCTCCCTGTTCTCTCCCGAGCTGCTTCTAAACTTCCCATTTACCTGCTGAGGTAGTAGGGCTGCTGGTGTCCTGGCAGCAGCGCTGGCTCATAGCTTTGGCCACATGGTTGCCTGGGCTTGGTCGCACATGTGTGTCCACCCTGTGGTAGGAGGTGATTTTGTTCCCTTGATGGTTCTGCATGCAGCACATTGGTACCTGTTTGTGGGGTTGCCACACACATGCAGGAGCTCCAGGTCCTGGTGATAACCATGCCGTTTGCTCTCCTTGGTATCTGCCTCTGGTTGTAGGGATGAGGCTTTCACAGGTTTCTAAGGGAGGAATGAGTGAAAGAGAAACGAAAGAGGCTATTTGATGCTAGTCGAGTCTGTCTCTCGGCTTTGGGACTAAATACTGAACCAGTCTCTGGGAGGGAGCTTGTGTTTAAATTCCAAAGCCCCTCAAGGTAAATAAAAGCCATGTGAAATTACGCAGGCGCTGGGATTTCTTCTGGTCCTGGCCTGTGGCTCTGAACTGGTGAATCTGCAGTGGCTCTGAACGGTGCATCCTGCGCATGCCGCATGTCTGCGGGCTCCTGGCATTCTTCACTGGAAATACAATTGCTCTCAGAAGACTAATAGAGCATGGCTGCACAGAGCAGATGGAGGAGGAAGTAAGTTGAATTAAATGGGCTGTGTGGCCCTCTTCCAACTTGTCATGTAGCTGCAGAGAGATGCCTTGTATTCTGGAGCAGGAACAACTTAAAGCTCTTCACCTGGTTTGTGGGTTTGGTGGCAAAAGGATCTTTGAGACACCAACAGCATTCGGATCTGCTTTATTGGAGGGACTAGCCCCGTTGCTAATGGCTACCTCCCTTTCTGGGGCTAAAAATAGTTGATGAGCCAGTACTGAGATGGTTGTGGCTGTCTTCATTCCTGTATCAAAGTGCAGGCTTGTGTGTTTGCATCTTCTCTGCTGACAAACTGAGACTGAGGTGAGACACTTCTGTTTCTGTACCTGTTACTACTGGCTTTGGAGCATCCTGTTAATTCACTACGTCTTGTAGTAAGCATGCAACGGCACGAGGAGAGGAACTTTGGCTTGTAAAGGTACAGAAGGATTATGGAGTGCTGGCCCAAGGGCCAGGAGATGATTGTGTTTGAACAACCTTATCTTGCAGAGCCCTTTTGGACCAAGATTCTTAAGCTTGAATCTCTTTTACATCCTTCCCCTAACCAGGAATCACAGTCCTTGGGAGGAAAATACCTTCCCCTGAGATACTTCTGCTTCCAACCTGTGATGGGCCAGTCTCTGCACTTGGTGACCAAGTGAACTTTGCAATTCATTCCAGTAACAAAACTGGTTCATGTACACTTGGTACACCTGTCTAGGTGTAAGCTAACTCTAAAATTCAGGGTACTAGGGATTTCTTCGGAAGTAGACTGGCTGCAACAGGTAACGGCTGGATTGTCACCTTGGACTGTGAGTTTTTGCACTGTGTTGCCATCTTTGTACCAAGATGCTCATCTACATCTAGAACATACTTTTTTTCAGTGCCCTAAAATGGTGTGCTCTCTAGTCTAGGGTAAACCTGAGGTTGAAAAGGCACACTGCCTTTGTTGTTACTGGTTGTATTACTTCTGCTCCAATTCAGTCTTTCCCATCACTGCTCCTCAAAAAAAAGAGAAATCAGCTCACATATCGAGCACGATAATGCACAACAGGCTTTTGTGTTGTTGCTTCCTAGATAGCAGCTGCTGTAACCTCAGGGTCTGTAGCGTTACTCCCTTTACACAAACGTTGCCCCGCATGTTACTTGCTAACAACTGTGTCATATTTAACAGGCTGCCCAGGGGTGTGTGGAGTCTCCTCCGGAGATACTCAAGCCCTGTCTGGATGCAGACCTGGGCGACCTGTCCTAGGGACCCTGCTTTGGCCGGGGGTTGGACTCAATGAGCTCTGGAGGTCCCTTCCAACCCCGACCATCCTGTGAATCTGTGAATATTTCCAGCCTGGGCTCAGTGTGAGGATAATGAAACACGAGTGAAGTGTTGGAGCTCAGGCCCTTTGCAGTAGTGATGCAGGGAAGTTAATGAGTGTCCCGGAACTTCACAGGAGCTTCCTGTGGTTTGAAAGCACACTGGCTGTAGGAGTATCCTTGGAATTGTGGCATTTATGCTGGTGTTTTTCACTTATTTTTTTTCTTGGTTAAGCATGGTGATAATTCTGTAATGCCATCTCTCCAAGTGCTGAGTCTATTTAGGTCCTCACTTTGAGATATTTGTCCCCTAAAAGCCTTTAAAAACCAGCAGTGTGGAGAGCAGAAGTCGCTGTACATCTGTGCTTCAGGTGCAACTTTGTTCTGAAATGCACTGACAAGAGGCAGTGTGGCTGAGTGAAGGCAGATACCATGGTAGCTTTGATTCTCCAGATCCCAATCACAGTAATTAAGAGGATGGAGAGAAGACCAGGTCAAGTTCTACTTTTCCTTTCTGACTGAGAAGAATCTCATAAGGGAGGAATTGGACTTCCTGTTAGAAAAGCTCTGCTAATCGTGCCTTGCCCAGCTCTCGGTGGTGACCTTCAGCACCCTGTAACGCTGCCTCTGCTTAGATCCTCACACAAGGACTTGAGCTGCAAGCTCTGTCAAATGAAAGCACTGCCAAAAAGGAGCAGTAAGTGAAGAATTACTAATGATGTCCAGTCAGAGGTGTATCTGGATCAGAGGAGGGGTGTTTTAACCATCTTGGTTCCTTCCTCATGTCGATGCTTCTGGGTTAACACCTTTTTTATAGACATGCCATACTTGCCCTCTGTGTGTACACGCTGTTTGGTTGCAAGGAGAGTGCCTTGCTGTAACTCGCATGCAGAGTGACCAGAAGGAAGGGAAATAGCTGGGAAAAAAAATTACTGGAGCATGTAATCTGCTCCAGCAGCTGGCTCGCATTGCCGTCTCCTAAAAGCTACCTTTTTCCCATGCTCTGCTCTCAGCTGATGTAAAATATACCAACTTAATCCCCAGTTCCTGGGACTGGGCTCTATTTTTGACAAGGAAGGTGGGATTTTTGCTCCAGATCTTGCTGCGTGAGTGTAGCTGAAAAGCAGTCCAGTGGTGTAGTGCTGATAACGAAACCAGTGGCTGCTCTGAGCACTGGGGATCGCCTTCAGAGAAGGCAAAACTAATCTCACTGGGCTGTGCTGGAAAGGGTTTTGCAGAGGAAGTGAGGAAGGGAAGTTGTTACCGATGACTGGTTGCGAATCCTGGAGGTGCAGGTGTGTAGGGAGGGGAATGGGGTAAGAAATAGTTGTGCCTGACCTGAGGCAGAAAGCTAGGGAGGTAAAGTTTGACTTCTGGCTGTTCCACGTGGGTTCAGAGGCCCGTTGCGGAGAACCTCCTAGCTGGTGAGCTCCTCCATTGCTGCACTGAGCTGGTGTGATCTGGAAACAGCTGCAGACATCCCAGTGCATTAGCTTTGCCTGCCAGTAGCTGCAGAGCCGGTGAGTTGGTGGAACTGTTGGTGTACAACCTTGCCAAGGGAAGGCAGCAGCAGGGTTTTGAATTTCACAGCAGTGCTGTACTTTGCTCCTGCTCGGTGCCTCTAATTGACTTAAAAAGCTTTCTACATTGCTTAAAAAGCACTGGCCACTGTATTGTGTGCTTCGAATACAGAACTTATAGCTAAATGCCAGTCCAGCTTCAGGCTCCTGTGCCATTTGCAGCCAATTTAACTGGAGGGGAACTGGTGTGGAAAATGAGTATTTGTTATTTGTAGTTCCTGCCTCTGCGTAGGGCTTACCTGTTGGCTGTCTGCGTGGGGTGGCTCTGCTGTGAGTATCAGGCTTGTTCAGGTAGGGATAGAGAGCTGGAACTGCTGTTGAGATGTTCTCTCATTGCTTGCTGCAGGAATTGGCTTGGTAAAGTGCTGGAAACTGAAGTATCTCCCAACTTCATCCAGGCATACCTTCTGTCTGTGCCTCGAGAGGTTTTAGATTATCTCTTTATACAAGAGTTGATCCACCTGGTTGGAAATCCATTTTGACACCAGTTTTAGCTGCAGAGCTGCTGTGTTGAAACCGAAGGTATTGTCCATCAGCAAGCAGTTTCTTTGATTTAAAGAAAAACGTGTCACTGCCACTTTCCTGTTGTCTGGAAGAGCTAGAATAACTTTCATAAAATCCCTGAGCTACTAACCACTGCTGGGAGGAGAGAGGGTCCTCTCCAGGCAGAAGAGTTTGCCCTCTGCAAGCTGCCTTTGTGTCTGTCTGCAAAGAAAGTGTGGAGGCAATGAGGTGGCTTTGATGCCCCTGTGAAACAGCAAACCTCATGTGACAGTGCAGGCCGTCACCCCTGCCATCAGCTTTCCGGGTGAGCTAGCCGAGCTTGCCCCAAAGCTAAGCGTTTCCTAAGGGGTAAGCAATCTGAATTGGAGCTCTTGGTCTAAAAGGCAAGAGAGTACAAATTCAAGTTAGAAAAGTCTATGTGTGGGACTGAGAAGCACTAAAAAACTGGAGCAACAGGAGCTTTTCCTTCATTGCAACTTTTATTTTATATAAATAATCCCTCCACATCATATTTTTCAACTTTTCAGTCTTTTCTCTCACTGTAAAGAAGAGCTAGCCACAGTTCTCTGAAAAACTGCAATCCAGGCACCAACCAAAGTGCATTTGAGCCAAGTGTTAATGAGCAGGAAAAAATTACGCTGGGAACAGACACTGCATACAGTCCCATCCCTGGAGTCGGTACAGGCACAGCCCTTCCTAGGCATCAGTAAATGCAAAGTTACTGGGATTTGCAGGAGAAAATGGAGGAGGGAATGGGGGAAAAGTGTAGTGTTTCAAAAACGAGTCCAGAGCACTAAGGTACAGCAACAGTTACAGTTGGGTCTTTTGTCCCTGTGACTAAGTGCTGGTCCCAGGGCAGCATAGAAGTTTCCACCGGCCTGGCTGTGTGCCTGACTGCTGGTGAGCCCAGCGAGCTCTTGCTCCAAGACAATTTTCTGCATTGAGGCAAACCAATTCCTGGTGGGTGCTGGTAATGACCCAGTCTGACTGGACCAAGATTGAGGTCAGTGACCAGATGTAAATAACAAATTAAAAAAAATTAAGTGATTGTAAGCAGGTTATTGGGCCAGTCAAATAAGGAAAATCAGCCTTTAATGGTGACTGAGAATCTCCAGGACCTGAACTGGTTTGACAATGTGGCTTTTAACTGTTCTCTTATCTGTTGGGCAAGTCCAAATAAACCCTGTCTGGGCTTTGGTGGGGTGAAGGTGTTTCTACTCCTAAAACATGAAAGCTGTACACTCTGTTTCTGGCTAGTGCCTGGCTTGAAGCATGTAAATCCTGATTTTGGCATGTAAAGGAAATTCCCAGGCTTGTGCTTTGTGGTACAGGTACTGTGCATCTAAGTTACGTGGAAAACCAAAATGTTTATCTGTGCAAATATTAGTTTATTAAAACAGTGTACAGTATTTCAATCCACACGTGCCAGCCTTGCCACCAAGGCAATCTGTTGCTTTGGTCAGCAAATGCATCCCGCAGTGCAGGCCAGTAAACCTCCATGCATATGGGCCTGCACGTACACTTACTCCTCCATCAAGCTGTAGAGCAGCGCTTCAAAATGAGGGTGGTACCCTCTGTGCTGTGTCATTCAGAAGTCAGAAATGGTACAGTGTTATTCCTTGTGCCTGCCTTCTGCCCGCTCCTTACCAATAGCTAGATCCTGCTTTGCTGTGTGTCTCCAAGCAACTGGGGCTCTTGCTCCTTTACACTTGTAAATGCTCAGCCAGATTCTCGATTTGAGAGAGGTCTTTTAAGGCCAGGTCAGAAGGTCTGTGTGGACACTTCCAGGGGAGCTGCTGCCCCTCAGTCACGGCCCAAGCTATGGAAGGCACCACCAGGAAGGTGAAAGTGTTTGACAGGCAGCTTTAGATGTCCAGCTCCACTTCAGCCTGGGTCCTTCGTGCAATGCGGTGGAGAAGGAAGGTGGCTGTGTTTGTGCTGTCCTCCCCCTTGCCCTGCATGGCATGTGTCTCCACTTACTGCAGCCTTCCTGGTCTTGGGAAGCAGGCCTGGTGCTCTGCTGAGCTGCACCCATACCTGCTCAGCCAAACAGCTGTCTTCCTCTGAAAAAAAACCTGTCTCATGATGTGCCCATTCAGCCTCTGTGGCTCATGACCTCTTGCATCTACCCTGAGGAGCAAAGCAAGCTTTCACAGGTGAGATGCTGTGTTTGGCGTGTGCTTGGCACAAGCACCTGTGCCCACAGCAACTCCAGAATGTGCCATCTCCTTTGCACCCTGTAGCCTGTGTGACTACCATACATCTGCCAACACTTCAACCGTGTACCAAACCTCTAGTACAAGCACTGCTCTGAACACTATTGGGTTTCATCCACCTATGGGAGTACAATGTAACACCTCTCACCATCTCTCCTAATGCTCTGTCAGCCTCCTGCTCCCTGCCCCGCAGCGATGGAGAGCTCCCGCAGCCCCTGCCAGCCTCTAGGGGAGGAGATGGGTGGGGTGCCTATAAACCTAAATCTTAACTTTAAACAGAATTAGTTATTAAATAAAATAAAGTGCATCCAGTAGATATTTCATTGGCTTGCCACACAGCTGCAATACAGGCAAAACAAATACAAAAGAAAAGTGATGGTGTGTCCTTGGTGGGGTGGGAATGTGTGTAGCCTTCCCTGACCTTTGGCGTATGGATAGGAAAGGGTGATGTTGCTGAAGCTGGGAGTAGGGGTGCTGACGGGGGACCCCACAGGTTGTAAATGGGTGCTGAAGGGTTCAGGGCAGGTGCTGAAGGCTGATTTCATAGAAGGTTGAAGAGTGAGGACAAGCTTGTGCTCCTCTTCTCATCCACCGCCTTCAGCACGTTATCCTGTGAAAGGAGCAGAGACAGCATGGGGCATTGTCAGTCTTTGGGGAACTGCTGAGCAGTAAATTAAAGATGTCTGCTGAGCTTCAACCTGTTTTCAACCTTCCTGCACTGCTCGAGCTGCTTGGGTGGGGGGGGGGGGGGGTACCACAGTTGATAACCCAGATACCTACCTGCCAAATCCGATGGGAGTGGAGCAGGCAGGGCTGTGCAGCCCCAGGGGACAAAGGGAACGTGGAGTCTGGATGAAACACTTTTACATCCTCCTCTGGGTTAGCTAAGACTACTTTGCTCTCTCCTTTTGTCTCCAAAGCAGTCATCTTTATGTGGTTGTGTGCGTGTACAGCACCTGGAGTGACAGGAGGAGGGGCTGATTTTGGGCAGGACGTTGTGGCCCTCTCTTGTGAAGCGTGGCTGGGGGTGCAGCTCTTGTGTTTGCCAAGGGCCAAAGGGAGTATCAGCTTTTCTGTAGTGAAAACACGAACCCGGGAGTGGAGCCTGCTGCCCTGTAGCTGCCTCCAGACCTAGATATGCTGATTTCAGTTGGGAAAGGCAGAGCTGGGTTTTTATTTCCCCTGCAGTTGCCAGATTCACAGGTGCTGCTCAGAGTTGCTGAGCTGGTGTTTTCCTGCATTCCTGTTGAAATCCACAGGGCTGTCTGTTGCTGATGTAGATTTCGGCACTGAAAGCTCACAAGAAAGGACAGAGGGAAGATGTGAAAAGAAAGATGAAATGCCATGAAGACAGGAGAGGTGATGGGAAGCTTGGCTCACACAGAAAGGAAACCTCCAAAGGGATCATTTAAGGACACAGCCATGGAACTGCACAGAAATAATACCCGAGGTACAGAAATAATCAATGCTCTGTGAGCTGAGAGGAGATTCTCAGGCTGTTCCCTGGGACATTTTTTGTCATCCTCTGTGTGTACAGTGGTCAGGGCTGGCCATATCCTGCTGCCAAGGGGTGCACACTGCTACAGCAGCACGGTTTGGGGATTGAACACACTTGGGACGGGCCACGAAGCAGATTTTCAGAGTTGGGCTTGGTGGTCCAAATATTGTACAATGGATGTGTTTTACAAGCTGGAGCTGACTCCAGAGCTAGCTCCATTTATCTACATTGCTGATGGCTTCAGAAGTCTCTTTGACAGCCCTGTGCTATTAGTGATGGCAGCTAGTTCTCTTCCTTGATTTGCAGGATTATCCTCTCAATAGAGACACCTTCTTTCTGTGCATGAACCAGTCTTTACAGCCAAGACACTGGTGGGCTTCAAGGTCATTCCTTCTTGTAGTAATTAGAGCATTTTTCTCATTTCACACAGTGTCCTCTTTCCCAATAGTAACTCAGGAGCCAGTCGGAGACTTGGCCAGCTCTGTGCGAGTCGGGGCTCAAGCAGCAGTGTGCTGCCTTGGGCTCTGCCACCAGCAGCGCGAGGACGCAGAGCTGAACTTCCCTCTGCTGTGGCTGTGATGTAAGAGGATTAACACGGGTCGCTGGTGGTCTGTCTCAGAGGGCCCGTCTGCCTCACAGTTCCCAGCCTGGCTGGACATGGGACGTCGCTGGGAGGACTTCCACACCAAACCCACAACAGGCCACTGTGGGGACCTCCTGGTTAAACCCTGTGTCAGGGGGAGGCGGCACGTGGGGTCCCTGAGGACTGCAGTTGAATGTCACTGGTGAAGTCTGGCACTCAGCCTTCCCTCCTTCTCCACCTGAGATTAGTGCTCTCCACCCTCGGCTTGGGTTGGAAGATGTGATCTCCTTGGGTCTCTGCTGGGGCAGGTCCAGAGTTCCCCGAGACAAAAAAGGCCACAAGGCCACAAGGCAAACCCAGTCACAACTCATAAGGACTGTCTGTCAGACACTGTCACGTTATCTCACTTAGCTTTTTTAAAATGGGTAAATATATCTGCTGCTCCAACACAGGCTGTAAGGCCAGACAAAAGACCAGTAAGATCCTGAGACATCTTCTACCCATAGCACAGGCCACTGGACATCCCTGAATTAGAATCATAGAATCATAGAATGGTACGAGTTGGAAGGGACCCCAAGGATCATAGAGCTCCAACCCCCCTGCCACAGGCAGGGCCACCAACCTCAGGCCTGAATTTACATTAGGTTGCCCAGGGCCCCATCCAACCTGGCCTTGAACACTTCCAGGGACGGGGCATCCACTACCTCTCTGGGCAGCCTGTTCCAGCACCTCACCACTCTTTCTGTAAAAAACTTCCCCCTAATATCTAATCTAAACCTTCCTTCCTGTAGTTTTAATCCATTCCCCCTTGTCCTGTCATTGTCTGTCCTTTTAAAAAGTTGAATCCTCTCCTGCTTATAAGCTCCCATTCCCATTTCAGTTAGAACTGATTTCTTTAAGTGGGGAGAAATCCTAATCCTGTCTAGATTTGCCACTGGTAGGAAAGCCATCATTGCAACCCTTGATGAGTTTAATGAGTTCTTCTAGGGAGCCTGCTTTGGCAGGAGGGTTGGACTCGATGATCTCTGGAGGCCCCTTCCAACTCCTACGGTTCTGTGAATACATAAAGACAGTCTGTGGTGGAGATTCCTGCTGGAGTGGTTTAAGACATCAGTGCTCTCTTACGGTCTGTCTGCTCCTTCTCAACAGCAGAGCTGGCAGAAGGGGAAGTGTGGCAGTGCCCTTTGCATGGCAGGCCACAACACAGTGTGTTTGTCTTGCACTCCTCCCTATCTGGGGTTTACATGAGGAGGGTTATCCCAGGCAGATGAGGGATGGGCTGCGTTCTGCCAGTTCTGTGCTAACAGCAGCACCTCCTGCTGCGAGAGCAGCTCCCTTTTCTGGTTTAGATGGTAGCAACCTGCCTGTCAGAGTTCTAAATTATGTTTGAACCTGTTAAGCTTCAATCAGTAGCCACACAGAAGCGTAGGTGCTCCAGTGACTAGCTGTGGCCTCTGACTCCCAACGTATTAACAGCTTCTAACGGTTCCTTCTCTCCTCAAATCACCACGGAGACAGGAGCTCTTGCAAAGTGCTGGAGAGCTTTAGGAGTAAAGAGGTGGGATGTGCATGCTAATCCGTTTGGGTGTCAGTGAAAGCATCTGCTTTGGCAGTGGTCATCAGCCTTGCCAGGAGCACACACAGCTGTCAGATTCGTGCTGTCACAAGAGAGGCATTACCTAACCCCTGCCAAAGCACAGGGGGCAGGCCAGCCTCAGAGGGGACAAGTGACCCTGCTTCAGCCATGCCATGCTTCCCAGTCACCTGTCCTCTGGCAGGTAGCAACCTTTTCTCATTTTCCCATGGATAAATATGGGAAAGTCTCATTTTCCCTTGGATAAATATCAGTACTTCGATTCTTGCACTAGCGTTGTCTCCTGGCTTGAGTGTTTCTTCTCCTTCACTGGTGTTTACTACCCCACTGTAATTAGAGATCCAGCTCCATCACTTTGTGCTGTTGTTTTGCTAGACTAAACCATTCCCTGGACATCCCCGGAGCCCTTCCCTGTGTTTCATCAGGAGTACATTTCTCTCAAACCATTCTCACATAATCCCTCCGGTCTCAATGCCAGCAGAATTTTCCCATGCAGTGCCACGGGAAAGGCTTTCCAGCATGGTATGATGACACCTCTGCCAAGTATTAAGCTCTCCACACCTAATTCTGCATGAGGTCTAAGCTCTCTGCTTCGGTGGTGCATGGTGCTAAGGTGCACCCTGGGAATCTGAAACGCCCCCAGCACGATGATGGGCTCCAGAAGGTGGTGTGGGCTGCAGGAAGGACCAGGGAGGCCAATGACTCTTCAAGTCAAGCCCTTGAGGCCAATCTTAGGCCAACTTCCAAGGCAGATAGTATCTTCTTGTCTGTTGAACCCTGAGGAAACCAGTATGTTCTTCCATAGCTCTGTAACTGAATTAAGGAGTGTTGGTTTCTGCTTGTACCACTTCCTTCACCAACCTTTAGTGCTGGTTTGCATCAGAAAGCTGACCCCTTCGACCTCCTCAGTCCTGTGGCACACAGGCTCTGCCTGCCCCACTCCTGTTTACGTCAGCCAAGGTCAGATCCCTGGAGCTGCTCTGGAAGTCTACCCCCAGCTGCATTTTCTCTAAAGATGTTAAGATTAATTTTCTCAAGAGAATTCAGGGAAAAGCTTATGTGGTTTTTGTGTATCGTTTACTTCTCTGGGACTTGTTGGACATACTCCAGGGATTCCAGTCCTGCACTTTGGGTAAATATTTATTCCTTGTTATTTGAAGCAGAGTATGAAAGCTCCACCACACTCTCTGCACAGCATCTCCAACTGGTTTGAAGGTGATGGAGACTTTTAGTGCCATAAATAGACATTATAAGTGGAAGCTGTGAAGCCCACATGATGGTGGCTTGCTGTGAGGAGCTGCTGTTCTGCAGAAATGGATGAGCAGCAGCATCCTGGAATGAAATCTGCCTATAAATGTAGGGGGGAGGTGGGGGGGGACATGAGTCCCATGAAGCCCAGGAGCAAGGCAGGTGCAGAGCATGTTGTTACCACCTATTACTGTTAGTTATTGCTGCTACACTGCCTGCCACTCTTTGGGACACGTGAGAACTGTGAGCAGAAGGCACGTCCCTGGCCTCAGGTGAAGTGACCTGCTACAGAACGTTCTACCCAAAGGAAATTCTGTAATCACACTTTTTAATGGAGCGGGATCTTTCCCTTACTTTCGGGGTTGAGAGGTGATGTTTTGCAAATCATACCATCTGTTCCAATGGTGGCTTTCCAAAAGCTGGTCCATACCAACCCCGAGTCACCAGGGTTTCACCACGGAACATTAAAGTGTTCCCTTCTGAGGAGGTTTCCCCAGGGCTCCAGTTTGGGGTTTATGAAATATGAACAGTCAAAGCAGACGTGTTTCTGGTGCGTGCATGGCCTTTGTCAAATCTGTGTTTTTCACAGGAAAATAAAATGATCTCACTGGGAGGTTACCTGCTACCTCTGGCAGGAAATGATTACCCAGTCATGATAACCTGTGATGGGGTTATTCCTCCTGATGCTTGTCCTTACAGCTGGTCATATCTCATGGGGTCCCTGGTACAATTAGCACCTTCCTTTTTTGCTACACGCTCTGTCCTCTGAGACAGGCATAATTGAGAGTCAGTCCAGTTTGGATTCTCAGCACTGACTCAGCCCCTGTTTTCCTGCAGGCACTTGAGAGCCATTCCCTGGTATAATGTCCACTGGCTACACAGACACACAGCAAAGTAAAGGTTTCCAGCTGGCCTGGATTTACCAAGACGTGGCTTCTGGGTCTCCTGGAGGCTTGCATAACAACAACCTATTTACCCAGCCACATGAAGTCCTTTGTCTACAGAGAACTTGTGTTACTGTTGTTCTCACACCACAGGGTGAACCTCTCCTTCTGGGACAGCTGTGTCATCGTGTTGGCCCAACGTCAGATCGATACAGTCAGACACGGGTGTCTGCAATTCAGCATGAGCATCAACCAGTGAACAATACGTGTGAGCTGCCAGCCCCGAGCCTCAAACCGGCCTCTCAGGACTTAATGACTAGTTCAATCACAGAACCACAGAATTACAAGGTTGGAAAAGACCTTTAAGGTCACCGAGTCCACCTGTTCCTGTCCTATGCTAAACCATATCCCTGAGCACCTCATCTACCTGTCTGTTAAACACACTCAGGGGCAGGGACTCAGCCCCCTCCCTGGGCAGCCTGTTCCACATCCCCACAACTTTTTCAGGGAAGAACTTTTCCTTAACATCTGATCTGACCCTGCCCGGGTGCAGCTTGAGGCAATTTCCCCTTGTCCCATCTCCTGTCCCCTGGCTGAAGAGACCATCACCCACCTCTCTGCACCCTCCTGTCAGGTCACTGTAGGCAGTGATAAGGTCTCCCCTCAGCCTCCTTCAGGCTGAACACCCCCAGCTCCCTCAGCTGCTCCTCATAGGATTTGCCCTCCAGTCCCTTCCCCAGCCTCGTTGCCCTTCTCTGGACATGCTCCAGGACCTCGATGTCCTTCTTGGAGTGAGGAGCCCACAACTGGACCCAGCACTCGAGGTGCAGCCTCACCAATGCTGAGTACAGGGGCACAATCACCTCCCCAGACCTACTGGCCACACTATTTCTGATACAAGCCAGGATGCTGTTGGCCTTCCTGGCCACCCAGGCACACTGCTGGCTCATGTTCAGTTGGCAGTCACCCAACACCCCCAGGTCCTTCTCTGCCTGACAGCTCTCCAGCCAGTCCCCCCCAAGCCTGTAGCGCTGCTCGGAGTTGTTATGTCCCATGTGCAGGACTCTGCACTTGGCATTGTTAAACCTCATCCCATCCTCATTCCATACTTGAGCCGTGAGAGGAAGTGATTGATGTGCTTTGGGCACCTGAAGTCATGGAATGAGACAGGAAAGGAATTAACAGACTTGTGATTCTTCATTCTAACAGCTCTTTGTTTAACACTTGGTCTTTCTGCCCTTTCAGCTTCCCGAATGATGTTCTTTCCTGGTTCTTGCTAACCCTACCTCTGCCTGACAGTGCTGCCCCATTTATTAGGCTGGAAAAGGCAGCAGCATCATTAGCCCCACCACATGGACTTCCACGTGTGAAAGGACTCGAGCAGATGCAGGGAAGTTTTCCTGAAGGATGGCCACCCCCGGGAAGCCCCTCTGTGGGCCATGTGCAATGGCTCTGACCAATGCAGGTTTCCTATGGAATGCAGGTTTCCTGTGGGTTGCACTTTGGGTAATCCTTGCCCTAAAGCATCATCTGGAGTCAGCTGTAGGTATCAGGCTCTGGAAGCCAAAAAAATAAAGCCAACTAGAAAAAACCCAGCCAAGGATTCAAACACCCCTCAAATGGGGCAATCCTGAGGGACCCGGCTCCAAAGAACTGCTGTGAAATCACATCTCAGGGAGGAGGCCACGGAAATAAAGTCGTGCTTTGCAGCTTGCTATCCATACTGTGGTCTAAAGCTAACCTGTAGAGCACTAGGAAACGGAATCCAAGGGAGTTGGGAAGTGACTGTGAGCAGCCAGTGGGTGTTTATGACCCACCTGTGTCATTGTGCAGCCCATCATTTGATTTGGGAACTTCAAAGCAATGGCAGGAGGAGACAGGAGACCTTTTCATTCCAAACACACTGACAACTTAACCTATTTGAGCCAAAAGAGCTTTTGCTTTTTTGGTGGCCATTGTTCTAATCATTGCTATTCTGTTGCTCCTCAAAGCCCTGATGTGAAGCCCTGTAGATGAACTGTTCAGGTTGTGCTGAGCTAGCCTAGAGAAACCAGGTCTTGCTCTTTCTTTTTTGCCTGCCAAGGGATGCTCCTGACCAATTTGGATGCATGGAGCTGACAGCTGAAGGCAGGTCCCTCTTCCTCTTGGCTCTTCTTCCCACTGCAAATAAATCAGGGCAGAATTTGCTCTGTCTGCAAATGGTGTTGTTTGGGAAAGCCAATCCCTCTCCAAAGGGGGAGGTCAAATTGCTTTGTGGTGACTTCAGCAGACAGGAGGTGACAGTGGTGCCCTAGAACATTGTTAAAGACTAACAGCCAAGCAGCACTCAAGCACTCATTCCCTAAATGCTTCTGCACTTGATGGAATGATAAAACAAAACCAAACCCAGAGAAACCCACTGCTGAGCTGGAGGCCGCACACACTGCTGCTCTGGCTCACCCTGGCACCTCCGTGGGTGCTCTGCCAGCAAGGAAGTCAGAGGCTTCTGAGGAACCTTCAGGTGAAACAAGCAGCCTGGAGTGCTCAGAGGATACGTCCTCATGTCTCTGCTGTGAATGGAGGACTAGAAAGAATGAAAGCATGTCCTGTGAGTGTAAGGTCTGATGGAGCTGGTCCTGTGATCCCAGCACAGCTCAGCACTGCCACTTGGGTTAGAGGCTGGCTCTCCCCAGGTGACCTGGCCATCTCCTGCCCCGAAATCTGAAGCATCACCTAAATGACAGGGAATATTAAGAAAAGGCCCTTGCATTAATTTGTCTGCCTCAAAAAGCAGTATGTGATGCTATGTGCACAGTTTGGACATACCTGGAAACTTACCCCCTGTGGCAGGGGGGTTGGAGCTCTATGATCCTTGGGGTCCCTTCCAACTCATACCATTCTATGATTCTATGATTCTATGATTCTGAAACTGTTTGGGAAAGAGGAATGTGAGGCAGAACCATACTGGGGAGGGGGCATGGTCAGGCCAGGGACAGTAAGCAGTGCAGATAGGAAGAAGGGCAGGATGACAGGGTAGAGGGTAGCTGGGACACCAGTTAACCCTTCATTTCTTCCAGCATCACTACTCATGGTGTTTCCCAAGCAAGCCCAGCGTTCAGAGCACAATGCCAGTCTCAAGTTCCAGCTTAGCCAAGCTAGGCTGAGGGAGTGCAGCCACCAGGTTAAGTTGCTTCTCTTCTCCACCACATCAGGCTATGGTTATTATTAAGTAATAATGCTGCTGTAATGAACACAGGAGTGATGGAGTAAAGAGCCTTGCTGAAGAGGACTCAGGCCCTATTATCAAACCATAGGAATCTCCATTGTTGAGATGACAATAAACTGCTGTAGTGTATTGTTTCCTCTAATTAAGGACTACTTCTCTCACTCAGGGTAACTTTCATCCTTTGCTTGTAGGGGGGTGTGGATTTTTGGTAGGTTGGAGAGGCATGGCCTGGACAGTGAAGTCTCTCTGTGTGCACTCGGGTATCTCTGAACATTTTTGTCAGTGCTGTTAGAATTAATTTCCCTCACTTGAAGGAATTTTAGTTCAAGCACAAACCCAGCTCCTGCTGGTTCTTGGTGCTTTGTCTTTTTTCAAACAGCTGTAACTGCTTGCACTTCCCGGTGCCTTTTGGATAGTACTGGATTATGGTGAAAGTCTTTTTGTTAGCAGCTTAACCACTTCATCCCTAAGCTCATTTCTGCCTCGGGGATGAATACTAAGCAATCCCTGGTGAGAAGCTGCCGGGCCGGGGTCTGAAGAAAAGCCTGCTGGAATTGGGGAAAGACACTTGGTGGGGGCAGTCCAGCCTAGCTTTGAGCAGCTAATTGCCTGGAGTTCCTACTTATGGAATATAGCTGCTGCCTCTCTACTGCGAGGATGAAGCCAGGAGTATCCTAAGAGCCATTCAGGTGTCAGGCAAGCTGGATTGCATCCTGGAAGTGCTAATCTCTCTCCTCTGAAGAGAAATGAAGCCCAGATAAGTTAGGTGCCTCTGGGCTCAGCCAGAGCCAGGTGAATTGCAACCTTGCTGCCTAACCTGGTGGTAGAATCCCATCCTGACTTACTGGTTTGACCTCACACCTGTGGGCATGACATCCTGACCTACATGTGACAGTGCCTGGAAAGAACAGGTCTTGCAGATGTAACTGCCAAAGGGCCCCTGCTGTCTCTCCTTGCCCCTTCCTCTGCCTCGCTTTTCTGCCTACCCTGCTGTGTTCTTTCTCCGGGCTTTTCTTGTTCTGCATTTGCCTTTTGGGAAGAAACTTCTTTGCTTGAGCTTTGCTATGTAACCGTATGTAACCGTATCAGTTCTTCCTCCTTTCTGTTTGGTTCATAGGCCTTTTCAGCAGGAACCCTCTCACCTTTGTGTTGCACGCTGCCTTGCACATTAGTGTTACCATGTGTAGCACTCACAGCTCTTGCACTGGGATGAGAATCCCAGATGCATCCCACCTTCTTCCAACTACTGTCCATGAGATGAGCCTCTACCGATCTGCGGGTGTTTTGGGAAAGGGACCTGACCTAAAGTTATTGTAGTTGTGACGGCAGTGTTAGTCACCATGCTATCCTTCCTGAGGTCATCTCTTCCCAGGAATAGTGTCAGTTTGTGCCCTGAATAATCCCTATCACCAACCAGACACAGCAGTCCAGTTTCCTGCACAGATTCTTCTCCCTGACTTCCCATTGTTTCCCCATCCACATCAGGGCAGTCTGTGTGATGCACAGATTCAAACTGCCTGAGGGATCCATACCACTGCTGATGAACACTTATAGTTACGTTATCTGCTGTGGTGCCGTAAGGGCCACAGAGCATGGAGTTGCAGACCTGCACTAGGGCTGACAGCGTTAATGGGATAGCAAACACACCATGGGGAATGGGGCCAGGGACTCACCTTCTGTCTCAGGCAAGCCGGTGCAATCTCTGCTAGTTGAGAATGTCCCCACTGTCCTTGTCCTTGCAATCCTCAGGCTGGTCCCCGTCCCCATCCTGTGATGTTCCTGTGTCCTGCTCAGACACAACAGTCTTGTTAGAGCTGGCATTTCCTGGGGGCAGAGGCTCTCCTCTGAGTTCAGTGCCTTCAGCATCTTCACTGCCTTTCTGCGCCAGTGTCTGTCCCTGAAGGGCAGCATCTGAGGTCACTTCCTCCCCTCTTTTTCTCACCAGTTGTTCTTGACCTGCATCCAGTCTGTCTCCTGCTGCTGTGTCCAGCTCTCCTCCGTGGCTGTTTGAAGAGTCCTCAGTGGACTCCAGTTCCAGGACTGTGTTGTTCTCTAAGCCAGCTCTGTCTACATTCACTCCCACAGGTAATGACAAGGTGTCCTCACTGCAATGCCTGGTGGCT